>BTCW01000008.1:21215000-22415000 GCA_033239725.1 Echinochloa phyllopogon
ACGCTTCGCCGCGCCACGTGGGCCCCATTCCGCTCCCGCGTTTCTTCCTTCTACCATGACTCGGACGGCGAAACCGTTTTTCGATTTTTAGCGACCATGATTTGGATACTTAATGCGGAAATGCAAAAAGAAACACGCGAGTTTGAAAAACCGTAAACGAAGAAAATTCGAGGAAAAAAAAAAGTGAAAAAAGGAATGCAACACGAGGACTTCCCAGGAGGTAACCCATCCTAGTACTACTCTCGCCCAAGCACGCTTAACTTCGGAGTTCTGATGGGATCCGGTGCTTTAGTGCTGGTATGATCGCATCCAACATGTATGCCACTCTCCTTCCTCTTATCCTCTCGCCCCGACGCTTCGCCGCGCCACGTGGGCCCCATTCCGCTCCCGCGTTTCTTCCTTCTACCATGACTCGGACGGCGAAACCGTTTTTCGATTTTTAGCGACCATGATTTGGATACTTAATGCGGAAATGCAAAAAGAAACAGGCGAGTTTGAAAAACCGTAAACGAAGAAAATTCGAGGAAAAAAAAGTGAAAAAAGGAATGCAACACGAGGACTTCCCAGGAGGTCACCCATCCTAGTACTACTCTCGCCCAAGCACGCTTAACTTCGGAGTTCTGATGTGATCCGGTGCTTTAGTGCTGGTATGATCGCATCCGACATGTATGCCACTCTCCTTCCTCTTATCCTCTCGCCCCGACGCTTCGCCGCGCCACGTGGGCCCCATTCCGCTCCCGCGTTTCTTCCTTCTACCATGACTCGGACGGCGAAACCGTTTTTCGATTTTTAGCGACCATGATTTGGATACTTAATGCGGAAATGCAAAAAGAAACACGCGAGTTTGAAAAACCGTAAACGAAGAAAATTCGAGGAAAAAAAAAGTGAAAAAGGGAATGCAACACGAGGACTTCCCAGGAGGTCACCCATCCTAGTACTACTCTCGCCCAAGCACGCTTAACTTCGGAGTTCTGATGGGATCCGGTGCTTTAGTGCTGGTATGATCGCATCCGACATGTATGCCACTCTCCTTCGTCTTATCCTCTCGCCCCGACGCTTCGCCGCGCCACGTGGGCCCCATTCCGCTCCCGCGTTTCTTCCTTCTACCATGACTCGGACGGCGAAACCGTTTTTCGATTTTTAGCGACCATGATTTGGATACTTAATGCGGAAATACAAAAAGAAACACGCGAGTTTGAAAAACCGTAAACGAAGAAAATTCGAGGAAAAAAAAAGTGAAAAAAGGAATGCAACACGAGGACTTCCCAGGAGGTCACCCATCCTAGTACTACTCTCGCCCAAGCACGCTTAACTTCGGAGTTCTGATGGGATCCGGTGCTTTAGTGCTGGTATGATCGCATCCGACATGTATGTCACTCTCCTTCCTCTTATCCTCTCGCCCCGACGCTTCGCCGCGCCACGTGGGCCCCATTCCGCTCCCGCGTTTCTTCCTTCTACCATGACTCGGACGGCGAAACCGTTTTTCGATTTTTAGCGACCATGATTTGGATACTTAATGCGGAAATGCAAAAAGAAACACGCGAGTTTGAAAAACCGTAAACGAAGAAAATTCGAGGAAAAAAAAAGTGAAAAAGGGAATGCAACACGAGGACTTCCCAGGAGGTCACCCATCCTAGTACTACTCTCGCCCAAGCACGCTTAACTTCGGAGTTCTGATGGGATCCGGTGCTTTAGTGCTGGTATGATCGCATCCGACATGTATGCCACTCTCCTTCCTCTTATCCTCTCGCCCCGACGCTTCGCCGCGCCACGTGGGCCCCATTCCGCTCCCGCGTTTCTTCCTTCTACCATGACTCGGACGGCGAAACCGTTTTTCGATTTTTAGCGACCATGATTTGGATACTTAATGCGGAAATGCAAAAAGAAACACGCGAGTTTGAAAAACCGTAAACGAAGAAAATTCGAGGAAAAAAAAAGTGAAAAAAGGAATGCAACACGAGGACTTCCCAGGAGGTCACCCAACCTAGTACTACTCTCGCCCAAGCACGCTTAACTTCGGAGTTCTGATGGGATCCGGTGCTTTAGTGCTGGTATGATCGCATCCGACATGTATGCCACTCTCCTTCCTCTTATCCTCTCGCCCCGACGCTTCGCCGCGCCACGTGGGCCCCATTCCGCTCCCGCGTTTCTTCCTTCTACCATGACTCGGACGGCGAAACCGTTTTTCGATTTTTAGCGACCATGATTTGGATACTTAATGCGGAAATGCAAAAAGAAACACGCGAGTTTGAAAAACCGTAAACGAAGAAAATTCGAGGAAAAAAAAAGTGAAAAAGGGAATGCAAGACGAGGACTTCCCAGGAGGTCACCCATCCTAGTACTACTCTCGCCCAAGCACGCTTAACTTCGGAGTTCTGATGGGATCCGGTGCTTTAGTGCTGGTATGATCGCATCCGACATGTATGCCACTCTCCTTCCTCTTATCCTCTCGCCCCGACGCTTCGCCGCGCCACGTGGGCCCCATTCCGCTCCCGCGTTTCTTCCTTCTACCATGACTCGGACGGCGAAACCGTTTTTCGATTTTTAGCGACCATGATTTGGATACTTAATGCGGAAATGCAAAAAGAAACACGCGAGTTTGAAAAACCGTAAACGAAGAAAATTCGAGGAAAAAAAAAGTGAAAAAGGGAATGCAACACGAGGACTTCCCAGGAGGTCACCCATCCTAGTACTACTCTCGCCCAAGCACGCTTAACTTCGGAGTTCTGATGGGATCCGGTGCTTTAGTGCTGGTATGATCGCATCCGACATGTATGCCACTCTCCTTCCTCTTATCCTCTCGCCCCGACGCTTCGCCGCGCCACGTGGGCCCCATTCCGCTCCCGCGTTTCTTCCTTCTACCATGACTCGGACGGCGAAACCGTTTTTCGATTTTTAGCGACCATGATTTGGATACTTAATGCGGAAATGCAAAAAGAAACACGCGAGTTTGAAAAACCGTAAACGAAGAAAATTCGAGGAAAAAAAAAGTGAAAAAGGGAATGCAACACGAGGACTTCCCAGGAGGTCACCCATCCTAGTACTACTCTCGCCCAAGCACGCTTAACTTCGGAGTTCTGATGGGATCCGGTGCTTTAGTGCTGGTATGATCGCATCCGACATGTATGCCACTCTCCTTCCTCTTATCCTCTCGCCCCGACGCTTCGCCGCGCCACGTGGGCCCCATTCCGCTCCCGCGTTTCTTCCTTCTACCATGACTCGGACGGCGAAACCGTTTTTCGATTTTTAGCGACCATGATTTGGATACTTAATGCGGAAATGCAAAAAGAAACACGCGAGTTTGAAAAACCGTAAACGAAGAAAATTCGAGGAAAAACAAAGTGAAAAAGGGAATGCAAGACGAGGACTTCCCAGGAGGTCACCCATCCTAGTACTACTCTCGCCCAAGCACGCTTAACTTCGGAGTTCTGATGGGATCCGGTGCTTTAGTGCTGGTATGATCGCATCCGACATGTATGCCACTCTCCTTCCTCTTATCCTCTCGCCCCGATGCTTCACCGCGCCACGTGGGCCCCATTCCGCTCCCGCGTTTCTTCCTTCTACCATGACTCGGACGGCGAAACCGTTTTTCGATTTTTAGCGACCATGATTTGGATACTTAATGCGGAAATGCAAAAAGAAACACGCGAGTTTGAAAAACCGTAAACGAAGAAAATTCGAGGAAAAAAAAGTGAAAAAAGGAATGCAACACGAGGACTTCCCAGGAGGTCACCCATCCTAGTACTACTCTCGCCCAAGCACGCTTAACTTCGGAGTTCTGATGGGATCCGGTGCTTTAGTGCTGGTATGATCGCATCCGACATGTATGCCACTCTCCTTCCTCTTATCCTCTCGCCCCGACGCTTCGCCGCGCCACGTGGGCCCATTCCGCTCCCGCGTTTCTTCCTTCTACCATGACTCGGACGGCGAAACCGTTTTTCGATTTTTAGCGACCATGATTTGGATACTTAATGCGGAAATGCAAAAAGAAACACGCGAGTTTGAAAAACCGTAAACGAAGAAAATTCGAGGAAAAAAAAAGTGAAAAAAGGAATGCAACACGAGGACTTCCCAGGAGGTCACCCATCCTAGTACTACTCTCGCCCAAGCACGCTTAACTTCGGAGTTCTGATGGGATCCGGTGCTTTAGTGCTGGTATGATCGCATCCGACATGTATGCCACTCTCCTTCCTCTTATCCTCTCGCCCCGACGCTTCGCCGCGCCACGTGGGCCCCATTCCGCTCCCGCGTTTCTTCCTTCTACCATGACTCGGACGGCGAAACCGTTTTTCGATTTTTAGCGACCATGATTTGGATACTTAATGCGGAAATGCAAAAAGAAACACGCGAGTTTGAAAAACCGTAAACGAAGAAAATTCGAGGAAAAAAAAAGTGAAAAAAGGAATGCAACACGAGGACTTCCCAGGAGGTCACCCATCCTAGTACTACTCTCGCCCAAGCACGCTTAACTTCGGAGTTCTGATGGGATCCGGTGCTTTAGTGCTGGTATGATCGCATCCGACATGTATGCCACTCTCCTTCCTCTTATCCTCTCGCCCCGACGCTTCGCCGCGCCACGTGGGCCCCATTCCGCTCCCGCGTTTCTTCCTTCTACCATGACTCGGACGGCGAAACCGTTTTTCGATTTTTAGCGACCATGATTTGGATACTTAATGCGGAAATGCAAAAAGAAACACGCGAGTTTGAAAAACCGTAAACGAAGAAAATTCGAGGAAAAAAAAAGTGAAAAAGGGAATGCAAAACGAGGACTTCCCAGGAGGTCACCCATCCTAGTACTACTCTCGCCCAAGCACGCTTAACTTCGGAGTTCTGATGGGATCCGGTGCTTTAGTGCTGGTATGATCGCATCCGACATGTATGCCACTCTCCTTCCTCTTATCCTCTCGCCCCGACGCTTCGCCGCGCCACGTGGGCCCCATTCCGCTCCCGCGTTTCTTCCTTCTACCATGACTCGGACGGCGAAACCGTTTTTCGATTTTTAGCGACCATGATTTGGATACTTAATGCGGAAATGCAAAATGAAACACGCGAGTTTGAAAAACCGTAAAGGAAGAAAATTCGAGGAAAAAAAAAGTGAAAAAAGGAATGCAACACGAGGACTTCCCAGGAGGTCACCCATCCTAGTACTACTCTCGCCCAATCACGCTTAACTTCGGAGTTCTGATGGGATCCGGTGCTTTAGTGCTGGTATGATCGCATCCGACATGTATGCCACTCTCCTTCCTCTTATCCTCTCGCCCCGACGCTTCGCCGCGCCACGTGGGCCCCATTCCGCTCCCGCGTTTCTTCCTTCTACCATGACTCGGACGGCGAAACCGTTTTTCGATTTTTAGCGACCATGATTTGGATACTTAATGCGGAAATGCAAAAAGAAACACGCGAGTTTAAAAAACCGTAAACGAAGAAAATTCGAGGAAAAAAAAAGTGAAAAAGGGAATGCAACACGAGGACTTCCCAGGAGGTCACCCATCCTAGTACTACTCTCGCCCAAGCACGCTTAACTTCGGAGTTCTGATGGGATCCGGTGCTTTAGTGCTGGTATGATCGCATCCGACATGTATGCCACTCTCCTTCCTCTTATCCTCTCGCCCCGACGCTTCACCGCGCCACGTGGGCCCAATTCCGCTCCCGCGTTTCTTCCTTCTACCATGACTCGGACGGCGAAACCGTTTTTCGATTTTTAGCGACCATGATTTGGATACTTAATGCGGAAATGCAAAAAGAAACACGCGAGTTTGAAAAACCGTAAACGAAGAAAATTCGAGGAAAAAAAAAGTGAAAAAAGGAATGCAACACGAGGACTTCCAAGGAGGTCACCCATCCTAGTACTACTCTCGCCCAAGCACGCTTAACTTCGGAGCTCTGATGGGATCCGGTGCTTTAGTGCTGGTATGATCGCATCCGACATGTATGCCACTCTCCTTCCTCTTATCCTCTCGCCCCGACGCTTCGCCGCGCCACGTGGGCCCCATTCCGCTGCCGCGTTTCTTCCTTCTACCATGACTCGGACGGCGAAACCGTTTTTCGATTTTTAGCGACCATGATTTGGATACTTAATGCGGAAATGCAAAAAGAAACACGCGAGTTTGAAAAACCGTAAACGAAGAAAATTCGAGGAAAAAAAAAGTGAAAAAAGGAATGCAACACGAGGACTTCCCAGGAGGTCACCCATCCTAGTACTACTCTCGCCCAAGCACGCTTAACTTCGGAGCTCTGATGGGATACGGTGCTTTAGTGGTGGTATGATCGCATCCGACATGTATGCCACTCTCCTTCCTCTTATCCTCTCGCCCCGACGCTTCGCCGCGCCACGTGGGCCCCATTCCGCCCCCGCGTTTCTTCCTTCTACCATGACTCGGACGGCGAAACCGTTTTTCGATATTTAGCGACCATGATTTGGATACTTAATGCGGAAATGCAAAAAGAAACACGCGAGTTTGAAAAACCGTAAACGAAGAAAATTCGAGGAAAAAAAAAGTGAAAAAAGGAATGCAACACGAGGACTTCCCAGGAGGTCACCCATCCTAGTACTACTCTCGCCCAAGCACGCTTAACTTCGGAGTTCTGATGGGATCCGGTGCTTTAGTGCTGGTATGATCGCATCCGACATGTATGCCACTCTCCTTCCTCTTATCCTCTCGCCCCGACGCTTCGCCGCGCCACGTGGGCCCCATTCCGCTCCCGCGTTTCTTCCTTCTACCATGACTCGGACGGCGAAACCGTTTTTCGATTTTTAGCGACCATGATTTGGATACTTAATGCGGAAATGCAAAAAGAAACACGCGAGTTTGAAAAACCGTAAACGAAGAAAATTCGAGGAAAAAAAAAGTGAAAAAAGGAACGCAACACGAGGACTTCCCAGGAGGTCACCCATCCTAGTACTACTCTCGCCCAAGCACGCTTAACTTCGGAGCTCTGATGGGATACGGTGCTTTAGTGCTGGTATGATCGCATCCGACATGTATGCCACTCTCCTTCCTCTTATCCTCTCGCCCCGACGCTTCGCCGCGCCACGTGGGCCCCATTCCGCTCCCGCGTTTCTTCCTTCTACCATGACTCGGACGGCGAAACCGTTTTTCGATTTTTAGCGACCATGATTTGGATACTTAATGCGGAAATGCAAAATGAAACACGCGAGTTTGAAAAACCGTAAACGAAGAAAATTCGAGGAAAAAAAAAGTGAAAAAAGGAATGCAACACGAGGACTTCCCAGGAGGTCACCCATCCTAGTACTACTCTCGCCCAAGCACGCTTAACTTCGGAGCTCTGATGGGATACGGTGCTTTAGTGCTGGTATGATCGCATCCGACATGTATGCCACTCTCCTTCCTCTTATCCTCTCGCCCCGACGCTTCGCCGCGCCACGTGGGCCCCATTCCGCTCCCGCGTTTCTTCCTTCTACCATGACTCGGACGGCGAAACCGTTTTTCGATTTTTAGCGACCATGATTTGGATACTTAATGCGGAAATGCAAAAAGAAACACGCGAGTTTGAAAAACCGTAAACGAAGAAAATTCGAGGAAAAAAAAAGTGAAAAAAGGAATGCAACACGAGGACTTCCAGGAGGTCACCCATCCTAGTACTACTCTCGCCCAAGCACGCTTAACTTCGGAGCTCTGATGGGATCCGGTGCTTTAGTGCTGGTATGATCGCATCCGACATGTATGCCACTCTCCTTCCTCTTATCCTCTCGCCCCGACGCTTCGCCGCGCCACGTGGGCCCCATTCCGCTCCCGCGTTTCTTCCTTCTACCATGACTCGGACGGCGAAACCGTTTTTCGATTTTTAGCGACCATGATTTGGATACTTAATGCGGAAATGCAAAAAGAAACACGCGAGTTTGAAAAACCGTAAACGAAGAAAATTCGAGGAAAAAAAAGTGAAAAAAGGAATGCAACACGAGGACTTCCCAGGAGGTCACCCATCCTAGTACTACTCTCGCCCAAGCACGCTTAACTTCGGAGCTCTGATGGGATACGGTGCTTTAGTGCTGGTATGATCGCATCCAACATGTATGCCACTCTCCTTCCTCTTATCCTCTCGCCCCGACGCTTCGCCGCGCCACGTGGGCCCCATTCCGCTCCCGCGTTTCTTCCTTCTACCATGACTCGGACGGCGAAACCGTTTTTCGATTTTTAGCGACCATGATTTGGATACTTAATGCGGAAATGCAAAAAGAAACACGCGAGTTTGAAAAACCGTAAACGAAGAAAATTCGAGGAAAAAAAAAGTGAAAAAAGGAATGCAACAAGAGGACTTCCCAGGAAGTCACCCATCCTAGTACTACTCTCGCCCAAGCACGCTTAACTTCGGAGTTCTGATGGGATCCGGTGCTTTAGTGCTGGTATGATCGCATCCGACATGTATGCCACTCTCCTTCCTCTTATCCTCTCGCCCCGACGCTTCGCCGCGCCACGTGGGCCCCATTCCGCTCCCGCGTTTCTTCCTTCTACCATGACTCGGACGGCGAAACCGTTTTTCGATTTTTAGCGACCATGATTTGGATACTTAATGTGGAAATGCAAAATGAAACACGCGAGTTTGAAAAACCGTAAAGGAAGAAAATTCGAGGAAAAAAAAAGTGAAAAAAGGAATGCAACACGTGGACTTCACAGGAGGTCACCCATCCTAGTACTACTCTCGCCCAAGCACGCTTAACTTCGGAGTTCTGATGGGATCTGGTGCTTTAGTGCTGGTATGATCGCATCCGACATGTATGCCACTCTCCTTCCTCTTATCCTCTCGCCCCGACGCTTCGCCGCGCCACGTGGGCCCCATTCCGCTCCCGCGTTTCTTCCTTCTACCATGACTCGGACGGCGAAACCGTATTTCGATTTTTAGCGACCATGATTTGGATACTTAATGCGGAAATGCAAAAAGAAACACGCGAGTTTGAAAAACCGTAAACGAAGAAAATTCGAGGAAAAAAAAAGTGAAAAAAGGAATGCAACACGAGGACTTCCCAGGAGGTCACCCATCCTAGTACTACTCTCGCCCAAGCACGCTTAACTTCGGAGTTCTGATGGGATCTGGTGCTTTAGTGCTGGTATGATCGCATCCGACATGTATGCCACTCTCCTTCCTCTTATCCTCTCGCCCCGACGCTTCGCCGCGCCACGTGGGCCCCATTCCGCTCCCGCGTTTCTTCCTTCTACCATGACTCGGACGGCGAAACCGTTTTTCGATTTTTAGCGACCATGATTTGGATACTTAATGCGGAAATGCAAAAAGAAACACGCGAGTTTGAAAAACCGTAAACGAAGAAAATTCGAGGAAAAAAAAGTGAAAAAAGGAATGCAAGACGAGGACTTCCCAGGAGGTCACCCATCCTAGTACTACTCTCGACCAAGCACGCTTAACTTTGGAGTTCTGATGAGATCCGGTGCTTTAGTGCTGGTATGATCGCATCCGACATGTATGCCACTCTCCTTCCTCTTATCCTCTCGCCCCGACGCTTCGCCGCGCCACGTGGGCCCCATTCCGCTCCCGCGTTTCTTCCTTCTACCATGACTCGGACGGCGAAACCGTTTTTCGATTTTTAGCGACCATGATTTGGATACTTAATGCGGAAATGCAAAAAGAAACACGCGAGTTTGAAAAACCGTAAACGAAGAAAATTCGAGGAAAAAAAAAGTGAAAAAAGGAATGCAACACGAAGACTTCCCAGGAGGTCACCCATCCTAGTACTACTCTCGCCCAAGCACGCTGAACTTCGGAGTTCTGATGGGATCCGGTGCTTTAGTGCTGGTATGATCGCATCCGACATGTATGCCACTCTCCTTCCTCTTATCCTCTCGCCCCGACGCTTCGCCGCGCCACGTGGGCCCCATTCCGCTCCCGCGTTTCTTCCTTCTACCATGACTCGGACGGCGAAACCGTTTTTCGATTTTTAGCGACCATGATTTGGATACTTAATGCGGAAATGCAAAAAGAAACACGCGAGTTTGAAAAACCGTAAACGAAGAAAATTCGAGGAAAAAAAAAGTGAAAAAAGGAATGCAACACGTGGGCCCCATTCCGCTCCCGCGTTTCTTCCTTCTACCATGACTCGGACGGCGAAACCGTTTTTCGATTTTTAGCGACCATGATTTGGATACTTAATGCGGAAATGCAAAAAGAAACACGCGAGTTTGAAAAACCGTAAACGAAGAAAATTCGAGGAAAAAAAAAGTGAAAAAAGGAATGCAACACGAGGACTTCCCAGGAGGTCACCCATCCTAGTACTACTCTCGCCCAAGCACGCTTAACTTCGGAGTTCTGATGGGATCCGGTGCTTTAGTGCTGGTATGATCGCATCCGACATGTATGCCACTCTCCTTCCTCTTATCCTCTCGCCCCGACGCTTCGCCGCGCCACGTGGTCCCCATTCCGCTCCCGCGTTTCTTCCTTCTACCATGACTCGGACGGCGAAACCGTTTTTCGATTTTTAGCGACCATGATTTGGATACTTAATGCGGAAATGCAAAAAGAAACACGCGAGTTTGAAAAACCGTAAACGAAGAAAATTCGAGGAAAAAAAAAGTGAAAAAAGGAATGCAACACGAAGACTTCCCAGGAGGTCACCCATCCTAGTACTACTCTCGCCCAAGCACGCTGAACTTCGGAGTTCTGATGGGATCCGGTGCTTTAGTGCTGGTATGATCGCATCCGACATGTATGCCACTCTCCTTCCTCTTATCCTCTCGCCCCGACGCTTCGCCGCGCCACGTGGGCCCCATTCCGCTCCCGCGTTTCTTCCTTCTACCATGACTCGGACGGCGAAACCGTTTTTCGATTTTTAGCGACCATGATTTGGATACTTAATGCGGAAATGCAAAAAGAAACACGCGAGTTTGAAAAACCGTAAACGAAGAAAATTCGAGGAAAAAAAAAGTGAAAAAAGGAATGCAACACGAGGACTTCCCAGGAGGTCACCCATCCTAGTACTACTCTCGCCCAAGCACGCTTAACTTCGGAGTTCTGATGGGATCCGGTGCTTTAGTGCTGGTATGATCGCATCCGACATGTATGCCACTCTCCTTCCTCTTATCCTCTCGCCCCGACGCTTCGCCGCGCCACGTGGGCCCCATTCCGCTCCCGCGTTTCTTCCTTCTACCATGACTCGGACGGCGAAACCGTTTTTCGATTTTTAGCGACCATGATTTGGATACTTAATGCGGAAATGCAAAAAGAAACACGCGAGTTTGAAAAACCGTAAACGAAGAAAATTCGAGGAAAAAAAAAGTGAAAAAAGGAATGCAAGACGAGGACTTCCCAGGAGGTCACCCATCCTAGTACTACTCTCGCCCAAGCACGCTTAACTTCGGAGTTCTGATGGGATCCGGTGCTTTAGTGCTGGTATGATCACAACCAACATGTATGCCACTCTCCTTCCTCTTAGCCTCTTGCCCCGACGCTTCGCCGCGCCACGTGGGCCCCATTCCGCTCCCGCGTTTCTTCCTTCTACCATGACTCGGACGGCGAAACCGTTTTTCGATTTTTAGCGACCATGATTTGGATACTTAATGCGGAAATGCAAAAAGAAACACGCGAGTTTGAAAAACCGTAAACGAAGAAAATTCGAGGAAAAAAAAGTGAGAAAAGGAATGCAACACGAGGACTTCCCAGGAGGTCACCCATCCTAGTACTACTCTCGCCCAAGCACGCTTAACTTCGGAGTTCTAATGGGATCCTGTGCTTTAGTGCTGGTATGATCGCATCCGACATGTATGCCACTCTCCTTCCTCTTATCCTCTCGCCCCGACGCTTCGCCGCGCCACGTGGGCCCCATTCCGCTCCCGCGTTTCTTCCTTGTACCATGACTCGGACGGCGAAACCGTTTTTCGATTTTTAGCGACCATGATTTGGATACTTAATGCGGAAATGCAAAAAGAAACACGCGAGTTTGAAAAACCGTAAACGAAGAAAATTCGAGGAAAAAAAAAGTGAAAAAAGGAATGCAACACGAGGACTTCCCAGGAGGTCACCCATCCTAGTACTACTCTCGCCCAAGCATGCTTAACTTCGGAGTTCTGATGGGATCCGGTGCTATAGTGCTGGTATGATCGCATCCGACATGTAAGCCACTCTCCTTCCTCTTATCCTCTCGCCCCGACGCTTCGCCGCGCCACGTGGGCCCCATTCCGCTCCCGCGTTTCTTCCTTCTACCATGACTCGGACGGCGAAACCGTTTTTCGATTTTTAGCGACCATGATTTGGATACTTAATGCGGAAATGCAAAAAGAAACACGCGAGTTTGAAAAACCGTAAACGAAGAAAATTCGAGGAAAAAAAAAGTGAAAAAAGGAATGCAACAAGAGGACTTCCCAGGAGGTCACCCATCCTGGTACTACTCTCGCCCAAGCACGCTTAACTTTGGAGTTCTGATGGGATCCGGTGCTTTAGTGCTGGTATGATCGCATCCGACATGTATGCCACTCTCCTTCCTCTTATCCTCTCGCCCCGACGCTTCGCCGCGCCACGTGGGCCCCATTCCGCTCCCGCGTTTCTTCCTTCTACCATGACTCGGACGGCGAAACCGTTTTTCGATTTTTAGCGACCATGATTTGGATACTTAATGCGGAAATGCAAAATGAAAAACGCGAGTTTGAAAAACCGTAAACGAAGAAAATTCGAGGAAAAAAAAAGTGAAAAAAGAATGCAACACGAGGACTTCCCAGGAGGTCACCCATCCTAGTACTACTATTGCCCAAGCGCGCTTAACTTCGGAGTTCTGATGGGATCCGGTGCTTTAGTGCTGGTATGATCGCATCCGACATGTATGCCACTCTCCTTCCTCTTATCCTCTCGCCCCGACGCTTCGCCGCGCCACGTGGGCCCCATTCCGCTCCCGCGTTTCTTCCTTCTACCATGACTCGGACGGCGAAACCGTTTTTCGATTTTTAGCGACCATGATTTGGATACTTAATGCGGAAATGCAAAAAGAAACACGCGAGTTTGAAAAACCGTAAACGAAGAAAATTCGAGGAGAAAAAAAGTGAAAAAAGGAATGCAACACGAGGACTTCACTGGAGGTCACCCATCCTAGTACTACTCTCGCCCAAGCACGCTTAACTTCGGAGTTCTGATGGGATCCGGTGCTTTAGTGCTGGTATGATCGCATCCGACATGTATGCCACTCTCCTTCCTCTTATCCTCTCGCCCCGACGCTTCGCCGCGCCACGTGGGCCCCATTCCGCTCCCGCGTTTCTTCCTTCTACCATGACTCGGACGGCGAAACCGTTTTTCGATTTTTAGCGACCATGATTTGGATACTTAATGCGGAAATGCAAAAAGAAACACGCGAGTTTGAAAAACCGTAAACGAAGAAAATTCGAGGAAAAAAAAGTGAAAAAAGGAATGCAAGACGAGGACTTCCCAGGAGGTCACCCATCCTAGTACTACTCTCGCCCAAGCACGCTTAACTTTGGAGTTCTGATGAGATCCGGTGCTTTAGTGCTGGTATGATCGCATCCGACATGTATGCCACTCTCCTTCCTCTTATCCTCTCGCCCCGACGCTTCGCCGCGCCACGTGGGCCCCATTCCGCTCCCGCGTTTCTTCCTTCTACCATGACTCGGACGGCGAAACCGTTTTTCGATTTTTAGCGACCATGATTTGGATACTTAATGCGGAAATGCAAAAAGAAACACGCGAGTTTGAAAAACCGTAAACGAAGAAAATTCGAGGAAAAAAAAAGTGAAAAAAGGAATGCAACACGAAGACTTCCCAGGAGGTCACCCATCCTAGTACTACTCTCGCCCAAGCACGCTGAACTTCGGAGTTCTGATGGGATCCGGTGCTTTAGTGCTGGTATGATCGCATCCGACATGTATGCCACTCTCCTTCCTCTTATCCTCTCGCCCCGACGCTTCGCCGCGCCACGTGGGCCCCATTCCGCTCCCGCGTTTCTTCCTTCTACCATGACTCGGACGGCGAAAACGTTTTTCGATTTTTAGCGACCATGATTTGGATACTTAATGCGGAAATGCAAAAAGAAACACGCGAGTTTGAAAAACCGTAAACGAAGAAAATTCGAGGAAAAAAAAAGTGAAAAAAGGAATGCAACACGTGGGCCCCATTCCGCTCCCGCGTTTCTTCCTTCTACCATGACTCGGACGGCGAAACCGTTTTTCGATTTTTAGCGACCATGATTTGGATACTTAATGCGGAAATGCAAAAAGAAACACGCGAGTTTGAAAAACCGTAAACGAAGAAAATTCGAGGAAAAAAAAAGTGAAAAAAGGAATGCAACACGAGGACTTCCCAGGAGGTCACCCATCCTAGTACTACTCTCGCCCAAGCACGCTTAACTTCGGAGTTCTGATGGGATCCGGTGCTTTAGTGCTGGTATGATCGCATCCGACATGTATGCCACTCTCCTTCCTCTTATCCTCTCGCCCCGACGCTTCGCCGCGCCACGTGGTCCCCATTCCGCTCCCGCGTTTCTTCCTTCTACCATGACTCGGACGGCGAAACCGTTTTTCGATTTTTAGCGACCATGATTTGGATACTTAATGCGGAAATGCAAAAAGAAACACGCGAGTTTGAAAAACCGTAAACGAAGAAAATTCGAGGAAAAAAAAAGTGAAAAAAGGAATGCAACACGAAGACTTCCCAGGAGGTCACCCATCCTAGTACTACTCTCGCCCAAGCACGCTGAACTTCGGAGTTCTGATGGGATCCGGTGCTTTAGTGCTGGTATGATCGCATCCGACATGTATGCCACTCTCCTTCCTCTTATCCTCTCGCCCCGACGCTTCGCCGCGCCACGTGGGCCCCATTCCGCTCCCGCGTTTCTTCCTTCTACCATGACTCGGACGGCGAAACCGTTTTTCGATTTTTAGCGACCATGATTTGGATACTTAATGCGGAAATGCAAAAAGAAACACGCGAGTTTGAAAAACCGTAAACGAAGAAAATTCGAGGAAAAAAAAAGTGAAAAAAGGAATGCAACACGAGGACTTCCCAGGAGGTCACCCATCCTAGTACTACTCTCGCCCAAGCACGCTTAACTTCGGAGTTCTGATGGGATCCGGTGCTTTAGTGCTGGTATGATCGCATCCGACATGTATGCCACTCTCCTTCCTCTTATCCTCTCGCCCCGACGCTTCGCCGCGCCACGTGGGCCCCATTCCGCTCCCGCGTTTCTTCCTTCTTCCATGACTCGGACGGCGAAACCGTTTTTCGATTTTTAGCGACCATGATTTGGATACTTAATGCGGAAATGCAAAAAGAAACACGCGAGTTTGAAAAACCGTAAACGAAGAAAATTCGAGGAAAAAAAAAGTGAAAAAAGGAATGCAAGACGAGGACTTCCCAGGAGGTCACCCATCCTAGTACTACTCTCGCCCAAGCACGCTTAACTTCGGAGTTCTGATGGGATCCGGTGCTTTAGTGCTGGTATGATCACAACCAACATGTATGCCACTCTCCTTCCTCTTATCCTCTTGCCCCGACGCTTCGCCGCGCCACGTGGGCCCCATTCCGCTCCCGCGTTTCTTCCTTCTACCATGACTCGGACGGCGAAACCGTTTTTCGATTTTTAGCGACCATGATTTGGATACTTAATGCGGAAATGCAAAAAGAAACACGCGAGTTTGAAAAACCGTAAACGAATAAAATTCGAGGAAAAAAAAGTGAGAAAAGGAATGCAACACGAGGACTTCCCAGGAGGTCACCCATCCTAGTACTACTCTCGCCCAAGCACGCTTAACTTCGGAGTTCTAATGGGATCCTGTGCTTTAGTGCTGGTATGATCGCATCCGACATGTATGCCACTCTCCTTCCTCTTATCCTCTCGCCCCGACGCTTCGCCGCGCCACGTGGGCCCCATTCCGCTCCCGCGTTTCTTCCTTGTACCATGACTCGGACGGCGAAACCGTTTTTCGATTTTTAGCGACCATGATTTGGATACTTAATGCGGAAATGCAAAAAGAAACACGCGAGTTTGAAAAACCGTAAACGAAGAAAATTCGAGGAAAAAAAAAGTGAAAAAAGGAATGCAACACGAGGACTTCCCAGGAGGTCACCCATCCTAGTACTACTCTCGCCCAAGCATGCTTAACTTCGGAGTTCTGATGGGATCCGGTGCTATAGTGCTGGTATGATCGCATCCGACATGTAAGCCACTCTCCTTCCTCTTATCCTCTCGCCCCGACGCTTCGCCGCGCCACGTGGGCCCCATTCCGCTCCCGCGTTTCTTCCTTCTACCATGACTCGGACGGCGAAACCGTATTTCGATTTTTAGCGACCATGATTCGGATACTTAATGCGGAAATGCAAAAAGAAACACGCGAGTTTGAAAAACCTTAAACGAAGAAAATTCGAGGAAAAAAAAGTGAAAAAAGGAATGCAACACGAGCACTTCCCAGGAGGTCACCCATCCTAGTACTACTCTCGCCCAAGCACGCTTAACTTCGGAGTTCTGATGGGATCCGGTGCTTTAGTGCTGGTATGATCGCATCCAACATGTATGCCACTCTCCTTCCTCTTATCCTCTCGCCCCGACGCTTCGCCGCGCCACGTGGGCCCCATTCCGCTCCCGCGTTTCTTCCTTCTACCATGACTCGGACGGCGAAACCGTTTTTCGATTTTTAGCGACCATGATTTGGATACTTAATGCGGAAATGCAAAAAGAAACACGCGAGTTTGAAAAACCGTAAACGAAGAAAATTCGAGGAAAAAAAAGTGAAAAAAGGAATGCAAGACGAGGACTTCCCAGGAGGTCACCCATCCTAGTACTACTCTCGCCCAAGCACGCTTAACTTTGGAGTTCCGATGGGATCCGGTGCTTTAGTGCTGGTATGATCGCATCCGACATATATGCCACTCTCCTTCCTCTTATCCTCTCGCCCCGACGCTTCGCCGCGCCACGTGGGCCCCATTCCGCTCCCGCGTTTCTTCCTTCTACCATGACTCGGACGGCGAAACCGTTTTTCGATTTTTAGCGACCATGATTTGGATACTTAATGCGGAAATGCAAAAAGAAACACGCGAGTTTGAAAAACCGTAAACGAAGAAAATTCGAGGAAAAAAAAAGTGAAAAAAGGAATGCAACACGAAGACTTCCCAGGAGGTCACCCATCCTAGTACTACTCTCGCCCAAGCACGCTGAACTTCGGAGTTCTGATGGGATCCGATGCTTTAGTGCTGGTATGATCGCATCCGACATGTATGCCACTCTCCTTCCTCTTATCCTCTCGCCCCGACGCTTCGCCGCGCCACGTGGGCCCCATTCCGCTCCCGCGTTTCTTCCTTCTACCATGACTCGGACGGCGAAACCGTTTTTCGATTTTTAGCGACCATGATTTGGATACTTAATGCGGAAATGCAAAAAGAAACACGCGAGTTTGAAAAACCGTAAACGAAGAAAATTCGAGGAAAAAAAAAGTGAAAAAAGGAATGCAACAAGAGGACTTCCCAGGAGGTCACCCATCCTGGTACTACTCTCGCCCAAGCACGCTTAACTTCGGAGTTCTGATGGGATCTGGTGCTTTAGTGCTGGTATGATCGCATCCGACATGTATGCCACTCTCCTTCCTCTTATCCTCTCGCCCCGACGCTTCGCCGCGCCACGTGGGCCCCATTCCGCTCCCGCGTTTCTTCCTTCTACCATGACTCGGACGGCGAAACCGTTTTTCGATTTTTAGCGACCATGATTTGGATACTTAATGCGGAAATGCAAAATGAAAAACGCGAGTTTGAAATACCGTAAACGAAGAAAATTCGAGGAAAAAAAAAGTGAAAAAAGAATGCAACACGAGGACTTCCCAAGAGGTCACCCATCCTAGTACTACTATTGCCCAAGCGCGCTTAACTTCGGAGTTCTGATGGGATCCGGTGCTTTAGTGCTGGTATGATCGCATCCGACATGTATGCCACTCTCCTTCCTCTTATCCTCTCGCCCCGACGCTTCGCCGCGCCACGTGGGCCCCATTCCGCTCCCGCGTTTCTTCCTTCTACCATGACTCGGACGGCGAAACCGTTTTTCGATTTTTAGCGACCATGATTTGGATACTTAATGCGGAAATGCAAAAAGAAACACGCGAGTTTGAAAAACCGTAAACGAAGAAAATTCGAGGAAAAAAAAAGTGAAAAAAGGAATGCAAGACGAGGACTTCCCAGGAGGTCACCCATCCTAGTACTACTCTCGCCCAAGCACGCTTAACTTCGGAGTTCTGATGGGATCCGGTGCTTTAGTGCTGGTATGATCACAACCGACATGTATGCCACTCTCCTTCCTCTTATCCTCTTGCCCCGACGCTTCGCCGCGCCACGTGGGCCCCATTCCGCTCCCGCGTTTCTTCCTTCTACCATGACTCGGACGGCGAAACCGTTTTTCGATTTTTAGCGACCATGATTTGGATACTTAATGCGGAAATGCAAAATGAAAAACGCGAGTTTGAAAAACCGTAAACGAAGAAAATTCGAGGAAAAAAAAAGTGAAAAAAGAATGCAACACGAGGACTTCCCAGGAGGTCACCCATCCTAGTACTACTATTGCCCAAGCGCGCTTAACTTCGGAGTTCTGATGGGATCCGGTGCTTTAGTGCTGGTATGATCGCATCCGACATGTATGCCACTCTCCTTCCTCTTATCCTCTCGCCCCGACGCTTCGCCGCGCCACGTGGGCCCCATTCCGCTCCCGCGTTTCTTCCTTCTACCATGACTCGGACGGCGAAACCGTTTTTCGATTTTTAGCGACCATGATTTGGATACTTAATGCGGAAATGCAAAAAGAAACACGCGAGTTTGAAAAACCGTAAACGAAGAAAATTCGAGGAGAAAAAAAGTGAAAAAAGGAATGCAACACGAGGACTTCACTGGAGGTCACCCATCCTAGTACTACTCTCGCCCAAGCACGCTTAACTTCGGAGTTCTGATGGGATCTGGTGCTTTAGTGCTGGTATGATCGCATCCGACATGTATGCCACTCTCCTTCCTCTTATCCTCTCGCCCCGACGCTTCGCCGCGCCACGTGGGCCCCATTCCGCTCCCGCGTTTCTTCCTTCTACCATGACTCGGACGGCGAAACCGTATTTCGATTTTTAGCGACCATGATTCGGATACTTAATGCGGAAATGCAAAAAGAAACACGCGAGTTTGAAAAACCGTAAACGAAGAAAATTCGAGGAAAAAAAAAGTGAAAAAAGGAATGCAACACGAGCACTTCCCAGGAGGTCACGCATCCTAGTACTACTCTCGCCCAAGCACGCTTAACTTCGGAGTTCTGATGGGATCCGGTGCTTTAGTGCTGGTATGATCGCATCCGACATGTATGCCACTCTCCTTCCTCTTATCCTCTCGCCCCGACGCTTCGTCGCGCCACGTGGGCCCCATTCCGCTCCCGCGTTTCTTCCTTCTACCATGACTCGGACGGCGAAACCGTTTTTCGATTTTTAGCGACCATGATTTGGATACTTAATGCGGAAATGCAAAAAGAAACACGCGAGTTTGAAAAACCGTAAACGAAGAAAATTCGAGGAAAAAAAAAGTGAAAAAAGGAATGCAAGACGAGGACTTCCCAGGAGGTCACCCATCCTAGTACTACTCTCGCCCAAGCACGCTTAACTTTGGAGTTCCGATGGGATCCGGTGCTTTAGTGCTGGTATGATCGCATCCGACATATATGCCACTCTCCTTCCTCTTATCCTCTCGCCCCGACGCTTCGCCGCGCCACGTGGGCCCCATTCCGCTCCCGCGTTTCTTCCTTCTACCATGACTCGGACGGCGAAACCGTTTTTCGATTTTTAGCGACCATGATTTGGATACTTAATGCGGAAATGCAAAAAGAAACACGCGAGTTTGAAAAACCGTAAACGAAGAAAATTCGAGGAAAAAAAAAGTGAAAAAAGGAATGCAACAGGAGGACTTCCCAGGAGGTCACCCATCCTAGTACTACTCTCGCCCAAGCACGCTTAACTTCGGAGTTCTGATGGGATCCGGTGCTTTAGTGCTGGTATGATCGCATCCCACATGTATGCCACTCTCCTTCCTCTTATCCTCTCGCCCCGACGCTTCGCCGCGCCACGTGGGCCCCATTCCGCTCCCGCGTTTCTTCCTTCTACCATGACTCGGACGGCGAAACCGTTTTTCGATTTTTAGCGACCATGATTTGGATACTTAATGCGGAAATGCAAAAAGAAACACGCGAGTTTGAAAAACCGTAAACGAAGAAAATTCGAGGAAAAAAAAAGTGAAAAAAGGAATGCAACACGAGGACTTCCCAGGAGGTCACCCATCCTAGTACTACTCTCGCCCAAGCACGCTTAACTTCGGAGTTCTGATGGGATCCGGTGCTTTAGTGCTGGTATGATCACAACCGACATGTATGCCACTCTCCTTCCTCTTATCCTCTTGCCCCGACGCTTCGCCGCGCCACGTGGGCCCCATTCCGCTCCCGCGTTTCTTCCTTCTACCATGACTCGGACGGCGAAACCGTTTTTCGATTTTTAGCGACCATGATTTGGATACTTAATGCGGAAATGCAAAAAGAAACACGCGAGTTTGAAAAACCGTAAACGAAGAAAATTCGAGGAAAAAAAGTGAGAAAAGGAATGCAACACGAGGACTTCCCAGGAGGTCACCCATCCTAGTACTACTCTCGCCCAAGCACGCTTAACTTCGGAGTTCTGATGGGATCCGGTGCTTTAGTGCTGGTATGATCGCATCCGACATGTATGCCACTCTCCTTCCTCTTATCCTCTCGCCCCGACGCTTCGCCGCGCCACGTGGGCCCCATTCCGCTCCCGCGTTTCTTCCTTCTACCATGACTCGGACGGCGAAACCGTTTTTCGATTTTTAGCGACCATGATTTGGATACTTAATGCGGAAATGCAAAAAGAAACACGCGAGTTTGAAAAACCGTAAACGAAGAAAATTCGAGGAAAAAAAAAGTGAAAAAAGGAATGCAACACGAGGACTTCCCAGGAGGTTACCCATCCTAGTACTACTCTCGCCCAAGCACGCTTAACTTTGGAGTTCTGATGGGATCCAGTGCTTTAGTGCTGGTATGATCGCATCCGACATGTATGCCACTCTCCTTCCTCTTATCCTCTCGCCCCGACGCTTCGCCGCGCCACGTGGGCCCCATTCCGCTCCCGCGTTTCTTCCTTCTACCATGACTCGGACGGCGAAACCGTTTTTCGATTTTTAGCGACCATGATTTGGATACTTAATGCGGAAATGCAAAAAGAAACACGCGAGTTTGAAAAACCGTAAACGAAGAAAATTCGAGGAAAAAAAAAGTGAAAAAAGGAATGCAACACGAAGACTTCCCAGGAGGTCACCCATCCTAGTACTACTCTCGCCCAAGCACGCTGAACTTCGGAGTTCTGATGGGATCCGGTGCTTTAGTGCTGGTATGATCGCATCCGACATGTATGCCACTCTCCTTCCTCTTATCCTCTCGCCCCGACGCTTCGCCGCGCCACGTGGGCCCCATTCCGCTCCCGCGTTTCTTCCTTCTACCATGACTCGGACGGCGAAACCGTCTTTCGATTTTTAGCGACCATGATTTGGATACTTAATGCGGAAATGCAAAAAGAAACACGCGAGTTTGAAAAACCGTAAACGAAGAAAATTCGAGGAAAAAAAAAGTGAAAAAAGGAATGCAACACGAAGACTTCCCAGGAGGTCACCCATCCTAGTACTACTCTCGCCCAAGCACGCTGAACTTCGGAGTTCTGATGGGATCCGGTGCTTTAGTGCTGGTATGATCGCATCCGACATGTATGCCACTCTCCTTCCTCTTATCCTCTCGCCCCGACGCTTCGCCGCGCCACGTGGGCCCCATTCCGCTCCCGCGTTTCTTCCTTCTACCATGACTCGGACGGCGAAACCGTTTTTCGATTTTTAGCGACCATGATTTGGATACTTAATGCGGAAATGCAAAAAGAAACACGCGAGTTTGAAAAACCGTAAACGAAGAAAATTCGAGGAAAAAAAAAGTGAAAAAAGGAATGCAACACGAGGACTTCCCAGGAGGTTACCCATCCTAGTACTACTCTCGCCCAAGCACGCTTAACTTTGGAGTTCTGATGGGATCCAGTACTTTAGTGCTGGTATGATCGCATCCGACATGTATGCCACTCTCCTTCCTCTTATCCTCTCGCCCCGACGCTTCGCCGCGCCACGTGGGCCCCATTCCGCTCCCGCGTTTCTTCCTTCTACCATGACTCGGACGGCGAAACCGTTTTTCGATTTTTAGCGACCATGATTTGGATACTTAATGCGGAAATGCAAAAAGAAACACGCGAGTTTGAAAAACCGTAAACGAAGAAAATTCGAGGAAAAAAAAAGTGAAAAAAGGAATGCAACACGAAGACTTCCCAGGAGGTCACCCATCCTAGTACTACTCTCGCCCAAGCACGCTGAACTTCGGAGTTCTGATGGGATCCGGTGCTTTAGTGCTGGTATGATCGCATCCGACATGTATGCCACTCTCCTTCCTCTTATCCTCTCGCCCCGACGCTTCGCCGCGCCACGTGGGCCCCATTCCGCTCCCGCGTTTCTTCCTTCTACCATGACTCGGACGGCGAAACCGTTTTTCGATTTTTAGCGACCATGATTTGGATACTTAATGCGGAAATGCAAAAAGAAACACGCGAGTTTGAAAAACCGTAAACGAAGAAAATTCGAGGAAAAAAAAAGTGAAAAAAGGAATGCAACACGAGGACTTCCCAGGAGGTTACCCATCCTAGTACTACTCTCGCCCAAGCACGCTTAACTTTGGAGTTCTGATGGGATCCAGTGCTTTAGTGCTGGTATGATCGCATCCGACATGTATGCCACTCTCCTTCCTCTTATCCTCTCGCCCCGACGCTTCGCCGCGCCACGTGGGCCCCATTCCGCTCCCGCGTTTCTTCCTTCTACCATGACTCGGACGGCGAAACCGTTTTTCGATTTTTAGCGACCATGATTTGGATACTTAATGCGGAAATGCAAAAAGAAACACGCGAGTTTGAAAAACCGTAAACGAAGAAAATTCGAGGAAAAAAAAAGTGAAAAAAGGAATGCAACACGAAGACTTCCCAGGAGGTCACCCATCCTAGTACTACTCTCGCCCAAGCACGCTGAACTTCGGAGTTCTGATGGGATCCGGTGCTTTAGTGCTGGTATGATCGCATCCGACATGTATGCCACTCTCCTTCCTCTTATCCTCTCGCCCCGACGCTTCGCCGCGCCACGTGGGCCCCATTCCGCTCCCGCGTTTCTTCCTTCTACCATGACTCGGACGGCGAAACCGTCTTTCGATTTTTAGCGACCATGATTTGGATACTTAATGCGGAAATGCAAAAAGAAACACGCGAGTTTGAAAAACCGTAAACGAAGAAAATTCGAGGAAAAAAAAAGTGAAAAAAGGAATGCAACACGAGGACTTCCCAGGAGGTCACCCATCCTAGTACAATTCTCGCCCAAGCACGCTTAACTTCGGAGTTCTGATGGGATCCGGTGCTTTAGTGCTGGTATGATCGCATCCGACATGTATGCCACTCTCCTTCCTCTTATCCTCTCGCCCCGACGCTTCGCCGCGCCACGTGGGCCCCATTCCGCTCCCGCGTTTCTTCCTTCTACCATGACTCGGACGGCGAAACCGTTTTTCGATTTTTGGCGACCATGATTTGGATACTTAATGCGGAAATGCAAAAAGAAACACGCGAGTTTGAAAAACCGTAAACGAAGAAAATTCGAGGAAAAAAAAAGTGAAAAAAGGAATGCAAGACGTGGACTTCCCAGGAGGTCACCCATCCTAGTACTACTCTCGCACAAGCACGCTTAACTTCGGAGTTCTGATGGGATCCGGTGCTTTAGTGCTGGTATGATCACAACCGACATGTATGCCACTCTCCTTCCTCTTATCCTCTTGCCCCGACGCTTCGCCGCGCTACGTGGGCCCCATTCCGCTCCCGCGTTTCTTCCTTCTACCATGACTCGGACGGCGAAACCGTTTTTCGATTTTTAGCGACCATGATTTGGATACTTAATGCGGAAATGCAAAAAGAAACACGCGAGTTTGAAAAACCGTAAACGAAGAAAATTCGAGGAAAAAAAAGTGAGAAAAGGAATGCAACACGAGGACTTCCCAGGAGGTCACCCATCCTAGTACTACTCTCGCCCAAGCACGCTTAACTTCGGAGTTCTAATGGGATCCTGTGCTTTAGTGCTGGTATGATCGCATCCGACATGTATGCCACTCTCCTTCCTCTTATCCTCTCGCCCCGACGCTTCGCCGCGCCACGTGGGCCCCATTCCGCTCCCGCGTTTCTTCCTTCTACCATGACTCGGACGGCGAAACCGTTTTTCGATTTTTAGCGACCATGATTTGGATACTTAATGCGGAAATGCAAAAAGAAACACGCGAGTTTGAAAAACCGTAAACGAAGAAAATTCGAGGAAAAAAAAAGTGAAAAAAGGAATGCAACACGAGGACTTCCCAGGTGGTCACCCATCCTAGTACTACTCTCGCCCAAGCATGCTTAACTTCGGAGTTCTGATGGGATCCGGTGCTATAGTGCTGGTATGATCGCATCCGACATGTAAGCCACTCTGCTTCCTCTTATCCTCTCGCCCCGACGCTTCGCCGCGCCACGTGGGCCCCATTCCGCTCCCGCGTTTCTTCCTTCTACCATGACTCGGACGGCGAAACCGTTTTTCGATTTTTAGCGACCATGATTTGGATACTTAATGCGGAAATGCAAAAAGAAACACGCGAGTTTGAAAAACCGTAAACGAAGAAAATTCGAGGAAAAAAAAAGTGAAAAAAGGAATGCAACAAGAGGACCTCCCAGGAGGTCACCCATCCTGGTACTACTCTCGCCCAAGCACGCTTAACTTCGGAGTTCTGATGGGATCCGGTGCTTTAGTGCTGGTATGATCGCATCCGACATGTATGCCACTCTCCTTCCTCTTATCCTCTCGCCCCGACGCTTCGCCGCGCCACGTGGGCCCCATTCCGCTCCCGCGTTTCTTCCTTCTACCATGACTCGGACGGCGAAACCGTTTTTCGATTTTTAGCGACCATGATTTGGATACTTAATGCGGAAATGCAAAATGAAACACGCGAGTTTGAAAAACCGTAAACGAAGAAAATTCGAGGAAAAAAAAAGTGAAAAAAGAATGCAACACGAGGACTTCCCAGGAGGTCACCCATCCTAGTACTACTATTGCCCAAGCGCGCTTAACTTCGGAGTTCTGATGGGATCCGGTGCTTTAGTGCTGGTATGATCGCATCCGACATGTATGCCACTCTCCTTCCTCTTATCCTCTCGCCCCGACGCTTCGCCGCGCCACGTGGGCCCCATTCCGCTCCCGCGTTTCTTCCTTCTACCATGACTCGGACGGCGAAACCGTTTTTCGATTTTTAGCGACCATTATTTGGATACTTAATGCGGAAATGCAAAAAGAAACACGCGAGTTTGAAAAACCGTAAACGAAGAAAATTCCAGGAAAAAAAAAGTGAAAAAAGGAATGCAAGACGAGGACTTCCCAAGAGGTCACCCATCCTAGTACTACTCTCGCCCAAGCACGCTTAACTTTGGAGTTCTGATGGGATCCGGTGCTTTATTGCTGGTATGATCGCATCCGACATGTATGCCACTCTCCTTCCTCTTATCCTCTCGCCCCGACGCTTCGCCGCGCCACGTGGGCCCCATTCCGCTCCCGCGTTTCTTCCTTCTACCATGACTCGGACGGCAAAACCGTTTTTCGATTTTTAGCGACCATGATTTGGATACTTAATGCGGAAATGCAAAAAGAAACACGCGAGTTTGAAAAACCGTAAACGAAGAAAATTCGAGGAAAAAAAAAGTGAAAAAAGGAATGCAACACGAAGACTTCCCAGGAGGTCACCCATCCTAGTACTACTCTCGCCCAAGCACGCTGAACTTCGGAGTTCTGATGGGATCCGGTGCTTTAGTGCTGGTATGATCGCATCCGACATGTATGCCACTCTCCTTCCTCTTATCCTCTCGCCCCGACGCTTCGCCGCGCCACGTGGGCCCCATTCCGCTCCCGCGTTTCTTCCTTCTACCATGACTCGGACGGCGAAACCGTTTTTCGATTTTTAGCGACCATGATTTGGATACTTAATGCGGAAATGCAAAAAGAAACACGCGAGTTTGAAAAACCGTAAACGAAGAAAATTCGAGGAAAAAAAAAGTGAAAAAAGGAATGCAACACGAGGACTTCCCAGGAGGTCACCCATCCTAGTACTACTCTCGCCCAAGCACGCTTAACTTCGGAGTTCTGATGGGATCCGGTGCTTTAGTGCTGGTATGATCGCATCCGACATGTATGCCACTCTCCTTCCTCTTATCCTCTCGCCCCGACGCTTCGCCGCGCCACGTGGGCCCCATTCCGCTCCCGCGTTTCTTCCTTCTACCATGACTCGGACGGCGAAACCGTTTTTCGATTTTTAGCGACCATGATTTGGATACTTAATGCGGAAATGCAAAAAGAAACACGCGAGTTTGAAAAACCGTAAACGAAGAAAATTCGAGGAAAAAAAAAGTGAAAAAAGGAATGCAAGACGAGGACTTCCCAGGAGGTCACCCATCCTAGTACTACTCTCGCCCAAGCACGCTTAACTTCGGAGTTCTGATGGGATCCGGTGCTTTAGTGCTGGTATGATCACAACCGACATGTATGCCACTCTCCTTCCTGTTATCCTCTTGCCCCGACGCTTCGCCGCGCCACGTGGGCCCCATTCCGCTCCCGCGTTTCTTCCTTCTACCATGACTCGGACGGCGAAACCGTTTTTCGATTTTTAGCGACCATGATTTGGATACTTAATGCGGAAATGCAAAAAGAAACACGCGAGTTTGAAAAACCGTAAACGAAGAAAATTCGAGGAAAAAAAAGTGAAAAAAGGAATGCAACACGAGGACTTCCCAGGAGGTCACCCATCCTAATACTACTCTCGCCCAAGCACGCTTAACTTCGGAGTTCTAATGGGATCCTGTGCTTTAGTGCTGGTATGATCGCATTCGACAAGTATGCCACTCTCCTTCCTCTTATCCTCTCGCCCCGACGCTCCGCCGCGCCACGTGGGCCCCATTCCGCTCCCGCGTTTCTTCCTTCTACCATGACTCGGACGGCGAAACCGTTTTTCGATTTTTAGCGACCATGATTTGGATACTTAATGCGGAAATGCAAAAAGAAACACGCGAGTTTGAAAAACCGTAAACGAAGAAAATTCGAGGAAAAAAAAAGTGAAAAAAGAATGCAACACGAGGACTTCCCAGGAGGTCACCCATCCTAGTACTACTATTGCCCAAGCGCGCTTAACTTCGGAGTTCTGATGGGATCCGGTGCTTTAGTGCTGGTATGATCGCATCCGACATGTATGCCACTCTCCTTCCTCTTATCCTCTCGCCCCGACGCTTCGCCGCGCCACGTGGGCCCCATTCCGCTCCCGCGTTTCTTCCTTCTACCATGACTCGGACGGCGAAACCGTTTTTCGATTTTTAGCGACCATTATTTGGATACTTAATGCGGAAATGCAAAAAGAAACACGCGAGTTTGAAAAACCGTAAACGAAGAAAATTCGAGGAAAAAAAAAGTGAAAAAAGGAATGCAACACGAGGACTTCCCAGGAGGTCACCCATCCTAGTACTACTCTCGCCCAAGCACGCTTAACTTCGGAGTTTTGATGGGATCCGGTGCTTTAGTGCTGGTATGATCGCATCCGACATGTATGCCACTCTCCTTCCTCTTATCCTCTCGCCCCAATGCTTCGCCGCGCCACGTGGGCCCCATTCCGCTCCCGCGTTTCTTCCTTCTACCATGACTCGGACGGCGAAACCGTTTTTCGATTTTTAGCGACCATGATTTGGATACTTAATGCGGAAATGCAAAAAGAAACACGCGAGTTTGAAAAACCGTAAACGAAGAAAATTCGAGGAAAAAAAAAGTGAAAAAAGGAATGCAACACGAGGACTTCCCAGGTGGTCACCCATCCTAGTACTACTCTCGCCCAAGCATGCTTAACTTCGGAGTTCTGATGGGATCCGGTGCTATAGTGCTGGTATGATCGCATCCGACATGTAAGCCACTCTGCTTCCTCTTATCCTCTCGCCCCGACGCTTCGCCGCGCCACGTGGGCCCCATTCCGCTCCCGCGTTTCTTCCTTCTACCATGACTCGGACGGCGAAACCGTTTTTCGATTTTTAGCGACCATGATTTGGATACTTAATGCGGAAATGCAAAAAGAAACACGCGAGTTTGAAAAACCGTAAACGAAGAAAATTCGAGGAAAAAAAAAGTGAAAAAAGGAATGCAACAAGAGGACCTCCCAGGAGGTCACCCATCCTGGTACTACTCTCGCCCAAGCACGCTTAACTTCGGAGTTCTGATGGGATCCGGTGCTTTAGTGCTGGTATGATCGCATCCGACATGTATGCCACTCTCCTTCCTCTTATCCTCTCGCCCCGACGCTTCGCCGCGCCACGTGGGCCCCATTCCGCTCCCGCGTTTCTTCCTTCTACCATGACTCGGACGGCGAAACCGTTTTTCGATTTTTAGCGACCATGATTTGGATACTTAATGCGGAAATGCAAAATGAAACACGCGAGTTTGAAAAACCGTAAACGAAGAAAATTCGAGGAAAAAAAAAGTGAAAAAAGAATGCAACACGAGGACTTCCCAGGAGGTCACCCATCCTAGTACTACTATTGCCCAAGCGCGCTTAACTTCGGAGTTCTGATGGGATCCGGTGCTTTAGTGCTGGTATGATCGCATCCGACATGTATGCCACTCTCCTTCCTCTTATCCTCTCGCCCCGACGCTTCGCCGCGCCACGTGGGCCCCATTCCGCTCCCGCGTTTCTTCCTTCTACCATGACTCGGACGGCGAAACCGTTTTTCGATTTTTAGCGACCATTATTTGGATACTTAATGCGGAAATGCAAAAAGAAACACGCGAGTTTGAAAAACCGTAAACGAAGAAAATTCCAGGAAAAAAAAAGTGAAAAAAGGAATGCAAGACGAGGACTTCCCAGGAGGTCACCCATCCTAGTACTACTCTCGCCCAAGCACGCTTAACTTTGGAGTTCTGATGGGATCCGGTGCTTTAGTGCTGGTATGATCGCATCCGACATGTATGCCACTCTCCTTCCTCTTATCCTCTCGCCCCGACGTTCCGCCGCGCCACGTGGGCCCCATTCCGCTCCCGCGTTTCTTCCTTCTACCATGACTCGGACGGCGAAACCGTTTTTCGATTTTTAGCGACCATGATTTGGATACTTAATGCGGAAATGCAAAAAGAAACACGCGAGTTTGAAAAACCGTAAACGAAGAAAATTCGAGGAAAAAAAAAGTGAAAAAAGAATGCAACACGAGGACTTCCCAGGAGGTCACCCATCCTAGTACTACTATTGCCCAAGCGCGCTTAACTTCGGAGTTCTGATGGGATCCGGTGCTTTAGTGCTGGTATGATCGCATCCGACATGTATGCCACTCTCCTTCCTCTTATCCTCTCGCCCCGACGCTTCGCCGCGCCACGTGGGCCCCATTCCGCTCCCGCGTTTCTTCCTTCTACCATGACTCGGACGGCGAAACCGTTTTTCGATTTTTAGCGACCATGATTTGGATACTTAATGCGGAAATGCAAAAAGAAACACGCGAGTTTGAAAAACCGTAAACGAAGAAAATTCGAGGAAAAAAAAAGTGAAAAAAGGAATGCAACACGAGGACTTCCCAGGAGGTCACCCATCCTAGTACTACTCTCGCCCAAGCACGCTTAACTTCGGAGTTCGGATGGGATCCGGTGCTTTAGTGCTGGTATGATCGCATCCGACATGTATGCCACTCTCCTTCCTCTTATCCTCTCGCCCCGACGCTTCGCCGCGCCACGTGGGCCCCATTCCGCTCCCGCGTTTCTTCCTTCTACCATGACTCGGACGGCGAAACCGTTTTTCGATTTTTAGCGACCATGATTTGGATACTTAATGCGGAAATGCAAAAAGAAACACGCGAGTTTGAAAAACCGTAAACGAAGAAAATTCGAGGAAAAAAAAAGTGAAAAAAGGAATGCAAGACGAGGACTTCCCAGGAGGTCACCCATCCTAGTACTACTCTCGCCCAAGCACGCTTAACTTCGGAGTTCTGATGGGATCCGGTGCTTTAGTGCTGGTATGATCACAACCGACATGTATGCCACTCTCCTTCCTCTTATCCTCTTGCCCCGACGCTTCGCCGCGCCACGTGGGCCCCATTCCGCTCCCGCGTTTCTTCCTTCTACCATGACTCGGACGGCGAAACCGTTTTTCGATTTTTAGCGACCATGATTTGGATACTTAATGCGGAAATGCAAAAAGAAACACGCGAGTTTGAAAAACCGTAAACGAAGAAAATTCGAGGAAAAAAAAGTGAAAAAAGGAATGCAACACGAGGACTTCCCAGGAGGTCACCCATCCTAATACTACTCTCGCCCAAGCACGCTTAACTTCGGAGTTCTAATGGGATCCTGTGCTTTAGTGCTGGTATGATCGCATCCGACAAGTATGCCACTCTCCTTCCTCTTATCCTCTCGCCCCGACGCTTCGCCGCGCCACGTGGGCCCCATTCCGCTCCCGCGTTTCTTCCTTCTACCATGACTCGGACGGCGAAACCGTTTTTCGATTTTTAGCGACCATGATTTGGATACTTAATGCGGAAATGCAAAAAGAAACACGCGAGTTTGAAAAACCGTAAACGAAGAAAATTCGAGGAAAAAAAAAGTGAAAAAAGAATGCAACACGAGGACTTCCCAGGAGGTCACCCATCCTAGTACTACTATTGCCCAAGCGCGCTTAACTTCGGAGTTCTGATGGGATCCGGTGCTTTAGTGCTGGTATGATCGCATCCGACATGTATGCCACTCTCCTTCCTCTTATCGTCTCGCCCCGACGCTTCGCCGCGCCACGTGGGCCCCATTCCGCTCCCGCGTTTCTTCCTTCTACCATGACTCGGACGGCGAAACCGTTTTTCGATTTTTAGCGACCATTATTTGGATACTTAATGCGGAAATGCAAAAAGAAACACGCGAGTTTGAAAAACCGTAAACGAAGAAAATTCGAGGAAAAAAAAAGTGAAAAAAGGAATGCAACACGAGGACTTCCCAGGAGGTCAGATGAGATCCGGTGCTTTAGTGCTGGTATGATCGCATCCGACATGTATGCCACTCTCCTTCCTCTTATCCTCTCGCCCCGACGCTTCGCCGCGCCACGTGGGCCCCATTCCGCTCCCGCGTTTCTTCCTTCTACCATGACTCGGACGGCGAAACCGTTTTTCGATTTTTAGCGACCATGATTTGGATTCTTAATGCGGAAATGCAAAAAGAAACACGCGAGTTTGAAAAACCGTAAACGAAGAAAATTCGAGGAAAAAAAAAGTGAAAAAAGGAATGCAACACGAGGACTTCCCAGGAGGTCACCCATCCTAGTACTACTCTCGCCCAAGCACGCTTAACTTCAGAGTTCTGATGGGATCCGATGCTTTAGTGCTGGTATGATCGCATCCGACATGTATGCCACTCTCCTTCCTCTTATCCTCTCGCCCCGACGCTTCGCCGCGCCACGTGGGCCCCATTCCGCTGCCGCGTTTCTTCCTTCTACCATGACTCGGACGGCGAAACCGTTTTTCGATTTTTAGCGACCATGATTTGGATACTTAATGCGGAAATGCAAAAAGAAACACGCGAGTTTGAAAAACCGTAAACGAAGAAAATTCGAGGAAAAAAAAAGTGAAAAAAGGAATGCAACACGAGGACTTCCCAGGAGGTCACCCATCCTAGTACTTCTCTCGCCCAAGAACGCTTAACTTCGGAGTTCTAATGGGATCCGGTGCTTTAGTGCTGGTATGATCGCATCCGACATGTATGCCACTCTCCTTCCTCTTATCCTCTCGCCCCGACGCTTCGCCGCGCCACGTGGGCCCCATTCCGCTCCCGCGTTTCTTCCTTCTACCATGACTCGGACGGCGAAACCGTTTTTCGATTTTTAGCGACCATGATTTGGATACTTAATGCGGAAATGCAAAAAGAAACACGCGAGTTTGAAAAACCGTAAACGAAGAAAATTCGAGGAAAAAAAAAGTGAAAAAAGGAATGGAACACGAGGACTTCCCAGGAGGTCACCCATCCTAGTACTACTCTCGCCCAAGCATGCTTAACTTCGGAGTTCTGATGGGATCCGGTGCTTTACTGCTGGTATGATCGCATCCGACATGTATGCCACTCTCCTTCCTCTTATCCTCTCGCCCCGACGCTTCGCCGCGCCACGTGGGCCCCATTCCGCTCCCGCGTTTCTTCCTTCTACCATGACTCGGACGGCAAAACCGTTTTTCGATTTTTAGCGACCATGATTTGGATACTTAATGCGGAAATGCAAAAAGAAACACGCGAGTTTGAAAAACCGTAAACGAAGAAAATTCGAGGAAAAAAAAAGTGAAAAAAGGAATGCAACACGAGGACTTCCCAGGAGGTCACCCATCCTAGTACTACTCTCGCCCAAGCACGCTTAACTTCGGAGTTCTGATGGGATCCGGTGCTTTAGTGCTGGTATGATCGCATCCGACATGTATGCCACTCTCCTTCCTCTTATCCTCTCGCCCCGACGCTTCGCCGCGCCACGTGGGCCCCATTCCGCTCCCGCGTTTCTTCCTTGTACCATGACTCGGACGGCGAAACCGTTTTTCGATTTTTAGCGACCATGATTTGGATACTTAATGCGGAAATGCAAAAAGAAACACGCGAGTTTGAAAAACCGTAAACGAAGAAAATTCGAGGAAAAAAAAGTGAAAAAAGGAATGCAACACGAGGACTTCCCAGGAGGTCACCCATCCTAGTACTACTCTCGCCCAAGCACGCTTAACTTCGGAGTTTTGATGGGATCCGGTGCTTTAGTGCTGGTATGATCGCATCCGACATGTATGCCACTCTCCTTCCTCTTATCCTCTCGCCCCAATGCTTCGCCGCGCCACGTGGGCCCCATTCCGCTCCCGCGTTTCTTCCTTCTACCATGACTCGGACGGCGAAACCGTTTTTCGATTTTTAGCGACCATGATTTGGATACTTAATGCGGAAATGCAAAAAGAAACACGCGAGTTTGAAAAACCGTAAACGAAGAAAATTCGAGGAAAAAAAAAGTGAAAAAAGGAATGCAACACGAGGACTTCCCACGAGGTCACCCATCCTAGTACTACTCTCGCCCAAGCACGCTTAACTTCGGAGTTCTGATGGGATCCGGTGCTTTAGTGCTGGTATGATCGCATCCGACATGTATGCCACTCTCCTTCCTCTTATCCTCTCGCCTCGACGCTTCGCCGCGCCACGTGGGCCCCATTCCGCTCCCGCGTTTCTTCCTTCTACCATGACTCGGACGGCGAAACCGTTTTTCGATTTTTAGCGACCATGATTTGGATACTTAACGCGGAAATGCAAAAAGAAACACGCGAGTTTGAAAAACCGTAAACGAAGAAAATTCGAGGAAAAAAAAAGTGAAAAAAGGAATGCAACACGAGGACTTCCCAGGAGGTCAGATGAGATCCGGTGCTTTAGTGCTGGTATGATCGCATCCGACATGTATGCCACTCTCCTTCCTCTTATCCTCTCGCCCCGACGCTTCGCCGCGCCACGTGGGCCCCATTCCGCTCCCGCGTTTCTTCCTTCTACCATGACTCGGACGGCGAAACCGTTTTTCGATTTTTAGCGACCATGATTTGGATTCTTAATGCGGAAATGCAAAAAGAAACACGCGAGTTTGAAAAACCGTAAACGAAGAAAATTCGAGGAAAAAAAAAGTGAAAAAAGGAATGCAACACGAGGACTTCCCAGGAGGTCACCCATCCTAGTATACTCTCGCCCAAGCACGCTTAACTTCGGAGTTCTGATGGGATCCGATGCTTTAGTGCTGGTATGATCGCATCCGACATGTATGCCACTCTCCTTCCTCTTATCCTCTCGCCCCGACGCTTCGCCGCGCCACGTGGGCCCCATTCCGCTGCCGCGTTTCTTCCTTCTACCATGACTTGGACGGCGAAACCGTTTTTCGATTTTTAGCGACCATGATTTGGATACTTAATGCGGAAATGCAAAAAGAAACACGCGAGTTTGAAAAACCGTAAACGAAGAAAATTCGAGGAAAAAAAAGTGAAAAAAGGAATGCAACACGAGGACTTCCCAGGAGGTCACCCATCCTAGTACTACTCTCGCCCAAGCACGCTTAACTTCGGAGTTTTGATGGGATCCGGTGCTTTAGTGCTGGTATGATCGCATCCGACATGTATGCCACTCTCCTTCCTCTTATCCTCTCGCCCCAATGCTTCGCCGCGCCACGTGGGCCCCATTCCGCTCCCGCGTTTCTTCCTTCTACCATGACTCGGACGGCGAAACCGTTTTTCGATTTTTAGCGACCATGATTTGGATACTTAATGCGGAAATGCAAAAAGAAACACGCGAGTTTGAAAAACCGTAAACGAAGAAAATTCGAGGAAAAAAAAAGTGAAAAAAGGAATGCAACACGAGGACTTCCCACGAGGTCACCCATCCTAGTACTACTCTCGCCCAAGCACGCTTAACTTCGGAGTTCTGATGGGATCCGGTGCTTTAGTGCTGGTATGATCGCATCCGACATGTATGCCACTCTCCTTCCTCTTATCCTCTCGCCCCGACGCTTCGCCGCGCCACGTGGGCCCCATTCCGCTCCCGCGTTTCTTCCTTCTACCATGACTCGGACGGCGAAACCGTTTTTCGATTTTTAGCGACCATGATTTGGATACTTAACGCGGAAATGCAAAAAGAAACACGCGAGTTTGAAAAACCGTAAACGAAGAAAATTCGAGGAAAAAAAAAGTGAAAAAAGGAATGCAACACGAGGACTTCCCAGGAGGTCAGATGAGATCCGGTGCTTTAGTGCTGGTATGATCGCATCCGACATGTATGCCACTCTCCTTCCTCTTATCCTCTCGCCCCGACGCTTCGCCGCGCCACGTGGGCCCCATTCCGCTCCCGCGTTTCTTCCTTCTACCATGACTCGGACGGCGAAACCGTTTTTCGATTTTTAGCGACCATGATTTGGATTCTTAATGCGGAAATGCAAAAAGAAACACGCGAGTTTGAAAAACCGTAAACGAAGAAAATTCGAGGAAAAAAAAAGTGAAAAAAGGAATGCAACACGAGGACTTCCCAGGAGGTCACCCATCCTAGTATACTCTCGCCCAAGCACGCTTAACTTCGGAGTTCTGATGGGATCCGATGCTTTAGTGCTGGTATGATCGCATCCGACATGTATGCCACTCTCCTTCCTCTTATCCTCTCGCCCCGACGCTTCGCCGCGCCTCGTGGGCCCCATTCCGCTCCCACGTTTCTTCCTTCTACCATGACTCGGACGGCGAAACCGTTTTTCGATTTTTAGCGACCATGATTTGGATACTTAATGCGGAAATGCAAAAAGAAACACGCGAGTTTGAAAAACCGTAAACGAAGAAAATTCGAGGAAAAAAAAAGTGAAAAAAGGAATGCAACACGAGGACTTCCCAGGAGGTCACCCATCCTAGTACTACTCTCACCCAAGCACGCTTAACTTCGGAGCTCTGATGGGATCCGGTGCTTTAGTGCTGGTATGATCGCATCCGACATGTATGCCACTCTCCTTCCTCTTATCCTCTCGCCCCGACGCTTCGCCGCGCCACGTGGGCCCCATTCCGCTCCCGCGTTTCTTCCTTCTACCATGACTCGGACGGCGAAACCGTTTTTCGATTTTTAGCGACCATGATTTGGATACTTAATGCGGAAATGCAAAAAGAAACACGCGAGTTTGAAAAACCGTAAACGAAGAAAATTCGAGGAAAAAAAAAGTGAAAAAAGGAACGCAACACGAGGACTTCCCAGGAGGTCACCCAACCTAGTACTACTCTCGCCCAAGCACGCTTAACTTCGGAGCTCTGATGGGATCCGGTGCTTTAGTGCTGGTATGATCGCATCCGACATGTATGCCACTCTCCTTCCTCTTATCCTCTCGCCCCGACGCTTCGCCGCGCCACGTGGGCCCCATTCCGCTCCCGCGTTTCTTCCTTCTACCATGACTCGGACGGCAAAACCGTTTTTCGATTTTTAGCGACCATGATTTGGATACTTAATGCGGAAATGCAAAAAGAAACACGCGAGTTTGAAAAACCGTAAACGAAGAAAATTCGAGGAAAAAAAAAGTGAAAAAAGGAATGCAACACGAGGACTTCCCAGGAGGTCAGATGAGATCCGGTGCTTTAGTGCTGGTATGATCGCATCCGACATGTATGCCACTCTCCTTCCTCTTATCCTCTCGCCCCGACGCTTCGCCGCGCCACGTGGGCCCCATTCCGCTCCCGCGTTTCTTCCTTCTACCATGACTCGGACGGCGAAACCGATTTTCGATTTTTAGCGACCATGATTTGGATTCTTAATGCGGAAATGCAAAAAGAAACACGCGAGTTTGAAAAACCGTAAACGAAGAAAATTCGAGGAAAAAAAAAGTGAAAAAAGGAATGCAACACGAGGACTTCCCAGGAGGTCACCAATCCTAGTACTACTCTCGCCCAAGCACGCTTAACTTCGGAGTTCTGATGGGATCCGGTGCTTTAGTGCTGGTATGATCGCATCCGACATGTATGCCACTCTCCGTCCTCTTATCCTCTCGCCCCGACGTTTCGCCGCGCCACGTGGGCCCCATTCCGCTCCTGCGTTTCTTCCTTCTACCATGACTCGGACGGCGAAACCGTTTTTCGATTTTTAGCGACCATGATTTGGATACTTAATGCGGAAATGCAAAAAGAAACACGCGAGTTTGAAAAACCGTAAACGAAGAAAATTCGAGGAAAAAAAAAGTGAAAAAAGGAATGCAACACGAGGACTTCCCAGGAGGTCACCCATCCTAGTACTACTCTCGCCCAAGCACGCTTAACTTCGGAGCTCTGATGGGATCCGGTGCTTTAGTGCTGGTATGATCGCATCCGACATGTATGCCACTCTCCTTCCTCTTATCCTCTCGCCCCGACGCTTCGCCGCGCCACGTGGGCCCCATTCCGCTCCCGCGTTTCTTCCTTCTACCATGACTCGGACGGCAAAACCGTTTTTCGATTTTTAGCGACCATGATTTGGATACTTAATGCGGAAATGCAAAAAGAAACACGCGAGTTTGAAAAACCGTAAACGAAGAAAATTCGAGGAACAAAAAAGTGAAAAAAGGAACGCAACACGAGGACTTCCCAGGAGGTCACCCATCCTAGTACTACTCTCGCCCAAGCACGCTTAACTTCGGAGCTCTAATGGGATCCGGTGCTTTAGTGCTGGTATGATCGCATCCGACATGTATGCCACTCTCCTTCCTCTTATCCTCTCGCCCCGACGCTTCGCCGCGCCACGTGGGCCCCATTCCGCTCCCGCGTTTCTTCCTTCTACCATGACTCGGACGGCGAAACCGTTTTTCGATTTTTAGCGACCATGATTTGGATACTTAATGCGGAAATGCAAAAAGAAACACGCGAGTTTGAAAAACCGTAAACGAAGAAAATTCGAGGAAAAAAAAGTGAAAAAAAGGAATGCAACACGAGGACTTCCCAGGAGGTCACCCATCCTAGTACTACTCTCGCCCAAGCACGCTTAACTTCGGAGCTCTGATGGGATCCGGTGCTTTAGTGCTGGTATGATCGCATCCGACATGTATGCCACTCTCCTTCCTCTTATCCTCTCGCCCCGACGCTTCGCCGCGCCACGTGGGCCCCATTCCGCCCCCGCGTTTCTTTCTTCTACCATGACTCGGACGGCGAAACCGTTTTTCGAATTTTAGCGACCATGATTTGGATACTTAATGCGGAAATGCAAAAAGAAACACGCGAGTTTGAAAAACCGTAAACGAAGAAAATTCGAGGAAAAAAAAAGTGAAAAAAGGAATGCAACACGAGGACTTCCCAGGAGGTCACCCATCCTAGTACTACTCTCGCCCAAGCACGCTTAACTTCGGAGTTCTGATGGGATCCGGTGCTTTAGTGCTGGTATGATCGCATCCGACATGTATGCCACTCTCCTTCCTCTTATCCTCTCGCCCCGACGCTTCGCCGCGCCACGTGGGCCCCATTCCGCCCCCGCGTTTCTTCCTTCTACCATGACTCGGACGGCGAAACCGTTTTTCGATTTTTAGCGACCATGATTTGGATACTTAATGCGGAAATGCAAAAAGAAACACACGAGTTTAAAAAACCGTAAACGAAGAAAATTCGAGGAAAAAAAAATGAAAAAAGGAATGCAACACGAGGACTTCCCAGGAGGTCACCCATCCTAGTACTACTCTCGCCCAAGCACGCTTAACTTTGGAGTTATGATGGGATCCGGTGCTTTAGTGCTGGTATGATCGCATCCGACATGTATGCCACTCTCCTTCCTCTTATCCTCTCGCCCCGACGCTTCGCCGCGCCACGTGGGCCCCATTCCGCCCCCGCGTTTCTTCCTTCTACCATGACTCGGACGGCGAAACCGTTTTTCGATTTTTAGCGACCATGATTTGGATACTTAATGCGGAAATGCAAAAAGAAACACGCGAGTTTGAAAAACCGTAAACGAAGAAAATTCGAGGAAAAAAAAAGTGAAAAAAGGAATGCAACACGAGGACTTCCTAGGAGGTCACCCATCCTAGTACTACTCTCGCCCAAGCACGCTTAACTTCGGAGTTCTGATGGGATCCGGTGCTTTAGTGCTGGTATGATCGCATCCGACATGTATGCCACTCTCCTTCCTCTTATCCTCTCGCCCCGACGCTTCGCCGCGCCTCGTGGGCCCCATTCCGCCCCCGCGTTTCTTCCTTCTACCATGACTCGGACGGCGAAACCGTTTTTCGATTTTTAGCGACCATGATTTGGATACTTAATGCGGAAATGCAAAAAGAAACACGCGAGTTTGAAAAACCGTAAACGAAGAAAATTCGAGGAAAAAAAAAGTGAAAAAAGGAATGCAACACGAGGACTTCCCAGGAGGTCACCCATCCTAGTACTACTCTCGCCCAAGCACACTTAACTTCGGAGTTCTGATGGGATCCGGTGCTTTAGTGCTGGTATGATCGCATCCGACATGTATGCCACTCTCCTTCCTCTTATCCTCTCGCCCCGACGCTTCGCCGCGCCACGTGGGCCCCATTCCGCCCCCGCGTTTCTTCCTTCTACCATGACTCGGACGGCGAAACCGTTTTTCGATTTTTAGCGACCATGATTTGGATACTTAATGCGGAAATGCAAAAAGAAACACGCGAGTTTGAAAAACCGTAAACGAAGAAAATTCGAGGAAAAAAAAAGTGAAAAAAGGAATGCAACACGAGGACTTCCCAGGAGGTCACCCATCCTAGTACTACTCTCGCCCAAGCACGCTTAACTTCGGAGTTCTGATGGGATCCGGTGCTTTAGTGCTGGTATGATCGCATCCGACATGTATGCCACTCTCCTTCCTCTTATCCTCTCGCCCCGACGCTTCGCCGCGCCACGTGGGCCCCATTCCGCCCCCGCGTTTCTTCCTTCTACCATGACTCGGACGGCGAAACCGTTTTTCGATTTTTAGCGACCATGATTTGGATACTTAATGCGGAAATGCAAAAAGAAACACGCGAGTTTGAAAAACCGTAAACGAAGAAAATTCGAGGAAAAAAAAAGTGAAAAAAGGAATGCAACACGAGACTTCCCAGGAGGTCACCCATCCTAGTACTACTCTCGCCCGAGCACACTTAACTTCGGAGTTCTGATGGGATCCGGTGCTTTAGCGCTGGTATGATCGCATCCGACATGTATGCCACTCTCCTTCCTCTTATCCTCTCGCCCCGACGCTTCGCCGCGCCACGTGGGCCCCATTCCGCCCCCGCGTTTCTTCCTTCTGCCATGACTCGGACGGCGAAACCGTTTTTCGATTTTTAGCGACCATGATTTGGATACGTAATGCGGAAATGTAAAAAGAAACACGCGAGTTTGAAAAACCGTAAACGAAGAAAATTCGAGGAAAAAAAAATTGAAAAAAGGAATGCAACACGAGGACTTCCCAGGAGGTCACCCATCCTAGTACTACTCTCGCCCAAGCACGCTTAACTTCGGAGTTCTGATGGGATCCGGTGCTTTAGTGCTGGTATGATCGCATCCGACATGTATGCCACTCTCCTTCCTCTTATCCTCTCGCCCCGACGCTTCGCCGCGCCACGTGGGCCCCATTCCGCCCCCGCGTTTCTTCCTTCTACCATGACTCGGACGGCGAAACCGTTTTTCGATTTTTAGCGACCATGATTTGGATACTTAATGCGGAAATGCAAAAAGAAACACGCGAGTTTGAAAAACCGTAAACGAAGAAAATTCGAGGAAAAAAAAAGTGAAAAAAGGAATGCAACACAAGGACTTCCCAGGAGGTCACCCATCCTAGTACTACTCTCACCCAAGCACGCTTAACTTCGGAGTTCTGATGGGATCCGGTGCTTTAGTGCTGGTATGATCACATCCGACATGTATGCCACTCTCCTTCCTCTTATCCTCTCGCCCCGACGCTTCGCCGCGCCACGTGGGCCCCATTCCGCTCCCGCGTTTCTTCCTTCTACCATGACTCGGACGGCGAAACCGTTTTTCGATTTTTAGCGACCATGATTTGGATACTTAATGCGAAAATGCAAAAAGAAACACGCGAGTTTGAAAAACCGTAAACGAAGAAAATTCGAGGAAAAAAAAGTGAAAAAAAGGAATGCAACACGAGGACTTCCCAGGAGGTCACCCATCCTAGTACTACTCTCGCCCAAGCACGCTTAACTTCGGAGCTCTGATGGGATCCGGTGCTTTAGTGCTGGTATGATCGCATCCGACATGTATGCCACTCTCCTTCCTCTTATCCTCTCGCCCCGACGCTTCGCCGCGCCACGTGGGCCCCATTCCGCCCCCGCGTTTCTTTCTTCTACCATGACTCGGACGGCGAAACCGTTTTTCGAATTTTAGCGACCATGATTTGGATACTTAATGCGGAAATGCAAAAAGAAACACGCGAGTTTGAAAAACCGTAAACGAAGAAAATTCGAGGAAAAAAAAAGTGAAAAAAGGAATGCAACACGAGGACTTCCCAGGAGGTCACCCATCCTAGTACTACTCTCGCCCAAGCACGCTTAACTTCGGAGTTCTGATGGAATCCGGTGCTTTAGTGCTGGTATGATCACATCCGACATGTATGCCACTCTCCTTCCTCTTATCCTCTCGCCCCGACGCTTCGCCGCGCCACGTGGGCCCCATTCCGCCCCCGCGTTTCTTCCTTCTACCATGACTCGGACGGCGAAACCGTTTTTCGATTTTTAGCGACCATGATTTGGATACTTAATGCGGAAATGCAAAAAGAAACACACGAGTTTAAAAAACCGTAAACGAAGAAAATTCGAGGAAAAAAAAATGAAAAAAGGAATGCAACACGAGGACTTCCCAGGAGGTCACCCATCCTAGTACTACTCTCGCCCAAGCACGCTTAACTTTGGAGTTATGATGGGATCCGGTGCTTTAGTGCTGGTATGATCGCATCCGACATGTATGCCACTCTCCTTCCTCTTATCCTCTCGCCCCGACGCTTCGCCGCGCCACGTGGGCCCCATTCCGCCCCCGCGTTTCTTCCTTCTACCATGACTCGGACGGCGAAACCGTTTTTCGATTTTTAGCGACCATGATTTGGATACTTAATGCGGAAATGCAAAAAGAAACACGCGAGTTTGAAAAACCGTAAACGAAGAAAATTCGAGGAAAAAAAAAGTGAAAAAAGGAATGCAACACGAGGACTTCCTAGGAGGTCACCCATCCTAGTACTACTCTCGCCCAAGCACGCTTAACTTCGGAGTTCTGATGGGATCCGGTGCTTTAGTGCTGGTATGATCGCATCCGACATGTATGCCACTCTCCTTCCTCTTATCCTCTCGCCCCGACGCTTCGCCGCGCCTCGTGGGCCCCATTCCGCCCCCGCGTTTCTTCCTTCTACCATGACTCGGACGGCGAAACCGTTTTTCGATTTTTAGCGACCATGATTTGGATACTTAATGCGGAAATGCAAAAAGAAACACGCGAGTTTGAAAAACCGTAAACGAAGAAAATTCGAGGAAAAAAAAAGTGAAAAAAGGAATGCAACACGAGGACTTCCCAGGAGGTCACCCATCCTAGTACTACTCTCGCCCAAGCACACTTAACTTCGGAGTTCTGATGGGATCCGGTGCTTTAGTGCTGGTATGATCGCATCCGACATGTATGCCACTCTCCTTCCTCTTATCCTCTCGCCCCGACGCTTCGCCGCGCCACGTGGGCCCCATTCCGCCCCCGCGTTTCTTCCTTCTACCATGACTCGGACGGCGAAACCGTTTTTCGATTTTTAGCGACCATGATTTGGATACTTAATGCGGAAATGCAAAAAGAAACACGCGAGTTTGAAAAACCGTAAACGAAGAAAATTCGAGGAAAAAAAAAGTGAAAAAAGGAATGCAACACGAGGACTTCCCAGGAGGTCACCCATCCTAGTACTACTCTCGCCCAAGCACGCTTAACTTCGGAGTTCTGATGGGATCCGGTGCTTTAGTGCTGGTATGATCGCATCCGACATGTATGCCACTCTCCTTCCTCTTATCCTCTCGCCCCGACGCTTCGCCGCGCCACGTGGGCCCCATTCCGCCCCCGCGTTTCTTCCTTCTACCATGACTCGGACGGCGAAACCGTTTTTCGATTTTTAGCGACCATGATTTGGATACTTAATGCGGAAATGCAAAAAGAAACACGCGAGTTTGAAAAACCGTAAACGAAGAAAATTCGAGGAAAAAAAAAGTGAAAAAAGGAATGCAACACGAGGACTTCCCAGGAGGTCACCCATCCTAGTACTACTCTCGCCCGAGCACACTTAACTTCGGAGTTCTGATGGGATCCGGTGCTTTAGCGCTGGTATGATCGCATCCGACATGTATGCCACTCTCCTTCCTCTTATCCTCTCGCCCCGACGCTTCGCCGCGCCACGTGGGCCCCATTCCGCCCCCGCGTTTCTTCCTTCTGCCATGACTCGGACGGCGAAACCGTTTTTCGATTTTTAGCGACCATGATTTGGATACGTAATGCGGAAATGTAAAAAGAAACACGCGAGTTTGAAAAACCGTAAACGAAGAAAATTCGAGGAAAAAAAAAGTGAAAAAAGGAATGCAACACAAGGACTTCCCAGGAGGTCACCCATCCTAGTACTACTCTCGCCCAAGCACGCTTAACTTCGGAGTTCTGATGGGATCCGGTGCTTTAGTGCTGGTATGATCGCATCCGACATGTATGCCACTCTCCTTCCTCTTATCCTCTCGCCCCGACGCTTCGCCGCGCCACGTGGGCCCCATTCCGCCCCCGCGTTTCTTCCTTCTACCATGACTCGGACGGCGAAACCGTTTTTCGATTTTTAGCGACCATGATTTGGATACTTAATGCGGAAATGCAAAAAGAAACACGCGAGTTTGAAAAACCGTAAACGAAGAAAATTCGAGGAAAAAAAAAGTGAAAAAAGGAATGCAACACAAGGACTTCCCAGGAGGTCACCCATCCTAGTACTACTCTCACCCAAGCACGCTTAACTTCGGAGTTCTGATGGGATCCGGTGCTTTAGTGCTGGTATGATCACATCCGACATGTATGCCACTCTCCTTCCTCTTATCCTCTCGCCCCGACGCTTCGCCGCGCCACGTGGGCCCCATTCCGCTCCCGCGTTTCTTCCTTCTACCATGACTCGGACGGCGAAACCGTTTTTCGATTTTTAGCGACCATGATTTGGATACTTAATGCGAAAATGCAAAAAGAAACACGCGAGTTTGAAAAACCGTAAACGAAGAAAAATTCGAGGAAAAAAAAAGTGAAAAAAGGAATGCAACACGAGGACTTCCCAGGAGGTCACCCATCCTAGTACTACTCTCGCCCAAGCACGCTTAACTTCGGAGTTCTGATGGGATCCGGTGCTTTAGTGCTGGTATGATCGCATCCGACATGTATGCCACTCTCCTTCCTCTTATCCTCTCGCCCCGACGCTTCGCCGCGCCACGTGGGCCCCATTCCGCCCCCGCGTTTCTTCCTTCTACCATGACTCGGACGGCGAAACCGTTTTTCGATTTTTAGCGACCATGATTTGGATACTTAATGCGGAAATGCAAAAAGAAACACGCGAGTTTGAAAAACCGTAAACGAAGAAAATTCGAGGAAAAAAAAGTGAAAAAAGGAATGCAACACGAGGACTTCCTAGGAGGTCACCCATCCTAGTACTACTCTCGCCCAAGCACGCTTAACTTCGGAGTTCTGATGGGATCCGGTGCTTTAGTGCTGGTATGATCGCATCCGACATGTATGCCACTCTCCTTCCTCTTATCCTCTCGCCCCGACGCTTCGCCGCGCCACGTGGGCCCCATTCCGCCCCCGCGTTTCTTCCTTCTACCATGACTCGGACGGCGAAACCGTTTTTCGATTTTTAGCGACCATGATTTGGATACTTAATGCGGAAATGCAAAAAGAAACACGCGAGTTTGAAAAACCGTAAACGAAGAAAATTCGAGGAAAAAAAAAGTGAAAAAAGGAATGGAACACGAGGACTTCCCAGGAGGTCACCCATCCTACTACTACTCTCGCCCAAGCACTTCCCAGGAGGTCACCCATCCTAGTACTACTCTCGCCCAAGCACGCTTAACTTCGGAGTTCTGATGGGATCCGGTGCTTTAGTGCTGGTATGATCGCATCCGACATGTATGCCACTCTCCTTCCTCTTATCCTCTCGCCCCGACGCTTCGCCGCGCCACGTGGGCCCCATTCCGCCCCCGCGTTTCTTCCTTCTACCATGACTCGGACGGCGAAACCGTTTTTCGATTTTTAGCGACCATGATTTGGATACTTAATGCGGAAATGCAAAAAGAAACACGCGAGTTTGAAAAACCGTAAACGAAGAAAATTCGAGGAAAAAAAAAGTGAAAAAAGGAATGCAACACGAGGACTTCCCAGGAGGTCACCCATCCTAGTACTACTCTCGCCCAAGCACACTTAACTTCGGAGTTCTGATGGGATCCGGTGCTTTAGTGCTGGTATGATCGCATCCGACATGTATGCCACTCTCCTTCCTCTTATCCTCTCGCCCCGACGCTTCGCCGCGCCACGTGGGCCCCATTCCGCCCCCGCGTTTCTTCCTTCTGCCATGACTCGGACGGCGAAACCGTTTTTCGATTTTTAGCGACCATGATTTGGATACGTAATGCGGAAATGTAAAAAGAAACACGCGAGTTTGAAAAACCGTAAACGAAGAAAATTCGAGGAAAAAAAAAGTGAAAAAAGGAATGCAACACAAGGACTTCCCAGGAGGTCACCCATCCTAGTACTACTCTCGCCCAAGCACGCTTAACTTCGGAGTTCTGATGGGATCCGGTGCTTTAGTGCTGGTATGATCGCATCCGACATGTATGCCACTCTCCTTCCTCTTATCCTCTCGCCCCGAGGGTTCGCCGCGCCACGTGGGCCCCATTCCGCCCCCGCGTTTCTTCCTTCTACCATGACTCGGACGGCGAAACCGTTTTTCGATTTTTAGCGACCATGATTTGGATACTTAATGCGGAAATGCAAAAAGAAACACGCGAGTTTGAAAAACCGTAAACGAAGAAAATTCGAGGAAAAAAAAAGTGAAAAAAGGAATGCAACACAAGGACTTCCCAGGAGGTCACCCATCCTAGTACTACTCTCACCCAAGCACGCTTAACTGCGGAGTTCTGATGGGATCCGGTGCTTTAGTGCTGGTATGATCGCATCCGACATGTATGCCACTCTCCTTCCTCTTATCCTCTCGCCCCGACGCTTCGCCGCGCCACGTGGGCCCCATTCCGCCCCCGCGTTTCTTCCTTCTACCATGACTCGGACGGCGAAACCGTTTTTCGATTTTTAGCGACCATGATTTGGATACTTAATGCGGAAATGCAAAAAGAAACACGCGAGTTTGAAAAACCGTAAACGAAGAAAATTCGAGGAAAAAAAAAGTGAAAAAAGGAATGCAACACGAGGACTTCCCAGGAGGTCACCCATCCTAGTACTACTCTCGCCCAAGCACGCTTAACTTCGGAGTTCTGATGGGATCCGGTGCTTTAGTGCTGGTATGATCGCATCCGACATGTATGCCACTCTCCTTCCTCTTATCCTCTCGCCCCGACGCTTCGCCGCGCCACGTGGGCCCCATTCCGCCCCCGCGTTTCTTCCTTCTACCATGACTCGGACGGCGAAACCGTTTTTCGATTTTTAGCGACCATGATTTGGATACTTAATGCGGAAATGCAAAAAGAAACACGCGAGTTTGAAAAACCGTAAACGAAGAAAATTCGAGGAAAAAAAAAGTGAAAAAAGGAATGCAACACGAGGACTTCCCAGGAGGTCACCCATCCTAGTACTACTCTCGCCCGAGCACACTTAACTTCGGAGTTCTGATGGGATCCGGTGCTTTAGCGCTGGTATGATCGCATCCGACATGTATGCCACTCTCCTTCCTCTTATCCTCTCGCCCCGACGCTTCGCCGCGCCACGTGGGCCCCATTCCGCCCCCGCGTTTCTTCCTTCTGCCATGACTCGGACGGCGAAACCGTTTTTCGATTTTTAGCGACCATGATTTGGATACGTAATGCGGAAATGTAAAAAGAAACACGCGAGTTTGAAAAACCGTAAACGAAGAAAATTCGAGGAAAAAAAAAGTGAAAAAAGGAATGCAACACAAGGACTTCCCAGGAGGTCACCCATCCTAGTACTACTCTCGCCCAAGCACGCTTAACTTCGGAGTTCTGATGGGATCCGGTGCTTTAGTGCTGGTATGATCGCATCCGACATGTATGCCACTCTCCTTCCTCTTATCCTCTCGCCCCGACGCTTCGCCGCGCCACGTGGGCCCCATTCCGCCCCCGCGTTTCTTCCTTCTACCATGACTCGGACGGCGAAACCGTTTTTCGATTTTTAGCGACCATGATTTGGATACTTAATGCGGAAATGCAAAAAGAAACACGCGAGTTTGAAAAACCGTAAACGAAGAAAATTCGAGGAAAAAAAAAGTGAAAAAAGGAATGCAACACAAGGACTTCCCAGGAGGTCACCCATCCTAGTACTACTCTCACCCAAGCACGCTTAACTTCGGAGTTCTGATGGGATCCGGTGCTTTAGTGCTGGTATGATCACATCCGACATGTATGCCACTCTCCTTCCTCTTATCCTCTCGCCCCGACGCTTCGCCGCGCCACGTGGGCCCCATTCCGCTCCCGCGTTTCTTCCTTCTACCATGACTCGGACGGCGAAACCGTTTTTCGATTTTTAGCGACCATGATTTGGATACTTAATGCGAAAATGCAAAAAGAAACACGCGAGTTTGAAAAACCGTAAACGAAGAAAAATTCGAGGAAAAAAAAAGTGAAAAAAGGAATGCAACACGAGGACTTCCCAGGAGGTCACCCATCCTAGTACTACTCTCGCCCAAGCACGCTTAACTTCGGAGTTCTGATGGGATCCGGTGCTTTAGTGCTGGTATGATCGCATCCGACATGTATGCCACTCTCCTTCCTCTTATCCTCTCGCCCCGACGCTTCGCCGCGCCACGTGGGCCCCATTCCGCCCCCGCGTTTCTTCCTTCTACCATGACTCGGACGGCGAAACCGTTTTTCGATTTTTAGCGACCATGATTTGGATACTTAATGCGGAAATGCAAAAAGAAACACGCGAGTTTGAAAAACCGTAAACGAAGAAAATTCGAGGAAAAAAAAGTGAAAAAAGGAATGCAACACGAGGACTTCCTAGGAGGTCACCCATCCTAGTACTACTCTCGCCCAAGCACGCTTAACTTCGGAGTTCTGATGGGATCCGGTGCTTTAGTGCTGGTATGATCGCATCCGACATGTATGCCACTCTCCTTCCTCTTATCCTCTCGCCCCGACGCTTCGCCGCGCCACGTGGGCCCCATTCCGCCCCCGCGTTTCTTCCTTCTACCATGACTCGGACGGCGAAACCGTTTTTCGATTTTTAGCGACCATGATTTGGATACTTAATGCGGAAATGCAAAAAGAAACACGCGAGTTTGAAAAACCGTAAACGAAGAAAATTCGAGGAAAAAAAAAGTGAAAAAAGGAATGGAACACGAGGACTTCCCAGGAGGTCACCCATCCTACTACTACTCTCGCCCAAGCACTTCCCAGGAGGTCACCCATCCTAGTACTACTCTCGCCCAAGCACGCTTAACTTCGGAGTTCTGATGGGATCCGGTGCTTTAGTGCTGGTATGATCGCATCCGACATGTATGCCACTCTCCTTCCTCTTATCCTCTCGCCCCGACGCTTCGCCGCGCCACGTGGGCCCCATTCCGCCCCCGCGTTTCTTCCTTCTACCATGACTCGGACGGCGAAACCGTTTTTCGATTTTTAGCGACCATGATTTGGATACTTAATGCGGAAATGCAAAAAGAAACACGCGAGTTTGAAAAACCGTAAACGAAGAAAATTCGAGGAAAAAAAAAGTGAAAAAAGGAATGCAACACGAGGACTTCCCAGGAGGTCACCCATCCTAGTACTACTCTCGCCCAAGCACACTTAACTTCGGAGTTCTGATGGGATCCGGTGCTTTAGTGCTGGTATGATCGCATCCGACATGTATGCCACTCTCCTTCCTCTTATCCTCTCGCCCCGACGCTTCGCCGCGCCACGTGGGCCCCATTCCGCCCCCGCGTTTCTTCCTTCTGCCATGACTCGGACGGCGAAACCGTTTTTCGATTTTTAGCGACCATGATTTGGATACGTAATGCGGAAATGTAAAAAGAAACACGCGAGTTTGAAAAACCGTAAACGAAGAAAATTCGAGGAAAAAAAAAGTGAAAAAAGGAATGCAACACAAGGACTTCCCAGGAGGTCACCCATCCTAGTACTACTCTCGCCCAAGCACGCTTAACTTCGGAGTTCTGATGGGATCCGGTGCTTTAGTGCTGGTATGATCGCATCCGACATGTATGCCACTCTCCTTCCTCTTATCCTCTCGCCCCGAGGGTTCGCCGCGCCACGTGGGCCCCATTCCGCCCCCGCGTTTCTTCCTTCTACCATGACTCGGACGGCGAAACCGTTTTTCGATTTTTAGCGACCATGATTTGGATACTTAATGCGGAAATGCAAAAAGAAACACGCGAGTTTGAAAAACCGTAAACGAAGAAAATTCGAGGAAAAAAAAAGTGAAAAAAGGAATGCAACACAAGGACTTCCCAGGAGGTCACCCATCCTAGTACTACTCTCACCCAAGCACGCTTAACTGCGGAGTTCTGATGGGATCCGGTGCTTTAGTGCTGGTATGATCACATCCGACATGTATGCCACTCTCCTTCCTCTTATCCTCTCGCCCCGACGCTTCGCCGCGCCACGTGGGCCCCATTCCGCTCCCGCGTTTCTTCCTTCTACCATGACTCGGACGGCGAAACCGTTTTTCGATTTTTAGCGACCATGATTTGGATACTTAATGCGAAAATGCAAAAAGAAACACGCGAGTTTGAAAAACCGTAAACGAAGAAAAATTCGAGGAAAAAAAAAGTGAAAAAAGGAATGCAACACGAGGACTTCCCAGGAGGTCACCCATCCTAGTACTACTCTCGCCCAAGCACGCTTAACTTCGGAGTTCTGATGGGATCCGGTGCTTTAGTGCTGGTATGATCGCATCCGACATGTATGCCACTCTCCTTCCTCTTATCCTCTCGCCCCGACGCTTCGCCGCGCCACGTGGGCCCCATTCCGCCCCCGCGTTTCTTCCTTCTACCATGACTCGGACGGCGAAACCGTTTTTCGATTTTTAGCGACCATGATTTGGATACTTAATGCGGAAATGCAAAAAGAAACACGCGAGTTTGAAAAACCGTAAACGAAGAAAATTCGAGGAAAAAAAAAGTGAAAAAAGGAATGCAACACGAGGACTTCCTAGGAGGTCACCCATCCTAGTACTACTCTCGCCCAAGCACGCTTAACTTCGGAGTTCTGATGGGATCCGGTGCTTTAGTGCTGGTATGATCGCATCCGACATGTATGCCACTCTCCTTCCTCTTATCCTCTCGCCCCGACGCTTCGCCGCGCCACGTGGGCCCCATTCCGCCCCCGCGTTTCTTCCTTCTACCATGACTCGGACGGCGAAACCGTTTTTCGATTTTTAGCGACCATGATTTGGATACTTAATGCGGAAATGCAAAAAGAAACACGCGAGTTTGAAAAACCGTAAACGAAGAAAATTCGAGGAAAAAAAAAGTGAAAAAAGGAATGGAACACGAGGACTTCCCAGGAGGTCACCCATCCTAGTACTACTCTCGCCCAAGCACTTCCCAGGAGGTCACCCATCCTAGTACTACTCTCGCCCAAGCACGCTTAACTTCGGAGTTCTGATGGGATCCGGTGCTTTAGTGCTGGTATGATCGCATCCGACATGTATGCCACTCTCCTTCCTCTTATCCTCTCGCCCCGACGCTTCGCCGCGCCACGTGGGCCCCATTCCGCCCCCGCGTTTCTTCCTTCTACCATGACTCGGACGGCGAAACCGTTTTTCGATTTTTAGCGACCATGATTTGGATACTTAATGCGGAAATGCAAAAAGAAACACGCGAGTTTGAAAAACCGTAAACGAAGAAAATTCGAGGAAAAAAAAAGTGAAAAAAGGAATGGAACACGAGGACTTCCCAGGAGGTCACCCATCCTAGTACTACTCTCGCCCAAGCACTTCCCAGGAGGTCACCCATCCTAGTACTACTCTCGCCCAAGCACGCTTAACTTCGGAGTTCTGATGGGATCCGGTGCTTTAGTGCTGGTATGATCGCATCCGACATGTATGCCACTCTCCTTCCTCTTATCCTCTCGCCCCGACGCTTCGCCGCGCCACGTGGGCCCCATTCCGCCCCCGCGTTTCTTCCTTCTACCATGACTCGGACGGCGAAACCGTTTTTCGATTTTTAGCGACCATGATTTGGATACTTAATGCGGAAATGCAAAAAGAAACACGCGAGTTTGAAAAACCGTAAACGAAGAAAATTCGAGGAAAAAAAAAGTGAAAAAAGGAATGCAACACGAGGACTTCCCAGGAGGTCACCCATCCTAGTACTACTCTCGCCCAAGCACACTTAACTTCGGAGTTCTGATGGGATCCGGTGCTTTAGTGCTGGTATGATCGCATCCGACATGTATGCCACTCTCCTTCCTCTTATCCTCTCGCCCCGACGCTTCGCCGCGCCACGTGGGCCCCATTCCGCCCCCGCGTTTCTTCCTTCTGCCATGACTCGGACGGCGAAACCGTTTTTCGATTTTTAGCGACCATGATTTGGATACGTAATGCGGAAATGTAAAAAGAAACACGCGAGTTTGAAAAACCGTAAACGAAGAAAATTCGAGGAAAAAAAAAGTGAAAAAAGGAATGCAACACAAGGACTTCCCAGGAGGTCACCCATCCTAGTACTACTCTCGCCCAAGCACGCTTAACTTCGGAGTTCTGATGGGATCCGGTGCTTTAGTGCTGGTATGATCGCATCCGACATGTATGCCACTCTCCTTCCTCTTATCCTCTCGCCCCGACGCTTCGCCGCGCCACGTGGGCCCCATTCCGCCCCCGCGTTTCTTCCTTCTACCATGACTCGGACGGCGAAACCGTTTTTCGATTTTTAGCGACCATGATTTGGATACTTAATGCGGAAATGCAAAAAGAAACACGCGAGTTTGAAAAACCGTAAACGAAGAAAATTCGAGGAAAAAAAAAGTGAAAAAAGGAATGCAACACAAGGACTTCCCAGGAGGTCACCCATCCTAGTACTACTCTCACCCAAGCACGCTTAACTGCGGAGTTCTGATGGGATCCGGTGCTTTAGTGCTGGTATGATCACATCCGACATGTATGCCACTCTCCTTCCTCTTATCCTCTCGCCCCGACGCTTCGCCGCGCCACGTGGGCCCCATTCCGCTCCCGCGTTTCTTCCTTCTACCATGACTCGGACGGCGAAACCGTTTTTCGATTTTTAGCGACCATGATTTGGATACTTAATGCGAAAATGCAAAAAGAAACACGCGAGTTTGAAAAACCGTAAACGAAGAAAAATTCGAGGAAAAAAAAAGTGAAAAAAGGAATGCAACACGAGGACTTCCCAGGAGGTCACCCATCCTAGTACTACTCTCGCCCAAGCACGCTTAACTTCGGAGTTCTGATGGGATCCGGTGCTTTAGTGCTGGTATGATCGCATCCGACATGTATGCCACTCTCCTTCCTCTTATCCTCTCGCCCCGACGCTTCGCCGCGCCACGTGGGCCCCATTCCGCCCCCGCGTTTCTTCCTTCTACCATGACTCGGACGGCGAAACCGTTTTTCGATTTTTAGCGACCATGATTTGGATACTTAATGCGGAAATGCAAAAAGAAACACGCGAGTTTGAAAAACCGTAAACGAAGAAAATTCGAGGAAAAAAAAAGTGAAAAAAGGAATGCAACACGAGGACTTCCTAGGAGGTCACCCATCCTAGTACTACTCTCGCCCAAGCACGCTTAACTTCGGAGTTCTGATGGGATCCGGTGCTTTAGTGCTGGTATGATCGCATCCGACATGTATGCCACTCTCCTTCCTCTTATCCTCTCGCCCCGACGCTTCGCCGCGCCACGTGGGCCCCATTCCGCCCCCGCGTTTCTTCCTTCTACCATGACTCGGACGGCGAAACCGTTTTTCGATTTTTAGCGACCATGATTTGGATACTTAATGCGGAAATGCAAAAAGAAACACGCGAGTTTGAAAAACCGTAAACGAAGAAAATTCGAGGAAAAAAAAAGTGAAAAAAGGAATGGAACACGAGGACTTCCCAGGAGGTCACCCATCCTAGTACTACTCTCGCCCAAGCACTTCCCAGGAGGTCACCCATCCTAGTACTACTCTCGCCCAAGCACGCTTAACTTCGGAGTTCTGATGGGATCCGGTGCTTTAGTGCTGGTATGATCGCATCCGACATGTATGCCACTCTCCTTCCTCTTATCCTCTTGCCCCGACGCTTCGCCGCGCCACGTGGGCCCCATTCCGCCCCCGCGTTTCTTCCTTCTACCATGACTCGGACGGCGAAACCGTTTTTCGATTTTTAGCGACCATGATTTGGATACTTAATGCGGAAATGCAAAAAGAAACACGCGAGTTTGAAAAACCGTAAACGAAGAAAATTCGAGGAAAAAAAAAGTGAAAAAAGGAATGCAACACGAGGACTTCCCAGGAGGTCACCCATCCTAGTACTACTCTCGCCCAAGCACGCTTAACTTCGGAGTTCTGATGGGATCCGGTGCTTTAGTGCTGGTATGATCGCATCCGACATGTATGCCACTCTCCTTCCTCTTATCCTCTCGCCCCGACGCTTCGCCGCGCCACGTGGGCCCCATTCCGCTCCCGCGTTTCTTCCTTCTACCATGACTCGGACGGCGAAACCGTTTTTCGATTTTTAGCGACCATGATTTGGATACTTAATGCGGAAATGCAAAAAGAAACACGCGAGTTTGAAAAACCGTAAACGAAGAAAATTCGAGGAAAAAAAAGTGAAAAAAGGAATGCAACACGAGGACTTCCCAGGAGGTCACCCATCCTAGTACTACTCTCGCCCAAGCACGCTTAACTTCGGAGTTTTGATGGGATCCGGTGCTTTAGTGCTGGTATGATCGCATCCGACATGTATGCCACTCTCCTTCCTCTTATCCTCTCGCCCCAATGCTTCGCCGCGCCACGTGGGCCCCATTCCGCTCCCGCGTTTCTTCCTTCTACCATGACTCGGACGGCGAAACCGTTTTTCGATTTTTAGCGACCATGATTTGGATACTTAATGCGGAAATGCAAAAAGAAACACGCGAGTTTGAAAAACCGTAAACGAAGAAAATTCGAGGAAAAAAAAAGTGAAAAAAGGAATGCAACACGAGGACTTCCCACGAGGTCACCCATCCTAGTACTACTCTCGCCCAAGCACGCTTAACTTCGAAGTTCTGATGGGATCCGGTGCTTTAGTGCTGGTATGATCGCATCCGACATGTATGCCACTCTCCTTCCTCTTATCCTCTCGCCCCGACGCTTCGCCGCGCCACGTGGGCCCCATTCCGCTCCCGCGTTTCTTCCTTCTACCATGACTCGGACGGCGAAACCGTTTTTCGATTTTTAGCGACCATGATTTGGATACTTAACGCGGAAATGCAAAAAGAAACACGCGAGTTTGAAAAACCGTAAACGAAGAAAATTCGAGGAAAAAAAAAGTGAAAAAAGGAATGCAACACGAGGACTTCCCAGGAGGTCAGATGAGATCCGGTGCTTTAGTGCTGGTATGATCGCATCCGACATGTATGCCACTCTCCTTCCTCTTATCCTCTCGCCCCGACGCTTCGCCGCGCCACGTGGGCCCCATTCCGCTCCCGCGTTTCTTCCTTCTACCATGACTCGGACGGCGAAACCGTTTTTCGATTTTTAGCGACCATGATTTGGATTCTTAATGCGGAAATGCAAAAAGAAACACGCGAGTTTGAAAAACCGTAAACGAAGAAAATTCGAGGAAAAAAAAAGTGAAAAAAGGAATGCAACACGAGGACTTCCGAGGAGGTCACCCATCCTAGTACTACTCTCGCCCAAGCACGCTTAACTTCGGAGTTCTGATGGGATCCGGTGCTTTAGTGCTGGTATGATCGCATCCAACATGTATGCCACTCTCCTTCCTCTTATCCTCTCGCCCCGACGCTTCGCCGCGCCTCGTGGGCCCCATTCCGCTCCCACGTTTCTTCCTTCTACCATGACTCGGACGGCGAAACCGTTTTTCGATTTTTAGCGACCATGATTTGGATACTTAATGCGGAAATGCAAAAAGAAACACGCGAGTTTGAAAAACCGTAAACGAAGAAAATTCGAGGAAAAAAAAAGTGAAAAAAGGAATGCAACACGAGGACTTCCCAGGAGGTCACCCATCCTAGTACTACTCTCGCCCAAGCACGCTTAACTTCGGAGCTCTGATGGGATCCGGTGCTTTAGTGCTGGTATGATCGCATCCGACATGTATGCCACTCTCCTTCCTCTTATCCTCTCGCCCCGACGCTTCGCCGCGCCACGTGGGCCCCATTCCGCTCCCGCGTTTCTTCCTTCTACCATGACTCGGACGGCGAAACCGTTTTTCGATTTTTAGCGACCATGATTTGGATACTTAATGCGGAAATGCAAAAAGAAACACGCGAGTTTGAAAAACCGTAAACGAAGAAAATTCGAGGAAAAAAAAAGTGAAAAAAGGAACGCAACACGAGGACTTCCCAGGAGGTCACCCATCCTAGTACTACTCTCGCCCAAGCACGCTTAACTTCGGAGCTCTGATGGGATCCGGTGCTTTAGTGCTGGTATGATCGCATCCGACATGTATGCCACTCTCCTTCCTCTTATCCTCTCGCCCCGACGCTTCGCCGCGCCACGTGGGCCCCATTCCGCTCCCGCGTTTCTTCCTTCTACCATGACTCGGACGGCGAAACCGTTTTTCGATTTTTAGCGACCATGATTTGGATACTTAATGCGGAAATGCAAAAAGAAACACGCGAGTTTGAAAAACCGTAAACGAAGAAAATTCGAGGAAAAAAAAAGTGAAAAAAGGAATGCAACACGAGGACTTCCCAGGAGGTCAGATGAGATCCGGTGCTTTAGTGCTGGTATGATCGCATCCGACATGTATGCCACTCTCCTTCCTCTTATCCTCTCGCCCCGACGCTTCGCCGCGCCACGTGGGCCCCATTCCGCTCCCGCGTTTCTTCCTTCTACCATGACTCGGACGGCGAAACCGATTTTCGATTTTTAGCGACCATGATTTGGATTCTTAATGCGGAAATGCAAAAAGAAACACGCGAGTTTGAAAAACCGTAAACGAAGAAAATTCGAGGAAAAAAAAAGTGAAAAAAGGAATGCAACACGAGGACTTCCCAAGAGGTCACCCATCCTAGTACTACTCTCGCCCAAGCACGCTTAACTTCGGAGTTCTGATGGGATCCGGTGCTTTAGTGCTGGTATGATCGCATCCGACATGTATGCCACTCTCCGTCCTCTTATCCTCTCGCCCCGACGTTTCGCCGCGCCACGTGGGCCCCATTCCGCTCCTGCGTTTCTTCCTTCTACCATGACTCGGACGGCGAAACCGTTTTTCGATTTTTAGCGACCATGATTTGGATACTTAATGCGGAAATGCAAAAAGAAACACGCGAGTTTGAAAAACCGTAAACGAAGAAAATTCGAGGAAAAAAAAAGTGAAAAAAGGAATGCAACACGAGGACTTCCCAGGAGGTCACCCATCCTAGTACTACTCTCGCCCAAGCACGCTTAACTTCGGAGCTCTGATGGGATCCGGTGCTTTAGTGCTGGTATGATCGCATCCGACATGTATGCCACTCTCCTTCCTCTTATCCTCTCGCCCCGACGCTTCGCCGCGCCACGTGGGCCCCATTCCGCTCCCGCGTTTCTTCCTTCTACCATGACTCGGACGGCAAAACCGTTTTTTGATTTTTAGCGACCATGATTTGGATACTTAATGCGGAAATGCAAAAAGAAACACGCGAGTTTGAAAAACCGTAAACGAAGAAAATTCGAGGAAAAAAAAAGTGAAAAAAGGAATGCAACACGAGGACTTCCCAGGAGGTCACCCATCCTAGTACTACTCTCGCCCAAGCACGCTTAACTTCGGAGCTCTGATGGGATCCGGTGCTTTAGTGCTGGTATGATCGCATCCGACATGTATGCCACTCTCCTTCCTCTTATCCTCTCGCCCCGACGCTTCGCCGCGCCACGTGGGCCCCATTCCGCTCCCGCGTTTCTTCCTTCTACCATGACTCGGACGGCGAAACCGTTTTTCGATTTTTAGCGACCATGATTTGGATACTTAATGCGGAAATGCAAAAAGAAACACGCGAGTTTGAAAAACCGTAAACGAAGAAAATTCGAGGAAAAAAAAAGTGAAAAAAGGAATGCAACACGAGGACTTCCCAGGAGGTCAGATGAGATCCGGTGCTTTAGTGCTGGTATGATCGCATCCGACATGTATGCCACTCTCCTTCCTCTTATCCTCTCGCCCCGACGCTTCGCCGCGCCACGTGGGCCCCATTCCGCTCCCGCGTTTCTTCCTTCTACCATGACTCGGACGGCGAAACCGATTTTCGATTTTTAGCGACCATGATTTGGATTCTTAATGCGGAAATGCAAAAAGAAACACGCGAGTTTGAAAAACCGTAAACGAAGAAAATTCGAGGAAAAAAAAAGTGAAAAAAGGAATGCAACACGAGGACTTCCCAAGAGGTCACCCATCCTAGTACTACTCTCGCCCAAGCACGCTTAACTTCGGAGTTCTGATGGGATCCGGTGCTTTAGTGCTGGTATGATCGCATCCGACATGTATGCCACTCTCCGTCCTCTTATCCTCTCGCCCCGACGTTTCGCCGCGCCACGTGGGCCCCATTCCGCTCCTGCGTTTCTTCCTTCTACCATGACTCGGACGGCGAAACCGTTTTTCGATTTTTAGCGACCATGATTTGGATACTTAATGCGGAAATGCAAAAAGAAACACGCGAGTTTGAAAAACCGTAAACGAAGAAAATTCGAGGAAAAAAAAAGTGAAAAAAGGAATGCAACACGAGGACTTCCCAGGAGGTCACCCATCCTAGTACTACTCTCGCCCAAGCACGCTTAACTTCGGAGCTCTGATGGGATCCGGTGCTTTAGTGCTGGTATGATCGCATCCGACATGTATGCCACTCTCCTTCCTCTTATCCTCTCGCCCCGACGCTTCGCCGCGCCACGTGGGCCCCATTCCGCTCCCGCGTTTCTTCCTTCTACCATGACTCGGACGGCAAAACCGTTTTTTGATTTTTAGCGACCATGATTTGGATACTTAATGCGGAAATGCAAAAAGAAACACGCGAGTTTGAAAAACCGTAAACGAAGAAAATTCGAGGAACAAAAAAGTGAAAAAAGGAACGCAACACGAGGACTTCCCAGGAGGTCACCCATCCTAGTACTACTCTCGCCCAAGCACGCTTAACTTCGGAGCTCTAATGGGATCCGGTGCTTTAGTGCTGGTATGATCGCATCCGACATGTATGCCACTCTCCTTCCTCTTATCCTCTCGCCCCGACGCTTCGCCGCGCCACGTGGGCCCCATTCCGCTCCCGCGTTTCTTCCTTCTACCATGACTCGGACGGCGAAACCGTTTTTCGATTTTTAGCGACCATGATTTGGATACTTAATGCGGAAATGCAAAAAGAAACACGCGAGTTTGAAAAACCGTAAACGAAGAAAATTCGAGGAAAAAAAAGTGAAAAAAAGGAATGCAACACGAGGACTTCCCAGGAGGTCACCCATCCTAGTACTACTCTCGCCCATCCTAGTACTACTCTCGCCCAAGCACGCTTAACTTCGGAGTTCTGATGGGATCCGGTGCTTTAGTGCTGGTATGATCGCATCCGACATGTATGCCACTCTCCTTCCTCTTATCCTCTCGCCCCGACGCTTCGCCGCGCCACGTGGGCCCCATTCCGCCCCCGCGTTTCTTCCTTCTACCATGACTCGGACGGCGAAACCGTTTTTCGATTTTTAGCGACCATGATTTGGATACGTAATGCGGAAATGTAAAAAGAAACACGCGAGTTTGAAAAACCGTAAACGAAGAAAATTCGAGGAAAAAAAAAGTGAAAAAAGGAATGCAACACGAGGACTTCCCAGGAGGTCACCCATCCTAGTACTACTCTCGCCCAAGCACGCTTAACTTCGGAGTTCTGATGGGATCCGGTGCTTTAGTGCTGGTATGATCGCATCCGACATGTATGCCACTCTCCTTCCTCTTATCCTCTCGCCCCGACGCTTCGCCGCGCCACGTGGGCCCCATTCCGCCCCCGCGTTTCTTCCTTCTACCATGACTCGGACGGCGAAACCGTTTTTCGATTTTTAGCGACCATGATTTGGATACTTAATGCGGAAATGCAAAAAGAAACACGCGAGTTTGAAAAACCGTAAACGAAGAAAATTCGAGGAAAAAAAAAGTGAAAAAAGGAATGCAACACGAGGAATTCCCAGGAGGTCACCCATCCTAGTACTACTCTCGCCCAAGCACGCTTAACTTCAGAGTTCTGATGGGATCCGGTGCTTTAGTGCTGGTATGATCGCATCCGACATGTATGCCACTCTCCTTCCTCTTATCCTCTCGCCCCGACGCTTCGCCGCGCCACGTGGGCCCCATTCCGCTCCCGCGTTTCTTCCTTCTACCATGACTCGGACGGCGAAACCGTTTTTCGATTTTTAGCGACCATGATTTGGATACTTAATGCGGAAATGCAAAAAGAAACACGCGAGTTTGAAAAACCGTAAACGAAGAAAATTCGAGGAAAAAAAAGGGAAAAAAGGAATGCAACACGAGGACTTCCCAGGAGGTCACCCATCCTAGTACTACTCTCGCCCAAGCACGCTTAACTTCGGAGTTCTGATGGGATCCGGTGCTTTAGTGCTGGAACGATCGCATCCGACATGTATGCCACTCTCCTTCCTCTTATCCTCTCGCCCCGACGCTTCGCCGCGCCACGTGGGCCCCATTCCGCCCCCGCGTTTCTTCCTTCTACCATGACTCGGACGGCGAAACCGTTTTTCGATTTTTAGCGACCATGATTTGGATACTTAATGCGAAAATGCAAAAAGAAACACGCGAGTTTGAAAAACCGTAAACGAAGAAAATTCGAGGAAAAAAAAAGTGAAAAAAGGAATGCAACACGAGGACTTCCCAGGAGGTCACCCATCCTAGTACTACTCTCGCCCAAGCACGCTTAACTTCGGAGCTCTGATGGGATCCGGTGCTTTAGTGCTGGTATGATCGCATCCGACATGTATGCCACTCTCCTTCCTCTTATCCTCTCGCCCCGACGCTTCGCCGCGCCACGTGGGCCCCATTCCGCTCCCGCGTTTCTTCCTTCTACCATGACTCGGACGGCGAAACCGTTTTTCGATTTTTAGCGACCATGATTTGGATACTTAATGCGGAAATGCAAAAAGAAACACGCGAGTTTGAAAAACCGTAAACGAAGAAAATTCGAGGAAAAAAAAGGGAAAAAAGGAATGCAACACGAGGACTTCCCAGGAGGTCACCCATCCTAGTACTACTCTCGCCCAAGCACGCTTAACTTCGGAGTTCTGATGGGATCCGGTGCTTTAGTGCTGGAACGATCGCATCCGACATGTATGCCACTCTCCTTCCTCTTATCCTCTCGCCCCGACGCTTCGCCGCGCCACGTGGGCCCCATTCCGCCCCCGCGTTTCTTCCTTCTACCATGACTCGGACGGCGAAACCGTTTTTCGATTTTTAGCGACCATGATTTGGATACTTAATGCGGAAATGCAAAAAGAAAGACGCGAGTTTGAAAAACCGTAAACGAAGAAAATTCGAGGAAAAAAAAAGTGAAAAAAGGAATGCAACACGAGGACTTCCCAGGAGGTCACCCATCCTAGTACTACTCTCGCCCAAGCACGCTTAACTTCGGAGCTCTGATGGGATCCGGTGCTTTAGTGCTGGTATGATCGCATCCGACATGTATGCCACTCTCCTTCCTCTTATCCTCTCGCCCCGACGCTTCGCCGCGCCACGTGGGCCCCATTCCGCCCCCGCGTTTCTTCCTTCTACCATGACTCGGACGGCGAAACCGTTTTTCGATTTTTAGCGACCATGATTTGGATACTTAATGCGGAAATGCAAAAAGAAACACGCGAGTTTGAAAAACCGTAAACGAAGAAAATTCGAGGAAAAAAAAAGTGAAAAAAGGAATGCAACACGAGGACTTCCCAGGAGGTCACCCATCCTAGTACTACTCTCGCCCAAGCACGCTTAACTTCGGAGCTCTGATGGGATCCGGTGCTTTAGTGCTGGTATGATCGCATCCGACATGTATGCCACTCTCCTTCCTCTTATCCTCTCGCCCCGACGCTTCGCCGCGCCACGTGGGCCCCATTCCGCTCCCGCGTTTCTTCCTTCTACCATGACTCGGACGGCGAAACCGTTTTTCGATTTTTAGCGACCATGATTTGGATACTTAATGCGGAAATGCAAAAAGAAACACGCGAGTTTGAAAAACCGTAAACGAAGAAAATTCGAGGAAAAAAAAAGTGAAAAAAGGAATGCAACACGAGGACTTCCCAGGAGTTCACCCATCCTAGTACTACTCTCGCCCAAGCACGCTTAACTTCGGAGTTCTGATGGGATCCGGTGCTTTAGTGGTGGTATGATCGCATCCGACATGTATGCCACTCTCCTTCCTCTTATCCTCTCGCCCCGACGCTTCGCCGCGCCACGTGGGCCCCATTCCGCCCCCGCGTTTCTTCCTTCTACCATGACTCGGACGGCGAAACCGTTTTTCGATTTTTAGCGACCATGATTTGGATACTTAATGCGGAAATGCAAAAAGAAACACGCGAGTTTGAAAAACCGTAAACGAAGAAAATTCGAGGAAAAAAAAGTGAAAAAAGGAATGCAACACGAGGACTTCCCAGGAGGTCACCCATCCTAGTACTACTCTCGCCCAAGCACGCTTAACTTCGGAGTTCTGATGAGATCCGGTGCTTTAGTGCTGGTATGATCGCATCCGACATGTATGCCACTCTCCTTCCTCTTATCCTCTCGCCCCGACGCTTCGCCGCGCCACGTGGGCCCCATTCCGCTCCCGCGTTTCTTCCTTCTACCATGACTCGGACGGCGAAACCGTTTTTCGATTTTTAGCGACCATGATTTGGATTCTTAATGCGGAAATGCAAAAAGAAACACGCGAGTTTGAAAAACCGTAAACGAAGAAAATTCGAGGAAAAAAAAAGTGAAAAAAGGAATGCAACACGAGGACTTCCGAGGAGGTCACCCATCCTAGTACTACTCTCGCCCAAGCACGCTTAACTTCGGAGTTCTGATGGGATCCGGTGCTTTAGTGCTGGTATGATCGCATCCAACATGTATGCCACTCTCCTTCCTCTTATCCTCTCGCCCCGACGCTTCGCCGCGCCTCGTGGGCCCCATTCCGCTCCCACGTTTCTTCCTTCTACCATGACTCGGACGGCGAAACCGTTTTTCGATTTTTAGCGACCATGATTTGGATACTTAATGCGGAAATGCAAAAAGAAACACGCGAGTTTGAAAAACCGTAAACGAAGAAAATTCGAGGAAAAAAAAAGTGAAAAAAGGAATGCAACACGAGGACTTCCCAGGAGGTCACCCATCCTAGTACTACTCTCGCCCAAGCACGCTTAACTTCGGAGCTCTGATGGGATCCGGTGCTTTAGTGCTGGTATGATCGCATCCGACATGTATGCCACTCTCCTTCCTCTTATCCTCTCGCCCCGACGCTTCGCCGCGCCACGTGGGCCCCATTCCGCTCCCGCGTTTCTTCCTTCTACCATGACTCGGACGGCGAAACCGTTTTTCGATTTTTAGCGACCATGATTTGGATACTTAATGCGGAAATGCAAAAAGAAACACGCGAGTTTGAAAAACCGTAAACGAAGAAAATTTGAGGAAAAAAAAAGTGAAAAAAGGAACGCAACACGAGGACTTCCCAGGAGGTCACCCATCCTAGTACTACTCTCGCCCAAGCACGCTTAACTTCGGAGCTCTGATGGGATCCGGTGCTTTAGTGCTGGTATGATCGCATCCGACATGTATGCCACTCTCCTTCCTCTTATCCTCTCGCCCCGACGCTTCGCCGCGCCACGTGGGCCCCATTCCGCTCCCGCGTTTCTTCCTTCTACCATGACTCGGACGGCGAAACCGTTTTTCGATTTTTAGCGACCATGATTTGGATACTTAATGCGGAAATGCAAAAAGAAACACGCGAGTTTGAAAAACCGTAAACGAAGAAAATTCGAGGAAAAAAAAAGTGAAAAAAGGAATGCAACACGAGGACTTCCCAGGAGGTCAGATGAGATCCGGTGCTTTAGTGCTGGTATGATCGCATCCGACATGTATGCCACTCTCCTTCCTCTTATCCTCTCGCCCCGACGCTTCGCCGCGCCACGTGGGCCCCATTCCGCTCCCGCGTTTCTTCCTTCTACCATGACTCGGACGGCGAAACCGATTTTCGATTTTTAGCGACCATGATTTGGATTCTTAATGCGGAAATGCAAAAAGAAACACGCGAGTTTGAAAAACCGTAAACGAAGAAAATTCGAGGAAAAAAAAAGTGAAAAAAGGAATGCAACACGAGGACTTCCCAAGAGGTCACCCATCCTAGTACTACTCTCGCCCAAGCACGCTTAACTTCGGAGTTCTGATGGGATCCGGTGCTTTAGTGCTGGTATGATCGCATCCGACATGTATGCCACTCTCCGTCCTCTTATCCTCTCGCCCCGACGTTTCGCCGCGCCACGTGGGCCCCATTCCGCTCCTGCGTTTCTTCCTTCTACCATGACTCGGACGGCGAAACCGTTTTTCGATTTTTAGCGACCATGATTTGGATACTTAATGCGGAAATGCAAAAAGAAACACGCGAGTTTGAAAAACCGTAAACGAAGAAAATTCGAGGAAAAAAAAAGTGAAAAAAGGAATGCAACACGAGGACTTCCCAGGAGGTCACCCATCCTAGTACTACTCTCGCCCAAGCACGCTTAACTTCGGAGCTCTGATGGGATCCGGTGCTTTAGTGCTGGTATGATCGCATCCGACATGTATGCCACTCTCCTTCCTCTTATCCTCTCGCCCCGACGCTTCGCCGCGCCACGTGGGCCCCATTCCGCTCCCGCGTTTCTTCCTTCTACCATGACTCGGACGGCAAAACCGTTTTTTGATTTTTAGCGACCATGATTTGGATACTTAATGCGGAAATGCAAAAAGAAACACGCGAGTTTGAAAAACCGTAAACGAAGAAAATTCGAGGAACAAAAAAGTGAAAAAAGGAACGCAACACGAGGACTTCCCAGGAGGTCACCCATCCTAGTACTACTCTCGCCCAAGCACGCTTAACTTCGGAGCTCTAATGGGATCCGGTGCTTTAGTGCTGGTATGATCGCATCCGACATGTATGCCACTCTCCTTCCTCTTATCCTCTCGCCCCGACGCTTCGCCGCGCCACGTGGGCCCCATTCCGCTCCCGCGTTTCTTCCTTCTACCATGACTCGGACGGCGAAACCGTTTTTCGATTTTTAGCGACCATGATTTGGATACTTAATGCGGAAATGCAAAAAGAAACACGCGAGTTTGAAAAACCGTAAACGAAGAAAATTCGAGGAAAAAAAAGTGAAAAAAAGGAATGCAACACGAGGACTTCCCAGGAGGTCACCCATCCTAGTACTACTCTCGCCCATCCTAGTACTACTCTCGCCCAAGCACGCTTAACTTCGGAGTTCTGATGGGATCCGGTGCTTTAGTGCTGGTATGATCGCATCCGACATGTATGCCACTCTCCTTCCTCTTATCCTCTCGCCCCGACGCTTCGCCGCGCCACGTGGGCCCCATTCCGCCCCCGCGTTTCTTCCTTCTACCATGACTCGGACGGCGAAACCGTTTTTCGATTTTTAGCGACCATGATTTGGATACGTAATGCGGAAATGTAAAAAGAAACACGCGAGTTTGAAAAACCGTAAACGAAGAAAATTCGAGGAAAAAAAAAGTGAAAAAAGGAATGCAACACGAGGACTTCCCAGGAGGTCACCCATCCTAGTACTACTCTCGCCCAAGCACGCTTAACTTCGGAGTTCTGATGGGATCCGGTGCTTTAGTGCTGGTATGATCGCATCCGACATGTATGCCACTCTCCTTCCTCTTATCCTCTCGCCCCGACGCTTCGCCGCGCCACGTGGGCCCCATTCCGCCCCCGCGTTTCTTCCTTCTACCATGACTCGGACGGCGAAACCGTTTTTCGATTTTTAGCGACCATGATTTGGATACTTAATGCGGAAATGCAAAAAGAAACACGCGAGTTTGAAAAACCGTAAACGAAGAAAATTCGAGGAAAAAAAAGTGAAAAAAGGAATGCAACACGAGGACTTCCCAGGAGGTCACCCATCCTAGTACTACTCTCGCCCAAGCACGCTTAACTTCGGAGTTCTGATGAGATCCGGTGCTTTAGTGCTGGTATGATCGCATCCGACATGTATGCCACTCTCCTTCCTCTTATCCTCTCGCCCCGACGCTTCGCCGCGCCACGTGGGCCCCATTCCGCTCCCGCGTTTCTTCCTTCTACCATGACTCGGACGGCGAAACCGTTTTTCGATTTTTAGCGACCATGATTTGGATTCTTAATGCGGAAATGCAAAAAGAAACACGCGAGTTTGAAAAACCGTAAACGAAGAAAATTCGAGGAAAAAAAAAGTGAAAAAAGGAATGCAACACGAGGACTTCCGAGGAGGTCACCCATCCTAGTACTACTCTCGCCCAAGCACGCTTAACTTCGGAGTTCTGATGGGATCCGGTGCTTTAGTGCTGGTATGATCGCATCCAACATGTATGCCACTCTCCTTCCTCTTATCCTCTCGCCCCGACGCTTCGCCGCGCCTCGTGGGCCCCATTCCGCTCCCACGTTTCTTCCTTCTACCATGACTCGGACGGCGAAACCGTTTTTCGATTTTTAGCGACCATGATTTGGATACTTAATGCGGAAATGCAAAAAGAAACACGCGAGTTTGAAAAACCGTAAACGAAGAAAATTCGAGGAAAAAAAAAGTGAAAAAAGGAATGCAACACGAGGACTTCCCAGGAGGTCACCCATCCTAGTACTACTCTCGCCCAAGCACGCTTAACTTCGGAGCTCTGATGGGATCCGGTGCTTTAGTGCTGGTATGATCGCATCCGACATGTATGCCACTCTCCTTCCTCTTATCCTCTCGCCCCGACGCTTCGCCGCGCCACGTGGGCCCCATTCCGCTCCCGCGTTTCTTCCTTCTACCATGACTCGGACGGCGAAACCGTTTTTCGATTTTTAGCGACCATGATTTGGATACTTAATGCGGAAATGCAAAAAGAAACACGCGAGTTTGAAAAACCGTAAACGAAGAAAATTTGAGGAAAAAAAAAGTGAAAAAAGGAACGCAACACGAGGACTTCCCAGGAGGTCACCCATCCTAGTACTACTCTCGCCCAAGCACGCTTAACTTCGGAGCTCTGATGGGATCCGGTGCTTTAGTGCTGGTATGATCGCATCCGACATGTATGCCACTCTCCTTCCTCTTATCCTCTCGCCCCGACGCTTCGCCGCGCCACGTGGGCCCCATTCCGCTCCCGCGTTTCTTCCTTCTACCATGACTCGGACGGCGAAACCGTTTTTCGATTTTTAGCGACCATGATTTGGATACTTAATGCGGAAATGCAAAAAGAAACACGCGAGTTTGAAAAACCGTAAACGAAGAAAATTCGAGGAAAAAAAAAGTGAAAAAAGGAATGCAACACGAGGACTTCCCAGGAGGTCAGATGAGATCCGGTGCTTTAGTGCTGGTATGATCGCATCCGACATGTATGCCACTCTCCTTCCTCTTATCCTCTCGCCCCGACGCTTCGCCGCGCCACGTGGGCCCCATTCCGCTCCCGCGTTTCTTCCTTCTACCATGACTCGGACGGCGAAACCGATTTTCGATTTTTAGCGACCATGATTTGGATTCTTAATGCGGAAATGCAAAAAGAAACACGCGAGTTTGAAAAACCGTAAACGAAGAAAATTCGAGGAAAAAAAAAGTGAAAAAAGGAATGCAACACGAGGACTTCCCAAGAGGTCACCCATCCTAGTACTACTCTCGCCCAAGCACGCTTAACTTCGGAGTTCTGATGGGATCCGGTGCTTTAGTGCTGGTATGATCGCATCCGACATGTATGCCACTCTCCGTCCTCTTATCCTCTCGCCCCGACGTTTCGCCGCGCCACGTGGGCCCCATTCCGCTCCTGCGTTTCTTCCTTCTACCATGACTCGGACGGCGAAACCGTTTTTCGATTTTTAGCGACCATGATTTGGATACTTAATGCGGAAATGCAAAAAGAAACACGCGAGTTTGAAAAACCGTAAACGAAGAAAATTCGAGGAAAAAAAAAGTGAAAAAAGGAATGCAACACGAGGACTTCCCAGGAGGTCACCCATCCTAGTACTACTCTCGCCCAAGCACGCTTAACTTCGGAGCTCTGATGGGATCCGGTGCTTTAGTGCTGGTATGATCGCATCCGACATGTATGCCACTCTCCTTCCTCTTATCCTCTCGCCCCGACGCTTCGCCGCGCCACGTGGGCCCCATTCCGCTCCCGCGTTTCTTCCTTCTACCATGACTCGGACGGCAAAACCGTTTTTTGATTTTTAGCGACCATGATTTGGATACTTAATGCGGAAATGCAAAAAGAAACACGCGAGTTTGAAAAACCGTAAACGAAGAAAATTCGAGGAACAAAAAAGTGAAAAAAGGAACGCAACACGAGGACTTCCCAGGAGGTCACCCATCCTAGTACTACTCTCGCCCAAGCACGCTTAACTTCGGAGCTCTAATGGGATCCGGTGCTTTAGTGCTGGTATGATCGCATCCGACATGTATGCCACTCTCCTTCCTCTTATCCTCTCGCCCCGACGCTTCGCCGCACCACGTGGGCCCCATTCCGCTCCCGCGTTTCTTCCTTCTACCATGACTCGGACGGCGAAACCGTTTTTCGATTTTTAGCGACCATGATTTGGATACTTAATGCGGAAATGCAAAAAGAAACACGCGAGTTTGAAAAACCGTAAACGAAGAAAATTCGAGGAAAAAAAAGTGAAAAAAAGGAATGCAACACGAGGACTTCCCAGGAGGTCACCCATCCTAGTACTACTCTCGCCCATCCTAGTACTACTCTCGCCCAAGCACGCTTAACTTCGGAGTTCTGATGGGATCCGGTGCTTTAGTGCTGGTATGATCGCATCCGACATGTATGCCACTCTCCTTCCTCTTATCCTCTCGCCCCGACGCTTCGCCGCGCCACGTGGGCCCCATTCCGCCCCCGCGTTTCTTCCTTCTACCATGACTCGGACGGCGAAACCGTTTTTCGATTTTTAGCGACCATGATTTGGATACGTAATGCGGAAATGTAAAAAGAAACACGCGAGTTTGAAAAACCGTAAACGAAGAAAATTCGAGGAAAAAAAAAGTGAAAAAAGGAATGCAACACGAGGACTTCCCAGGAGGTCACCCATCCTAGTACTACTCTCGCCCAAGCACGCTTAACTTCGGAGTTCTGATGGGATCCGGTGCTTTAGTGCTGGTATGATCGCATCCGACATGTATGCCACTCTCCTTCCTCTTATCCTCTCGCCCCGACGCTTCGCCGCGCCACGTGGGCCCCATTCCGCCCCCGCGTTTCTTCCTTCTACCATGACTCGGACGGCGAAACCGTTTTTCGATTTTTAGCGACCATGATTTGGATACTTAATGCGGAAATGCAAAAAGAAACACGCGAGTTTGAAAAACCGTAAACGAAGAAAATTCGAGGAAAAAAAAAGTGAAAAAAGGAATGCAACACGAGGAATTCCCAGGAGGTCACCCATCCTAGTACTACTCTCGCCCAAGCACGCTTAACTTCAGAGTTCTGATGGGATCCGGTGCTTTAGTGCTGGTATGATCGCATCCGACATGTATGCCACTCTCCTTCCTCTTATCCTCTCGCCCCGACGCTTCGCCGCGCCACGTGGGCCCCATTCCGCTCCCGCGTTTCTTCCTTCTACCATGACTCGGACGGCGAAACCGTTTTTCGATTTTTAGCGACCATGATTTGGATACTTAATGCGGAAATGCAAAAAGAAACACGCGAGTTTGAAAAACCGTAAACGAAGAAAATTCGAGGAAAAAAAAGGGAAAAAAGGAATGCAACACGAGGACTTCCCAGGAGGTCACCCATCCTAGTACTACTCTCGCCCAAGCACGCTTAACTTCGGAGTTCTGATGGGATCCGGTGCTTTAGTGCTGGAACGATCGCATCCGACATGTATGCCACTCTCCTTCCTCTTATCCTCTCGCCCCGACGCTTCGCCGCGCCACGTGGGCCCCATTCCGCCCCCGCGTTTCTTCCTTCTACCATGACTCGGACGGCGAAACCGTTTTTCGATTTTTAGCGACCATGATTTGGATACTTAATGCGAAAATGCAAAAAGAAACACGCGAGTTTGAAAAACCGTAAACGAAGAAAATTCGAGGAAAAAAAAAGTGAAAAAAGGAATGCAACACGAGGACTTCCCAGGAGGTCACCCATCCTAGTACTACTCTCGCCCAAGCACGCTTAACTTCGGAGCTCTGATGGGATCCGGTGCTTTAGTGCTGGTATGATCGCATCCGACATGTATGCCACTCTCCTTCCTCTTATCCTCTCGCCCCGACGCTTCGCCGCGCCACGTGGGCCCCATTCCGCCCCCGCGTTTCTTCCTTCTACCATGACTCGGACGGCGAAACCGTTTTTCGATTTTTAGCGACCATGATTTGGATACTTAATGCGGAAATGCAAAAAGAAACACGCGAGTTTGAAAAACCGTAAACGAAGAAAATTCGAGGAAAAAAAAAGTGAAAAAAGGAATGCAACACGAGGACTTCCCAGGAGGTCACCCATCCTAGTACTACTCTCGCCCAAGCACGCTTAACTTCGGAGCTCTGATGGGATCCGGTGCTTTAGTGCTGGTATGATCGCATCCGACATGTATGCCACTCTCCTTCCTCTTATCCTCTCGCCCCGACGCTTCGCCGCGCCACGTGGGCCCCATTCCGCCCCCGCGTTTCTTCCTTCTACCATGACTCGGACGGCGAAACCGTTTTTCGATTTTTAGCGACCATGATTTGGATACTTAATGCGGAAATGCAAAAAGAAACACGCGAGTTTGAAAAACCGTAAACGAAGAAAATTCGAGGAAAAAAAAAGTGAAAAAAGGAATGCAACACGAGGACTTCCCAGGAGGTCACCCATCCTAGTACTACTCTCGCCCAAGCACGCTTAACTTCGGAGCTCTGATGGGATCCGGTGCTTTAGTGCTGGTATGATCGCATCCGACATGTATGCCACTCTCCTTCCTCTTATCCTCTCGCCCCGACGCTTCGCCGCGCCACGTGGGCCCCATTCCGCCCCCGCGTTTCTTCCTTCTACCATGACTCGGACGGCGAAACCGTTTTTCGATTTTTAGCGACCATGATTTGGATACTTAATGCGGAAATGCAAAAAGAAACACGCGAGTTTGAAAAACCGTAAACGAAGAAAATTCGAGGAAAAAAAAAGTGAAAAAAGGAATGCAACACGAGGACTTCCCAGGAGGTCACCCATCCTAGTACTACTCTCGCCCAAGCACGCTTAACTTCGGAGCTCTGATGGGATCCGGTGCTTTAGTGCTGGTATGATCGCATCCGACATGTATGCCACTCTCCTTCCTCTTATCCTCTCGCCCCGACGCTTCGCCGCGCCACGTGGGCCCCATTCCGCTCCCGCGTTTCTTCCTTCTACCATGACTCGGACGGCGAAACCGTTTTTCGATTTTTAGCGACCATGATTTGGATACTTAATGCGGAAATGCAAAAAGAAACACGCGAGTTTGAAAAACCGTAAACGAAGAAAATTCGAGGAAAAAAAAGTGAAAAAAGGAATGCAACACGAGGACTTCCGAGGAGTTCACCCATCCTAGTACTACTCTCGCCCAAGCACGCTTAACTTCGGAGTTCTGATGGGATCCGGTGCTTTAGTGGTGGTATGATCGCATCCGACATGTATGCCACTCTCCTTCCTCTTATCCTCTCGCCCCGACGCTTCGCCGCGCCACGTGGGCCCCATTCCGCCCCCGCGTTTCTTCCTTCTACCATGACTCGGACGGCGAAACCGTTTTTCGATATTTAGCGACCATGATTTTGATACTTAATGCGGAAATGCAAAAAGAAACACGCGAGTTTGAAAAACCGTAAACGAAGAAAATTCGAGGAAAAAAAAAGTGGAAAAAGGAATGCAACACGAGGACTTCCCAGGAGGTCACCCATCCTAGTACTACTCTCGCCCAAGCACGCTTAACTTCGGAGTTCTGATGGGATCCTGTGCTTTAGTGCTGGTATGATCGCATCCGACATGTATGCCACTCTCCTTCCTCTTATCCTCTCGCCCCGACGCTTCGCCGCGCCACGTGGGCCCCATTCCGCCCCCGCGTTTCTTCCTTCTACCATGACTCGGACGGCGAAACCGTTTTTCGATATTTAGCGACCATGATTTGGATACTTAATGCGGAAATGCAAAAAGAAACACGCGAGTTTGAAAAACCGTAAACGAAGAAAATTCGAGGAAAAAAAAAGTGAAAAAAGGAATGCAACACGAGGACTTCCCAGGAGGTCACCCATCCTAGTACTACTCTCGCCCAAGCACGCTTAACTTCGGAGTTCTGATGGGATCCGGTGCTTTAGTGCTGGTATGGTCGCATCCGACATGTATGCCACTCTCCTTCCTCTTATCCTCTCGCCCCGACGCTTCGCCGCGCCACGTGGGCCCCATTCCGCCCCCGCGTTTCTTCCTTCTACCATGACTCGGACGGCGAAACCGTTTTTCGATTTTTAGCGACCATGATTTGGATACTTAATGCGGAAATGCAAAAAGAAACACGCGAGTTTGAAAAACCGTAAACGAAGAAAATTCGAGGAAAAAAAAAGTGAAAAAAGGAATGCAACACGAGGACTTCCCAGGAGGTCACCCATCCTAGTACTACTCTCGCCCAAGCACGCTTAACTTCGGAGTTCTGATGGGATCCGGTGCTTCAGTGCTGGTATGATCACATCCGACATGTATGCCACTCTCCTTCCTCTTATCCTCTCGCCCCGACGCTTCGCCGCGCCACGTGGGCCCCATTCCGCTCCCGCGTTTCTTCCTTCTACCATGACTCGGACGGCGAAACCGTTTTTCGATTTTTAGCGACCATGATTTGGATACTTAATGCGAAAATGCAAAAAGAAACCCGCGAGTTTGAAAAACCGTAAACGAAGAAAATTCGAGGAAAAAAAAAGTGAAAAAAGGAATGCAACACGAGGACTTCCCAGGAGGTCACCCATCCTAGTACTACTCTCGCCCAAGCACGCTTAACTTCGGAGCTCTGATGGGATCCGGTGCTTTAGTGCTGGTATGATCGCATCCGACATGTATGCCACTCTCCTTCCTCTTATCCTCTCGCCCCGACGCTTCGCCGCGCCACGTGGGCCCCATTCCGCTCCCGCGTTTCTTCCTTCTACGATGACTCGGACGGCGAAACCGTTTTTCGATTTTTAGCGACCATGATTTGGATACTTAATGCGGAAATGCAAAAAGAAACACGCGAGTTTGAAAAACCGTAAACGAAGAAAATTCGAGGAAAAAAAAAGTGAAAAAAGGAATGCAACATGAGGACTTCCCAGGAGGTCACCCATCCTAGTACTACTCTCGCCCAAGCACGCTTAACTTTGGAGTTCTGATGGGATCCGGTGCTTTAGTGCTGGTATGATCGCATCCGACATGTATGCCACTCTCCTTCCTCTTATCCTCTCGCCCCGACGCTTCGCCGCGCCACGTGGGCCCCATTCCGCTCCCGCGTTTCTTCCTTCTACCATGACTCGGACGGCGAAACCGTTTTTCGATTTTTAGCGACCATGATTTGGATACTTAATGCGGAAATGCAAAAAGAAACACGCGAGTTTGAAAAACCGTAAACGAAGAAAATTCGAGGAAAAAAAAAGTGAAAAAAGGAATGCAACACGAGGACTTCCCAGGAGGTCACCCATCCTAATACTACTCTCGCCCAAGCACGCTTAACTTCGGAGCTCTGATGGGATCCGGTGCTTTAGTGCTGGTATGATCGCATCCGACATGTATGCCACTCTCCTTCCTCTTATCCTCTCGCCCCGACGCTTCGCCGCGCCACGTGGGCCCCATTCCGCTCCCGCGTTTCTTCCTTCTACCATGACTCGGACGGCGAAACCGTTTTTCGATTTTTAGCGACCATGATTTGGATACTTAATGCGGAAATGCAAAAAGAAACACGCGAGTTTGAAAAACCGTAAACGAAGAAAATTCGAGGAAAAAAAAAGTGAAAAAAGGAATGCAACACGAGGACTTCCAAGGAGGTCACCCATCCTAGTACTACTCTCGCCCAAGCACGCTTAACTTCGGAGTTCTGATGGGATCCGGTGCTTTAGTGCTGGTATGATCGCATCCGACATGTATGCCACTCTCCTTCCTCTTATCCTCTCGCCCCGACGCTTCGCCGCACCACGTGGGCCCCATTCCGCTCCCGCGTTTCTTCCTTCTACCATGACTCGGACGGCGAAACCGTTTTTCGATTTTTAGCGACCATGATTTGGATACTTAATGCGGAAATGCAAAAAGAAACACGCGAGTTTGAAAAACCGTAAACGAAGAAAATTCGAGGAAAAAAAAGTGAAAAAAGGAATGCAACACGAGGACTTCCCAGGAGGTCACCCATCCTAGTACTACTCTCGCCCAAGCACGCTTAACTTCGGAGCTCTGATGGGATCCAGTGCTTTAGTGCTGGTATGATCGCATCCGACATGTATGCCACTCTCCTTCCTCTTATCCTCTCGCCCCGACGCTTCGCCGCGCCACGTGGGCCCCATTCCGCTCCCGCGTTTCTTCCTTCTACCATGACTCGGACGGCGAAACCGTTTTTCGATTTTGAGCGACCATGATTTGGATACTTAATGCGGAAATGCAAAAAGAAACACGCGAGTTTGAAAAACCGTAAACGAAGAAAATTCGAGGAAAAAAAAAGTGAAAAAAGGAATGCAACACGAGGACTTCCCAGGAGGTCACCCATCCTAGTACTACTCTCGCCCAAGCACGCTTAACTTCGGAGCTCTGATGGGATCCGGTGCTTTAGTGCTGGTATGATCGCATCCGACATGTATGCCACTCTCCTTCCTCTTATCCTCTCGCCCCGACGCTTCGCCGCGCCACGTGGGCCCCATTCCGCCCCCGCGTTTCTTCCTTCTACCATGACTCGGACGGCGAAACCGTTTTTCGATTTTTAGCGACCATGATTTGGATACTTAATGCGGAAATGCAAAAAGAAACACGCGAGTTTGAAAAACCGTAAACGAAGAAAATTCGAGGAAAAAAAAAGTGAAAAAAGGAATGCAACACGAGGACTTCCCAGGAGGTCACCCATCCTAGTACTACTCTCGCCCAAGCACGCTTAACTTCGGAGCTCTGATGGGATCCGGTGCTTTAGTGCTGGTATGATCGCATCCGACATGTATGCCACTCTCCTTCCTCTTATCCTCTCGCCCCGACGCTTCGCCGCGCCACGTGGGCCCCATTCCGCTCCCGCGTTTCTTCCTTCTACCATGACTCGGACGGCGAAACCGTTTTTCGATTTTTAGCGACCATGATTTGGATACTTAATGCGGAAATGCAAAAAGAAACACGCGAGTTTGAAAAACCGTAAACGAAGAAAATTCGAGGAAAAAAAAAGTGAAAAAAGGAATGCAACACGAGGACTTCCCAGGAGTTCACCCATCCTAGTACTACTCTCGCCCAAGCACGCTTAACTTCGGAGTTCTGATGGGATCCGGTGCTTTAGTGGTGGTATGATCGCATCCGACATGTATGCCACTCTCCTTCCTCTTATCCTCTCGCCCCGACGCTTCGCCGCGCCACGTGGGCCCCATTCCGCCCCCGCGTTTCTTCCTTCTACCATGACTCGGACGGCGAAACCGTTTTTCGATATTTAGCGACCATGATTTGGATACTTAATGCGGAAATGCAAAAAGAAACACGCGAGTTTGAAAAACCGTAAACGAAGAAAATTCGAGGAAAAAAAAAGTGAAAAAAGGAATGCAACACGAGGACTTCCCAGGAGGTCACCCATCCTAGTACTACTCTCGCCCAAGCACGCTTAACTTCGGAGTTCTGATGGGATCCTGTGCTTTAGTGCTGGTATGATCGCATCCGACATGTATGCCACTCTCCTTCCTCTTATCCTCTCGCCCCGACGCTTCGCCGCGCCACGTGGGCCCCATTCCGCCCCCGCGTTTCTTCCTTCTACCATGACTCGGACGGCGAAACCGTTTTTCGATTTTTTGCGACCATGATTTGGATACTTAATGCGGAAATGCAAAAAGAAACACGCGAGTTTGAAAAACCGTAAACGAAGAAAATTCGAGGAAAAAAAAAGTGAAAAAAGGAATGCAACACGAGGACTTCCCAGGAGGTCACCCATCCTAGTACTACTCTCGCCCAAGCACGCTTAACTTCGGAGTTCTGATGGGATCCGGTGCTTTAGTGCTGGTATGGTCGCATCCGACATGTATGCCACTCTCCTTCCTCTTATCCTCTCGCCCCGACGCTTCGCCGCGCCACGTGGGCCCCATTCCGCCCCCGCGTTTCTTCCTTCTACCATGACTCGGACGGCGAAACCGTTTTTCGATTTTTAGCGACCATGATTTGGATACTTAATGCGGAAATGCAAAAAGAAACACGCGAGTTTGAAAAACCGTAAACGAAGAAAATTCGAGGAAAAAAAAAGTGAAAAACGGAATGCAACACGAGGACTTCCCAGGAGGTCACCCATCCTAGTACTACTCTCGCCCAAGCACGCTTAACTTCGGAGTTCTGATGGGATCCGGTGCTTTAGTGCTGGTATGATCGCATCCGACATGTATGCCACTCTCCTTCCTCTTATCCTCTCGCCCCGACGCTTCGCCGCGCCACGTGGGCCCCATTCCGCCCCCGCGTTTCTTCCTTCTACCATGACTCGGACGGCGAAACCGTTTTTCGATTTTTAGCGACCATGATTTGGATACTTAATGCGGAAATGCAAAAAGAAACACGCGAGTTTGAAAAACCGTAAACGAAGAAAATTCGAGGAAAAAAAAAGTGAAAAACGGAATGCAACACGAGGACTTCCCAGGAGGTCACCCATCCTAGTACTACTCTCGCCCAAGCACACTTAACTTCGGAGTTCTTATGGGATCCGGTGCTTTAGTGCTGGTATGATCACATCCGACATATATGCCACTCTCCTTCCTCTTATCCTCTCGCCCCGACGCTTCGCCGCGCCACGTGGGCCCCATTCCGCCCCCGCTTTTCTTCCTTCTACCATGACTCGGACGGCGAAACCGTTTTTCGATTTTTAGCGACCATGATTTGGATACTTAATGCGGAAATGCAAAAAGAAACACGCGAGTTTGAAAAACCGTAAACGAAGAAAATTCGAGGAAAAAAAAGTGAAAAAAGGAATGCAACACGAGGACTTCCCAGGAGGTCACCCATCCTAGTACTACTCTCGCCCAAGCACGCTTAACTTCGGAGCTCTGATGGGATCCGGTGCTTTAGTGCTGGTATGATCGCATCCGACATGTATGCCACTCTCCTTCCTCTTATCCTCTCGCCCCGACGCTTCGCCGCGCCACGTGGGCCCCATTCCGCCCCCGCGTTTCTTCCTTCTACCATGACTCGGACGGCGAAACCGTTTTTCGATTTTTAGCGACCATGATTTGGATACTTAATGCGGAAATGCAAAAAGAAACACGCGAGTTTGAAAAACCGTAAACGAAGAAAATTCGAGGAAAAAAAAAGTGAAAAAAGGAATGCAACACGAGGACTTCCCAGGAGGTCACCCATCCTAGTACTACTCTCGCCCAAGCACGCTTAACTTCGGAGTTCTGATGGGATCCGGTGCTTTAGTGCTGGTATGATCGCATCCGACATGTATGCCACTCTCCTTCCTCTTATCCTCTCGCCCCGACGCTTCGCCGCGCCACGTGGGCCCCATTCCGCCCCCGCGTTTCTTCCTTCTACCATGACTCGGACGGCGAAACCGTTTTTCGATTTTTAGCGACCATGATTTGGATACTTAATGCGGAAATGCAAAAAGAAACACGCGAGTTTGAAAAACCGTAAACGAAGAAAATTCGAGGAAAAAAAAAGTGAAAAAAGGAATGCAACACGAGGACTTCCCAGGAGGTCACCCATCCTAGTACTACTCTCGCCCAAGCACGCTTAACTTCGGAGTTCTGATGGGATCCGGTGCTTTAGTGCTGGTATGATCGCATCCGACATGTATGCCACTCTCCTTCCTCTTATCCTCTCGCCCCGACGCTTCGCCGCGCCACGTGGGCCCCATTCCGCCCCCGCGTTTCTTCCTTCTACCATGACTCGGACGGCGAAACCGTTTTTCGATTTTTAGCGACCATGATTTGGATACTTAATGCGGAAATGCAAAAAGAAACACGCGAGTTTGAAAAACCGTAAACGAAGAAAATTCGAGGAAAAAAAAGTGAAAAAAGGAATGCAACACGGGGACTTCCCAGGAGGTCACCCATCCTAGTACTACTCTCGCCCAAGCACGCTTAACTTCGGAGTTCTGATGGGATCCGGTGCTTTAGTGCTGGTATGATCGCATCCGACATGTATGCCACTCTCCTTCCTCTTATCCTCTCGCCCCGACGCTTCGCCGCGCCACGTGGGCCCCATTCCGCCCCCGCGTTTCTTCCTTCTACCATGACTCGGACGGCGAAACCGTTTTTCGATTTTTAGCGACCATGATTTGGATACTTAATGCGGAAATGCAAAAAGAAACACGCGAGTTTGAAAAACCGTAAACGAAGAAAATTCGAGGAAAAAAAAAGTGAAAAAAGGAATGCAACACGAGGACTTCCCAGGAGGTCACCCATCCTAGTACAACTCTCGCCCAAGCACGCTTAACTTCGGAGTTCCGATGAGATCCGGTGCTTTAGTGCTGGTATGATCGCATCCGACATGTATGCCACTCTCCTTCCTCTTATCCTCTCGCCCCGACGCTTCGCCGCGCCACGTGGGCCCCATTCCGCCCCCGCGTTTCTTCCTTCTACCATGACTCGGACGGCGAAACCGTTTTTCGATTTTTAGCGACCATGATTTGGATACTTAATGCGGAAATGCAAAAAGAAACACGCGAGTTTGAAAAACCGTAAACGAAGAAAATTCGAGGAAAAAAAAAGTGAAAAAAGGAATGCAACACGAGGACTTCCCAGGAGGTCACCCATCCTAGTACTACTCTCTCCCAAGCACGCTTAACTTCGGAGTTCTGATGGGATCCGGTGCTTCAGTGCTGGTATGATCGCATCCGACATGTATGCCACTCTCCTTCCTCTTATCCTCTCGCCCCGACGCTTCGCCGCGCCACGTGGGCCCCATTCCGCCCCCGCGTTTCTTCCTTCTACCATGACTCGGACGGCGAAACCGTTTTTCGATTTTTAGCGACCATGATTTGGATACTTAATGCGGAAATGCAAAAAGAAACAGGCGAGTTTGAAAAACCGTAAACGAAGAAAATTCGAGGAAAAAAAAAGTGAAAAAAGGAATGCAACACGAGGACTTCCCAGGAGGTCACCCATCCTAGTACTACTCTCGCAAAGCACGCTTAACTTCGGAGTTCTGATGGGATCCGGTGCTTTAGTGCTGGTATGATCGCATCCGACATGTATGCCACTCTCCTTCCTCTTATCCTCTCGCCCCGACGCTTCGCCGCGCCACGTGGGCCCCATTCCGCCCCCGCGTTTCTTCCTTCTACCATGACTCGGACGGCGAAACCATTTTTCGATTTTTAGCGACCATGATTTGGATACTTAATGCGGAAATGCAAAAAGAAACACGCGAGTTTGAAAAACCGTAAACACAGAAAATTCGAGGAAAAAAAAAGTGAAAAAAGGAATGCAACACGAGGACTTCCCAGGAGGTCACCCATCCTAGTACTACTCTCGCCCAAGCACGCTTAACTTCGGAGTTCTGATGGGATCCGGTGCTTTAGTGCTGGTATGATCGCATCCGACATGTATGCCACTCCGCCGCGCCACGTGGGCCCCATTCCGCTCCCGCGTTTCTTCCTTCTACCATGACTCGGACGGCGAAACCGTTTTTCGATCTTTAGCGACCATGATTTGGATACTTAATGCGGAAATGCAAAAAGAAACACGCGAGTTTGAAAAACCGTAAACGAAGAAAATTCGAGGAAAAAAAAAGTGAAAAAAGGAATGCAACACGAGGACTTCCCAGGAGGTCACCCATCCTAGTACTACTCTCGCCCAAGCACGCTTAACTTCGGAGTTCTGATGGGATCCGGTGCTTTAGTGCTGGTATGATCGCATCCGACATGTATGCCACTCTCCTTCCTCTTATCCTCTCGCCCCGACGCTTCGCCGCGCCACGTGGGCCCCATTCCGCTCCCGCGTTTCTTCCTTCTACCATGACTCGGACGGCGAAACCGTTTTTCGATCTTTAGCGACCATGATTTGGATACTTAATGCGGAAATGCAAAAAGAAACACGCGAGTTTGAAAAACCGTAAACGAAGAAAATTCGAGGAAAAAAAAGTGAAAAAAGGAATGCAACACGAGGACTTCCCAGGAGGTCACCCATCCTAGTACTACTCTCGCCCAAGCACGCTTAACTTCGGAGTTCTGATGGGATCCGGTGCTTTAGTGCTGGTATGGTCGCATCCGACATGTATGCCACTCTCCTTCCTCTTATCCTCTCGCCCCGACGCTTCGCCGCGCCACGTGGGCCCCATTCCGCCCCCGCGTTTCTTCCTTCTACCATGACTCGGACGGCGAAACCGTTTTTCGATTTTTAGCGACCATGATTTGGATACTTAATGCGGAAATGCAAAAAGAAACACGCGAGTTTGAAAAACCGTAAACGAAGAAAATTCGAGGAAAAAAAAAGTGAAAAAAGGAATGCAACACGAGGACTTCCCAGGAGGTCACCCATCCTAGTACTACTCTCGCCCAAGCACGCTTAACTTCGGAGTTCTGATGGGATCCGGTGCTTTAGTGCTGGTATGATCGCATCCGACATGTATGCCACTCTCCTTCCTCTTATCCTCTCGCCCCGACGCTTCGCCGCGCCACGTGGGCCCCATTCCGCCCCCGCGTTTCTTCCTTCTACCATGACTCGGACGGCGAAACCGTTTTTCGATTTTTAGCGACCATGATTTGGATACTTAATGCGGAAATGCAAAAAGAAACACGCGAGTTTGAAAAACCGTAAACGAAGAAAATTCGAGGAAAAAAAAAGTGAAAAACGGAATGCAACACGGGGACTTCCCAGGAGGTCACCCATCCTAGTACTACTCTCGCCCAAGCACGCTTAACTTCGGAGTTCTGATGGGATCCGGTGCTTTAGTGCTGGTATGATCGCATCCGACATGTATGCCACTCTCCTTCCTCTTATCCTCTCGCCCCGACGCTTCGCCGCGCCACGTGGGCCCCATTCCGCCCCCGCGTTTCTTCCTTCTACCATGACTCGGACGGCGAAACCGTTTTTCGATTTTTAGCGACCATGATTTGGATACTTAATGCGGAAATGCAAAAAGAAACACGCGAGTTTGAAAAACCGTAAACGAAGAAAATTCGAGGAAAAAAAAAGTGAAAAAAGGAATGCAACACGAGGACTTCCCAGGAGGTCACCCATCCTAGTACAACTCTCGCCCAAGCACGCTTAACTTCGGAGTTCCGATGAGATCCGGTGCTTTAGTGCTGGTATGATCGCATCCGACATGTATGCCACTCTCCTTCCTCTTATCCTCTCGCCCCGACGCTTCGCCGCGCCACGTGGGCCCCATTCCGCCCCCGCGTTTCTTCCTTCTACCATGACTCGGACGGCGAAACCGTTTTTCGATTTTTAGCGACCATGATTTGGATACTTAATGCGGAAATGCAAAAAGAAACACGCGAGTTTGAAAAACCGTAAACGAAGAAAATTCGAGGAAAAAAAAGTGAAAAAAGGAATGCAACACGGGGACTTCCCAGGAGGTCACCCATCCTAGTACTACTCTCGCCCAAGCACGCTTAACTTCGGAGTTCTGATGGGATCCGGTGCTTTAGTGCTGGTATGATCGCATCCGACATGTATGCCACTCTCCTTCCTCTTATCCTCTCGCCCCGACGCTTCGCCGCGCCACGTGGGCCCCATTCCGCCCCCGCGTTTCTTCCTTCTACCATGACTCGGACGGCGAAACCGTTTTTCGATTTTTAGCGACCATGATTTGGATACTTAATGCGGAAATGCAAAAAGAAACACGCGAGTTTGAAAAACCGTAAACGAAGAAAATTCGAGGAAAAAAAAAGTGAAAAAAGGAATGCAACACGAGGACTTCCCAGGAGGTCACCCATCCTAGTACAACTCTCGCCCAAGCACGCTTAACTTCGGAGTTCCGATGAGATCCGGTGCTTTAGTGCTGGTATGATCGCATCCGACATGTATGCCACTCTCCTTCCTCTTATCCTCTCGCCCCGACGCTTCGCCGCGCCACGTGGGCCCCATTCCGCCCCCGCGTTTCTTCCTTCTACCATGACTCGGACGGCGAAACCGTTTTTCGATTTTTAGCGACCATGATTTGGATACTTAATGCGGAAATGCAAAAAGAAACACGCGAGTTTGAAAAACCGTAAACGAAGAAAATTCGAGGAAAAAAAAAGTGAAAAAAGGAATGCAACACGAGGACTTCCCAGGAGGTCACCCATCCTAGTACTACTCTCTCCCAAGCACGCTTAACTTCGGAGTTCTGATGGGATCCGGTGCTTCAGTGCTGGTATGATCGCATCCGACATGTATGCCACTCTCCTTCCTCTTATCCTCTCGCCCCGACGCTTCGCCGCGCCACGTGGGCCCCATTCCGCCCCCGCGTTTCTTCCTTCTACCATGACTCGGACGGCGAAACCGTTTTTCGATTTTTAGCGACCATGATTTGGATACTTAATGCGGAAATGCAAAAAGAAACAGGCGAGTTTGAAAAACCGTAAACGAAGAAAATTCGAGGAAAAAAAAAGTGAAAAAAGGAATGCAACACGAGGACTTCCCAGGAGGTCACCCATCCTAGTACTACTCTCGCAAAGCACGCTTAACTTCGGAGTTCTGATGGGATCCGGTGCTTTAGTGCTGGTATGATCGCATCCGACATGTATGCCACTCTCCTTCCTCTTATCCTCTCGCCCCGACGCTTCGCCGCGCCACGTGGGCCCCATTCCGCCCCCGCGTTTCTTCCTTCTACCATGACTCGGACGGCGAAACCATTTTTCGATTTTTAGCGACCATGATTTGGATACTTAATGCGGAAATGCAAAAAGAAACACGCGAGTTTGAAAAACCGTAAACACAGAAAATTCGAGGAAAAAAAAAGTGAAAAAAGGAATGCAACACGAGGACTTCCCAGGAGGTCACCCATCCTAGTACTACTCTCGCCCAAGCACGCTTAACTTCGGAGTTCTGATGGGATCCGGTGCTTTAGTGCTGGTATGATCGCATCCGACATGTATGCCACTCCGCCGCGCCACGTGGGCCCCATTCCGCTCCCGCGTTTCTTCCTTCTACCATGACTCGGACGGCGAAACCGTTTTTCGATCTTTAGCGACCATGATTTGGATACTTAATGCGGAAATGCAAAAAGAAACACGCGAGTTTGAAAAACCGTAAACGAAGAAAATTCGAGGAAAAAAAAAGTGAAAAAAGGAATGCAACACGAGGACTTCCCAGGAGGTCACCCATCCTAGTACTACTCTCGCCCAAGCACGCTTAACTTCGGAGTTCTGATGGGATCCGGTGCTTTAGTGCTGGTATGATCGCATCCGACATGTATGCCACTCTCCTTCCTCTTATCCTCTCGCCCCGACGCTTCGCCGCGCCACGTGGGCCCCATTCCGCTCCCGCGTTTCTTCCTTCTACCATGACTCGGACGGCGAAACCGTTTTTCGATCTTTAGCGACCATGATTTGGATACTTAATGCGGAAATGCAAAAAGAAACACGCGAGTTTGAAAAACCGTAAACGAAGAAAATTCGAGGAAAAAAAAGTGAAAAAAGGAATGCAACACGAGGACTTCCCAGGAGGTCACCCATCCTAGTACTACTCTCGCCCAAGCACGCTTAACTTCGGAGTTCTGATGGGATCCGGTGCTTTAGTGCTGGTATGGTCGCATCCGACATGTATGCCACTCTCCTTCCTCTTATCCTCTCGCCCCGACGCTTCGCCGCGCCACGTGGGCCCCATTCCGCCCCCGCGTTTCTTCCTTCTACCATGACTCGGACGGCGAAACCGTTTTTCGATTTTTAGCGACCATGATTTGGATACTTAATGCGGAAATGCAAAAAGAAACACGCGAGTTTGAAAAACCGTAAACGAAGAAAATTCGAGGAAAAAAAAAGTGAAAAAAGGAATGCAACACGAGGACTTCCCAGGAGGTCACCCATCCTAGTACTACTCTCGCCCAAGCACGCTTAACTTCGGAGTTCTGATGGGATCCGGTGCTTTAGTGCTGGTATGATCGCATCCGACATGTATGCCACTCTCCTTCCTCTTATCCTCTCGCCCCGACGCTTCGCCGCGCCACGTGGGCCCCATTCCGCCCCCGCGTTTCTTCCTTCTACCATGACTCGGACGGCGAAACCGTTTTTCGATTTTTAGCGACCATGATTTGGATACTTAATGCGGAAATGCAAAAAGAAACACGCGAGTTTGAAAAACCGTAAACGAAGAAAATTCGAGGAAAAAAAAAGTGAAAAACGGAATGCAACACGGGGACTTCCCAGGAGGTCACCCATCCTAGTACTACTCTCGCCCAAGCACGCTTAACTTCGGAGTTCTGATGGGATCCGGTGCTTTAGTGCTGGTATGATCGCATCCGACATGTATGCCACTCTCCTTCCTCTTATCCTCTCGCCCCGACGCTTCGCCGCGCCACGTGGGCCCCATTCCGCCCCCGCGTTTCTTCCTTCTACCATGACTCGGACGGCGAAACCGTTTTTCGATTTTTAGCGACCATGATTTGGATACTTAATGCGGAAATGCAAAAAGAAACACGCGAGTTTGAAAAACCGTAAACGAAGAAAATTCGAGGAAAAAAAAAGTGAAAAAAGGAATGCAACACGAGGACTTCCCAGGAGGTCACCCATCCTAGTACAACTCTCGCCCAAGCACGCTTAACTTCGGAGTTCCGATGAGATCCGGTGCTTTAGTGCTGGTATGATCGCATCCGACATGTATGCCACTCTCCTTCCTCTTATCCTCTCGCCCCGACGCTTCGCCGCGCCACGTGGGCCCCATTCCGCCCCCGCGTTTCTTCCTTCTACCATGACTCGGACGGCGAAACCGTTTTTCGATTTTTAGCGACCATGATTTGGATACTTAATGCGGAAATGCAAAAAGAAACACGCGAGTTTGAAAAACCGTAAACGAAGAAAATTCGAGGAAAAAAAAAGTGAAAAAAGGAATGCAACACGAGGACTTCCCAGGAGGTCACCCATCCTAGTACTACTCTCTCCCAAGCACGCTTAACTTCGGAGTTCTGATGGGATCCGGTGCTTCAGTGCTGGTATGATCGCATCCGACATGTATGCCACTCTCCTTCCTCTTATCCTCTCGCCCCGACGCTTCGCCGCGCCACGTGGGCCCCATTCCGCCCCCGCGTTTCTTCCTTCTACCATGACTCGGACGGCGAAACCGTTTTTCGATTTTTAGCGACCATGATTTGGATACTTAATGCGGAAATGCAAAAAGAAACAGGCGAGTTTGAAAAACCGTAAACGAAGAAAATTCGAGGAAAAAAAAAGTGAAAAAAGGAATGCAACACGAGGACTTCCCAGGAGGTCACCCATCCTAGTACTACTCTCGCAAAGCACGCTTAACTTCGGAGTTCTGATGGGATCCGGTGCTTTAGTGCTGGTATGATCGCATCCGACATGTATGCCACTCTCCTTCCTCTTATCCTCTCGCCCCGACGCTTCGCCGCGCCACGTGGGCCCCATTCCGCCCCCGCGTTTCTTCCTTCTACCATGACTCGGACGGCGAAACCATTTTTCGATTTTTAGCGACCATGATTTGGATACTTAATGCGGAAATGCAAAAAGAAACACGCGAGTTTGAAAAACCGTAAACACAGAAAATTCGAGGAAAAAAAAAGTGAAAAAAGGAATGCAACACGAGGACTTCCCAGGAGGTCACCCATCCTAGTACTACTCTCGCCCAAGCACGCTTAACTTCGGAGTTCTGATGGGATCCGGTGCTTTAGTGCTGGTATGATCGCATCCGACATGTATGCCACTCCGCCGCGCCACGTGGGCCCCATTCCGCTCCCGCGTTTCTTCCTTCTACCATGACTCGGACGGCGAAACCGTTTTTCGATCTTTAGCGACCATGATTTGGATACTTAATGCGGAAATGCAAAAAGAAACACGCGAGTTTGAAAAACCGTAAACGAAGAAAATTCGAGGAAAAAAAAAGTGAAAAAAGGAATGCAACACGAGGACTTCCCAGGAGGTCACCCATCCTAGTACTACTCTCGCCCAAGCACGCTTAACTTCGGAGTTCTGATGGGATCCGGTGCTTTAGTGCTGGTATGATCGCATCCGACATGTATGCCACTCTCCTTCCTCTTATCCTCTCGCCCCGACGCTTCGCCGCGCCACGTGGGCCCCATTCCGCTCCCGCGTTTCTTCCTTCTACCATGACTCGGACGGCGAAACCGTTTTTCGATCTTTAGCGACCATGATTTGGATACTTAATGCGGAAATGCAAAAAGAAACACGCGAGTTTGAAAAACCGTAAACGAAGAAAATTCGAGGAAAAAAAAGTGAAAAAAGGAATGCAACACGAGGACTTCCCAGGAGGTCACCCATCCTAGTACTACTCTCGCCCAAGCACGCTTAACTTCGGAGTTCTGATGGGATCCGGTGCTTTAGTGCTGGTATGGTCGCATCCGACATGTATGCCACTCTCCTTCCTCTTATCCTCTCGCCCCGACGCTTCGCCGCGCCACGTGGGCCCCATTCCGCCCCCGCGTTTCTTCCTTCTACCATGACTCGGACGGCGAAACCGTTTTTCGATTTTTAGCGACCATGATTTGGATACTTAATGCGGAAATGCAAAAAGAAACACGCGAGTTTGAAAAACCGTAAACGAAGAAAATTCGAGGAAAAAAAAAGTGAAAAAAGGAATGCAACACGAGGACTTCCCAGGAGGTCACCCATCCTAGTACTACTCTCGCCCAAGCACGCTTAACTTCGGAGTTCTGATGGGATCCGGTGCTTTAGTGCTGGTATGATCGCATCCGACATGTATGCCACTCTCCTTCCTCTTATCCTCTCGCCCCGACGCTTCGCCGCGCCACGTGGGCCCCATTCCGCCCCCGCGTTTCTTCCTTCTACCATGACTCGGACGGCGAAACCGTTTTTCGATTTTTAGCGACCATGATTTGGATACTTAATGCGGAAATGCAAAAAGAAACACGCGAGTTTGAAAAACCGTAAACGAAGAAAATTCGAGGAAAAAAAAAGTGAAAAACGGAATGCAACACGAGGACTTCCCAGGAGGTCACCCATCCTAGTACTACTCTCGCCCAAGCACACTTAACTTCGGAGTTCTGATGGGATCCGGTGCTTTAGTGCTGGTATGATCACATCCGACATATATGCCACTCTCCTTCCTCTTATCCTCTCGCCCCGACGCTTCGCCGCGCCACGTGGGCCCCATTCCGCCCCCGCTTTTCTTCCTTCTACCATGACTCGGACGGCGAAACCGTTTTTCGATTTTTAGCGACCATGATTTGGATACTTAATGCGGAAATGCAAAAAGAAACACGCGAGTTTGAAAAACCGTAAACGAAGAAAATTCGAGGAAAAAAAAAGTGAAAAAAGGAATGCAACACGAGGACTTCCCAGGAGGTCACCCATCCTAGTACTACTCTCTCCCAAGCACGCTTAACTTCGGAGTTCTGATGGGATCCGGTGCTTCAGTGCTGGTATGATCGCATCCGACATGTATGCCACTCTCCTTCCTCTTATCCTCTCGCCCCGACGCTTCGCCGCGCCACGTGGGCCCCATTCCGCCCCCGCGTTTCTTCCTTCTACCATGACTCGGACGGCGAAACCGTTTTTCGATTTTTAGCGACCATGATTTGGATACTTAATGCGGAAATGCAAAAAGAAACAGGCGAGTTTGAAAAACCGTAAACGAAGAAAATTCGAGGAAAAAAAAAGTGAAAAAAGGAATGCAACACGAGGACTTCCCAGGAGGTCACCCATCCTAGTACTACTCTCGCAAAGCACGCTTAACTTCGGAGTTCTGATGGGATCCGGTGCTTTAGTGCTGGTATGATCGCATCCGACATGTATGCCACTCTCCTTCCTCTTATCCTCTCGCCCCGACGCTTCGCCGCGCCACGTGGGCCCCATTCCGCCCCCGCGTTTCTTCCTTCTACCATGACTCGGACGGCGAAACCATTTTTCGATTTTTAGCGACCATGATTTGGATACTTAATGCGGAAATGCAAAAAGAAACACGCGAGTTTGAAAAACCGTAAACGAAGAAAATTCGAGGAAAAAAAAAGTGAAAAAAGGAATGCAACACGAGGACTTCCCAGGAGGTCACCCATCCTAGTACTACTCTCGCCCAAGCACGCTTAACTTCGGAGTTCTGATGGGATCCGGTGCTTTAGTGCTGGTATGATCGCATCCGACATGTATGCCACTCCGCCGCGCCACGTGGGCCCCATTCCGCTCCCGCGTTTCTTCCTTCTACCATGACTCGGACGGCGAAACCGTTTTTCGATCTTTAGCGACCATGATTTGGATACTTAATGCGGAAATGCAAAAAGAAACACGCGAGTTTGAAAAACCGTAAACGAAGAAAATTCGAGGAAAAAAAAAGTGAAAAAAGGAATGCAACACGAGGAATTCCCAGGAGGTCACCCATCCTAGTACTACTCTCGCCCAAGCACGCTTAACTTCGGAGTTCTGATGGGATCCGGTGCTTTAGTGCTGGTATGATCGCATCCGACATGTATGCCACTCTCCTTCCTCTTATCCTCTCGCCCCGACGCTTCGCCGCGCCACGTGGGCCCCATTCCGCTCCCGCGTTTCTTCCTTCTACCATGACTCGGACGGCGAAACCGTTTTTCGATCTTTAGCGACCATGATTTGGATACTTAATGCGGAAATGCAAAAAGAAACACGCGAGTTTGAAAAACCGTAAACGAAGAAAATTCGAGGAAAAAAAAAGTGAAAAAAGGAATGCAACACGAGGAATTCCCAGGAGGTCACCCATCCTAGTACTACTCTCGCCCAAGCACGCTTAACTTCGGAGTTCTGATGGGATCCGGTGCTTTAGTGCTGGTATGATCGCATCCGACATGTATGCCACTCTCCTTCCTCTTATCCTCTCGCCCCGACGCTTCGCCGCGCCACGTGGGCCCCATTCCGCTCCCGCGTTTCTTCCTTCTACCATGACTCGGACGGCGAAACCGTTTTTCGATCTTTAGCGACCATGATTTGGATACTTAATGCGGAAATGCAAAAAGAAACACGCGAGTTTGAAAAACCGTAAACGAAGAAAATTCGAGGAAAAAAAAAGTGAAAAAAGGAATGCAACACGAGGACTTCCCAGGAGGTCACCCATCCTAGTACTACTCTCGCCCAAGCACGCTTAACTTCGGAGTTCTGATGGGATCCAGTGCTTTAGTGCTGGTATGGTCGCATCCGACATGTATGCCACTCTCCTTCCTCTTATCCTCTCGCCCCGACGCTTCGCCGCGCCACGTGGGCCCCATTCCGCCCCCGCGTTTCTTCCTTCTACCATGACTCGGACGGCGAAACCGTTTTTCGATTTTTAGCGACCATGATTTGGATACTTAATGCGGAAATGCAAAAAGAAACACGCGAGTTTGAAAAACCGTAAACGAAGAAAATTCGAGGAAAAAAAAAGTGAAAAAAGGAATGCAACACGAGGACTTCCCAGGAGGTCACCCATCCTAGTACTACTCTCGCCCAAGCACGCTTAACTTCGGAGTTCTGATGGGATCCGGTGCTTTAGTGCTGGTATGATCGCATCCGACATGTATGCCACTCTCCTTCCTCTTATCCTCTCGCCCCGACGCTTCGCCGCGCCACGTGGGCCCCATTCCGCCCCCGCGTTTCTTCCTTCTACCATGACTCGGACGGCGAAACCGTTTTTCGATTTTTAGCGACCATGATTTGGATACTTAATGCGGAAATGCAAAAAGAAACACGCGAGTTTGAAAAACCGTAAACGAAGAAAATTCGAGGAAAAAAAAAGTGAAAAACGGAATGCAACACGAGGACTTCCCAGGAGGTCACCCATCCTAGTACTACTCTCGCCCAAGCACACTTAACTTCGGAGTTCTGATGGGATCCGGTGCTTTAGTGCTGGTATGATCACATCCGACATATATGCCACTCTCCTTCCTCTTATCCTCTCGCCCCGACGCTTCGCCGCGCCACGTGGGCCCCATTCCGCCCCCGCTTTTCTTCCTTCTACCATGACTCGGACGGCGAAACCGTTTTTCGATTTTTAGCGACCATGATTTGGATACTTAATGCGGAAATGCAAAAAGAAACACGCGAGTTTGAAAAACCGTAAACGAAGAAAATTCGAGGAAAAAAAAAGTGAAAAAAGGAATGCAACACGAGGACTTCCCAGGAGGTCACCCATCCTAGTACTACTCTCGCCCAAGCACGCTTAACTTCGGAGCTCTGATGGGATCCGGTGCTTTAGTGCTGGTATGATCGCATCCGACATGTATGCCACTCTCCTTCCTCTTATCCTCTCGCCCCGACGCTTCGCCGCGCCACGTGGGCCCCATTCCGCCCCCGCGTTTCTTCCTTCTACCATGACTCGGACGGCGAAACCGTTTTTCGATTTTTAGCGACCATGATTTGGATACTTAATGCGGAAATGCAAAAAGAAACACGCGAGTTTGAAAAACCGTAAACGAAGAAAATTCGAGGAAAAAAAAAGTGAAAAAAGGAATGCAACACGAGGACTTCCCAGGAGGTCACCCATCCTAGTACTACTCTCGCCCAAGCACGCTTAACTTCGGAGCTCTGATGGGATCCGGTGCTTTAGTGCTGGTATGATCGCATCCGACATGTATGCCACTCTCCTTCCTCTTATCCTCTCGCCCCGACGCTTCGCCGCGCCACGTGGGCCCCATTCCGCCCCCGCGTTTCTTCCTTCTACCATGACTCGGACGGCGAAACCGTTTTTCGATTTTTAGCGACCATGATTTGGATACTTAATGCGGAAATGCAAAAAGAAACACGCGAGTTTGAAAAACCGTAAACGAAGAAAATTCGAGGAAAAAAAAAGTGAAAAAAGGAATGCAACACGAGGACTTCCCAGGAGGTCACCCATCCTAGTACTACTCTCGCCCAAGCACGCTTAACTTCGGAGTTCTGATGGGATCCGGTGCTTTAGTGCTGGTATGATCGCATCCGACATGTATGCCACTCTCCTTCCTCTTATCCTCTCGCCCCGACGCTTCGCCGCGCCACGTGGGCCCCATTCCGCCCCCGCGTTTCTTCCTTCTACCATGACTCGGACGGCGAAACCGTTTTTCGATTTTTAGCGACCATGATTTGGATACTTAATGCGGAAATGCAAAAAGAAACACGCGAGTTTGAAAAACCGTAAACGAAGAAAATTCGAGGAAAAAAAAAGTGAAAAAAGGAATGCAACACAAGGACTTCCCAGGAGGTCACCCATCCTAGTACTACTCTCGCCCAAGCACGCTTAACTTCGGAGTTCTGATGGGATCCGGTGCTTTAGTGCTGGTATGATCGCATCCGACATGTATGCCACTCTCCTTCCTCTTATCCTCTCGCCCCGACGCTTCGCCGCGCCACGTGGGCCCCATTCCGCCCCCGCGTTTCTTCCTTCTACCATGACTCGGACGGCGAAACCGTTTTTCGATTTTTAGCGACCATGATTTGGATACTTAATGCGGAAATGCAAAAAGAAACACGCGAGTTTGAAAAACCGTAAACGAAGAAAATTCGAGGAAAAAAAAAGTGAAAAAAGGAATGCAACACGGGGACTTCCCAGGAGGTCACCCATCCTAGTACTACTCTCGCCCAAGCACGCTTAACTTCGGAGTTCTGATGGGATCCGGTGCTTTAGTGCTGGTATGATCGCATCCGACATGTATGCCACTCTCCTTCCTCTTATCCTCTCGCCCCGACGCTTCGCCGCGCCACGTGGGCCCCATTCCGCCCCCGCGTTTCTTCCTTCTACCATGACTCGGACGGCGAAACCGTTTTTCGATTTTTAGCGACCATGATTTGGATACTTAATGCGGAAATGCAAAAAGAAACACGCGAGTTTGAAAAACCGTAAACGAAGAAAATTCGAGGAAAAAAAAAGTGAAAAAAGGAATGCAACACGAGGACTTCCCAGGAGGTCACCCATCCTAGTACAACTCTCGCCCAAGCACGCTTAACTTCGGAGTTCCGATGAGATCCGATGCTTTAGTGCTGGTATGATCGCATCCGACATGTATGCCACTCTCCTTCCTCTTATCCTCTCGCCCCGACGCTTCGCCGCGCCACGTGGGCCCCATTCCGCCCCCGCGTTTCTTCCTTCTACCATGACTCGGACGGCGAAACCGTTTTTCGATTTTTAGCGACCATGATTTGGATACTTAATGCGGAAATGCAAAAAGAAACACGCGAGTTTGAAAAACCGTAAACGAAGAAAATTCGAGGAAAAAAAAAGTGAAAAAAGGAATGCAACACGAGGACTTCTCAGGAGGTCACCCATCCTAGTACTACTCTCTCCCAAGCACGCTTAACTTCGGAGTTCTGATGGGATCCGGTGCTTCAGTGCTGGTATGATCGCATCCGACATGTATGCCACTCTCCTTCCTCTTATCCTCTCGCCCCGACGCTTCGCCGCGCCACGTGGGCCCCATTCCGCCCCCGCGTTTCTTCCTTCTACCATGACTCGGACGGCGAAACCGTTTTTCGATTTTTAGCGACCATGATTTGGATACTTAATGCGGAAATGCAAAAAGAAACAGGCGAGTTTGAAAAACCGTAAACGAAGAAAATTCGAGGAAAAAAAAAGTGAAAAAAGGAATGCAACACGAGGACTTCCCAGGAGGTCACCCATCCTAGTACTACTCTCGCAAAGCACGCTTAACTTCGGAGTTCTGATGGGATCCGGTGCTTTAGTGCTGGTATGATCGCATCCGACATGTATGCCACTCTCCTTCCTCTTATCCTCTCGCCCCGACGCTTCGCCGCGCCACGTGGGCCCCATTCCGCCCCCGCGTTTCTTCCTTCTACCATGACTCGGACGGCGAAACCATTTTTCGATTTTTAGCGACCATGATTTGGATACTTAATGCGGAAATGCAAAAAGAAACACGCGAGTTTGAAAAACCGTAAACGAAGAAAATTTGAGGAAAAAAAAAGTGCAAAAAGGAATGCAACACGAGGACTTCCTAGGAGGTCACCCATCCTAGTACTACTCTCGCCCAAGCACGCTTAACTTCGGAGTTCTGATGGGATCCGGTGCTTTAGTGCTGGTATGATCGCATCCGACATGTATGCCACTCTCCTTCCTCTTATCCTCTCGCCCCGACGCTTCGCCGCGCCACATGGGCCCCATTCCGCTCCCGCGTTTCTTCCTTCTACCATGACTCGGACGGCGAAACCGTTTTTCGATTTTTAGCGACCATGATTTGGATACTTAATGCGGAAATGCAAAAAGAAACACGCGAGTTTGAAAAACCGTAAACGAAGAAAATTCGAGGAAAAAAAAAGTGAAAAAAGCAATGCAACCAAGGACTTCCCAGGAGGTCACCCATCCTAGTACTACTCTCGCCCAAGCACGCTTAACTTCGGAGTTCTGATGGGATCCGGTGCTTTAGTGCTGGTATGATCGCATCCGACATGTATGCCACTCTCCTTCCTCTTATCCTCTCGCCCCGACGCTTCGCCGCGCCACGTGGGCCCCATTCCGCTCCCGCGTTTCTTCCTTCTACCATGACTCGGACGGCGAAACCGTTTTTCGATTTTTAGCGACCATGATTTGGATACTTAATGCGGAAATGCAAAAAGAAACACGCGAGTTTGAAAAACCGTAAACGAAGAAAATTCGATGAAAAAAAAAGTGAAAAAAGGAATGCAACACGAGGACTTCCCAGGAGGTCACCCATCCTAGTACTACTCTCGCCCAAGCACGCTTAACTTCGGAGTTCTGATGGGATCCGGTGCTTTAGTGCTGGTATGATCGCATCTGACATGTATGCCACTCTCCTTCCTCTTATCCTCTCGCCCCGACGCTTCGCCGCGCCATGTGGGCCCCATTCCGCTCCCGCGTTTCTTCCTTGTACCATGACTCGGACGGCGAAACCGTTTTTCGATTTTTAGCGACCATGATTTGGATACTTAATGCGGAAATGCAAAAAGAAACACCCGAGTTTGAAAAACCGTAAACGAAGAAAATTCGAGGAAAAAAAAAGTGAAAAAAGGAATGCAACACGGGGACTTCCCAGGAGGTCACCCATCCTAGTACTACTCTCGCCCAAGCACGCTTAACTTCGGAGTTCTGATGGGATCCGGTGCTTTAGTGCTGGTATGATCGCATCCGACATGTATGCCACTCTCCTTCCTCTTATCCTCTCGCCCCGACGCTTCGCCGCGCCACGTGGGCCCCATTCCGCTCCCGCGTTTCTTCCTTCTACCATGACTCGGACGGCGAAACCGTTTTTCGATTTTTAGCGACCATGATTTGGATACTTAATGCGGAAATGCAAAAAGAAACACGCGAGTTTGAAAAACCGTAAACGAAGAAAATTCGAGGAAAAAAAAAGTGAAAAAAGGAATGCAACACGAGGACTTCCCAGGAGGTCACACATCCTAGTACTACTCTCGCCCAAGCACGCTTAACTTCGGAGTTCTGATGGGATCCGGTGCTTTAGTGCTCGTATGATCGCATCCCACATGAATGCCACTCTCCTTCCTCTTATCCTCTCGCCCCGACGCTTCGCCGCGCCACGTGGGCCCCATTCCGCTCCCGCGTTTCTTCCTTCTACCATGACTCGGACGGCGAAACCGTTTTTCGATTTTTAGCGACCATGATTTGGATACTTAATGCGGAAATGCAAAAAGAAACACGCGAGTTTGAAAAACCGTAAACGAAGAAAATTCGAGGAAAAAAAAAGTGAAAAAAGGAATGCCGTGTGCTTTAGTGCTGGTATGATCGCATCCGACATGTATGCCACTCTCCTTCCTCTTATCCTCTCGCCCCGACGCTTCGCCGCGCCACGTGGGCCCCATTCCGCTCCCACGTTTCTTCCTTCTACCATGACTCGGACGGCGAAACCGTTTTTCGATTTTTAGCGACCATGATTTGGATACTTAATGCGGAAATGCAAAAAGAAACACGCGAGTTTGAAAAACCGTAAACGAAGAAAATTCGAGGAAAAAAAAAGTGAAAAAAGGAATGCAACACGAGGACTTCCCAGGAGGTCACCCATCCTAGTACTACTCTCGCCCAAGCACGCTTAACTTCGGAGTTCTGATGGGATCTGGTGCTTTAGTGCTGGTATGATCGCATCCGACATGTATGCCACTCTCCTTCCTCTTATCCTCTCGCCCCGACGCTTCGCCGCGCCACGTGGGCCCCATTCCGCCCCCGCGTTTCTTCCTTCTACCATGACTCGGACGGCGAAACCGTTTTTCGATTTTTAGCGACCATGATTTGGATACTTAATGCGGAAATGCAAAAAGAAACACGCGAGTTTGAAAAACCGTAAACGAAGAAAATTCGAGGAAAAAAAAAGTGAAAAAAGGAATGCAACACGAGGACTTCCCAGGAGGTCACCCATCCTAGTACTACTCTCGCCCAAGCACGCTTTACTTCGGAGTTCTGATGGGATCCGGTGCTTTAGTGCTGGTATGATCGCATCCGACATGTATGCCACTCTCCTTCCTCTTATCCTCTCGCCCCGACGCTTCGCCGCGCCACGTGGGCCCCATTCCGCTCCCGAGTTTCTTCCTTCTACCATGACTCGGACGGCGAAACCGTTTTTCGATTTTTAGCGACCATGATTTGGATACTTAATGCGGAAATGCAAAAAGAAACACGCGAGTTTGAAAAACCGTAAACGAAGAAAATTCGAGGAAAAAAAAAGTGAAAAAAGGAATGCAACACGAGGACTTCCCAGGAGGTCACCCATCCTAGTACTACTCTCGCCCAAGCACGCTTTACTTCGGAGTTCTGATGGGATCCGGTGCTTTAGTGCTGGTATGATCGCATCCGACATGTATGCCACTCTCCTTCCTCTTATCCTCTCGCCCCGACGCTTCGCCGCGCCACGTGGGCCCCATTCCGCTCCCGCGTTTCTTCCTTCTACCATGACTCGGACGGCGAAACCGTTTTTCGATTTTTAGCGACCATGATTTGGATACTTAATGCGGAAATGCAAAAAGAAACACGCGAGTTTGAAAAACCGTAAACGAAGAAAATTCGAGGAAAAAAAAAGTGAAAAAAGGAATGCAACACGAGGACTTCCCAGGAGGTCACCCATCCTAGTACTACTCTCGCCCAAGCACGCTTAACTTCGGAGTTCTGATGGGATCCGGTGCTTTAGTGCTGGTATGATCGCATCCGACATGTATGCCACTCTCCTTCCTCTTATCCTCTCGCCCCGACGCTTCGCCGCGCCACGTGGGCCCCATTCCGCTCCCGAGTTTCTTCCTTCTACCATGACTCGGACGGCGAAACCGTTTTTCGATTTTTAGCGACCATGATTTGGATACTTAATGCGGAAATGCAAAAAGAAACACGCGAGTTTGAAAAACCGTAAACGAAGAAAATTCGAGGAAAAAAAAAGTGAAAAAAGGAATGCAACACGAGGACTTCCCAGGAGGTCACCCATCCTAGTACTACTCTCGCCCAAGCACGCTTAACTTCGGAGTTCTGATGGGATCCGGTGCTTTAGTGCTGGTATGATCGCATCCGACATGTATGCCACTCTCCTTCCTCTTATCCTCTCGCCCCGACGCTTCGCCGCGCCACGTGGGCCCCATTCCGCTCCCGAGTTTCTTCCTTCTACCATGACTCGGACGGCGAAACCGTTTTTCGATTTTTAGCGACCATGATTTGGATACTTAATGCGGAAATGCAAAAAGAAACACGCGAGTTTGAAAAACCGTAAACGAAGAAAATTCGAGGAAAAAAAAAGTGAAAAAAGGAATGCAACACGAGGACTTCCCAGGAGGTCACCCATCCTAGTACTACTCTCGCCCAAGCACGCTTTACTTCGGAGTTCTGATGGGATCCGGTGCTTTAGTGCTGGTATGATCGCATCCGACATGTATGCCACTCTCCTTCCTCTTATCCTCTCGCCCCGACGCTTCGCCGCGCCACGTGGGCCCCATTCCGCTCCCGCGTTTCTTCCTTCTACCATGACTCGGACGGCGAAACCGTTTTTCGATTTTTAGCGACCATGATTTGGATACTTAATGCGGAAATGCAAAAAGAAACACGCGAGTTTGAAAAACCGTAAACGAAGAAAATTCGAGGAAAAAAAAAGTGAAAAAAGGAATGCCGTGTGCTTTAGTGCTGGTATGATCGCATCCGACATGTATGCCACTCTCCTTCCTCTTATCCTCTCGCCCCGACGCTTCGCCGCGCCACGTGGGCCCCATTCCGCTCCCACGTTTCTTCCTTCTACCATGACTCGGACGGCGAAACCGTTTTTCGATTTTTAGCGACCATGATTTGGATACTTAATGCGGAAATGCAAAAAGAAACACGCGAGTTTGAAAAACCGTAAACGAAGAAAATTCGAGGAAAAAAAAAGTGAAAAAAGGAATGCAACACGAGGACTTCCCAGGAGGTCACACCCATCCTAGTACTACTCTCGCCCAAGCACGCTTAACTTCGGAGTTCTGATGGGATCCGGTGCTTTAGTGCTGGTATGATCGCATCCGACATGTATGCCACTCTCCTTCCTCTTATCCTCTCGCCCCGACGCTTCGCCGCGCCACGTGGGCCCCATTCCGCCCCCGCGTTTCTTCCTTCTACCATGACTCGGACGGCGAAACCGTTTTTCGATTTTTAGCGACCATGATTTGGATACTTAATGCGGAAATGCAAAAAGAAACACGCGAGTTTGAAAAACCGTAAACGAAGAAAATTCGAGGAAAAAAAAAGTGAAAAAAGGAATGCCGTGTGCTTTAGTGCTGGTATGATCGCATCCGACATGTATGCCACTCTCCTTCCTCTTATCCTCTCGCCCCGACGCTTCGCCGCGCCACGTGGGCCCCATTCCGCTCCCACGTTTCTTCCTTCTACCATGACTCGGACGGCGAAACCGTTTTTCGATTTTTAGCGACCATGATTTGGATACTTAATGCGGAAATGCAAAAAGAAACACGCGAGTTTGAAAAACCGTAAACGAAGAAAATTCGAGGAAAAAAAAAGTGAAAAAAGGAATGCAACACGAGGACTTCCCAGGAGGTCACCCATCCTAGTACTACTCTCGCCCAAGCACGCTTAACTTCGGAGTTCTGATGGGATCCGGTGCTTTAGTGCTGGTATGATCGCATCCGACATGTATGCCACTCTCCTTCCTCTTATCCTCTCGCCCCGACGCTTCGCCGCGCCACGTGGGCCCCATTCCGCTCCCGAGTTTCTTCCTTCTACCATGACTCGGACGGCGAAACCGTTTTTCGATTTTTAGCGACCATGATTTGGATACTTAATGCGGAAATGCAAAAAGAAACACGCGAGTTTGAAAAACCGTAAACGAAGAAAATTCGAGGAAAAAAAAAGTGAAAAAAGGAATGCAACACGAGGACTTCCCAGGAGGTCACCCATCCTAGTACTACTCTCGCCCAAGCACGCTTTACTTTGGAGTTCTGATGGGATCCGGTGCTTTAGTGCTGGTATGATCGCATCCGACATGTATGCCACTCTCCTTCCTCTTATCCTCTCGCCCCGACGCTTCGCCGCGCCACGTGGGCCCCATTCCGCTCCCGCGTTTCTTCCTTCTACCATGACTCGGACGGCGAAACCGTTTTTCGATTTTTAGCGACCATGATTTGGATACTTAATGCGGAAATGCAAAAAGAAACACGCGAGTTTGAAAAACCGTAAACGAAGAAAATTCGAGGAAAAAAAAAGTGAAAAAAGGAATGCCGTGTGCTTTAGTGCTGGTATGATCGCATCCGACATGTATGCCACTCTCCTTCCTCTTATCCTCTCGCCCCGACGCTTCGCCGCGCCACGTGGGCCCCATTCCGCTCCCACGTTTCTTCCTTCTACCATGACTCGGACGGCGAAACCGTTTTTCGATTTTTAGCGACCATGATTTGGATACTTAATGCGGAAATGCAAAAAGAAACACGCGAGTTTGAAAAACCGTAAACGAAGAAAATTCGAGGAAAAAAAAAGTGAAAAAAGGAATGCAACACGAGGACTTCCCAGGAGGTCACCCATCCTAGTACTACTCTCGCCCAAGCACGCTTAACTTCGGAGTTCTGATGGGATCCGGTGCTTTAGTGCTGGTATGATCGCATCCGACATGTATGCCACTCTCCTTCCTCTTATCCTCTCGCCCCGACGCTTCGCCGCGCCACGTGGGCCCCATTCCGCCCCCGCGTTTCTTCCTTCTACCATGACTCGGACGGCGAAACCGTTTTTCGATTTTTAGCGACCATGATTTGGATACTTAATGCGGAAATGCAAAAAGAAACACGCGAGTTTGAAAAACCGTAAACGAAGAAAATTCGAGGAAAAAAAAGTGAAAAAAGGAATGCAACACGAGGACTTCCCAGGAGGTCACCCATCCTAGTACTACTCTCGCCCAAGCACGCTTTACTTCGGAGTTCTGATGGGATCCGGTGCTTTAGTGCTGGTATGATCGCATCCGACATGTATGCCACTCTCCTTCCTCTTATCCTCTCGCCCCGACGCTTCGCCGCGCCACGTGGGCCCCATTCCGCTCCCGCGTTTCTTCCTTCTACCATGACTCGGACGGCGAAACCGTTTTTCGATTTTTAGCGACCATGATTTGGATACTTAATGCGGAAATGCAAAAAGAAACACGCGAGTTTGAAAAACCGTAAACGAAGAAAATTCGAGGAAAAAAAAAGTGAAAAAAGGAATGCCGTGTGCTTTAGTGCTGGTATGATCGCATCCGACATGTATGCCACTCTCCTTCCTCTTATCCTCTCGCCCCGACGCTTCGCCGCGCCACGTGGGCCCCATTCCGCTCCCACGTTTCTTCCTTCTACCATGACTCGGACGGCGAAACCGTTTTTCGATTTTTAGCGACCATGATTTGGATACTTAATGCGGAAATGCAAAAAGAAACACGCGAGTTTGAAAAACCGTAAACGAAGAAAATTCGAGGAAAAAAAAAGTGAAAAAAGGAATGCAACACGAGGACTTCCCAGGAGGTCACCCATCCTAGTACTACTCTCGCCCAAGCACGCTTAACTTCGGAGTTCTGATGGGATCCGGTGCTTTAGTGCTGGTATGATCGCATCCGACATGTATGCCACTCTCCTTCCTCTTATCCTCTCGCCCCGACGCTTCGCCGCGCCACGTGGGCCCCATTCCGCTCCCGAGTTTCTTCCTTCTACCATGACTCGGACGGCGAAACCGTTTTTCGATTTTTAGCGACCATGATTTGGATACTTAATGCGGAAATGCAAAAAGAAACACGCGAGTTTGAAAAACCGTAAACGAAGAAAATTCGAGGAAAAAAAAAGTGAAAAAAGGAATGCAACACGAGGACTTCCCAGGAGGTCACCCATCCTAGTACTACTCTCGCCCAAGCACGCTTTACTTTGGAGTTCTGATGGGATCCGGTGCTTTAGTGCTGGTATGATCGCATCCGACATGTATGCCACTCTCCTTCCTCTTATCCTCTCGCCCCGACGCTTCGCCGCGCCACGTGGGCCCCATTCCGCTCCCGCGTTTCTTCCTTCTACCATGACTCGGACGGCGAAACCGTTTTTCGATTTTTAGCGACCATGATTTGGATACTTAATGCGGAAATGCAAAAAGAAACACGCGAGTTTGAAAAACCGTAAACGAAGAAAATTCGAGGAAAAAAAAAGTGAAAAAAGGAATGCCGTGTGCTTTAGTGCTGGTATGATCGCATCCGACATGTATGCCACTCTCCTTCCTCTTATCCTCTCGCCCCGACGCTTCGCCGCGCCACGTGGGCCCCATTCCGCTCCCACGTTTCTTCCTTCTACCATGACTCGGACGGCGAAACCGTTTTTCGATTTTTAGCGACCATGATTTGGATACTTAATGCGGAAATGCAAAAAGAAACACGCGAGTTTGAAAAACCGTAAACGAAGAAAATTCGAGGAAAAAAAAAGTGAAAAAAGGAATGCAACACGAGGACTTCCCAGGAGGTCACCCATCCTAGTACTACTCTCGCCCAAGCACGCTTAACTTCGGAGTTCTGATGGGATCCGGTGCTTTAGTGCTGGTATGATCGCATCCGACATGTATGCCACTCTCCTTCCTCTTATCCTCTCGCCCCGACGCTTCGCCGCGCCACGTGGGCCCCATTCCGCCCCCGCGTTTCTTCCTTCTACCATGACTCGGACGGCGAAACCGTTTTTCGATTTTTAGCGACCATGATTTGGATACTTAATGCGGAAATGCAAAAAGAAACACGCGAGTTTGAAAAACCGTAAACGAAGAAAATTCGAGGAAAAAAAAGTGAAAAAAGGAATGCAACACGAGGACTTCCCAGGAGGTCACCCATCCTAGTACTACTCTCGCCCAAGCACGCTTTACTTCGGAGTTCTGATGGGATCCGGTGCTTTAGTGCTGGTATGATCGCATCCGACATGTATGCCACTCTCCTTCCTCTTATCCTCTCGCCCCGACGCTTCGCCGCGCCACGTGGGCCCCATTCCGCTCCCGCGTTTCTTCCTTCTACCATGACTCGGACGGCGAAACCGTTTTTCGATTTTTAGCGACCATGATTTGGATACTTAATGCGGAAATGCAAAAAGAAACACGCGAGTTTGAAAAACCGTAAACGAAGAAAATTCGAGGAAAAAAAAAGTGAAAAAAGGAATGCCGTGTGCTTTAGTGCTGGTATGATCGCATCCGACATGTATGCCACTCTCCTTCCTCTTATCCTCTCGCCCCGACGCTTCGCCGCGCCACGTGGGCCCCATTCCGCTCCCACGTTTCTTCCTTCTACCATGACTCGGACGGCGAAACCGTTTTTCGATTTTTAGCGACCATGATTTGGATACTTAATGCGGAAATGCAAAAAGAAACACGCGAGTTTGAAAAACCGTAAACGAAGAAAATTCGAGGAAAAAAAAAGTGAAAAAAGGAATGCAACACGAGGACTTCCCAGGAGGTCACCCATCCTAGTACTACTCTCGCCCAAGCACGCTTAACTTCGGAGTTCTGATGGGATCCGGTGCTTTAGTGCTGGTATGATCGCATCCGACATGTATGCCACTCTCCTTCCTCTTATCCTCTCGCCCCGACGCTTCGCCGCGCCACGTGGGCCCCATTCCGCTCCCGAGTTTCTTCCTTCTACCATGACTCGGACGGCGAAACCGTTTTTCGATTTTTAGCGACCATGATTTGGATACTTAATGCGGAAATGCAAAAAGAAACACGCGAGTTTGAAAAACCGTAAACGAAGAAAATTCGAGGAAAAAAAAAGTGAAAAAAGGAATGCAACACGAGGACTTCCCAGGAGGTCACCCATCCTAGTACTACTCTCGCCCAAGCACGCTTAACTTCGGAGTTCTGATGGGATCCGGTGCTTTAGTGCTGGTATGATCGCATCCGACATGTATGCCACTCTCCTTCCTCTTATCCTCTCGCCCCGACGCTTCGCCGCGCCACGTGGGCCCCATTCCGCCCCCGCGTTTCTTCCTTCTACCATGACTCGGACGGCGAAACCGTTTTTCGATTTTTAGCGACCATGATTTGGATACTTAATGCGGAAATGCAAAAAGAAACACGCGAGTTTGAAAAACCGTAAACGAAGAAAATTCGAGGAAAAAAAAAGTGAAAAAAGGAATGCAACACGAGGACTTCCCAGGAGGTCACCCATCCTAGTACTACTCTCGCCCAAGCACGCTTTACTTCGGAGTTCTGATGGGATCCGGTGCTTTAGTGCTGGTATGATCGCATCCGACATGTATGCCACTCTCCTTCCTCTTATCCTCTCGCCCCGACGCTTCGCCGCGCCACGTGGGCCCCATTCCGCTCCCGCGTTTCTTCCTTCTACCATGACTCGGACGGCGAAACCGTTTTTCGATTTTTAGCGACCATGATTTGGATACTTAATGCGGAAATGCAAAAAGAAACACGCGAGTTTGAAAAACCGTAAACGAAGAAAATTCGAGGAAAAAAAAAGTGAAAAAAGGAATGCCGTGTGCTTTAGTGCTGGTATGATCGCATCCGACATGTATGCCACTCTCCTTCCTCTTATCCTCTCGCCCCGACGCTTCGCCGCGCCACGTGGGCCCCATTCCGCTCCCACGTTTCTTCCTTCTACCATGACTCGGACGGCGAAACCGTTTTTCGATTTTTAGCGACCATGATTTGGATACTTAATGCGGAAATGCAAAAAGAAACACGCGAGTTTGAAAAACCGTAAACGAAGAAAATTCGAGGAAAAAAAAAGTGAAAAAAGGAATGCAACACGAGGACTTCCCAGGAGGTCACCCATCCTAGTACTACTCTCGCCCAAGCACGCTTAACTTCGGAGTTCTGATGGGATCCGGTGCTTTAGTGCTGGTATGATCGCATCCGACATGTATGCCACTCTCCTTCCTCTTATCCTCTCGCCCCGACGCTTCGCCGCGCCACGTGGGCCCCATTCCGCTCCCGAGTTTCTTCCTTCTACCATGACTCGGACGGCGAAACCGTTTTTCGATTTTTAGCGACCATGATTTGGATACTTAATGCGGAAATGCAAAAAGAAACACGCGAGTTTGAAAAACCGTAACCGAAGAAAATTCGAGGAAAAAAAAAGTGAAAAAAGGAATGCAACACGAGGACTTCCCAGGAGGTCACCCATCCTAGTACTACTCTCGCCCAAGCACGCTTAACTTCGGAGTTCTGATGGGATCCGGTGCTTTAGTGCTGGTATGATCGCATCCGACATGTATGCCACTCTCCTTCCTCTTATCCTCTCGCCCCGACGCTTCGCCGCGCCACGTGGGCCCCATTCCGCCCCCGCGTTTCTTCCTTCTACCATGACTCGGACGGCGAAACCGTTTTTCGATTTTTAGCGACCATGATTTGGATACTTAATGCGGAAATGCAAAAAGAAACACGCGAGTTTGAAAAACCGTAAACGAAGAAAATTCGAGGAAAAAAAAGTGAAAAAAGGAATGCAACACGAGGACTTCCCAGGAGGTCACCCATCCTAGTACTACTCAAGCCCAAGCACGCTTAACTTCGGAGTTCTGATGGGATCCGGTGCTTTAGTGCTGGTATGATCGCATCCGACATGTATGCCACTCTCCTTCCTCTTATCCTCTCGCCCCGACGCTTCGCCGCGCCACGTGGGCCCCATTCCGCTCCCGCGTTTCTTCCTTCTACCATGACTCGGACGGCGAAACCGTTTTTCGATATTTAGCGACCATGATTTGGATACTTAATGCGGAAATGCAAAAAGAAACACGCGAGTTTGAAAAACCGTAAACGAAGAAAATTCGAGGAAAAAAAAAGTGAAAAAAGGAATGCAACACGAGGACTTCCCAGGAGGTCACCCATCCTAGTACTACTCTCGCCCAAGCACGCTTAACTTCGGAGTTCTGATGGGATCCGGTGCTTTAGTGCTGGTATGATCGCATCCGACATGTATGCCACTCTCCTTCCTCTTATCCTCTCGCCCCGACGCTTCGCCGCGCCACGTGGGCCCCATTCCGCCCCCGCGTTTCTTCCTTCTACCATGACTCGGACGGCGAAACCGTTTTTCGATTTTTAGCGACCATGATTTGGATACTTAATGCGGAAATGCAAAAAGAAACACGCGAGTTTGAAAAACCGTAAACGAAGAAAATTCGAGGAAAAAAAAAGTGAAAAAAGGAATGCAACACGAGGACTTCCCAGGAGGTCACCCATCCTAGTACTACTCTCGCCCAAGCACGCTTAACTTCGGAGTTCTGATGGGATCCGGTGCTTTAGTGCTGGTATGATCGCATCCAACATGTATGCCACTCTCCTTCCTCTTATCCTCTCGCCCCGACGCTTCGCCGCGCCACGTGGGCCCCATTCCGCCCCCGCGTTTCTTCCTTCTACCATGACTCGGACGGCGAAACCGTTTTTCGATTTTTAGCGACCATGATTTGGATACTTAATGCGGAAATGCAAAAAGAAACACGCGAGTTTGAAAAACCGTAAACGAAGAAAATTCGAGGAAAAAAAAAGTGAAAAAAGGAATGCAACACGAGGACTTCCCAGGAGGTCACCCATCCTAGTACTACTCTCGCCCAAGCACGCTTAACTTCGGAGTTCTGATGGGATCCGGTGCTTTAGTGCTGGTATGATCGCATCTGACATGTATGCCACTCTCCTTCCTCTTATCCTCTCGCCCCGACGCTTCGCCGCGCCATGTGGGCCCCATTCCGCTCCCGCGTTTCTTCCTTGTACCATGACTCGGACGGCGAAACCGTTTTTTCGATTTTTAGCGACCATGATTTGGATACTTAATGCGGAAATGCAAAAAGAAACACGCGAGTTTGAAAAACCGTAAACGAAGAAAATTCGAGGAAAAAAAAAGTGAAAAAAGGAATGCAACACGAGGACTTCCCAGGAGGTCACCCATCCTAGTACTACTCTCGCCCAAGCACGCTTAACTTCGGAGTTCTGATGGGATCCGGTGCTTTAGTGCTGGTATGATCGCATCCGACATGTATGCCACTCTCCTTCCTCTTATCCTCTCGCCCCGACGCTTCGCCGCGCCACGTGGGCCCCATTCCGCCCCCGCGTTTCTTCCTTGTACCATGACTCGGACGGCGAAACCGTTTTTCGATTTTTAGCGACCATGATTTGGATACTTAATGCGGAAATGCAAAAAGAAACACGCGAGTTTGAAAAACCGTAAACGAAGAAAATTCGAGGAAAAAAAAAGTGAAAAAAGGAATGCAACACGAGGACTTCCCAGGAGGTCACCCATCCTAGTACTACTCTCGCCCAAGCACGCTTAACTTCGGAGTTCTGATGGGATCCGGTGCTTTAGTGCTGGTATGATCGCATCTGACATGTATGCCACTCTCCTTCCTCTTATCCTCTCGCCCCGACGCTTCGCCGCGCCATGTGGGCCCCATTCCGCTCCCGCGTTTCTTCCTTCTACCATGACTCGGACGGCGAAACCGTTTTTCGATTTTTAGCGACCATGATTTGGATACTTAATGCGGAAATGCAAAAAGAAACACGCGAGTTTGAAAAACCGTAAACGAAGAAAATTCGAGGAAAAAAAAAGTGAAAAAAGGAATGCAACACGAGGACTTCCCAGGAGGTCACCCATCCTAGTACTACTCTCGCAAAGCACGCTTAACTTCGGAGTTCTGATGGGATCCGGTGCTTTAGTGCTGGTATGATCGCATCCGACATGTATGCCACTCTCCTTCCTCTTATCCTCTCGCCCCGACGCTTCGCCGCGCCACGTGGGCCCCATTCCGCCCCCGCGTTTCTTCCTTCTACCATGACTCGGACGGCGAAACCATTTTTCGATTTTTAGCGACCATGATTTGGATACTTAATGCGGAAATGCAAAAAGAAACACGCGAGTTTGAAAAACCGTAAACGAAGAAAATTTGAGGAAAAAAAAAGTGCAAAAAGGAATGCAACACGAGGACTTCCTAGGAGGTCACCCATCCTAGTACTACTCTCGCCCAAGCACGCTTAACTTCGGAGTTCTGATGGGATCCGGTGCTTTAGTGCTGGTATGATCGCATCCGACATGTATGCCACTCTCCTTCCTCTTATCCTCTCGCCCCGACGCTTCGCCGCGCCACATGGGCCCCATTCCGCTCCCGCGTTTCTTCCTTCTACCATGACTCGGACGGCGAAACCGTTTTTCGATTTTTAGCGACCATGATTTGGATACTTAATGCGGAAATGCAAAAAGAAACACGCGAGTTTGAAAAACCGTAAACGAAGAAAATTCGAGGAAAAAAAAAGTGAAAAAAGCAATGCAACCAAGGACTTCCCAGGAGGTCACCCATCCTAGTACTACTCTCGCCCAAGCACGCTTAACTTCGGAGTTCTGATGGGATCCGGTGCTTTAGTGCTGGTATGATCGCATCCGACATGTATGCCACTCTCCTTCCTCTTATCCTCTCGCCCCGACGCTTCGCCGCGCCACGTGGGCCCCATTCCGCTCCCGCGTTTCTTCCTTCTACCATGACTCGGACGGCGAAACCGTTTTTCGATTTTTAGCGACCATGATTTGGATACTTAATGCGGAAATGCAAAAAGAAACACGCGAGTTTGAAAAACCGTAAACGAAGAAAATTCGATGAAAAAAAAAGTGAAAAAAGGAATGCAACACGAGGACTTCCCAGGAGGTCACCCATCCTAGTACTACTCTCGCCCAAGCACGCTTAACTTCGGAGTTCTGATGGGATCCGGTGCTTTAGTGCTGGTATGATCGCATCCGACATGTATGCCACTCTCCTTCCTCTTATCCTCTCGCCCCGACGCTTCGCCGCGCCATGTGGGCCCCATTCCGCTCCCGCGTTTCTTCCTTGTACCATGACTCGGACGGCGAAACCGTTTTTCGATTTTTAGCGACCATGATTTGGATACTTAATGCGGAAATGCAAAAAGAAACACCCGAGTTTGAAAAACCGTAAACGAAGAAAATTCGAGGAAAAAAAAAGTGAAAAAAGGAATGCAACACGGGGACTTCCCAGGAGGTCACCCATCCTAGTACTACTCTCGCCCAAGCACGCTTAACTTCGGAGTTCTGATGGGATCCGGTGCTTTAGTGCTGGTATGATCGCATCCGACATGTATGCCACTCTCCTTCCTCTTATCCTCTCGCCCCGACGCTTCGCCGCGCCACGTGGGCCCCATTCCGCTCCCGCGTTTCTTCCTTCTACCATGACTCGGACGGCGAAACCGTTTTTCGATTTTTAGCGACCATGATTTGGATACTTAATGCGGAAATGCAAAAAGAAACACGCGAGTTTGAAAAACCGTAAACGAAGAAAATTCGAGGAAAAAAAAAGTGAAAAAAGGAATGCAACACGAGGACTTCCCAGGAGGTCACACATCCTAGTACTACTCTCGCCCAAGCACGCTTAACTTCGGAGTTCTGATGGGATCCGGTGCTTTAGTGCTCGTATGATCGCATCCCACATGAATGCCACTCTCCTTCCTCTTATCCTCTCGCCCCGACGCTTCGCCGCGCCACGTGGGCCCCATTCCGCTCCCGCGTTTCTTCCTTCTACCATGACTCGGACGGCGAAACCGTTTTTCGATTTTTAGCGACCATGATTTGGATACTTAATGCGGAAATGCAAAAAGAAACACGCGAGTTTGAAAAACCGTAAACGAAGAAAATTCGAGGAAAAAAAAAGTGAAAAAAGGAATGCCGTGTGCTTTAGTGCTGGTATGATCGCATCCGACATGTATGCCACTCTCCTTCCTCTTATCCTCTCGCCCCGACGCTTCGCCGCGCCACGTGGGCCCCATTCCGCTCCCACGTTTCTTCCTTCTACCATGACTCGGACGGCGAAACCGTTTTTCGATTTTTAGCGACCATGATTTGGATACTTAATGCGGAAATGCAAAAAGAAACACGCGAGTTTGAAAAACCGTAAACGAAGAAAATTCGAGGAAAAAAAAAGTGAAAAAAGGAATGCAACACGAGGACTTCCCAGGAGGTCACCCATCCTAGTACTACTCTCGCCCAAGCACGCTTAACTTCGGAGTTCTGATGGGATCTGGTGCTTTAGTGCTGGTATGATCGCATCCGACATGTATGCCACTCTCCTTCCTCTTATCCTCTCGCCCCGACGCTTCGCCGCGCCACGTGGGCCCCATTCCGCCCCCGCGTTTCTTCCTTCTACCATGACTCGGACGGCGAAACCGTTTTTCGATTTTTAGCGACCATGATTTGGATACTTAATGCGGAAATGCAAAAAGAAACACGCGAGTTTGAAAAACCGTAAACGAAGAAAATTCGAGGAAAAAAAAAGTGAAAAAAGGAATGCAACACGAGGACTTCCCAGGAGGTCACCCATCCTAGTACTACTCTCGCCCAAGCACGCTTTACTTCGGAGTTCTGATGGGATCCGGTGCTTTAGTGCTGGTATGATCGCATCCGACATGTATGCCACTCTCCTTCCTCTTATCCTCTCGCCCCGACGCTTCGCCGCGCCACGTGGGCCCCATTCCGCTCCCGCGTTTCTTCCTTCTACCATGACTCGGACGGCGAAACCGTTTTTCGATTTTTAGCGACCATGATTTGGATACTTAATGCGGAAATGCAAAAAGAAACACGCGAGTTTGAAAAACCGTAAACGAAGAAAATTCGAGGAAAAAAAAAGTGAAAAAAGGAATGCCGTGTGCTTTAGTGCTGGTATGATCGCATCCGACATGTATGCCACTCTCCTTCCTCTTATCCTCTCGCCCCGACGCTTCGCCGCGCCACGTGGGCCCCATTCCGCTCCCACGTTTCTTCCTTCTACCATGACTCGGACGGCGAAACCGTTTTTCGATTTTTAGCGACCATGATTTGGATACTTAATGCGGAAATGCAAAAAGAAACACGCGAGTTTGAAAAACCGTAAACGAAGAAAATTCGAGGAAAAAAAAAGTGAAAAAAGGAATGCAACACGAGGACTTCCCAGGAGGTCACCCATCCTAGTACTACTCTCGCCCAAGCACGCTTAACTTCGGAGTTCTGATGGGATCCGGTGCTTTAGTGCTGGTATGATCGCATCCGACATGTATGCCACTCTCCTTCCTCTTATCCTCTCGCCCCGACGCTTCGCCGCGCCACGTGGGCCCCATTCCGCTCCCGAGTTTCTTCCTTCTACCATGACTCGGACGGCGAAACCGTTTTTCGATTTTTAGCGACCATGATTTGGATACTTAATGCGGAAATGCAAAAAGAAACACGCGAGTTTGAAAAACCGTAAACGAAGAAAATTCGAGGAAAAAAAAAGTGAAAAAAGGAATGCAACACGAGGACTTCCCAGGAGGTCACCCATCCTAGTACTACTCTCGCCCAAGCACGCTTTACTTCGGAGTTCTGATGGGATCCGGTGCTTTAGTGCTGGTATGATCGCATCCGACATGTATGCCACTCTCCTTCCTCTTATCCTCTCGCCCCGACGCTTCGCCGCGCCACGTGGGCCCCATTCCGCTCCCGCGTTTCTTCCTTCTACCATGACTCGGACGGCGAAACCGTTTTTCGATTTTTAGCGACCATGATTTGGATACTTAATGCGGAAATGCAAAAAGAAACACGCGAGTTTGAAAAACCGTAAACGAAGAAAATTCGAGGAAAAAAAAAGTGAAAAAAGGAATGCCGTGTGCTTTAGTGCTGGTATGATCGCATCCGACATGTATGCCACTCTCCTTCCTCTTATCCTCTCGCCCCGACGCTTCGCCGCGCCACGTGGGCCCCATTCCGCTCCCACGTTTCTTCCTTCTACCATGACTCGGACGGCGAAACCGTTTTTCGATTTTTAGCGACCATGATTTGGATACTTAATGCGGAAATGCAAAAAGAAACACGCGAGTTTGAAAAACCGTAAACGAAGAAAATTCGAGGAAAAAAAAAGTGAAAAAAGGAATGCAACACGAGGACTTCCCAGGAGGTCACCCATCCTAGTACTACTCTCGCCCAAGCACGCTTAACTTCGGAGTTCTGATGGGATCCGGTGCTTTAGTGCTGGTATGATCACATCCGACATGTATGCCACTCTCCTTCCTCTTATCCTCTCGCCCCGACGCTTCGCCGCGCCACGTGGGCCCCATTCCGCCCCCGCGTTTCTTCCTTCTACCATGACTCGGACGGCGAAACCGTTTTTCGATTTTTAGCGACCATGATTTGGATACTTAATGCGGAAATGCAAAAAGAAACACGCGAGTTTGAAAAACCGTAAACGAAGAAAATTCGAGGAAAAAAAAAGTGAAAAAAGGAATGCCGTGTGCTTTAGTGCTGGTATGATCGCATCCGACATGTATGCCACTCTCCTTCCTCTTATCCTCTCGCCCCGACGCTTCGCCGCGCCACGTGGGCCCCATTCCGCTCCCACGTTTCTTCCTTCTACCATGACTCGGACGGCGAAACCGTTTTTCGATTTTTAGCGACCATGATTTGGATACTTAATGCGGAAATGCAAAAAGAAACACGCGAGTTTGAAAAACCGTAAACGAAGAAAATTCGAGGAAAAAAAAAGTGAAAAAAGGAATGCAACACGAGGACTTCCCAGGAGGTCACCCATCCTAGTACTACTCTCGCCCAAGCACGCTTAACTTCGGAGTTCTGATGGGATCCGGTGCTTTAGTGCTGGTATGATCGCATCCGACATGTATGCCACTCTCCTTCCTCTTATCCTCTCGCCCCGACGCTTCGCCGCGCCACGTGGGCCCCATTCCGCTCCCGAGTTTCTTCCTTCTACCATGACTCGGACGGCGAAACCGTTTTTCGATTTTTAGCGACCATGATTTGGATACTTAATGCGGAAATGCAAAAAGAAACACGCGAGTTTGAAAAACCGTAAACGAAGAAAATTCGAGGAAAAAAAAAGTGAAAAAAGGAATGCAACACGAGGACTTCCCAGGAGGTCACCCATCCTAGTACTACTCTCGCCCAAGCACGCTTTACTTCGGAGTTCTGATGGGATCCGGTGCTTTAGTGCTGGTATGATCGCATCCGACATGTATGCCACTCTCCTTCCTCTTATCCTCTCGCCCCGACGCTTCGCCGCGCCACGTGGGCCCCATTCCGCTCCCGCGTTTCTTCCTTCTACCATGACTCGGACGGCGAAACCGTTTTTCGATTTTTAGCGACCATGATTTGGATACTTAATGCGGAAATGCAAAAAGAAACACGCGAGTTTGAAAAACCGTAAACGAAGAAAATTCGAGGAAAAAAAAAGTGAAAAAAGGAATGCCGTGTGCTTTAGTGCTGGTATGATCGCATCCGACATGTATGCCACTCTCCTTCCTCTTATCCTCTCGCCCCGACGCTTCGCCGCGCCACGTGGGCCCCATTCCGCTCCCACGTTTCTTCCTTCTACCATGACTCGGACGGCGAAACCGTTTTTCGATTTTTAGCGACCATGATTTGGATACTTAATGCGGAAATGCAAAAAGAAACACGCGAGTTTGAAAAACCGTAAACGAAGAAAATTCGAGGAAAAAAAAAGTGAAAAAAGGAATGCAACACGAGGACTTCCCAGGAGGTCACCCATCCTAGTACTACTCTCGCCCAAGCACGCTTAACTTCGGAGTTCTGATGGGATCCGGTGCTTTAGTGCTGGTATGATCGCATCCGACATGTATGCCACTCTCCTTCCTCTTATCCTCTCGCCCCGACGCTTCGCCGCGCCACGTGGGCCCCATTCCGCCCCCGCGTTTCTTCCTTCTACCATGACTCGGACGGCGAAACCGTTTTTCGATTTTTAGCGACCATGATTTGGATACTTAATGCGGAAATGCAAAAAGAAACACGCGAGTTTGAAAAACCGTAAACGAAGAAAATTCGAGGAAAAAAAAAGTGAAAAAAGGAATGCAACACGAGGACTTCCCAGGAGGTCACCCATCCTAGTACTACTCTCGCCCAAGCACGCTTTACTTCGGAGTTCTGATGGGATCCGGTGCTTTAGTGCTGGTATGATCGCATCCGACATGTATGCCACTCTCCTTCCTCTTATCCTCTCGCCCCGACGCTTCGCCGCGCCACGTGGGCCCCATTCCGCTCCCGCGTTTCTTCCTTCTACCATGACTCGGACGGCGAAACCGTTTTTCGATTTTTAGCGACCATGATTTGGATACTTAATGCGGAAATGCAAAAAGAAACACGCGAGTTTGAAAAACCGTAAACGAAGAAAATTCGAGGAAAAAAAAAGTGAAAAAAGGAATGCCGTGTGCTTTAGTGCTGGTATGATCGCATCCGACATGTATGCCACTCTCCTTCCTCTTATCCTCTCGCCCCGACGCTTCGCCGCGCCACGTGGGCCCCATTCCGCTCCCACGTTTCTTCCTTCTACCATGACTCGGACGGCGAAACCGTTTTTCGATTTTTAGCGACCATGATTTGGATACTTAATGCGGAAATGCAAAAAGAAACACGCGAGTTTGAAAAACCGTAAACGAAGAAAATTCGAGGAAAAAAAAAGTGAAAAAAGGAATGCAACACGAGGACTTCCCAGGAGGTCACCCATCCTAGTACTACTCTCGCCCAAGCACGCTTAACTTCGGAGTTCTGATGGAATCCGGTGCTTTAGTGCTGGTATGATCGCATCCGACATGTATGCCACTCTCCTTCCTCTTATCCTCTCGCCCCGACGCTTCGCCGCGCCACGTGGGCCCCATTCCGCCCCCGCGTTTCTTCCTTCTACCATGACTCGGACGGCGAAACCGTTTTTCGATTTTTAGCGACCATGATTTGGATACTTAATGCGGAAATGCAAAAAGAAACACGCGAGTTTGAAAAACCGTAAACGAAGAAAATTCGAGGAAAAAAAAGTGAAAAAAGGAATGCAACACGAGGACTTCCCAGGAGGTCACCCATCCTAGTACTACTCAAGCCCAAGCACGCTTAACTTCGGAGTTCTGATGGGATCCGGTGCTTTAGTGCTGGTATGATCGCATCCGACATGTATGCCACTCTCCTTCCTCTTATCCTCTCGCCCCGACGCTTCGCCGCGCCACGTGGGCCCCATTCCGCTCCCGCGTTTCTTCCTTCTACCATGACTCGGACGGCGAAACCGTTTTTCGATATTTAGCGACCATGATTTGGATACTTAATGCGGAAATGCAAAAAGAAACACGCGAGTTTGAAAAACCGTAAACGAAGAAAATTCGAGGAAAAAAAAAGTGAAAAAAGGAATGCAACACGAGGACTTCCCAGGAGGTCACCCATCCTAGTACTACTCTCGCCCAAGCACGCTTAACTTCGGAGTTCTGATGGGATCCGGTGCTTTAGTGCTGGTATGATCGCATCCGACATGTATGCCACTCTCCTTCCTCTTATCCTCTCGCCCCGACGCTTCGCCGCGCCACGTGGGCCCCATTCCGCCCCCGCGTTTCTTCCTTCTACCATGACTCGGACGGCGAAACCGTTTTTCGATTTTTAGCGACCATGATTTGGATACTTAATGCGGAAATGCAAAAAGAAACACGCGAGTTTGAAAAACCGTAAACGAAGAAAATTCGAGGAAAAAAAAAGTGAAAAAAGGAATGCAACACGAGGACTTCCCAGGAGGTCACCCATCCTAGTACTACTCTCGCCCAAGCACGCTTATCTTCGGAGTTCTGATGGGATCCGGTGCTTTAGTGCTGGTATGATCGCATCCAACATGTATGCCACTCTCCTTCCTCTTATCCTCTCGCCCCGACGCTTCGCCGCGCCACGTGGGCCCCATTCCGCCCCCGCGTTTCTTCCTTCTACCATGACTCGGACGGCGAAACCGTTTTTCGATTTTTAGCGACCATGATTTGGATACTTAATGCGGAAATGCAAAAAGAAACACGCGAGTTTGAAAAACCGTAAACGAAGAAAATTCGAGGAAAAAAAAAGTGAAAAAAGGAATGCAACACGAGGACTTCCCAGGAGGTCACCCATCCTAGTACTACTCTCGCCCAAGCACGCTTAACTTCGGAGTTCTGATGGGATCCGGTGCTTTAGTGCTGGTATGATCGCATCTGACATGTATGCCACTCTCCTTCCTCTTATCCTCTCGCCCCGACGCTTCGCCGCGCCATGTGGGCCCCATTCCGCTCCCGCGTTTCTTCCTTGTACCATGACTCGGACGGCGAAACCGTTTTTTCGATTTTTAGCGACCATGATTTGGATACTTAATGCGGAAATGCAAAAAGAAACACGCGAGTTTGAAAAACCGTAAACGAAGAAAATTCGAGGAAAAAAAAAGTGAAAAAAGGAATGCAACACGAGGACTTCCCAGGAGGTCACCCATCCTAGTACTACTCTCGCCCAAGCACGCTTAACTTCGGAGTTCTGATGGGATCCGGTGCTTTAGTGCTGGTATGATCGCATCCGACATGTATGCCACTCTCCTTCCTCTTATCCTCTCGCCCCGACGCTTCGCCGCGCCACGTGGGCCCCATTCCGCCCCCGCGTTTCTTCCTTGTACCATGACTCGGACGGCGAAACCGTTTTTCGATTTTTAGCGACCATGATTTGGATACTTAATGCGGAAATGCAAAAAGAAACACGCGAGTTTGAAAAACCGTAAACGAAGAAAATTCGAGGAAAAAAAAAGTGAAAAAAGGAATGCAACACGAGGACTTCCCAGGAGGTCACCCATCCTAGTACTACTCTCGCCCAAGCACGCTTAACTTCGGAGTTCTGATGGGATCCGGTGCTTTAGTGCTGGTATGATCGCATCTGACATGTATGCCACTCTCCTTCCTCTTATCCTCTCGCCCCGACGCTTCGCCGCGCCATGTGGGCCCCATTCCGCTCCCGCGTTTCTTCCTTCTACCATGACTCGGACGGCGAAACCGTTTTTCGATTTTTAGCGACCATGATTTGGATACTTAATGCGGAAATGCAAAAAGAAACACGCGAGTTTGAAAAACCGTAAACGAAGAAAATTCGAGGAAAAAAAAAGTGAAAAAAGGAATGCAACACGAGGACTTCCCAGGAGGTCACCCATCCTAGTACTACTCTCGCAAAGCACGCTTAACTTCGGAGTTCTGATGGGATCCGGTGCTTTAGTGCTGGTATGATCGCATCCGACATGTATGCCACTCTCCTTCCTCTTATCCTCTCGCCCCGACGCTTCGCCGCGCCACGTGGGCCCCATTCCGCCCCCGCGTTTCTTCCTTCTACCATGACTCGGACGGCGAAACCATTTTTCGATTTTTAGCGACCATGATTTGGATACTTAATGCGGAAATGCAAAAAGAAACACGCGAGTTTGAAAAACCGTAAACGAAGAAAATTTGAGGAAAAAAAAAGTGCAAAAAGGAATGCAACACGAGGACTTCCTAGGAGGTCACCCATCCTAGTACTACTCTCGCCCAAGCACGCTTAACTTCGGAGTTCTGATGGGATCCGGTGCTTTAGTGCTGGTATGATCGCATCCGACATGTATGCCACTCTCCTTCCTCTTATCCTCTCGCCCCGACGCTTCGCCGCGCCACATGGGCCCCATTCCGCTCCCGCGTTTCTTCCTTCTACCATGACTCGGACGGCGAAACCGTTTTTCGATTTTTAGCGACCATGATTTGGATACTTAATGCGGAAATGCAAAAAGAAACACGCGAGTTTGAAAAACCGTAAACGAAGAAAATTCGAGGAAAAAAAAAGTGAAAAAAGCAATGCAACCAAGGACTTCCCAGGAGGTCACCCATCCTAGTACTACTCTCGCCCAAGCACGCTTAACTTCGGAGTTCTGATGGGATCCGGTGCTTTAGTGCTGGTATGATCGCATCCGACATGTATGCCACTCTCCTTCCTCTTATCCTCTCGCCCCGACGCTTCGCCGCGCCACGTGGGCCCCATTCCGCTCCCGCGTTTCTTCCTTCTACCATGACTCGGACGGCGAAACCGTTTTTCGATTTTTAGCGACCATGATTTGGATACTTAATGCGGAAATGCAAAAAGAAACACGCGAGTTTGAAAAACCGTAAACGAAGAAAATTCGATGAAAAAAAAAGTGAAAAAAGGAATGCAACACGAGGACTTCCCAGGAGGTCACCCATCCTAGTACTACTCTCGCCCAAGCACGCTTAACTTCGGAGTTCTGATGGGATCCGGTGCTTTAGTGCTGGTATGATCGCATCTGACATGTATGCCACTCTCCTTCCTCTTATCCTCTCGCCCCGACGCTTCGCCGCGCCATGTGGGCCCCATTCCGCTCCCGCGTTTCTTCCTTGTACCATGACTCGGACGGCGAAACCGTTTTTCGATTTTTAGCGACCATGATTTGGATACTTAATGCGGAAATGCAAAAAGAAACACCCGAGTTTGAAAAACCGTAAACGAAGAAAATTCGAGGAAAAAAAAAGTGAAAAAAGGAATGCAACACGGGGACTTCCCAGGAGGTCACCCATCCTAGTACTACTCTCGCCCAAGCACGCTTAACTTCGGAGTTCTGATGGGATCCGGTGCTTTAGTGCTGGTATGATCGCATCCGACATGTATGCCACTCTCCTTCCTCTTATCCTCTCGCCCCGACGCTTCGCCGCGCCACGTGGGCCCCATTCCGCTCCCGCGTTTCTTCCTTCTACCATGACTCGGACGGCGAAACCGTTTTTCGATTTTTAGCGACCATGATTTGGATACTTAATGCGGAAATGCAAAAAGAAACACGCGAGTTTGAAAAACCGTAAACGAAGAAAATTCGAGGAAAAAAAAAGTGAAAAAAGGAATGCAACACGAGGACTTCCCAGGAGGTCACACATCCTAGTACTACTCTCGCCCAAGCACGCTTAACTTCGGAGTTCTGATGGGATCCGGTGCTTTAGTGCTCGTATGATCGCATCCCACATGAATGCCACTCTCCTTCCTCTTATCCTCTCGCCCCGACGCTTCGCCGCGCCACGTGGGCCCCATTCCGCTCCCGCGTTTCTTCCTTCTACCATGACTCGGACGGCGAAACCGTTTTTCGATTTTTAGCGACCATGATTTGGATACTTAATGCGGAAATGCAAAAAGAAACACGCGAGTTTGAAAAACCGTAAACGAAGAAAATTCGAGGAAAAAAAAAGTGAAAAAAGGAATGCCGTGTGCTTTAGTGCTGGTATGATCGCATCCGACATGTATGCCACTCTCCTTCCTCTTATCCTCTCGCCCCGACGCTTCGCCGCGCCACGTGGGCCCCATTCCGCTCCCACGTTTCTTCCTTCTACCATGACTCGGACGGCGAAACCGTTTTTCGATTTTTAGCGACCATGATTTGGATACTTAATGCGGAAATGCAAAAAGAAACACGCGAGTTTGAAAAACCGTAAACGAAGAAAATTCGAGGAAAAAAAAAGTGAAAAAAGGAATGCAACACGAGGACTTCCCAGGAGGTCACCCATCCTAGTACTACTCTCGCCCAAGCACGCTTAACTTCGGAGTTCTGATGGGATCTGGTGCTTTAGTGCTGGTATGATCGCATCCGACATGTATGCCACTCTCCTTCCTCTTATCCTCTCGCCCCGACGCTTCGCCGCGCCACGTGGGCCCCATTCCGCCCCCGCGTTTCTTCCTTCTACCATGACTCGGACGGCGAAACCGTTTTTCGATTTTTAGCGACCATGATTTGGATACTTAATGCGGAAATGCAAAAAGAAACACGCGAGTTTGAAAAACCGTAAACGAAGAAAATTCGCGGAAAAAAAAAGTGAAAAAAGGAATGCAACACGAGGACTTCCCAGGAGGTCACCCATCCTAGTACTACTCTCGCCCAAGCACGCTTTACTTCGGAGTTCTGATGGGATCCGGTGCTTTAGTGCTGGTATGATCGCATCCGACATGTATGCCACTCTCCTTCCTCTTATCCTCTCGCCCCGACGCTTCGCCGCGCCACGTGGGCCCCATTCCGCTCCCGCGTTTCTTCCTTCTACCATGACTCGGACGGCGAAACCGTTTTTCGATTTTTAGCGACCATGATTTGGATACTTAATGCGGAAATGCAAAAAGAAACACGCGAGTTTGAAAAACCGTAAACGAAGAAAATTCGAGGAAAAAAAAAGTGAAAAAAGGAATGCCGTGTGCTTTAGTGCTGGTATGATCGCATCCGACATGTATGCCACTCTCCTTCCTCTTATCCTCTCGCCCCGACGCTTCGCCGCGCCACGTGGGCCCCATTCCGCTCCCACGTTTCTTCCTTCTACCATGACTCGGACGGCGAAACCGTTTTTCGATTTTTAGCGACCATGATTTGGATACTTAATGCGGAAATGCAAAAAGAAACACGCGAGTTTGAAAAACCGTAAACGAAGAAAATTCGAGGAAAAAAAAAGTGAAAAAAGGAATGTAACACGAGGACTTCCCAGGAGGTCACCCATCCTAGTACTACTCTCGCCCAAGCACGCTTAACTTCGGAGTTCTGATGGGATCCGGTGCTTTAGTGCTGGTATGATCGCATCCGACATGTATGCCACTCTCCTTCCTCTTATCCTCTCGCCCCGACGCTTCGCCGCGCCACGTGGGCCCCATTCCGCCCCCGCGTTTCTTCCTTCTACCATGACTCGGACGGCGAAACCGTTTTTCGATTTTTAGCGACCATGATTTGGATACTTAATGCGGAAATGCAAAAAGAAACACGCGAGTTTGAAAAACCGTAAACGAAGAAAATTCGAGGAAAAAAAAAGTGAAAAAAGGAATGCCGTGTGCTTTAGTGCTGGTATGATCGCATCCGACATGTATGCCACTCTCCTTCCTCTTACCCTCTCGCCCCGACGCTTCGCCGCGCCACGTGGGCCCCATTCCGCTCCCACGTTTCTTCCTTCTACCATGACTCGGACGGCGAAACCGTTTTTCGATTTTTAGCGACCATGATTTGGATACTTAATGCGGAAATGCAAAAAGAAACACGCGAGTTTGAAAAACCGTAAACGAAGAAAATTCGAGGAAAAAAAAAGTGAAAAAAGGAATGCAACACGAGGACTTCCCAGGAGGTCACCCATCCTAGTACTACTCTCGCCCAAGCACGCTTAACTTCGGAGTTCTGATGGGATCCGGTGCTTTAGTGCTGGTATGATCGCATCCGACATGTATGCCACTCTCCTTCCTCTTATCCTCTCGCCCCGACGCTTCGCCGCGCCACGTGGGCCCCATTCCGCTCCCGAGTTTCTTCCTTCTACCATGACTCGGACGGCGAAACCGTTTTTCGATTTTTAGCGACCATGATTTGGATACTTAATGCGGAAATGCAAAAAGAAACACGCGAGTTTGAAAAACCGTAAACGAAGAAAATTCGAGGAAAAAAAAAGTGAAAAAAGGAATGCAACACGAGGACTTCCCAGGAGGTCACCCATCCTAGTACTACTCTCGCCCAAGCACGCTTTACTTCGGAGTTCTGATGGGATCCGGTGCTTTAGTGCTGGTATGATCGCATCCGACATGTATGCCACTCTCCTTCCTCTTATCCTCTCGCCCCGACGCTTCGCCGCGCCACGTGGGCCCCATTCCGCTCCCGCGTTTCTTCCTTCTACCATGACTCGGACGGCGAAACCGTTTTTCGATTTTTAGCGACCATGATTTGGATACTTAATGCGGAAATGCAAAAAGAAACACGCGAGTTTGAAAAACCGTAAACGAAGAAAATTCGAGGAAAAAAAAAGTGAAAAAAGGAATGCCGTGTGCTTTAGTGCTGGTATGATCGCATCCGACATGTATGCCACTCTCCTTCCTCTTATCCTCTCGCCCCGACGCTTCGCCGCGCCACGTGGGCCCCATTCCGCTCCCACGTTTCTTCCTTCTACCATGACTCGGACGGCGAAACCGTTTTTCGATTTTTAGCGACCATGATTTGGATACTTAATGCGGAAATGCAAAAAGAAACACGCGAGTTTGAAAAACCGTAAACGAAGAAAATTCGAGGAAAAAAAAAGTGAAAAAAGGAATGCAACACGAGGACTTCCCAGGAGGTCACCCATCCTAGTACTACTCTCGCCCAAGCACGCTTAACTTCGGAGTTCTGATGGGATCCGGTGCTTTAGTGCTGGTATGATCGCATCCGACATGTATGCCACTCTCCTTCCTCTTATCCTCTCGCCCCGACGCTTCGCCGCGCCACGTGGGCCCCATTCCGCCCCCGCGTTTCTTCCTTCTACCATGACTCGGACGGCGAAACCGTTTTTCGATTTTTAGCGACCATGATTTGGATACTTAATGCGGAAATGCAAAAAGAAACACGCGAGTTTGAAAAACCGTAAACGAAGAAAATTCGAGGAAAAAAAAAGTGAAAAAAGGAATGCAACACGAGGACTTCCCAGGAGGTCACCCATCCTAGTACTACTCTCGCCCAAGCACGCTTTACTTCGGAGTTCTGATGGGATCCGGTGCTTTAGTGCTGGTATGATCGCATCCGACATGTATGCCACTCTCCTTCCTCTTATCCTCTCGCCCCGACGCTTCGCCGCGCCACGTGGGCCCCATTCCGCTCCCGCGTTTCTTCCTTCTACCATGACTCGGACGGCGAAACCGTTTTTCGATTTTTAGCGACCATGATTTGGATACTTAATGCGGAAATGCAAAAAGAAACACGCGAGTTTGAAAAACCGTAAACGAAGAAAATTCGAGGAAAAAAAAAGTGAAAAAAGGAATGCCGTGTGCTTTAGTGCTGGTATGATCGCATCCGACATGTATGCCACTCTCCTTCCTCTTATCCTCTCGCCCCGACGCTTCGCCGCGCCACGTGGGCCCCATTCCGCTCCCACGTTTCTTCCTTCTACCATGACTCGGACGGCGAAACCGTTTTTCGATTTTTAGCGACCATGATTTGGATACTTAATGCGGAAATGCAAAAAGAAACACGCGAGTTTGAAAAACCGTAAACGAAGAAAATTCGAGGAAAAAAAAAGTGAAAAAAGGAATGCAACACGAGGACTTCCCAGGAGGTCACCCATCCTAGTACTACTCTCGCCCAAGCACGCTTAACTTCGGAGTTCTGATGGGATCCGGTGCTTTAGTGCTGGTATGATCGCATCCGACATGTATGCCACTCTCCTTCCTCTTATCCTCTCGCCCCGACGCTTCGCCGCGCCACGTGGGCCCCATTCCGCTCCCGAGTTTCTTCCTTCTACCATGACTCGGACGGCGAAACCGTTTTTCGATTTTTAGCGACCATGATTTGGATACTTAATGCGGAAATGCAAAAAGAAACACGCGAGTTTGAAAAACCGTAAACGAAGAAAATTCGAGGAAAAAAAAAGTGAAAAAAGGAATGCAACACGAGGACTTCCCAGGAGGTCACCCATCCTAGTACTACTCTCGCCCAAGCACGCTTTACTTCGGAGTTCTGATGGGATCCGGTGCTTTAGTGCTGGTATGATCGCATCCGACATGTATGCCACTCTCCTTCCTCTTATCCTCTCGCCCCGACGCTTCGCCGCGCCACGTGGGCCCCATTCCGCTCCCGCGTTTCTTCCTTCTACCATGACTCGGACGGCGAAACCGTTTTTCGATTTTTAGCGACCATGATTTGGATACTTAATGCGGAAATGCAAAAAGAAACACGCGAGTTTGAAAAACCGTAAACGAAGAAAATTCGAGGAAAAAAAAAGTGAAAAAAGGAATGCCGTGTGCTTTAGTGCTGGTATGATCGCATCCGACATGTATGCCACTCTCCTTCCTCTTATCCTCTCGCCCCGACGCTTCGCCGCGCCACGTGGGCCCCATTCCGCTCCCACGTTTCTTCCTTCTACCATGACTCGGACGGCGAAACCGTTTTTCGATTTTTAGCGACCATGATTTGGATACTTAATGCGGAAATGCAAAAAGAAACACGCGAGTTTGAAAAACCGTAAACGAAGAAAATTCGAGGAAAAAAAAAGTGAAAAAAGGAATGCAACACGAGGACTTCCCAGGAGGTCACCCATCCTAGTACTACTCTCGCCCAAGCACGCTTAACTTCGGAGTTCTGATGGAATCCGGTGCTTTAGTGCTGGTATGATCGCATCCGACATGTATGCCACTCTCCTTCCTCTTATCCTCTCGCCCCGACGCTTCGCCGCGCCACGTGGGCCCCATTCCGCCCCCGCGTTTCTTCCTTCTACCATGACTCGGACGGCGAAACCGTTTTTCGATTTTTAGCGACCATGATTTGGATACTTAATGCGGAAATGCAAAAAGAAACACGCGAGTTTGAAAAACCGTAAACGAAGAAAATTCGAGGAAAAAAAAGTGAAAAAAGGAATGCAACACGAGGACTTCCCAGGAGGTCACCCATCCTAGTACTACTCAAGCCCAAGCACGCTTAACTTCGGAGTTCTGATGGGATCCGGTGCTTTAGTGCTGGTATGATCGCATCCGACATGTATGCCACTCTCCTTCCTCTTATCCTCTCGCCCCGACGCTTCGCCGCGCCACGTGGGCCCCATTCCGCTCCCGCGTTTCTTCCTTCTACCATGACTCGGACGGCGAAACCGTTTTTCGATATTTAGCGACCATGATTTGGATACTTAATGCGGAAATGCAAAAAGAAACACGCGAGTTTGAAAAACCGTAAACGAAGAAAATTCGAGGAAAAAAAAAGTGAAAAAAGGAATGCAACACGAGGACTTCCCAGGAGGTCACCGATCCTAGTACTACTCTCGCCCAAGCACGCTTAACTTCGGAGTTCTGATGGGATCCGGTGCTTTAGTGCTGGTATGATCGCATCCGACATGTATGCCACTCTCCTTCCTCTTATCCTCTCGCCCCGACGCTTCGCCGCGCCACGTGGGCCCCATTCCGCCCCCGCGTTTCTTCCTTCTACCATGACTCGGACGGCGAAACCGTTTTTCGATTTTTAGCGACCATGATTTGGATACTTAATGCGGAAATGCAAAAAGAAACACGCGAGTTTGAAAAACCGTAAACGAAGAAAATTCGAGGAAAAAAAAAGTGAAAAAAGGAATGCAACACGAGGACTTCCCAGGAGGTCACCCATCCTAGTACTACTCTCGCCCAAGCACGCTTAACTTCGGAGTTCTGATGGGATCCGGTGCTTTAGTGCTGGTATGATCGCATCTGACATGTATGCCACTCTCCTTCCTCTTATCCTCTCGCCCCGACGCTTCGCCGCGCCATGTGGGCCCCATTCCGCTCCCGCGTTTCTTCCTTGTACCATGACTCGGACGGCGAAACCGTTTTTTCGATTTTTAGCGACCATGATTTGGATACTTAATGCGGAAATGCAAAAAGAAACACGCGAGTTTGAAAAACCGTAAACGAAGAAAATTCGAGGAAAAAAAAAGTGAAAAAAGGAATGCAACACGAGGACTTCCCAGGAGGTCACCCATCCTAGTACTACTCTCGCCCAAGCACGCTTAACTTCGGAGTTCTGATGGGATCCGGTGCTTTAGTGCTGGTATGATCGCATCCGACATGTATGCCACTCTCCTTCCTCTTATCCTCTCGCCCCGACGCTTCGCCGCGCCACGTGGGCCCCATTCCGCCCCCGCGTTTCTTCCTTGTACCATGACTCGGACGGCGAAACCGTTTTTCGATTTTTAGCGACCATGATTTGGATACTTAATGCGGAAATGCAAAAAGAAACACGCGAGTTTGAAAAACCGTAAACGAAGAAAATTCGAGGAAAAAAAAAGTGAAAAAAGGAATGCAACACGAGGACTTCCCAGGAGGTCACCCATCCTAGTACTACTCTCGCCCAAGCACGCTTAACTTCGGAGTTCTGATGGGATCCGGTGCTTTAGTGCTGGTATGATCGCATCTGACATGTATGCCACTCTCCTTCCTCTTATCCTCTCGCCCCGACGCTTCGCCGCGCCATGTGGGCCCCATTCCGCTCCCGCGTTTCTTCCTTGTACCATGACTCGGACGGCGAAACCGTTTTTCGATTTTTAGCGACCATGATTTGGATACTTAATGCGGAAATGCAAAAAGAAACACGCGAGTTTGAAAAACCGTAAACGAAGAAAATTCGAGGAAAAAAAAAGTGAAAAAAGGAATGCAACACGAGGACTTCCCAGGAGGTCACCCATCCTAGTACTACTCTCGCCCAAGCACGCTTAACTTCGGAGTTCTGATGGGATCCGGTGCTTTAGTGCTGGTATGATCGCATCCGACATGTATGCCACTCTCCTTCCTCTTATCCTCTCGCCCCGACGCTTCGCCGCGCCACGTGGGCCCCATTCCGCTCCCGCGTTTCTTCCTTGTACCATGACTCGGACGGCGAAACCGTTTTTTCGATTTTTAGCGACCATGATTTGGATACTTAATGCGGAAATGCAAAAAGAAACACGCGAGTTTGAAAAACCGTAAACGAAGAAAATTCGAGGAAAAAAAAGTGAAAAAAGGAATGCAACACGAGGACTTCCCAGGAGGTCACCCATCCTAGTACTACTCTCGCCCAAGCACGCTTAACTTCGGAGTTCTGATGGGATCCGGTGCTTTAGTGCTCGTATGATCGCATCCCACATGTATGCCACTCTCCTTCCTCTTATCCTCTCGCCCCGACGCTTCGCCGCGCCACGTGGGCCCCATTCCGCTCCCGCGTTTCTTCCTTCTACCATGACTCGGACGGCGAAACCGTTTTTCGATTTTTAGCGACCATGATTTGGATACTTAATGCGGAAATGCAAAAAGAAACACGCGAGTTTGAAAAACCGTAAACGAAGAAAATTCGAGGAAAAAAAAAGTGAAAAAAGGAATGCCGTGTGCTTTAGTGCTGGTATGATCGCATCCGACATGTATGCCACTCTCCTTCCTCTTATCCTCTCGCCCCGACGCTTCGCCGCGCCACGTGGGCCCCATTCCGCTCCCACGTTTCTTCCTTCTACCATGACTCGGACGGCGAAACCGTTTTTCGATTTTTAGCGACCATGATTTGGATACTTAATGCGGAAATGCAAAAAGAAACACGCGAGTTTGAAAAACCGTAAACGAAGAAAATTCGAGGAAAAAAAAAGTGAAAAAAGGAATGCAACACGAGGACTTCCCAGGAGGTCACCCATCCTAGTACTACTCTCGCCCATGCACGCTTAACTTCGGAGTTCTGATGGGATCCGGTGCTTTAGTGCTGGTATGATCGCATCCGACATGTATGCCACTCTCCTTCCTCTTATCCTCTCGCCCCGACGCTTCGCCGCGCCACGTGGGCCCCATTCCGCTCCCGCGTTTCTTCCTTGTACCATGACTCGAACGGCGAAACCGTTTTTCGATTTTTAGCGACCATGATTTGGATACTTAATGCGGAAATGCAAAAAGAAACACGCGAGTTTGAAAAACCGTAAACGAAGAAAATTCGAGGAAAAAAAAAGTGAAAAAAGGAATGCAACACGAGGACTTCCCAGGAGGTCACCCATCCTAGTACTACTCTCGCCCAAGCACGCTTAACTTCGGAGTTCTGATGGGATCCGGTGCTTTAGTGCTGGTATGATCGCATCTGACATGTATGCCACTCTCCTTCCTCTTATCCTCTCGCCCCGACGCTTCGCCGCGCCATGTGGGCCCCATTCCGCTCCCGCGTTTCTTCCTTGTACCATGACTCGGACGGCGAAACCGTTTTTCGATTTTTAGCGACCATGATTTGGATACTTAATGCGGAAATGCAAAAAGAAACACGCGAGTTTGAAAAACCGTAAACGAAGAAAATTCGAGGAAAAAAAAAGTGAAAAAAGGAATGCAACACGAGGACTTCCCAGGAGGTCACCCATCCTAGTACTACTCTCGCCCAAGCACGCTTAACTTCGGAGTTCTGATGGGATCCGGTGCTTTAGTGCTGGTATGATCGCATCGGACATGTATGCCACTCTCCTTCCTCTTATCCTCTCGCCCCGACGCTTCGCCGCGCCACGTGGGCCAAATTCCGCTCCCGCGTTTCTTCCTTCTACCATGACTCGGACGGCAAAACCGTTTTTCAATTTTTAGCGACCATGATTTGGATACTTAATGCGGAAATGCAAAAAGAAACACGCGAGTTTGAAAAACCGTAAACGAAGAAAATTCGAGGAAAAAAAAAGTGAAAAAAGGAATGCAACACGAGGACTTCCCAGGAGGTCACCCATCCTAGTACTACTCTCGCCCAAGCACGCTTAACTTCAGAGTTCTGATGGGATCCGGTGCTTTAGTGCTGGTATGATCGCATCCGACATGTATGCCACTCTCCTTCCTCTTATCCTCTCGCCCCGACGCTTCGCCGCGCCACGTGGGCCCCATTCCGCCCCCGCGTTTCTTCCTTCTACCATGACTCGGACGGCGAAACCGTTTTTCGATTTTTAGCGACCATGATTTGGATACTTAATGCGGAAATGCAAAAAGAAACACGCGAGTTTGAAAAACCGTAAACGAAGAAAATTCGAGGAAAAAAAAGTGAAAAAAGGAATGCAACACGAGGACTTCCCAAGAGGTCACCCATCCTAGTACTACTCAAGCCCAAGCACGCTTAACTTCGGAGTTCTGATGGGATCCGATGCTTTAGTGCTGGTATGATCGCATCCGACATGTATGCCACTCTCCTTCCTCTTATCCTCTCGCCCCGACGCTTCGCCGCGCCACGTGGGCCCCATTCCGCTCCCGCGTTTCTTCCTTCTACCATGACTCGGACGGCGAAACCGTTTTTCGATTTTTAGCGACCATGATTTGGATACTTAATGCGGAAATGCAAAAAGAAACACGCGAGTTTGAAAAACCGTAAACGAAGAAAATTCGAGGAAAAAAAAAGTTTCGATCTTTAGCGACCATGATTTGGATACTTAATGCGGAAATGCAAAAAGAAACACGCGAGTTTGAAAAACCGTAAACGAAGAAAATTCGAGGAAAAAAAAAGTGAAAAAAGGAATGCAACACGAGGACTTCCCAGGAGGTCACCCATCCTAGTACTACTCTCACCAAAGCACGCTTAACTTCGGAGTTCTGATGGGATCCGGTGCTTTAGTGCTGGTATGATCGCATCCGACATGTATGCCACTCTCCTTCCTCTTATCCTCTCGCCCCGACGCTTCGCCGCGCCACGTGGGCCCCATTCCGCTCCCGCGTTTCTTCCTTCTACCATGACTCGGACGGCGAAACCGTTTTTCGATTTTTAGCGACCATGATTTGGATACTTAATGCGGAAATGCAAAAAGAAACACGCGAGTTTGAAAAACCGTAAACGAAGAAAATTCGAGGAAAAAAAAGTGAAAAAAGGAATGCAACACGAGGACTTCCCAGGAGGTCACCCATCCTAGTACTACTCAAGCCCAAGCACGCTTAACTTCGGAGTTCTGATGGGATCCGATGCTTTAGTGCTGGTATGATCGCATCCGACATGTATGCCACTCTCCTTCCTCTTATCCTCTCGCCCCGACGCTTCGCCGCGCCACGTGGGCCCCATTCCGCTCCCGCGTTTCTTCCTTCTACCATGACTCGGACGGCGAAACCGTTTTTCGATTTTTAGCGACCATGATTTGGATACTTAATGCGGAAATGCAAAAAGAAACACGCGAGTTTGAAAAACCGTAAACGAAGGAGGTCACCCATCCTAGTACTACTCTCGCCCAAGCACGCTTAACTTCAGAGTTCTGATGGGATCCGGTGCTTTAGTGCTGGTATGATCGCATCCGACATGTATGCCACTCTCCTTCCTCTTATCCTCTCGCCCCGACGCTTCGCCGCGCCACGTGGGCCCCATTCCGCCCCCGCGTTTCTTCCTTCTACCATGACTCGGACGGCGAAACCGTTTTTCGATTTTTAGCGACCATGATTTGGATACTTAATGCGGAAATGCAAAAAGAAACACGCGAGTTTGAAAAACCGTAAACGAAGAAAATTCGAGGAAAAAAAAGTGAAAAAAGGAATGCAACACGAGGACTTCCCAGGAGGTCACCCATCCTAGTACTACTCAAGCCCAAGCACGCTTAACTTCGGAGTTCTGATGGGATCCGATGCTTTAGTGCTGGTATGATCGCATCCGACATGTATGCCACTCTCCTTCCTCTTATCCTCTCGCCCCGACGCTTCGCCGCGCCACGTGGGCCCCATTCCGCTCCCGCGTTTCTTCCTTCTACCATGACTCGGACGGCGAAACCGTTTTTCGATTTTTAGCGACCATGATTTGGATACTTAATGCGGAAATGCAAAAAGAAACACGCGAGTTTGAAAAACCGTAAACGAAGAAAATTCGAGGAAAAAAAAAGTGAAAAAAGGAATGCAACACGAGGACTTCCCAGGAGGTCACCCATCCTAGTACTACTCTCGCCCAAGCACGCTTAACTTCGGAGTTCTGATGGGATCTGGTGCTTTAGTGCTGGTATGATCGCATCCGACATGTATGCCACTCTCCTTCCTCTTATCCTCTCGCCCCGACGCTTCGCCGCGCCATGTGGGCCCCATTCCGCTCCCGCGTTTCTTCCTTCTACCATGACTCGGACGGCGAAACCGTTTTTCGATTTTTAGCGACCATGATTTGGATACTTAATGCGGAAATGCAAAAAGAAACACGCGAGTTTGAAAAACCGTAAACGAAGAAAATTCGAGGAAAAAAAAAGTGAAAAAAGGAATGCAAGACGAGGACTTCCCAGGAGGTCACCCATCCTAGTACTACTCTCGCCCAAGCACGCTTAACTTCGGAGTTCTGATGGGATCCGGTGCTTTAGTGCTGGTATGATCGCATCCGACATGTATGCCACTCTCCTTCCTCTTATCCTCTCGCCCCGACGCTTCGCCGCGCCACGTGGGCCCCATTCCGCTCCCGCGTTTCTTCCTTCTACCATGACTCGGACGGCGAAACCGTTTTTCGATTTTTAGCGACCATGATTTGGATACTTAATGCGGAAATGCAAAAAGAAACACGCGAGTTTGAAAAACCGTAAACGAAGAAAATTCGAGGAAAAAAAAAGTGAAAAAAGGAATGCCGTGTGCTTTAGTGCTGGTATGATCGCATCCGACATGTATGCCACTCTCCTTCCTCTTATCCTCTCGCCCCGACGCTTCGCCGCGCCACGTGGGCCCCATTCCGCTCCCACGTTTCTTCCTTCTACCATGACTCGGACGGCGAAACTGTTTTTCGATTTTTAGCGACCATGATTTGGATACTTAATGCGGAAATGCAAAAAGAAACACGCGAGTTTGAAAAACCGTAAACGAAGAAAATTCGAGGAAAAAAAAAGTGAAAAAAGGAATGCAACACGAGGACTTCCCAAGAGGTCACCCATCCTAGTACTACTTTCGCCCAAGCACGCTTAACTTCGGAGTTCTGATGGGATCCGGTGCTTTAGTGCTGGTATGATCGCATCCGACATGTATGCCACTCTCCTTCCTCTTATCCTCTCGCCCCGACGCTTCGCCGCGCCACGTGGGCCCCATTCCGCCCCCGCGTTTCTTCCTTCTACCATGACTCGGACGGCGAAACCGTTTTTCGATTTTTAGCGACCATGATTTGGATACTTAATGCGGAAATGCAAAAAGAAACACGCGAGTTTGAAAAACCGTAAACGAAGAAAATTCGAGGAAAAAAAAGTGAAAAAAGGAATGCAACACTAGGACTTCCCAGGAGGTCACCCATCCTAATACTACTCTCGCCCAAGCACGCTTCACTTCGGAGTTCTGATGGGATTCGGTGCTTTAGTGCTGGTATGATCGCATCCGACATGTATGCCACTCTCCTTCCTCTTATCCTCTCGCCCCGACGCTTCGCCGCGCCACGTGGGCCCCATTCCGCTCCCACGTTTCTTCCTTCTACCATGACTCGGACGGCGAAACTGTTTTTCGATTTTTAGCGACCATGATTTGGATACTTAATGCGGAAATGCAAAAAGAAACACGCGAGTTTGAAAAACCGTAAACGAAGAAAATTCGAGGAAAAAAAAAGTGAAAAAAGGAATGCAACACGAGGACTTCCCAGGAGGTCACCCATCCTAGTACTACTCTCGCCCAAGCACGCTTAACTTCGGAGTACTGATGGGATCCGGTGCTTTAGTGCTGGTATGATCGCATCCAACATGTATGCCACTCTCCTTCCTCTTATCCTCTCGCCCCGACGCTTCGCCGCGCCACGTGGGCCCCATTCCGCTCCCGCGTTTCTTCCTTCTACCATGACTCGGACGGCGAAACCGTTTTTCGATTTTTAGCGACCATGATTTGGATACTTAATGCGGAAATGCAAAAAGAAACACGCGAGTTTGAAAAACCGTAAACGAAGAAAATTCGAGGAAAAAAAAAGTGAAAAAAGGAATGCAACACGAGGACTTCCCAGGAGGTCACCCATCCTAGTACTACTCTCGCCCAAGCACGCTTAACTTCGGAGTTCTGATGGGATCCGGTGCTTTAGTGCTCGTATGATCGCATCCCACATGTATGCCACTCTCCTTCCTCTTATCCTCTCGCCCCGACGCTTCGCCGCGCCACGTGGGCCCCATTCCGCTCCCGCGTTTCTTCCTTCTACCATGACTCGGACGGCGAAACCGTTTTTCGATTTTTAGCGACCATGATTTGGATACTTAATGCGGAAATGCAAAAAGAAACACGCGAGTTTGAAAAACCGTAAACGAAGAAAATTCGAGGAAAAAAAAAGTGAAAAAAGGAATGCCGTGTGCTTTAGTGCTGGTATGATCGCATCCGACATGTATGCCACTCTCCTTCCTCTTATCCTCTCGCCCCGACGCTTCGCCGCGCCACGTGGGCCCCATTCCGCTCCCACGTTTCTTCCTTCTACCATGACTCGGACGGCGAAACCGTTTTTCGATTTTTAGCGACCATGATTTGGATACTTAATGCGGAAATGCAAAAAGAAACACGCGAGTTTGAAAAACCGTAAACGAAGAAAATTCGAGGAAAAAAAAAGTGAAAAAAGGAATGCAACACGAGGACTTCCCAGGAGGTCACCCATCCTAGTACTACTCTCGCCCAAGCACGCTTAACTTCGGAGTTCTGATGGGATCCGATGCTTTAGTGCTGGTATGATCGCATCCGACATGTATGCCACTCTCCTTCCTCTTATCCTCTCGCCCCGACGCTTCGCCGCGCCACGTGGGCCCCATTCCGCTCCCGCGTTTCTTCCTTCTACCATGACTCGGACGGCGAAACCGTTTTTCGATTTTTAGCGACCATGATTTGGATACTTAATGCGGAAATGCAAAAAGAAACACGCGAGTTTGAAAAACCGTAAACGAAGAAAATTCGAGGAAAAAAAAAGTGAAAAAAGGAATGCCGTGTGCTTTAGTGCTGGTATGATCGCATCCGACATGTATGCCACTCTCCTTCCTCTTATCCTCTCGCCCCGACGCTTCGCCGCGCCACGTGGGCCCTATTCCGCTCCCGCGTTTCTTCCTTCTACCATGACTCGGACGGCGAAACCGTTTTTCGATTTTTAGCGACCATGATTTGGATACTTAATGCGGAAATGCAAAAAGAAACACGCGAGTTTGAAAAACCGTAAACGAAGAAAATTCGAGGAAAAAAAAAGTGAAAAAAGGAATGCAACACGAGGACTTCCCAGGAGGTCACCCATCCTAGTACTACTCTCGCCCAAGCACGCTTAACTTCGGAGTTCTGATGGGATCCGGTGCTTTAGTGCTGGTATGATCGCATCCGACATGTATGCCACTCTCCTTCCTCTTATCCTCTCGCCCCGACGCTTCGCCGCGCCACGTGGGCCCTATTCCGCTCCCGCGTTTCTTCCTTCTACCATGACTCGGACGGCGAAACCGTTTTTCGATTTTTAGCGACCATGATTTGGATACTTAATGCGGAAATGCAAAAAGAAACACGCGAGTTTGAAAAACCGTAAACGAAGAAAATTCGAGGAAAAAAAAGTGAAAAAAGGAATGCAACACGAGGACTTCCCAGGAGGTCACCCATCCTAGTACTACTCTCGCCCAAGCACGCTTAACTTCGGAGTTCTGATGGGATCCGGTGCTTTAGTGCTGGTATGATCGCATCCGACATGTATGCCACTCTCCTTCCTCTTATCCTCTCGCCCCGACGCTTCGCCGCGCCACGTGGGCCCCATTCCGCTCCCGCGTTTCTTCCTTCTACCATGACTCGGACGGCGAAACCGTTTTTCGATTTTTAGCGACCATGATTTGGATACTTAATGCGGAAATGCAAAAAGAAACACGCGAGTTTGAAAAACCGTAAACGAAGAAAATTCGAGGAAAAAAAAAGTGAAAAAAGGAATGCAACACGAGGACTTCCCAGGAGGTCACCCATCCTAGTACTACTCTCGCCCAAGCACGCTTAACTTCGGAGTTCTGATGGGATCCGATGCTTTAGTGCTGGTATGATCGCATCCGACATGTATGCCACTCTCCTTCCTCTTATCCTCTCGCCCCGACGCTTCGCCGCGCCACGTGGGCCCCATTCCGTTCCCGCGTTTCTTCCTTCTACCATGACTCGGACGGCGAAACCGTTTTTCGATTTTTAGCGACCATGATTTGGATACTTAATGCGGAAATGCAAAAAGAAACACGCGAGTTTGAAAAACCGTAAACGAAGAAAATTCGAGGAAAAAAAAAGTGAAAAAAGGAATGCAACACGAGGACTTCCCAGGAGGTCACCCATCCTAGTACTACTCTCGCCCAAGCACGCTTAACTTCGGAGTTCTGATGGGATCCGGTGCTTTAGTGCTGGTATGATCGCATCCGACATGTATGCCACTCTCCTTCCTCTTATCCTCTCGCCCCGACGCTTCGCCGCGCCACGTGGGCCCCATTCCGCTCCCGCGTTTCTTCCTTCTACCATGACTCGGACGGCGAAACCGTTTTTCGATTTTTAGCGACCATGATTTGGATACTTAATGCGGAAATGCAAAAAGAAACACGCGAGTTTGAAAAACCGTAAACGAAGAAAATTCAAGGAAAAAAAAAGTGAAAAAAGGAATGTCGTGTGCTTTAGTGCTGGTATGATCGCATCCGACATGTATGCCACTCTCCTTCCTCTTATCCTCTCGCCCCGACGCTTCGCCGCGCCACGTGGGCCCCATTCCGCTCCCGCGTTTCTTCCTTCTACCATGACTCGGACGGCGAAACCGTTTTTCGATTTTTAGCGACCATGATTTGGATACTTAATGCGGAAATGCAAAAAGAAACACGCGAGTTTGAAAAACCGTAAACGAAGAAAATTCGAGGAAAAAAAAAGTGAAAAAAGGAATGCAACACGAGGACTTCCCAGGAGGTCACCCATCCTAGTACAATTCTCGCCCAAGCACGCTTAACTTCGGAGTTCTGATGGGATCCGGTGCTTTAGTGCTGGTATGATCGCATCCGACATGTATGCCACTCTCCTTCCTCTTATCCTCTCGCCCCGACGCTTCGCCGCGCCACGTGGGCCCATTCCGCTCCCGCGTTTCTTCCTTCTACCATGACTCGGACGGCGAAACCGTTTTTCGATTTTTAGCGACCATGATTTGGATACTTAATGCGGAAATGCAAAAAGAAACACGCGAGTTTGAAAAACCGTAAACGAAGAAAATTCGAGGAAAAAAAAAGTGAAAAAAGGAATGCAACACGAGGACTTCCCAGGAGGTCACCCATCCTAGTACTACTCTCGCCCAAGCACGCTTAACTTCGGAGTTCTGATGGGATCCGGTGCTTTAGTGCTGGTATGATCGCATCCGACATGTATGCCACTCTCCTTCCTCTTATCCTCTCGCCCCGACGCTTCGCCGCGCCACGTGGGCCCCATTCCGCTCCCGCGTTTCTTCCTTCTACCATGACTCGGACGGCGAAACCGTTTTTCGATTTTTAGCGAACATGATTTGGATACCTAATGCGGAAATGCAAAAAGAAACACGCGAGTTTGAAAAACCGTAAACGAAGAAAATTCGAGGAAAAAAAAAGTGAAAAAAGGAATGCAACACGAGGACTTTCCAGGAGGTCACCCATCCTAATACTACTCTCGCCCAAGCACGCTTAACTTCGGAGTTCTGATGGGATCCGGTGCTTTAGTGCTGGTATGATCGCATCCGACATGTATGCCACTCTCCTTCCTCTTATCCTCTCGCCCCGACGCTTCGCCGCGCCACGTGGGCCCCATTCCGCTCCCGCGTTTCTTCCTTCTACCATTTCTCGGACGGCGAAACCGTTTTTCGATTTTTAGCGAACATGATTTGGATACCTAATGCGGAAATGCAAAAAGAAACACGCGAGTTTGAAAAACCGTAAACGAAGAAAATTCGAGGAAAAAAAAAGTGAAAAAAGGAATGCAACACGAGGACTTCCCAGGAGGTCACCCATCCTAGTACTACTCTCGCCCAAGCACGCTTAACTTCGGAGTTCTGATGGGATCCGGTGCTTTAGTGCTGGTATGATCGTATCCGACATGTATGCCACTCTCCTTCCTCTTATCCTCTCGCCCCGACGCTTCGCCGCGCCACGTGGGCCCCATTCCGCTCCCGCGTTTCTTCCTTCTACCATGACTCGGACGGCGAAACCGTTTTTCGATTTTTAGCGACCATGATTTGGATACTTAATGCGGAAATGCAAAAAGAAACACGCGAGTTTGAAAAACCGTAAACGAAGAAAATTCGAGGAAAAAAAAAGTGAAAAAAGGAATGCAACACGAGGACTTCCCAGGAGGTCACCCATCCTAGTACTACTCTCGCCCAAGCACGCTTAACTTCGGAGTTCTGATGGGATCCGATGCTTTAGTGCTGGTATGATCGCATCCGACATGTATGCCACTCTCCTTCCTCTTATCCTCTCGCCCCGACGCTTCGCCGCGCCACGTGGGCCCCATTCCGTTCCCGCGTTTCTTCCTTCTACCATGACTCGGACGGCGAAACCGTTTTTCGATTTTTAGCGACCATGATTTGGATACTTAATGCGGAAATGCAAAAAGAAACACGCGAGTTTGAAAAACCGTAAACGAAGAAAATTCGAGGAAAAAAAAAGTGAAAAAAGGAATGCAACACGAGGACTTCCCAGGAGGTCACCCATCCTAGTACTACTCTCGCCCAAGCACGCTTAACTTCGGAGTTCTGATGGGATCCGGTGCTTTAGTGCTGGTATGATCGCATCCGACATGTATGCCACTCTCCTTCCTCTTATCCTCTCGCCCCGACGCTTCGCCGCGCCACGTGGGCCCCATTCCGCTCCCGCGTTTCTTCCTTCTACCATGACTCGGACGGCGAAACCGTTTTTCGATTTTTAGCGACCATGATTTGGATACTTAATGCGGAAATGCAAAAAGAAACACGCGAGTTTGAAAAACCGTAAACGAAGAAAATTCGAGGAAAAAAAAAGTGAAAAAAGGAATGCAACACGAGGACTTCCCAAGAGGTCACCCATCCTAGTACTACTCTCGCCCAAGCACGCTTAACTTCGGAGTTCTGATGGGATCCGGTGCTTTAGTGCTGGTATGATCGCATCCGACATGTATGCCACTCTCCTTCCTCTTATCCTCTCGCCCCGACGCTTCGCCGCGCCACGTGGGCCCCATTCCGCTCCCGCGTTTCTTCCTTCTACCATGACTCGGACGGCGAAACCGTTTTTCGATTTTTAGCGACCATGATTTGGATACTTAATGCGGAAATGCAAAAAGAAACACGCGAGTTTGAAAAACCGTAAACGAAGAAAATTCGAGGAAAAAAAAAGTGAAAAAAGGAATGCAACACGAGGACTTCCCAGGAGGTCACCCATCCTAGTACTACTCTCGCCCAAGCACGGTTAACTTCGGAGTTCTAATGGGATCCGGTGCTTTAGTGCTGGTATGATCGCATCCGACATGTATGCCACTCTCCTTCCTCTTATCCTCTCGCCCCGACGCTTCGCCGCGCCACGTGGGCCCCATTCCGCTCCCGCGTTTCTTCCTTCTACCATGACTCGGACGGCGAAACCGTTTTTCGATTTTTAGCGACCATGATTTGGATACTTAATGCGGAAATGCAAAAAGAAACACGCGAGTTTGAAAAACCGTAAACGAAGAAAATTCGAGGAAAAAAAAAGTGAAAAAAGGAATGCAACACGAGGACTTCCGAGGAGGTCACCCATCCTAGTACTACTCTCGCCCAAGCACGCTTAACTTCGGAGTTCTGATGGGATCCGGTGCTTTAGTGCTGGTATGATCGCATCCGACATGTATGCCACTCTCCTTCCTCTTATCCTCTCGCCCCGACGCTTCGCCGCGCCACGTGGGCCCCATTCCGCTCCCGCGTTTCTTCCTTCTACCATGACTCGGACGGCGAAACCGTTTTTCGATTTTTAGCGAACATGATTTGGATACCTAATGCGGAAATGCAAAAAGAAACACGCGAGTTTGAAAAACCGTAAACGAAGAAAATTCGAGGAAAAAAAAAGTGAAAAAAGGAATGCAACACGAGGACTTTCCAGGAGGTCACCCATCCTAGTACTACTCTCGCCCAAGCACGCTTAACTTCGGAGTTCTGATGGGATCCGGTGCTTTAGTGCTGGTATGATCGCATCCGACATGTATGCCACTCTCCTTCCTCTTATCCTCTCGCCCCGACGCTTCGCCGCGCCACGTGGGCCCCATTCCGCTCCCGCGTTTCTTCCTTCTACCATTTCTCGGACGGCGAAACCGTTTTTCGATTTTTAGCGAACATGATTTGGATACCTAATGCGGAAATGCAAAAAGAAACACGCGAGTTTGAAAAACCGTAAACGAAGAAAATTCGAGGAAAAAAAAGTGAAAAAAGGAATGCAACACGAGGACTTCCCAGGAGGTCAACCATCCTAGTACTACTCTCGCCCAAGCACGCTTAACTTCGGAGTTCTGATGGGATCCGGTGCTTTAGTGCTGGTATGATCGCATCCGACATGTATGCCACTCTCCTTCATCTTATCCTCTCGCCCCGACGCTTCGCCGCGCCACGTGGGCCCCATTCCGCTCCCACGTTTCTTCCTTCTACCATGACTCGGACGGCGAAACCGTTTTTCGATTTTTAGCGACCATGATTTGGATACTTAATGCGGAAATGCAAAAAGAAACACGCGAGTTTGAAAAACCGTAAACGAAGAAAATTCGAGGAAAAAAAAAGTGAAAAAAGGAATGCAACACGAGGACTTCCCAGGAGGTCACCCATCCTAGTACTACTCTCGCCCAAGCACGCTTAACTTCGGAGTTCTGATGGGATCCGGTGCTTTAGTGCTGGTATGATCGCATCCGACATGTATGCCACTCTCCTTCCTCTTATCCTCTCGCCCCGACGCTTCGCCGCGCCACGTGGGCCCCATTCCGCTCCCGCGTTTCTTCCTTCTACCATGACTCGGACGGCGAAACCGTTTTTCGATTTTTAGCGACCATGATTTGGATACTTAATGCGGAAATGCAAAAAGAAACACGCGAGTTTGAAAAACCGTAAACGAAGAAAATTCGAGGAAAAAAAAGTGAAAAAAGGAATGCAACACGAGGACTTCCCAGGAGGTCATCCATCCTAGTACTACTCTCGCCCAAGCACGCTTAACTTCGGAGTTCTGATGGGATCCGGTGCTTTAGTGCTGGTATGATCGCATCCGACATGTATGCCACTCTCCTTCCTCTTATCCTCTCGCCCCGACGCTTCGCCGCGCCACGTGGGCCCCATTCCGCTCCCGCGTTTCTTCCTTCTACCATGACTCGGACGGCGAAACCGTTTTTCGATTTTTAGCGACCATGATTTGGATACTTAATGCGGAAATGCAAAAAGAAACACGCGAGTTTGAAAAACCGTAAACGAAGAAAATTCGAGGAAAATAAAAGTGAAAAAAGGAATGCAACACGAGGACTTCCCAGGAGGTCACCCATCCTAGTACAATTCTCGCCCAAGCACGCTTAACTTCGGAGTTCTGATGGGATCCGGTGCTTTAGTGCTGGTATGATCGCATTCGACATGTATGCCACTCTCCTTCCTCTTATCCTCTCGCCCCGACGCTTCGCCGCGCCACGTGGGCCCCATTCCGCTCCCGCGTTTCTTCCTTCTACCATGACTCGGACGGCGAAACCGTTTTTCGATTTTTAGCGACCATGATTTGGATACTTAATGCGGAAATGCAAAAAGAAACACGCGAGTTTGAAAAACCGTAAACGAAGAAAATTCGAGGAAAAAAAAAGTGAAAAAAGGAATGCCGTGTGCTTTAGTGCTGGTATGATCGCATCCGACATGTATGCCACTCTCCTTCCTCTTATCCTCTCGCCCCGACGCTTCGCCGCGCCACGTGGGCCCCATTCCGCTCCCGCGTTTCTTCCTTCTACCATGACTCGGACGGCGAAACCGTTTTTCGATTTTTAGCGACCATGATTTGGATACTTAATGCGGAAATGCAAAAAGAAACACGCGAGTTTGAAAAACCGTAAACGAAGAAAATTCGAGGGAAAAAAAAGTGAAAAAAGGAATGCAACACGAGGACTTCCCAGGAGGTCACCCATCCTAGTACTACTCTCGCCCAAGCACGCTTAACTTCGGAGTTCTGATGGGATCCGGTGCTTTAGTGCTGGTATGATCGCATCCGACATGTATGCCACTCTCCTTCCTCTTATCCTCTCGCCCCGACGCTTCGCCGCGCCACGTGGGCCCCATTCCGCTCCCGCGTTTCTTCCTTCTACCATGACTCGGACGGCGAAACCGTTTTTCGATTTTTAGCGACCATGATTTGGATACTTAATGCGGAAATGCAAAAAGAAACACGCGAGTTTGAAAAACCGTAAACGAAGAAAATTCGAGGGAAAAAAAAGTGAAAAAAGGAATGCAACACGAGGACTTCCCAGGAGGTCACCCATCCTAGTACTACTCTCGCCCAAGCACGCTTAACTTCGGAGTTCTGATGGGATCCGGTGCTTTAGTGCTGGTATGATCGCATCCAACATGTATGCCACTCTCCTTCCTCTTATCCTCTCGCCCCGACGCTTCGCCGCGCCACGTGGGCCCCATTCCGCTCCCGCGTTTCTTCCTTCTACCATGACTCGGACGGCGAAACCGTTTTTCGATTTTTAGCGACCATGATTTGGATACTTAATGCGGAAATGCAAAAAGAAACACGCGAGTTTGAAAAACCGTAAACGAAGAAAATTCGAGGGAAAAAAAAGTGAAAAAAGGAATGCAACACGAGGACTTCCCAGGAGGTCACCCATCCTAGTACTACTCTCGCCCAAGCACGCTTAACTTCAGAGTTCTAATGGGATCCGGTGCTTTAGTGCTGGTATGATCGCATCCAACATGTATGCCACTCTCCTTCCTCTTATCCTCTCGCCCCGACGCTTCGCCGCGCCACGTGGGCCCCACTCCGCTCCCGCGTTTCTTCCTTCTACCATGGCTCGGACGGCGAAACCGTTTTTCGATTTTTAGCGACCATGATTTGGATACTTAATGCGGAAATGCAAAAAGAAACACGCGAGTTTGAAAAACCGTAAACGAAGAAAATTCGAGGGAAAAAAAAGTGAAAAAAGGAATGCAACACGAGGACTTCCCAGGAGGTCAACCATCCTAGTACTACTCTCGCCCAAGCACGCTTAACTTCAGAGTTCTGATGGGATCCGGTGCTTTAGTGCTGGTATGATCGCATCCGACATGTATGCCACTCTCCTTCCTCTTATCCTCTCGCCCCGACGCTTCGCCGCGCCACGTGGGCCCCACTCCGCTCCCGCGTTTCTTCCTTCTACCATGGCTCGGACGGCGAAACCGTTTTTCGATTTTTAGCGACCATGATTTGGATACTTAATGCGGAAATGCAAAAAGAAACACGCGAGTTTGAAAAACCGTAAACGAAGAAAATTCGAGGAAAAAAAAAGTGAAAAAAGGAATGCAACACGAGGACTTCCCAGGAGGTCACCCATCCTAGTACTACTCTCGCCCAAGCACGCTTAACTTCGGAGTTCTGATGGGATCCGGTGCTTTAGTGCTGGTATGATCGCATCCGACATGTATGCCACTCTCCTTCCTCTTATCCTCTCGCCCCGACGCTTCGCCGCGCCACGTGGGCCCCATTCCGCTCCCGCGTTTCTTCCTTCTACCATGACTCGGACGGCGAAACCGTTTTTCGATTTTTAGCGACCATGATTTGGATACTTAATGCGGAAATGCAAAAAGAAACACGCGAGTTTGAAAAACCGTAAACGAAGAAAATTCGAGGAAAAAAAAAGTGAAAAAAGGAATGCAACACGAGGACTTCCAAGGAGGTCACCCATCCTAGTACTACTCTCGCCCAAGCACGCTTAACTTCGGAGTTCTGATGGGATCCAGTGCTTTAGTGCTGGTATGATCGCATCCGACATGTATGCCACTCTCCTTCCTCTTATCCTCTCGCCCCGACGCTTCGCCGCGCCACGTGGGCCCCATTCCGCTCCCGCGTTTCTTCCTTCTACCATGACTCGGACGGCGAAACCGTTTTTCGATTTTTAGCGACCATGATTTGGATACTTAATGCGGAAATGCAAAAAGAAACACGCGAGTTTGAAAAACCGTAAACGAAGAAAATTCGAGGAAAAAAAAAGTGAAAAAAGAAATGCAACACGAGGACTTCCCAGGAGGTCACCCATCCTAGTACTACTCTCGCCCATGCACGCTTAACTTCGGAGTTCTGATGGGATCCGGTGCTTTAGTGCTGGTATGATCGCATCCGACATGTATGCCACTCTCCTTCCTCTTATCCTCTCGCCCCGACGCTTCGCCGCGCTACGTGGGCCCCATTCCGCTCCCGCGTTTCTTCCTTCTAGCATGACTCGGACGGCGAAACCGTTTTTCGATTTTTAGCGACCATGATTTGGATACTTAATGCGGAAATGCAAAAAGAAACACGCGAGTTTGAAAAACCGTAAACGAAGAAAATTCGAGGAAAAAAAAAGTGAAAAAAGGAATGCAACACGAGGACTTCCCAGGAGGTCACCCATCCTAGTACTACTCTCGCCCAAGCACGCTTAACTTCGGAGTTCTGATGGGATCCGGTGCTTTAGTGCTGCTATGATCGCATCCGACATGTATGCCACTCTCCTTCCTCTTATCCTCTCGCCCCGACGCTTCGCCGCGCCACGTGGGCCCCATTCCGCTCCCGCGTTTCTTCCTTCTACCATGACTCGGACGGCGAAACCGTTTTTCGATTTTTAGCGACCATGATTTGGATACTTAATGCGGAAATGCAAAAAGAAACACGCGAGTTTGAAAAACCGTAAACGAAGAAAATTCGAGGGAAAAAAAAGTGAAAAAAGGAATGCAACACGAGGACTTCCCAGGAGGTCACCCATCCTAGTACTACTCTCGCCCAAGCACGCTTAACTTCAAAGTTCTAATGGGATCCGGTGCTTTAGTGCTGGTATGATCGCATCCAACATGTATGCCACTCTCCTTCCTCTTATCCTCTCGCCCCGACGCTTCGCCGCGCCACGTGGGCCCCACTCCGCTCCCGCGTTTCTTCCTTCTACCATGGCTCGGACGGCGAAACCGTTTTTCGATTTTTAGCGACCATGATTTGGATACTTAATGCGGAAATGCAAAAAGAAACACGCGAGTTTGAAAAACCGTAAACGAAGAAAATTCGAGGGAAAAAAAAGTGAAAAAAGGAATGCAACACGAGGACTTCCCAGGAGGTCAACCATCCTAGTACTACTCTCGCCCAAGCACGCTTAACTTCAGAGTTCTGATGGGATCCGGTGCTTTACTGCTGGTATGATCGCATCCGACATGTATGCCACTCTCCTTCCTCTTATCCTCTCGCCCCGACGCTTCGCCGCGCCACGTGGGCCCCACTCCGCTCCCGCGTTTCTTCCTTCTACCATGGCTCGGACGGCGAAACCGTTTTTCGATTTTTAGCGACCATGATTTGGATACTTAATGCGGAAATGCAAAAAGAAACACGCGAGTTTGAAAAACCGTAAACGAAGAAAATTCGAGGAAAAAAAAAGTGAAAAAAGGAATGCAACACGAGGACTTCCCAGGAGGTCACCCATCCTAGTACTACTCTCGCCCAAGCACGCTTAACTTCGGAGTTCTGATGGGATCCGGTGCTTTAGTGCTGGTATGATCGCATCCGACATGTATGCCACTCTCCTTCCTCTTATCCTCTCGCCCCGACGCTTCGCCGCGCCACGTGGGCCCCATTCCGCTCCCGCGTTTCTTCCTTCTACCATGACTCGGACGGCGAAACCGTTTTTCGATTTTTAGCGACCATGATTTGGATACTTAATGCGGAAATGCAAAAAGAAACACGCGAGTTTGAAAAACCGTAAACGAAGAAAATTCGAGGAAAAAAAAAGTGAAAAAAGGAATGCAACACGAGGACTTCCAAGGAGGTCACCCATCCTAGTACTACTCTCGCCCAAGCACGCTTAACTTCGGAGTTCTGATGGGATCCAGTGCTTTAGTGCTGGTATGATCGCATCCGACATGTATGCCACTCTCCTTCCTCTTATCCTCTCGCCCCGACGCTTCGCCGCGCCACGTGGGCCCCATTCCGCTCCCGCGTTTCTTCCTTCTACCATGACTCGGACGGCGAAACCGTTTTTCGATTTTTAGCGACCATGATTTGGATACTTAATGCGGAAATGCAAAAAGAAACACGCGAGTTTGAAAAACCGTAAACGAAGAAAATTCGAGGAAAAAAAAAGTGAAAAAAGAAATGCAACACGAGGACTTCCCAGGAGGTCACCCATCCTAGTACTAGTTCTGATGGGATCCGGTGCTTTAGTGCTGGTATGATCGCATCCGACATGTATGCCACTCTCCTTCCTCTTATCCTCTCGCCCCGACGCTTCGCCGCGCTACGTGGGCCCCATTCCGCTCCCGCGTTTCTTCCTTCTAGCATGACTCGGACGGCGAAACCGTTTTTCGATTTTTAGCGACCATGATTTGGATACTTAATGCGGAAATGCAAAAAGAAACACGCGAGTTTGAAAAACCGTAAACGAAGAAAATTCGAGGAAAAAAAAAGTGAAAAAAGGAATGCAACACGAGGACTTCCCAGGAGGTCACCCATCCTAGTACTACTCTCGCCCAAGCACGCTTAACTTCGGAGTTCTGATGGGATCCGGTGCTTTAGTGCTGCTATGATCGCATCCGACATGTATGCCACTCTCCTTCCTCTTATCCTCTCGCCCCGACGCTTCGCCGCGCCACGTGGGCCCCATTCCGCTCCCGCGTTTCTTCCTTCTACCATGACTCGGACGGCGAAACCGTTTTTCGATTTTTAGCGACCATGATTTGGATACTTAATGCGGAAATGCAAAAAGAAACACGCGAGTTTGAAAAACCGTAAACGAAGAAAATTCGAGGGAAAAAAAAGTGAAAAAAGGAATGCAACACGAGGACTTCCCAGGAGGTCACCCATCCTAGTACTACTCTCGCCCAAGCACGCTTAACCTCAGAGTTCTGATGGGATCCGGTGCTTTAGTGCTGGTATGATCGCATCCGACATGTATGCCACTCTCCTTCCTCTTATCCTCTCGCCCCGACGCTTCGCCGCGCCACGTGGGCCCCATTCCGCTCCCGCGTTTCTTCCTTCTACCATGACTCGGACGGCGAAACCGTTTTTCGATTTTTAGCGACCATGATTTGGATACTTAATGCGGAAATGCAAAAAGAAACACGCGAGTTTGAAAAACCGTAAACGAAGAAAATTCGAGGAAAAAAAAAGTGAAAAAAGGAATGCAACACGAGGACTTCCAAGGAGGTCACCCATCCTAGTACTACTCTCGCCCAAGCACGCTTAACTTCGGAGTTCTGATGGGATCCAGTGCTTTAGTGCTGGTATGATCGCATCCGACATGTATGCCACTCTCCTTCCTCTTATCCTCTCGCCCCGACGCTTCGCCGCGCCACGTGGGCCCCATTCCGCTCCCGCGTTTCTTCCTTCTACCATGACTCGGACGGCGAAACCGTTTTTCGATTTTTAGCGACCATGATTTGGATACTTAATGCGGAAATGCAAAAAGAAACACGCGAGTTTGAAAAACCGTAAACGAAGAAAATTCGAGGAAAAAAAAAGTGAAAAAAGGAATGCAACACGAGGACTTCCCAGGAGGTCACCCATCCTAGTACTACTCTCGCCCAAGCACGCTTAACTTCGGAGTTCTGATGGGATCCGGTGCTTTAGTGCTGGTATGATCGCATCCGACATGTATGCCACTCTCCTTCCTCTTATCCTCTCGCCCCGACGCTTCGCCGCGCTACGTGGGCCCCATTCCGCTCCCGCGTTTCTTCCTTCTAGCATGTCTCGGACGGCGAAACCGTTTTTCGATTTTTAGCGACCATGATTTGGATACTAAATGCGGAAATGCAAAAAGAAACACGCGAGTTTGAAAACCGTAAACGAAGAAAATTCGAGGAAAAAAAAAGTGAAAAAAGGAATGCAACACGAGGACTTCCAAGGAGGTCACCCATCCTAGTACTACTCTCGCCCAAGCACGCTTAACTTCGGAGTTCTGATGGGATCCAGTGCTTTAGTGCTGGTATGATCGCATCCGACATGTATGCCACTCTCCTTCCTCTTATCCTCTCGCCCCGACGCTTCGCTGCGCCACGTGGGCCCCATTCCGCTCCCGCGTTTCTTCCTTCTACCATGACTCGGACGGCGAAACCGTTTTTCGATTTTTAGCGACCATGATTTGGATACTTAATGCGGAAATGCAAAAAGAAACACGCGAGTTTGAAAAACCGTAAACGAAGAAAATTCGAGGAAAAAAAAAGTGAAAAAAGGAATGCAACACGAGGACTTCCCAGGAGGTCACCCATCCTAGTACTACTCTCGCCCAAGCACGCTTAACTTCGGAGTTCTGATGGGATCCGGTGCTTTAGTGCTGCTATGATCGCATCCGACATGTATGCCACTCTCCTTCCTCTTATCCTCTCGCCCCGACGCTTCGCCGCGCCACGTGGGCCCCATTCCGCTCCCGCGTTTCTTCCTTCTACCATGACTCGGATGGCGAAACCGTTTTTCGATTTTTAGCGACCATGATTTGGATACTTAATGCGGAAATGCAAAAAGAAACACGCGAGTTTGAAAAACCGTAAACGAAGAAAATTCGAGGAAAAAAAAAGTGAAAAAAGGAATGCAACACGAGGACTTCCAAGGAGGTCATCCATCCTAGTACTACTCTCGCCCAAGCACGCTTAACTTCGGAGTTCTGATGGGATCCGGTGCTTTAGTGCTGGTATGATCGCATCCGACATGTATGCCACTCTCCTTCCTCTTATCCTCTCGCCCCGACGCTTCGCCGCGCCACGTGGGCCCCATTCCGCTCCCGCGTTTCTTCCTTCTACCATGACTCGGACGGCGAAACCGTTTTTCGATTTTTAGCGACCATGATTTGGATACTTAATGCGGAAATGCAAAAAGAAACACGCGAGTTTGAAAAACCGTAAACGAAGAAAATTCGAGGAAAAAAAAAGTGAAAAAAGGAATGCAACACGAGGACTTCCCAGGAGGTCACCCATCCTAGTACTACTCTCGCCCAAGCACGCTTAACTTCGGAGTTCTGGTGGGATCCGGTGCTTTAGTGCTGGTATGATCGCATCCGACATGTATGCCACTCTCCTTCCTCTTATCCTCTCGCCCCGACGCTTCGCCGCGCCACGTGGGCCCCATTCCGCTCCCGCGTTTCTTCCTTCTAGCATGACTCGGACGGCGAAACCGTTTTTCGATTTTTAGCGACCATGATTTGGATACTTAATGCGGAAATGCAAAAAGAAACACGCGAGTTTGAAAAACCGTAAACGAAGAAAATTCGAGGAAAAAAAAAGTGAAAAAAGGAATGCAACACGAGGACTTCCAAGGAGGTCACCCATCCTAGTACTACTCTCGCCCAAGCACGCTTAACTTCGGAGTTCTGATGGGATCCAGTGCTTTAGTGCTGGTATGATCGCATCCGACATGTATGCCACTCTCCTTCCTCTTATCCTCTCGCCCCGACGCTTCGCCGCGCCACGTGGGCCCCATTCCGCTCCCGCGTTTCTTCCTTCTACCATGACTCGGACGGCGAAACCGTTTTTCGATTTTTAGCGACCATGATTTGGATACTTAATGCGGAAATGCAAAAAGAAACACGCGAGTTTGAAAAACCGTAAACGAAGAAAATTCGAGGAAAAAAAAAGTGAAAAAAGGAATGCAACACGAGGACTTCCCAGGAGGTCACCCATCCTAGTACTACTCTCGCCCAAGCACGCTTAACTTCGGAGATCTGATGGGATCCGGTGCTTTAGTGCTGGTATGATCGCATCCGACATGTATGCCACTCTCCTTCCTCTTATCCTCTCGCCCCGACGCTTCGCCGCGCTACGTGGGCCCCATTCCGCTCCCGCGTTTCTTCCTTCTAGCATGACTCGGACGGCGAAACCGTTTTTCGATTTTTAGCGACCATGATTTGGATACTTAATGCGGAAATGCAAAAAGAAACACGCGAGTTTGAAAAACCGTAAACGAAGAAAATTCGAGGAAAAAAAAAGTGAAAAAAGGAATGCAACACGAGGACTTCCCAAGAGGTCACCCATCCTAGTACTACTCTCGCCCAAGCACGCTTAACTTCGGAGTTCTGATGGGATCTGGTGCTTTAGTGCTGGTATGATCGCATCCGACATGTATGCCACTCTCCTTCCTCTTATCCTCTCGCCCCGACGCTTCGCCGCGCCACGTGTCCCCCATTCCGCTCCCGCGTTTCTTCCTTCTACCATGACTCGGACGGCGAAACCGTTTTTTGATTTTTAGCGACCATGATTTGGATACTTAATGCGGAAATGCAAAAAGAAACACGCGAGTTTGAAAAACCGTAAACGAAGAAAATTCGAGGGAAAAAAAAGTGAAAAAAGAATGCAACACGAGGACTTCCAAGGAGGTCACCCATCCTAGTACTACTCTCGCCCAAGCACGCTTAACTTCGGAGTTCTGATGGGATCCGGTGCTTTAGTGCTGGTATGATCGCATCCGACATGTATGCCACTCTCCTTCCTCTTATCCTCTCGCCCCGACGCTTCGCCGCGCCACGTGGGCCCCATTCCGCTCCCGCGTTTCTTCCTTCTACCATGACTCGGACGGCGAAACCGTTTTTCGATTTTTAGCGACCATGATGTGGATACTTAATGCGGAAATGCAAAAAGAAACACGCGAGTTTGAAAAACCGTAAACGAAGAAAATTCGAGGAAAAAAAAAGTGAAAAAAGGAATGCAACACGAGGACTTCCAAGGAGGTCACCCATCCTAGTACTACTCTCGCCCAAGCACGCTTAACTTCGGAGTTCTGATGGGATCCAGTGCTTTAGTGCTGGTATGATCGCATCTGACATGTATGCCACTCTCCTTCCTCTTATCCTCTCGCCCCGACGCTTCGCCGCGCCACGTGGGCCCCATTCCGCTCCCGCGTTTCTTCCTTCTACCATGACTCGGACGGCGAAACCGTTTTTCGATTTTTAGCGACCATGATTTGGATACTTAATGCGGAAATGCAAAAAGAAACACGCGAGTTTGAAAAACCGTAAACGAAGAAAATTCGAGGAAAAAAAAAGTGAAAAAAGGAATGCAACACGAGGACTTCCCAGGAGGTCACCCATCCTAGTACTACTCTCGCCCAAGCACGCTTAACTTCGGAGTTCTGATGGGATCCAGTGCTTTAGTGCTGGTATGATCGCATCCGACATGTATGCCACTCTCCTTCCTCTTATCCTCTCGCCCCGACGCTTCGCCGCGCCACGTGGGCCCCATTCCGCTCCCGCGTTTCTTCCTTCTACCATGACTCGGACGGCGAAACCGTTTTTCGATCTTTAGCGACCATGATTTGGATACTTAATGCGGAAATGCAAAAAGAAACACGCGAGTTTGAAAAACCGTAAACGAAGAAAATTCGAGGGAAAAAAAAGTGAAAAAAGGAATGCAACACGAGGACTTCCCAGGAGGTCACCCATCCTAGTACTACTCTCGCCCAAGCACGCTTAACTTCGGAGTTCTAATGGGATCCGGTGCTTTAGTGCTGGTATGATCGCATCCGACATGTATGCCACTCTCCTTCCTCTTATCCTCTCGCCCCGACGCTTCGCCGCGCCACGTGGGCCCCATTCCGCTCCCGCGTCTCTTCCTTCTACCATGACTCGGACGGCGAAACCGTTTTTCGATTTTTAGCGACCATGATTTGGATACTTAATGCGGAAATGCAAAAAGAAACACGCGAGTTTGAAAAACCGTAAACGAAGAAAATTCGAGGGAAAAAAAGTGAAAAAAGGAATGCAACACGAGGACTTCCCAGGAGGTCACCCATCCTAGTACTACTCTCGCCCAAGCACGCTTAACTTCGGAGTTCTGATGGGATCCGGTGCTTTAGTGCTGGTATGATCGCATCCGACATGTATGCCACTCTCCTTCCTCTTATCCTCTCGCCCCGACGCTTCGCCGCGCCACGTGGGCCCCATTCCGCTCCCGCGTTTCTTCCTTCTACCATGACTCGGACGGCGAAACCGTTTTTCGATCTTTAGCGACCATGATTTGGATACTTAATGCGGAAATGCAAAAAGAAACACGCGAGTTTGAAAAACCGTAAACGAAGAAAATTCGAGGAAAAAAAAAGTGAAAAAAGGAATGCAACACGAGGACTTCCCAGGAGGTCACCCATCCTAGTACTACTCTCGCCCAAGCACGCTTAACTTCGGAGTTCTGATGGGATCCGGTGCTTTAGTGCTGGTATGATCGCATCCGACATGTATGCCACTCTCCTTCCTCTTATCCTCTCGCCCCGACGCTTCGCCGCGCCACGTGGGCCCCATTCCGCTCCCGCGTTTCTTCCTTCTACCATGACTCGGACGGCGAAACCGTTTTTCGATCTTTAGCGACCATGATTTGGATACTTAATGCGGAAATGCAAAAAGAAACACGCGAGTTTGAAAAACCGTAAACGAAGAAAATTCGAGGAAAAAAAAAGTGAAAAAAGGAATGCAACACGAGGACTTCCCAGGAGGTCACCCATCCTAGTACTACTCTCGCCCAAGCACGCTTAACTTCGGAGTTCTGATGGGATCCGGTGCTTTATTGCTGGTATGATCGCATCCGACATGTATGCCACTCTCCTTCCTCTTATCCTCTCGCCCCGACGCTTCGCCGCGCCACGTGGGCCCCATTCCGCTCCCGCGTTTCTTCCTTCTACCATGACTCGGACGGCGAAACCGTTTTTCGATCTTTAGCGACCATGATTTGGATAATTAATGCGGAAATGCAAAAAGAAACACGCGAGTTTGAAAAACCGTAAACGAAGAAAATTCGAGGGAAAAAAAAGTGAAAAAAGGAATGCAACACGAGGACTTCCCAGGAGGTCACCCATCCTAGTACTACTCTCGCCCAAGCACGCTTAACTTCGGAGTTCTGATGGGATCCGGTGCTTTAGTGCTGGTATGATCGCATCCGACATGTATGCCACTCTCCTTCCTCTTATCCTCTCGCCCCGACGCTTCGCCGCGCCACGTGGGCCCCATTCCGCTCCCGCGTTTCTTCCTTCTACCATGACTCGGACGGCGAAACCGTTTTTCGATCTTTAGCGACCATGATTTGGATACTTAATGCGGAAATGCAAAAAGAAACACGCGAGTTTGAAAAACCGTAAACGAAGAAAATTCGAGGAAAAAAAAAGTGAAAAAAGGAATGCAACACGAGGACTTCCCAGGAGGTCACCCATCCTAGTACTACTCTCGCCCAAGCACGCTTAACTTCGGAGTTCTGATGGGATCCGGTGCTTTATTGCTGGTATGATCGCATCCGACATGTATGCCACTCTCCTTCCTCTTATCCTCTCGCCCCGACGCTTCGCCGCGCCACGTGGGCCCCATTCCGCTCCCGCGTTTCTTCCTTCTACCATGACTCGGACGGCGAAACCGTTTTTCGATCTTTAGCGACCATGATTTGGATACTTAATGCGGAAATGCAAAAAGAAACACGCGAGTTTGAAAAACCGTAAACGAAGAAAATTCGAGGAAAAAAAAAGTGAAAAAAGGAATGCTGCACGAGGACTTCCCAGGAGGTCACCCATCCTAGTACTACTCTCGCCCAAGCACGCTTAACTTCGGAGTTCTGATGGGATCCGGTGCTTTAGTGCTGGTATGATCGCATCCGACATGTATGCCACTCTCCTTCCTCTTATCCTCTCGCCCCGACGCTTCGCCGCGCCACGTGGGCCCCATTCCGCTCCCGCGTTTCTTCCTTCTACCATGACTCGGACGGCGAAACCGTTTTTCGATCTTTAGCGACCATGATTTGGATACTTAATGCGGAAATGCAAAAAGAAACACGCGAGTTTGAAAAACCGTAAACGAAGAAAATTCGAGGAAAAAAAAAGTGAAAAAAGGAATGCAACACGAGGACTTCCCAGGAGGTCACCCATCCTAGTACTACCCTCACCCAAGCACGCTTAACTTCGGAGTTCTGATGGGATCCGGTGCTTTAGTGCTGGTATGATCGCATCCGACATGTATGCCACTCTCCTTCCTCTTATCCTCTCGCCCCGACGCTTCGCCGCGCCACGTGGGCCCCATTCCGCTCCCGCGTTTCTTCCTTCTACCATGACTCGGACGGCGAAACCGTTTTTCGATCTTTAGCGACCATGATTTGGATACTTAATGCGGAAATGCAAAAAGAAACACGCGAGTTTGAAAAACCGTAAACGAAGAAAATTCGAGGAAAAAAAAAGTGAAAAAAGGAATGCAACACGAGGACTTCCCAGGAGGTCACCCATCCTAGTACTACTCTCGCCCAAGCACGCTTAACTTCGGAGTTCTGATGGGATCCGGTGCTTTAGTGCTGGTATGATCGCATCCGACATGTATGCCACTCTCCTTCCTCTTATCCTCTCGCCCCGACGCTTCGCCGCGCCACGTGGGCCCCATTCCGCTCCCGCGTTTCTTCCTTCTACCATGACTCGGACGGCGAAACCGTTTTTCGATCTTTAGCGACCATGATTTGGATACTTAATGCGGAAATGCAAAAAGAAACACGCGAGTTTGAAAAACCGTAAACGAAGAAAATTCGAGGAAAAAAAAAGTGAAAAAAGGAATGCAACACGAGGACTTCCCAGGAGGTCACCCATCCTAGTACTACCCTCACCCAAGCACGCTTAACTTCGGAGTTCTGATGGGATCCGGTGCTTTAGTGCTGGTATGATCGCATCCGACATGTATGCCACTCTCCTTCCTCTTATCCTCTCGCCCCGACGCTTCGCCGCGCCACGTGGGCCCCATTCCGCTCCCGCGTTTCTTCCTTCTACCATGACTCGGACGGCGAAACCGTTTTTCGATCTTTAGCGACCATGATTTGGATACTTAATGCGGAAATGCAAAAAGAAACACGCGAGTTTGAAAAACCGTAAACGAAGAAAATTCGAGGAAAAAAAAAGTGAAAAAAGGAATGCAACACGAGGACTTCCCAGGAGGTCACCCATCCTAGTACTACTCTCGCCCAAGCACGCTTAACTTCGGAGTTCTGATGGGATCCGGTGCTTTAGTGCTGGTATGATCGCATCCGACATGTATGCCACTCTCCTTCCTCTTATCCTCTCGCCCCGACGCTTCGCCGCGCCACGTGGGCCCCATTCCGCTCCCGCGTTTCTTCCTTCTACCATGACTCGGACGGCGAAACCGTTTTTCGATCTTTAGCGACCATGATTTGGATACTTAATGCGGAAATGCAAAAAGAAACACGCGAGTTTGAAAAACCGTAAACGAAGAAAATTCGAGGAAAAAAAAAGTGAAAAAAGGAATGCAACACGAGGACTTCCCAGGAGGTCACCATCCTAGTACTACTCTCGCCCAAGCACGCTTAACTTCGGAGTTCTGATGGGATCCGGTGCTTTAGTGCTGGTATGATCGCATCCGACATGTATGCCACTCTCCTTCCTCTTATCCTCTCGCCCCGACGCTTCGCCGCGCCACGTGGGCCCCATTCCGCTCCCGCGTTTCTTCCTTCTATCATGACTCGGACGGCGAAACCGTTTTTCGATCTTTAGCGACCATGATTTGGATACTTAATGCGGAAATGCAAAAAGAAACACGCGAGTTTGAAAAACCGTAAACGAAGAAAATTCGAGGAAAAAAAAAGTGAAAAAAGGAATGCAACACGAGGACTTCCCAGGAGGTCACCCATCCTAGTACTACTCTCGCCCAAGCACGCTTAACTTCGGAGTTCTGATGGGATCTGGTGCTTTAGTGCTGGTATGATCGCATCCGACATGTATGCCACTCTCCTTCCTCTTATCCTCTCGCCCCGACGCTTCGCCGCGCCACGTGGGCCCCATTCCGCTCCCGCGTTTCTTCCTTCTACCATGACTCGGACGGCGAAACCGTTTTTCGATCTTTAGCGACCATGATTTGGATACTTAATGCGGAAATGCAAAAAGAAACACGCGAGTTTGAAAAACCGTAAACGAAGAAAATTCGAGGAAAAAAAAAGTGAAAAAAGGAATGCAACACGAGGACTTCCCAGGAGGTCACCCATCCTAGTACTACTCTCGCCCAAGCACGCTTAACTTCGGAGTTCTGATGGAATCCGGTGCTTTAGTGCTGGTATGATCGCATCCGACATGTATGCCACTCTCCTTCCTCTTATCCTCTCGCCCCGACGCTTCGCCGCGCCACGTGGGCCCCATTCCGCTCCCGCGTTTCTTCCTTCTACCATGACTCGGACGGCGAAACCGTTTTTCGATCTTTAGCGACCATGATTTGGATACTTAATGCGGAAATGCAAAAAGAAACACGCGAGTTTGAAAAACCGTAAACGAAGAAAATTCGAGGAAAAAAAAAGTGAAAAAAGGAATGCAACACGAGGACTTCCCAGGAGGTCACCCATCCTAGTACTACTCTCACCCAAGCACGCTTAACTTCGGAGTTCTGATGGGATCCGGTGCTTTAGTGCTGGTATGATCGCATCCGACATGTATGCCACTCTCCTTCCTCTTATCCTCTCGCCCCGACGCTTCGCCGCGCCACGTGGGCCCCATTCCGCTCCCGCGTTTCTTCCTTCTACCATGACTCGGACGGCGAAACCGTTTTTCGATCTTTAGCGACCATGATTTGGATACTTAATGCGGAAATGCAAAAAGAAACACGCGAGTTTGAAAAACCGTAAACGAAGAAAATTCGAGGAAAAAAAAAGTGAAAAAAGGAATGCAACACGAGGACTTCCTAGGAGGTCACCCATCCTAGTACTACTCTCGCCCAAGCACGCTTAACTTCGGAGTTCTGATGGGATCCGGTGCTTTAGTGCTGGTATGATCGCATCCGACATGTATGCCACTCTCCTTCCTCTTATCCTCTCGCCCCGACGCTTCGCCGCGCCACGTGGGCCCCATTCCGCTCCCGCGTTTCTTCCTTCTACCATGACTCGGACGGCGAAACCGTTTTTCGATCTTTAGCGACCATGATTTGGATACTTAATGCGGAAATGCAAAAAGAAACACGCGAGTTTGAAAAACCGTAAACGAAGAAAATTCGAGGAAAAAAAAAGTGAAAAAAGGAATGCAACACGAGGACTTCCCAGGAGGTCACCCATCCTAGTACTACTCTCACCAAAGCACGCTTAACTTCGGAGTTCTGATGGGATCCGGTGCTTTAGTGCTGGTATGATCGCATCCGACATGTATGCCACTCTCCTTCCTCTTATCCTCTCGCCCCGACGCTTCTCCGCGCCACGTGGGCCCCATTCCGCTCCCGCGTTTCTTCCTTCTACCATGACTCGGACGGCGAAACCGTTTTTCGATCTTTAGCGACCATGATTTGGATACTTAATGCGGAAATGCAAAAAGAAACACGCGAGTTTGAAAAACCGTAAACGAAGAAAATTCGAGGAAAAAAAAAGTTTCGATCTTTAGCGACCATGATTTGGATACTTAATGCGGAAATGCAAAAAGAAACACGCGAGTTTGAAAAACCGTAAACGAAGAAAATTCGAGGAAAAAAAAGTGAAAAAAGGAATGCAACACGAGGACTTCCCAGGAGGTCACCCATCCTAGTACTACTCTCGCCCAAGCACGCTTAACTTCGGAGTTCTGATGGGATCCGGTGCTTTAGTGCTGGTATGATCGCATCCGACATGTATGCCACTCTCCTTCCTCTTATCCTCTCGCCCCGACGCTTCGCCGCGCCACGTGGGCCCCATTCCGCTCCCGCGTTTCTTCCTTCTACCATGACTCGGACGGCGAAACCGTTTTTCGATCTTTAGCGATCATGATTTGGATACTTAATGCGGAAATGCAAAAAGAAACACGCGAGTTTGAAAAACCGTAAACGAAGAAAATTCGAGGAAAAAAAAAGTTTCGATCTTTAGCGACCATGATTTGGATACTTAATGCGGAAATGCGAAAAGAAACACGCGAGTTTGAAAAACCGTAAACGAAGAAAATTCGAGGAAAAAAAAAGTGAAAAAAGGAATGCAACACGAGGACTTCCCAGGAGGTCACCCATCCTAGTACTACTCTCGCCCAAGCACGCTTAACTTCGGAGTTCTGATGGGATCCGGTGCTTTAGTGCTGGTATGATCGCATCCGACATGTATGCCACTCTCCTTCCTCTTATCCTCTCGCCCCGACGCTTCGCCGCGCCACGTGGGCCCCATTCCGCTCCCACGTTTCTTCCTTCTACCATGACTCGGACGGCGAAACCGTTTTTCGATCTTTAGCGACCATGATTTGGATACTTAATGCGGAAATGCAAAAAGAAACACGCGAGTTTGAAAAACCGTAAACGAAGAAAATTCGAGGAAAAAAAAAGTGAAAAAAGGAATGCAACACGAGGACTTCCCAGGAGGTCACCCATCCTAGTACTACTCTCGCCCAAGCACGCTTAACTTCGGAGTTCTGATGGGATCCGGTGCTTTAGTGCTGGTATGATCGCATCCGACATGTATGCCACTCTCCTTCCTCTTATCCTCTCGCCCCGACGCTTCGCCGCGCCACGTGGGCCCCATTCCGCTCCCGCGTTTCTTCCTTCTACCATGACTCGGACGGCGAAACCGTTTTTCGATCTTTAGCGACCATGATTTGGATACTTAATGCGGAAATGCAAAAAGAAACACGCGAGTTTGAAAAACCGTAAACGAAGAAAATTCGAGGAAAAAAAAAGTGAAAAAAGGAATGCAACACGAGGACTTCCCAGGAGGTCACCCATCCTAGTACTACTCTCGCCCAAGCACGCTTAACTTCGGAGTTCTGATGGGATCCGGTGCTTTAGTGCTGGTATGATCGCATCCGACATGTATGCCACTCTCCTTCCTCTTATCCTCTCGCCCCGACGCTTCGCCGCGCCACGTGGGCCCCATTCCGCTCCCGCGTTTCTTCCTTCTACCATGACTCGGACGGCGAAACCGTTTTTCGATCTTTAGCGACCATGATTTGGATACTTAATGCGGAAATGCAAAAAGAAACACGCGAGTTTGAAAAACCGTAAACGAAGAAAATTCGAGGAAAAAAAAAGTGAAAAAAGGAATGCAACACGAGGACTTCCCAGGAGGTCACCCATCCTAGTACTACTCTCGCCCAAGCACGCTTAACTTCGGAGTTCTGATGGGATCTGGTGCTTTAGTGCTGGTATGATCGCATCCGACATGTATGCCACTCTCCTTCCTCTTATCCTCTCGCCCCGACGCTTCGCCGCGCCACGTGGGCCCCATTCCGCTCCCGCGTTTCTTCCTTCTACCATGACTCGGACGGCGAAACCGTTTTTCGATCTTTAGCGACCATGATTTGGATACTTAATGCGGAAATGCAAAAAGAAACACGCGAGTTTGAAAAACCGTAAACGAAGAAAATTCGAGGAAAAAAAAAGTGAAAAAAGGAATGCAACACGAGGACTTCCCAGGAGGTCACCCATCCTAGTACTACTCTCACCAAAGCACGCTTAACTTCGGAGTTCTGATGGGATCCGGTGCTTTAGTGCTGGTATGATCGCATCCGACATGTATGCCACTCTCCTTCCTCTTATCCTCTCGCCCCGACGCTTCGCCGCGCCACGTGGGCCCCATTCCGCTCCCGCGTTTCTTCCTTCTACCATGACTCGGACGGCGAAACCGTTTTTCGATCTTTAGCGACCATGATTTGGATACTTAATGCGGAAATGCAAAAAGAAACACGCGAGTTTGAAAAACCGTAAACGAAGAAAATTCGAGGAAAAAAAAAGTTTCGATCTTTAGCGACCATGATTTGGATACTTAATGCGGAAATGCAAAAAGAAACACGCGAGTTTGAAAAACCGTAAACGAAGAAAATTCGAGGAAAAAAAAGTGAAAAAAGGAATGCAACACGAGGACTTCCCAGGAGGTCACCCATCCTAGTACTACTCTCGCCCAAGCACGCTTAACTTCGGAGTTCTGATGGGATCCGGTGCTTTAGTGCTGGTATGATCGCATCCGACATGTATGCCACTCTCCTTCCTCTTATCCTCTCGCCCCGACGCTTCGCCGCGCCACGTGGGCCCCATTCCGCTCCCGCGTTTCTTCCTTCTACCATGACTCGGACGGCGAAACCGTTTTTCGATCTTTAGCGATCATGATTTGGATACTTAATGCGGAAATGCAAAAAGAAACACGCGAGTTTGAAAAACCGTAAACGAAGAAAATTCGAGGAAAAAAAAAGTTTCGATCTTTAGCGACCATGATTTGGATACTTAATGCGGAAATGCGAAAAGAAACACGCGAGTTTGAAAAACCGTAAACGAAGAAAATTCGAGGAAAAAAAAAGTGAAAAAAGGAATGCAACACGAGGACTTCCCAGGAGGTCACCCATCCTAGTACTACTCTCGCCCAAGCACGCTTAACTTCGGAGTTCTGATGGGATCCGGTGCTTTAGTGCTGGTATGATCGCATCCGACATGTATGCCACTCTCCTTCCTCTTATCCTCTCGCCCCGACGCTTCGCCGCGCCACGTGGGCCCCATTCCGCTCCCGCGTTTCTTCCTTCTACCATGACTCGGACGGCGAAACCGTTTTTCGATCTTTAGCGACCATGATTTGGATACTTAATGCGGAAATGCAAAAAGAAACACGCGAGTTTGAAAAACCGTAAACGAAGAAAATTCGAGGAAAAAAAAAGTTAAAAAAGGAATGCAACACGAGGACTTCCCAGGAGGTCACCCATCCTAGTACTACTCTCGCCCAAGCACGCTTAACTTCGGAGTTCTGATGGGATCCGGTGCTTTAGTGCTGGTATGATCGCATCCGACATGTATGCCACTCTCCTTCCTCTTATCCTCTCGCCCCGACGCTTCGCCGCGCCACGTGGGCCCCATTCCGCTCCCGCGTTTCTTCCTTCTACCATGACTCGGACGGCGAAACCGTTTTTCGATCTTTAGCGACCATGATTTGGATACTTAATGCGGAAATGCAAAAAGAAACACGCGAGTTTGAAAAACCGTAAACGAAGAAAATTCGAGGAAAAAAAAAGTGAAAAAAGGAATGCAACACGAGGACTTCCCAGGAGGTCACCCATCCTAGTACTACTCTCGCCCAAGCACGCTTAACTTCGGAGTTCTGATGGGATCCGGTGCTTTAGTGCTGGTATGATCGCATCCGACATGTATGCCACTCTCCTTCCTCTTATCCTCTCGCCCCGACGCTTCGCCGCGCCACGTGGGCCCCATTCCGCTCCCGCGTTTCTTCCTTCTACCATGACTCGGACGGCGAAACCGTTTTTCGATCTTTAGCGACCATGATTTGGATACTTAATGCGGAAATGCAAAAAGAAACACGCGAGTTTGAAAAACCGTAAACGAAGAAAATTCGAGGAAAAAAAAAGTGAAAAAAGGAATGCAACACGAGGACTTCCCAGGAGGTCACCCATCCTAGTACTACTCTCGCCCAAGCACGCTTAACTTCGGAGTTCTGATGGGATCTGGTGCTTTAGTGCTGGTATGATCGCATCCGACATGTATGCCACTCTCCTTCCTCTTATCCTCTCGCCCCGACGCTTCGCCGCGCCACGTGGGCCCCATTCCGCTCCCGCGTTTCTTCCTTCTACCATGACTCGGACGGCGAAACCGTTTTTCGATCTTTAGCGACCATGATTTGGATACTTAATGCGGAAATGCAAAAAGAAACACGCGAGTTTGAAAAACCGTAAACGAAGAAAATTCGAGGAAAAAAAAAGTGAAAAAAGGAATGCAACACGAGGACTTCCCAGGAGGTCACCCATCCTAGTACTACTCTCGCCCAAGCACGCTTAACTTCGGAGTTCTGATGGAATCCGGTGCTTTAGTGCTGGTATGATCGCATCCGACATGTATGCCACTCTCCTTCCTCTTATCCTCTCGCCCCGACGCTTCGCCGCGCCACGTGGGCCCCATTCCGCTCCCGCGTTTCTTCCTTCTACCATGACTCGGACGGCGAAACCGTTTTTCGATCTTTAGCGACCATGATTTGGATACTTAATGCGGAAATGCAAAAAGAAACACGCGAGTTTGAAAAACCGTAAACGAAGAAAATTCGAGGAAAAAAAAAGTGAAAAAAGGAATGCAACACGAGGACTTCCCAGGAGGTCACCCATCCTAGTACTACTCTCGCCCAAGCACGCTTAACTTCGGAGTTCTGATGGGATCCGGTGCTTTAGTGCTGGTATGATCGCATCCGACATGTATGCCACTCTCCTTCCTCTTATCCTCTCGCCCCGACGCTTCGCCGCGCCACGTGGGCCCCATTCCGCTCCCGCGTTTCTTCCTTCTACCATGACTCGGACGGCGAAACCGTTTTTCGATCTTTAGCGACCATGATTTGGATACTTAATGCGGAAATGCAAAAAGAAACACGCGAGTTTGAAAAACCGTAAACGAAGAAAATTCGAGGAAAAAAAAAGTGAAAAAAGGAATGCAACACGAGGACTTCCCAGGAGGTCACCCATCCTAGTACTACTCTCGCCCAAGCACGCTTAACTTCGGAGTTCTGATGGGATCCGGTGCTTTAGTGCTGGTATGATCGCATCCGACATGTATGCCACTCTCCTTCCTCTTATCCTCTCGCCCCGACGCTTCGCCGCGCCACGTGGGCCCCATTCCGCTCCCGCGTTTCTTCCTTCTACCATGACTCGGACGGCGAAACCGTTTTTCGATCTTTAGCGACCATGATTTGGATACTTAATGCGGAAATGCAAAAAGAAACACGCGAGTTTGAAAAACCGTAAACGAAGAAAATTCGAGGAAAAAAAAAGTGAAAAAAGGAATGCAACACGAGGACTTCCCAGGAGGTCACCCATCCTAGTACTACTCTCGCCCAAGCACGCTTAACTTCGGAGTTCTGATGGGATCTGGTGCTTTAGTGCTGGTATGATCGCATCCGACATGTATGCCACTCTCCTTCCTCTTATCCTCTCGCCCCGACGCTTCGCCGCGCCACGTGGGCCCCATTCCGCTCCCGCGTTTCTTCCTTCTACCATGACTCGGACGGCGAAACCGTTTTTCGATCTTTAGCGACCATGATTTGGATACTTAATGCGGAAATGCAAAAAGAAACACGCGAGTTTGAAAAACCGTAAACGAAGAAAATTCGAGGAAAAAAAAAGTGAAAAAAGGAATGCAACACGAGGACTTCCCAGGAGGTCACCCATCCTAGTACTACTCTCGCCCAAGCACGCTTAACTTCGGAGTTCTGATGGAATCCGGTGCTTTAGTGCTGGTATGATCGCATCCGACATGTATGCCACTCTCCTTCCTCTTATCCTCTCGCCCCGACGCTTCGCCGCGCCACGTGGGCCCCATTCCGCTCCCGCGTTTCTTCCTTCTACCATGACTCGGACGGCGAAACCGTTTTTCGATCTTTAGCGACCATGATTTGGATACTTAATGCGGAAATGCAAAAAGAAACACGCGAGTTTGAAAAACCGTAAACGAAGAAAATTCGAGGAAAAAAAAAGTGAAAAAAGGAATGCAACACGAGGACTTCCCAGGAGGTCACCCATCCTAGTACTACTCTCACCCAAGCACGCTTAACTTCGGAGTTCTGATGGGATCCGGTGCTTTAGTGCTGGTATGATCGCATCCGACATGTATGCCACTCTCCTTCCTCTTATCCTCTCGCCCCGACGCTTCGCCGCGCCACGTGGGCCCCATTCCGCTCCCGCGTTTCTTCCTTCTACCATGACTCGGACGGCGAAACCGTTTTTCGATCTTTAGCGACCATGATTTGGATACTTAATGCGGAAATGCAAAAAGAAACACGCGAGTTTGAAAAACCGTAAACGAAGAAAATTCGAGGAAAAAAAAAGTGAAAAAAGGAATGCAACACGAGGACTTCCTAGGAGGTCACCCATCCTAGTACTACTCTCGCCCAAGCACGCTTAACTTCGGAGTTCTGATGGGATCCGGTGCTTTAGTGCTGGTATGATCGCATCCGACATGTATGCCACTCTCCTTCCTCTTATCCTCTCGCCCCGACGTTTCGCCGCGCCACGTGGGCCCCATTCCGCTCCCGCGTTTCTTCCTTCTACCATGACTCGGACGGCGAAACCGTTTTTCGATCTTTAGCGACCATGATTTGGATACTTAATGCGGAAATGCAAAAAGAAACACGCGAGTTTGAAAAACCGTAAACGAAGAAAATTCGAGGAAAAAAAAAGTGAAAAAAGGAATGCAACACGAGGACTTCCCAGGAGGTCACCCATCCTAGTACTACTCTCACCAAAGCACGCTTAACTTCGGAGTTCTGATGGGATCCGGTGCTTTAGTGCTGGTATGATCGCATCCGACATGTATGCCACTCTCCTTCCTCTTATCCTCTCGCCCCGACGCTTCGCCGCGCCACGTGGGCCCCATTCCGCTCCCGCGTTTCTTCCTTCTACCATGACTCGGACGGCGAAACCGTTTTTCGATCTTTAGCGACCATGATTTGGATACTTAATGCGGAAATGCAAAAAGAAACACGCGAGTTTGAAAAACCGTAAACGAAGAAAATTCGAGGAAAAAAAAAGTTTCGATCTTTAGCGACCATGATTTGGATACTTAATGCGGAAATGCAAAAAGAAACACGCGAGTTTGAAAAACCGTAAACGAAGAAAATTCGAGGAAAAAAAAGTGAAAAAAGGAATGCAACACAAGGACTTCCCAGGAGGTCACCCATCCTAGTACTACTCTCGCCCAAGCACGCTTAACTTCGGAGTTCTGATGGGATCCGGTGCTTTAGTGCTGGTATGATCGCATCCGACATGTATGCCACTCTCCTTCCTCTTATCCTCTCGCCCCGACGCTTCGCCGCGCCACGTGGGCCCCATTCCGCTCCCGCGTTTCTTCCTTCTACCATGACTCGGACGGCGAAACCGTTTTTCGATCTTTAGCGACCATGATTTGGATACTTAATGCGGAAATGCAAAAAGAAACACGCGAGTTTGAAAAACCGTAAACGAAGAAAATTCGAGGAAAAAAAAAGTTTCGATCTTTAGCGACCATGATTTGGATACTTAATGCGGAAATGCAAAAAGAAACACGCGAGTTTGAAAAACCGTAAACGAAGAAAATTCGAGGAAAAAAAAAGTGAAAAAAGGAATGCAACACGAGCACTTCCCAGGAGGTCACCCATCCTAGTACTACTCTCGCCCAAGCACGCTTAACTTCGGAGTTCTGATGGGATCCGGTGCTTTAGTGCTGGTATGATCGCATCCGACATGTATGCCACTCTCCTTCCTCTTATCCTCTCGCCCCGACGCTTCGCCGCGCCACGTGGGCCCCATTCCGCTCCCGCGTTTCTTCCTTCTACCATGACTCGGACGGCGAAACCGTTTTTCGATCTTTAGCGACCATGATTTGGATACTTAATGCGGAAATGCAAAAAGAAACACGCGAGTTTGAAAAACCGTAAACGAAGAAAATTCGAGGAAAAAAAAGTGAAAAAAGGAATGCAACACGAGGACTTCCCAGGAGGTCACCCATCCTAGTACTATTCTCGCCCAAGCACGCTTAACTTCGGAGTTCTGATGGGATCCGGTGCTTTAGTGCTGGTATGATCGCATCCGACATGTATGCCACTCTCCTTCCTCTTATCCTCTCGCCCCGACGCTTCGCCGCGCCACGTGGGCCCCATTCCGCTCCCGCGTTTCTTCCTTCTACCATGACTCGGACGGCGAAACCGTTTTTCGATCTTTAGCGACCATGATTTGGATACTTAATGCGGAAATGCAAAAAGAAACACGCGAGTTTGAAAAACCGTAAACGAAGAAAATTCGAGGAAAAAAAAAAGTGAAAAAAGGAATGCAACACGAGGACTTCCCAGGAGGTCACCCATCCTAGTACTACTCTCGCCCAAGCACGCTTAACTTCGGAGTTCTGATGGGATCCGATGCTTTAGTGCTGGTATGATCGCATCCTACATGTATGCCACTCTCCTTCCTCTTATCCTCTCGCCCCGACGCTTCGCCGCGCCACGTGGGCCCCATTCCGCTCCCGCGTTTCTTCCTTCTACCATGACTCGGACGGCGAAACCGTTTTTCGATCTTTAGCGACCATGATTTGGATACTTAATGCGGAAATGCAAAAAGAAACACGCGAGTTTGAAAAACCGTAAACGAAGAAAATTCGAGGAAAAAAAAGTGAAAAAAGGAATGCAACACGAGGACTTCCCAGGAGGTCACCCATCCTAGTACTACTCTCGCCCAAGCACGCTTAACTTCGGAGTTCTGATGGGATCCGGTGCTTTAGTGCTGGTATGATCGCATCCGACATGTATGCCACTCTCCTTCCTCTTATCCTCTCGCCCCGACGCTTCGCCGCGCCACGTGGGCCCCATTCCGCTCCCGCGTTTCTTCCTTCTACCATGACTCGGACGGCGAAACCGTTTTTCGATCTTTAGCGACCATGATTTGGATACTTAATGCGGAAATGCAAAAAGAAACACGCGAGTTTGAAAAACCGTAAACGAAGAAAATTCGAGGAAAAAAAAAGTGAAAAAAGGAATGCAACACGAGGACTTCCCAGGAGGTCACCCATCCTAGTACTACTCTCGCCCAAGCGCGCTTAACTTCGGAGTTCTGATGGGATCCGGTGCTTTAGTGCTGGTATGATCGCATCCGACATGTATGCCACTCTCCTTCCTCTTATCCTCTCGCCCCGACGCTTCGCCGCGCCACGTGGGCCCCATTCCGCTCCCGCGTTTCTTCCTTCTACCATGACTCGGACGGCGAAACCGTTTTTCGATCTTTAGCGACCATGATTTGGATACTTAATGCGGAAATGCAAAAAGAAACACGCGAGTTTGAAAAACCGTAAACGAAGAAAATTCGAGGAAAAAAAAAGTGAAAAAAGGAATGCAACACGAGCACTTCCCAGGAGGTCACCCATCCTAGTACTACTCTCGCCCAAGCACGCTTAACTTCGGAGTTCTGATGGGATCCGGTGCTTTAGTGCTGGTATGATCGCATCCGACATGTATGCCACTCTCCTTCCTCTTATCCTCTCGCCCCGACGCTTCGCCGCGCCACGTGGGCCCCATTCCGCTCCCGCGTTTCTTCCTTCTACCATGACTCGGACGGCGAAACCGTTTTTCGATCTTTAGCGACCATGATTTGGATACTTAATGCGGAAATGCAAAAAGAAACACGCGAGTTTGAAAAACCGTAAACGAAGAAAATTCGAGGAAAAAAAAGTGAAAAAAGGAATGCAACACGAGGACTTCCCAGGAGGTCACCCATCCTAGTACTATTCTCGCCCAAGCACGCTTAACTTCGGAGTTCTGATGGGATCCGGTGCTTTAGTGCTGGTATGATCGCATCCGACATGTATGCCACTCTCCTTCCTCTTATCCTCTCGCCCCGACGCTTCGCCGCGCCACGTGGGCCCCATTCCGCTCCCGCGTTTCTTCCTTCTACCATGACTCGGACGGCGAAACCGTTTTTCGATCTTTAGCGACCATGATTTGGATACTTAATGCGGAAATGCAAAAAGAAACACGCGAGTTTGAAAAACCGTAAACGAAGAAAATTCGAGGAAAAAAAAAAGTGAAAAAAGGAATGCAACACGAGGACTTCCCAGGAGGTCACCCATCCTAGTACTACTCTCGCCCAAGCACGCTTAACTTCGGAGTTCTGATGGGATCCGATGCTTTAGTGCTGGTATGATCGCATCCTACATGTATGCCACTCTCCTTCCTCTTATCCTCTCGCCCCGACGCTTCGCCGCGCCACGTGGGCCCCATTCCGCTCCCGCGTTTCTTCCTTCTACCATGACTCGGACGGCGAAACCGTTTTTCGATCTTTAGCGACCATGATTTGGATACTTAATGCGGAAATGCAAAAAGAAACACGCGAGTTTGAAAAACCGTAAACGAAGAAAATTCGAGGAAAAAAAAGTGAAAAAAGGAATGCAACACGAGGACTTCCCAGGAGGTCACCCATCCTAGTACTACTCTCGCCCAAGCACGCTTAACTTCGGAGTTCTGATGGGATCCGGTGCTTTAGTGCTGGTATGATCGCATCCGACATGTATGCCACTCTCCTTCCTCTTATCCTCTCGCCCCGACGCTTCGCCGCGCCACGTGGGCCCCATTCCGCTCCCGCGTTTCTTCCTTCTACCATGACTCGGACGGCGAAACCGTTTTTCGATCTTTAGCGACCATGATTTGGATACTTAATGCGGAAATGCAAAAAGAAACACGCGAGTTTGAAAAACCGTAAACGAAGAAAATTCGAGGAAAAAAAAAGTGAAAAAAGGAATGCAACACGAGGACTTCCCAGGAGGTCACCCATCCTAGTACTACTCTCGCCCAAGCGCGCTTAACTTCGGAGTTCTGATGGGATCCGGTGCTTTAGTGCTGGTATGATCGCATCCGACATGTATGCCACTCTCCTTCCTCTTATCCTCTCGCCCCGATGCTTCGCCGCGCCACGTGGGCCCCATTCCGCTCCCGCGTTTCTTCCTTCTACCATGACTCGGACGGCGAAACCGTTTTTCGATCTTTAGCGACCATGATTTGGATACTTAATGCGGAAATGCAAAAAGAAACACGCGAGTTTGAAAAACCGTAAACGAAGAAAATTCGAGGAAAAAAAAAGTGAAAAAAGGAATGCAACACGAGGACTTCCCAGGAGGTCACCCATCCTAGTACTACTCTCGCCCAAGCACGCTTAACTTCGGAGTTCTGATGGGATCCGGTGCTTTAGTGCTGGTATGATCGCATCCGACATGTATGCCACTCTCCTTCCTCTTATCCTCTCGCCCCGACGCTTCGCCGCGCCACGTGGGCCCCATTCCGCTCCCGCGTTTCTTCCTTCTACCATGACTCGGACGGCGAAACCGTTTTTCGATCTTTAGCGACCATGATTTGGATACTTAGTGCGGGAATGCAAAAAGAAACACGCGAGCTTGAAAAACCGTAAACGAAGAAAATTCGAGGAAAAAAAAGTGAAAAAAGGAATGCAACACGAGGACTTCCTAGGAGGTCACCCATCCTAGTACTACTCTCGCCCAAGCACGCTTAACTTCGGAGTTCTGATGGGATCCGGTGCTTTAGTGCTGGTATGATCGCATCCGACATGTATGCCACTCTCCTTCCTCTTATCCTCTCGCCCCGACGCTTCGCCGCGCCACGTGGGCCCCATTCCGCTCCCGCGTTTCTTCCTTCTACCATGACTCGGACGGCGAAACCGTTTTTCGATCTTTAGCGACCATGATTTGGATACTTAATGCGGAAATGCAAAAAGAAACACGCGAGTTTGAAAAACCGTAAACGAAGAAAATTCGAGGAAAAAAAAAGTGAAAAAAGGAATGCAACACGAGGACTTCCCAGGAGGTCACCCATCCTAGTACTACTCTCACCAAAGCACGCTTAACTTCGGAGTTCTGATGGGATCCGGTGCTTTAGTGCTGGTATGATCGCATCCGACATGTATGCCACTCTCCTTCCTCTTATCCTCTCACCCCGACGCTTCGCCGCGCCACGTGGGCCCCATTCCGCTCCCGCGTTTCTTCCTTCTACCATGACTCGGACGGCGAAACCGTTTTTCGATCTTTAGCGACCATGATTTGGATACTTAATGCGGAAATGCAAAAAGAAACACGCGAGTTTGAAAAACCGTAAACGAAGAAAATTCGAGGAAAAAAAAAGTGAAAAAAGGAATGCAACACGAGGACTTCCCAGGAGGTCACCCATCCTAGTACTACTCTCGCCCAAGCGCGCTTAACTTCGGAGTTCTGATGGGATCCGGTGCTTTAGTGCTGGTATGATCGCATCCGACATGTATGCCACTCTCCTTCCTCTTATCCTCTCGCCCCGACGCTTCGCCGCGCCACGTGGGCCCCATTCCGCTCCCGCGTTTCTTCCTTCTACCATGACTCGGACGGCGAAACCGTTTTTCGATCTTTAGCGACCATGATTTGGATACTTAATGCGGAAATGCAAAAAGAAACACGCGAGTTTGAAAAACCGTAAACGAAGAAAATTCGAGGAAAAAAAAAGTGAAAAAAGGAATGCAACACGAGCACTTCCCAGGAGGTCACCCATCCTAGTACTACTCTCGCCCAAGCACGCTTAACTTCGGAGTTCTGATGGGATCCGGTGCTTTAGTGCTGGTATGATCGCATCCGACATGTATGCCACTCTCCTTCCTCTTATCCTCTCGCCCCGACGCTTCGCCGCGCCACGTGGGCCCCATTCCGCTCCCGCGTTTCTTCCTTCTACCATGACTCGGACGGCGAAACCGTTTTTCGATCTTTAGCGACCATGATTTGGATACTTAATGCGGAAATGCAAAAAGAAACACGCGAGTTTGAAAAACCGTAAACGAAGAAAATTCGAGGAAAAAAAAGTGAAAAAAGGAATGCAACACGAGGACTTCCCAGGAGGTCACCCATCCTAGTACTATTCTCGCCCAAGCACGCTTAACTTCGGAGTTCTGATGGGATCCGGTGCTTTAGTGCTGGTATGATCGCATCCGACATGTATGCCACTCTCCTTCCTCTTATCCTCTCGCCCCGACGCTTCGCCGCGCCACGTGGGCCCCATTCCGCTCCCGCGTTTCTTCCTTCTACCATGACTCGGACGGCGAAACCGTTTTTCGATCTTTAGCGACCATGATTTGGATACTTAATGCGGAAATGCAAAAAGAAACACGCGAGTTTGAAAAACCGTAAACGAAGAAAATTCGAGGAAAAAAAAAAGTGAAAAAAGGAATGCAACACGAGGACTTCCCAGGAGGTCACCCATCCTAGTACTACTCTCGCCCAAGCACGCTTAACTTCGGAGTTCTGATGGGATCCGATGCTTTAGTGCTGGTATGATCGCATCCTACATGTATGCCACTCTCCTTCCTCTTATCCTCTCGCCCCGACGCTTCGCCGCGCCACGTGGGCCCCATTCCGCTCCCGCGTTTCTTCCTTCTACCATGACTCGGACGGCGAAACCGTTTTTCGATCTTTAGCGACCATGATTTGGATACTTAATGCGGAAATGCAAAAAGAAACACGCGAGTTTGAAAAACCGTAAACGAAGAAAATTCGAGGAAAAAAAAGTGAAAAAAGGAATGCAACACGAGGACTTCCCAGGAGGTCACCCATCCTAGTACTACTCTCGCCCAAGCACGCTTAACTTCGGAGTTCTGATGGGATCCGGTGCTTTAGTGCTGGTATGATCGCATCCGACATGTATGCCACTCTCCTTCCTCTTATCCTCTCGCCCCGACGCTTCGCCGCGCCACGTGGGCCCCATTCCGCTCCCGCGTTTCTTCCTTCTACCATGACTCGGACGGCGAAACCGTTTTTCGATCTTTAGCGACCATGATTTGGATACTTAATGCGGAAATGCAAAAAGAAACACGCGAGTTTGAAAAACCGTAAACGAAGAAAATTCGAGGAAAAAAAAAGTGAAAAAAGGAATGCAACACGAGGACTTCCCAGGAGGTCACCCATCCTAGTACTACTCTCGCCCAAGCGCGCTTAACTTCGGAGTTCTGATGGGATCCGGTGCTTTAGTGCTGGTATGATCGCATCCGACATGTATGCCACTCTCCTTCCTCTTATCCTCTCGCCCCGACGCTTCGCCGCGCCACGTGGGCCCCATTCCGCTCCCGCGTTTCTTCCTTCTACCATGACTCGGACGGCGAAACCGTTTTTCGATCTTTAGCGACCATGATTTGGATACTTAATGCGGAAATGCAAAAAGAAACACGCGAGTTTGAAAAACCGTAAACGAAGAAAATTCGAGGAAAAAAAAGTGAAAAAAGGAATGCAACACGAGGACTTCCCAGGAGGTCACCCATCCTAGTACTACTCTCGCCCAAGCACGCTTAACTTCGGAGTTCTGATGGGATCCGGTGCTTTAGTGCTGGTATGATCGCATCCGACATGTATGCCACTCTCCTTCCTCTTATCCTCTCGCCCCGACGCTTCGCCGCGCCACGTGGGCCCCATTCCGCTCCCGCGTTTCTTCCTTCTACCATGACTCGGACGGCGAAACCGTTTTTCGATCTTTAGCGACCATGATTTGGATACTTAGTGCGGGAATGCAAAAAGAAACACGCGAGCTTGAAAAACCGTAAACGAAGAAAATTCGAGGAAAAAAAAGTGAAAAAAGGAATGCAACACGAGGACTTCCTAGGAGGTCACCCATCCTAGTACTACTCTCGCCCAAGCACGCTTAACTTCGGAGTTCTGATGGGATCCGGTGCTTTAGTGCTGGTATGATCGCATCCGACATGTATGCCACTCTCCTTCCTCTTATCCTCTCGCCCCGACGCTTCGCCGCGCCACGTGGGCCCCATTCCGCTCCCGCGTTTCTTCCTTCTACCATGACTCGGACGGCGAAACCGTTTTTCGATCTTTAGCGACCATGATTTGGATACTTAATGCGGAAATGCAAAAAGAAACACGCGAGTTTGAAAAACCGTAAACGAAGAAAATTCGAGGAAAAAAAAAGTGAAAAAAGGAATGCAACACGAGGACTTCCCAGGAGGTCACCCATCCTAGTACTACTCTCACCAAAGCACGCTTAACTTCGGAGTTCTGATGGGATCCGGTGCTTTAGTGCTGGTATGATCGCATCCGACATGTATGCCACTCTCCTTCCTCTTATCCTCTCGCCCCGACGCTTCGCCGCGCCACGTGGGCCCCATTCCGCTCCCGCGTTTCTTCCTTCTACCATGACTCGGACGGCGAAACCGTTTTTCGATCTTTAGCGACCATGATTTGGATACTTAATGCGGAAATGCAAAAAGAAACACGCGAGTTTGAAAAACCGTAAACGAAGAAAATTCGAGGAAAAAAAAAGTTTCGATCTTTAGCGACCATGATTTGGATACTTAATGCGGAAATGCAAAAAGAAACACGCGAGTTTGAAAAACCGTAAACGAAGAAAATTCGAGGAAAAAAAAGTGAAAAAAGGAATGCAACACGAGGACTTCCCAGGAGGTCACCCATCCTAGTACTACTCTCGCCCAAGCACGCTTAACTTCGGAGTTCTGATGGGATCCGGTGCTTTAGTGCTGGTATGATCGCATCCGACATGTATGCCACTCTCCTTCCTCTTATCCTCTCGCCCCGACGCTTCGCCGCGCCACGTGGGCCCCATTCCGCTCCCGCGTTTCTTCCTTCTACCATGACTCGGACGGCGAAACCGTTTTTCGATCTTTAGCGACCATGATTTGGATACTTAATGCGGAAATGCAAAAAGAAACACGCGAGTTTGAAAAACCGTAAACGAAGAAAATTCGAGGAAAAAAAAAGTTTCGATCTTTAGCGACCATGATTTGGATACTTAATGCGGAAATGCAAAAAGAAACACGCGAGTTTGAAAAACCGTAAACGAAGAAAATTCGAGGAAAAAAAAAGTGAAAAAAGGAATGCAACACGAGCACTTCCCAGGAGGTCACCCATCCTAGTACTACTCTCGCCCAAGCACGCTTAACTTCGGAGTTCTGATGGGATCCGGTGCTTTAGTGCTGGTATGATCGCATCCGACATGTATGCCACTCTCCTTCCTCTTATCCTCTCGCCCCGATGCTTCGCCGCGCCACGTGGGCCCCATTCCGCTCCCGCGTTTCTTCCTTCTACCATGACTCGGACGGCGAAACCGTTTTTCGATCTTTAGCGACCATGATTTGGATACTTAATGCGGAAATGCAAAAAGAAACACGCGAGTTTGAAAAACCGTAAACGAAGAAAATTCGAGGAAAAAAAAGTGAAAAAAGGAATGCAACACGAGGACATCCCAGGAGGTCACCCATCCTAGTACTACTCTCGCCCAAGCACGCTTAACTTCGGAGTTCTGATGGGATCCGGTGCTTTAGTGCTGGTATGATCGCATCCGACATGTATGCCACTCTCCTTCCTCTTATCCTCTCGCCCCGACGCTTCGCCGCGCCACGTGGGCCCCATTCCGCTCCCGCGTTTCTTCCTTCTACCATGACTCGGACGGCGAAACCGTTTTTCGATCTTTAGCGACCATGATTTGGATACTTAATGCGGAAATGCAAAAAGAAACACGCGAGTTTGAAAAACCGTAAACGAAGAAAATTCGAGGAAAAAAAAAAGTGAAAAAAGGAATGCAACACGAGGACTTCCCAGGAGGTCACCCATCCTAGTACTACTCTCGCCCAAGCACGCTTAACTTCGGAGTTCTGATGGGATCCGATGCTTTAGTGCTGGTATGATCGCATCCTACATGTATGCCACTCTCCTTCCTCTTATCCTCTCGCCCCGACGCTTCGCCGCGCCACGTGGGCCCCATTCCGCTCCCGCGTTTCTTCCTTCTACCATGACTCGGACGGCGAAACCGTTTTTCGATCTTTAGCGACCATGATTTGGATACTTAATGCGGAAATGCAAAAAGAAACACGCGAGTTTGAAAAACCGTAAACGAAGAAAATTCGAGGAAAAAAAAAGTGAAAAAAGGAATGCAACACGAGGACTTCCCAGGAGGTCACCCATCCTAGTACTACTCTCGCCCAAGCACGCTTAACTTCGGAGTTCTGATGGGATCCGGTGCTTTAGTGCTGGTATGATCGCATCCGACATGTATGCCACTCTCCTTCCTCTTATCCTCTCGCCCCGACGCTTCGCCGCGCCACGTGGGCCCCATTCCGCTCCCGCGTTTCTTCCTTCTACCATGACTCGGACGGCGAAACCGTTTTTCGATCTTTAGCGACCATGATTTGGATACTTAATGCGGAAATGCAAAAAGAAACACGCGAGTTTGAAAAACCGTAAACGAAGAAAATTCGAGGAAAAAAAAAGTGAAAAAAGGAATGCAACACGAGGACTTCCCAGGAGGTCACCCATCCTAGTACTACTCTCGCCCAAGCGCGCTTAACTTCGGAGTTCTGATGGGATCCGGTGCTTTAGTGCTGGTATGATCGCATCCGACATGTATGCCACTCTCCTTCCTCTTATCCTCTCGCCCCGACGCTTCGCCGCGCCACGTGGGCCCCATTCCGCTCCCGCGTTTCTTCCTTCTACCATGACTCGGACGGCGAAACCGTTTTTCGATCTTTAGCGACCATGATTTGGATACTTAATGCGGAAATGCAAAAAGAAACACGCGAGTTTGAAAAACCGTAAACGAAGAAAATTCGAGGAAAAAAAAAGTGAAAAAAGGAATGCAACACGAGGACTTCCCAGGAGGTCACCCATCCTAGTACTACTCTCGCCCAAGCACGCTTAACTTCGGAGTTCTGATGGGATCCGGTGCTTTAGTGCTGGTATGATCGCATCCGACATGTATGCCACTCTCCTTCCTCTTATCCTCTCGCCCCGACGCTTCGCCGCGCCACGTGGGCCCCATTCCGCTCCCGCGTTTCTTCCTTCTACCATGACTCGGACGGCGAAACCGTTTTTCGATCTTTAGCGACCATGATTTGGATACTTAGTGCGGGAATGCAAAAAGAAACACGCGAGCTTGAAAAACCGTAAACGAAGAAAATTCGAGGAAAAAAAAGTGAAAAAAGGAATGCAACACGAGGACTTCCCAGGAGGTCACCCATCCTAGTACTACTCTCGCCCAAGCACGCTTAACTTCGGAGTTCTGATGGGATCCGGTGCTTTAGTGCTGGTATGATCGCATCCGACATGTATGCCACTCTCCTTCCTCTTATCCTCTCGCCCCGACGCTTCGCCGCGCCACGTGGGCCCCATTCCGCTCCCGCGTTTCTTCCTTCTACCATGACTCGGACGGCGAAACCGTTTTTCGTTCTTTAGCGACCATGATTTGGATACTTAATGCGGAAATGCAAAAAGAAACACGCGAGTTTGAAAAACCGTAAACGAAGAAAATTCGAGGAAAAAAAAGTGAAAAAAGGAATGCAACACGAGGACTTCCCAGGAGGTCACCCATCCTAGTACTACTCTCGCCCAAGCACGCTTAACTTCAGACTTCTGATGGGATCCGGTGCTTTAGTGCTGGTATGATCGCATCCGACATGTATGCCACTCTCCTTCCTCTTATCCTCTCGCCCCGACGCTTCGCCGCGCCACGTGGGCCCCATTCCGCTCCCGCGTTTCTTCCTTCTACCATGACTCGGACGGCGAAACCGTTTTTCGATCTTTAGCGACCATGATTTGGATACTTAGTGCGGGAATGCAAAAAGAAACACGCGAGCTTGAAAAACCGTAAACGAAGAAAATTCGAGGAAAAAAAAAGTGAAAAAAGGAATGCAACACGAGGACTTCCTAGGAGGTCACCCATCCTAGTACTACTCTCGCCCAAGCACGCTTAACTTCGGAGTTCTGATGGGATCCGGTGCTTTAGTGCTGGTATGATCGCATCCCACATGTATGCCACTCTACTTCCTCTTATCCTGTCGCCCCGACGCTTCGCCGCGCCACGTGGGCCCCATTCCGCTCCCGCGTTTCTTCCTTCTACCATGACTCGGACGGCGAAACCGTTTTTCGATTTTTTAGCGACCATGATTTGGATACTTAATGCGGAAATGCAAAAAGAAACACGCGAGTTTGAAAAACCGTAAACGAAGAAAATTCGAGGAAAAAAAAAGTGAAAAAAGGAATGCAACACGAGGACTTCCCAGGAGGTCACCCATCCTAGTACTACTCTCGCCCAAGCACGCTTAACTTCGGAGTTCTGATGGGATCCGGTGCTTTAGTGCTGGTATGATCGCATCCGACATGTATGCCACTCTCCTTCCTCTTATCCTGTCGCCCCGACGCTTCGCCGCGCCACGTGGGCCCCATTCCGCTCCCGCGTTTCTTCCTTCTACCATGACTCGGACGGCGAAACCGTTTTTCGATCTTTAGCGACCATGATTTGGATACTTAATGCGGAAATGCAAAAAGAAACACGCGAGTTTGAAAAACCGTAAACGAAGAAAATTCGAGGAAAAAAAAAGTGAAAAAAGGAATGCAACACGAGGACTTCCCAGGAGGTCACCCATCCTAGTACTACTCTCGCCCAAGCACGCTTAACTTCGGAGTTCTGATGGGATCCGATGCTTTAGTGCTGGTATGATCGCATCCTACATGTATGCCACTCTCCTTCCTCTTATCCTCTCGCCCCGACGCTTCGCCGCGCCACGTGGGCCCCATTCCGCTCCCGCGTTTCTTCCTTCTACCATGACTCGGACGGCGAAACCGTTTTTCGTTCTTTAGCGACCATGATTTGGATACTTAATGCGGAAATGCAAAAAGAAACACGCGAGTTTGAAAAACCGTAAACGAAGAAAATTCGAGGAAAAAAAAGTGAAAAAAGGAATGCAACACGAGGACTTCCCAGGAGGTCACCCATCCTAGTACTACTCTCGCCCAAGCACGCTTAACTTCAGACTTCTGATGGGATCCGGTGCTTTAGTGCTGGTATGATCGCATCCGACATGTATGCCACTCTCCTTCCTCTTATCCTCTCGCCCCGACGCTTCGCCGCGCCACGTGGGCCCCATTCCGCTCCCGCGTTTCTTCCTTCTACCATGACTCGGACGGCGAAACCGTTTTTCGATCTTTAGCGACCATGATTTGGATACTTAGTGCGGGAATGCAAAAAGAAACACGCGAGCTTGAAAAACCGTAAACGAAGAAAATTCGAGGAAAAAAAAAGTGAAAAAAGGAATGCAACACGAGGACTTCCTAGGAGGTCACCCATCCTAGTACTACTCTCACCCAAGCACGCTTAACTTCGGAGTTCTGATGGGATCCGGTGCTTTAGTGCTGGTATGATCGCATCCGACATGTATGCCACTCTACTTCCTCTTATCCTGTCGCCCCGACGCTTCGCCGCGCCACGTGGGCCCCATTCCGCTCCCGCGTTTCTTCCTTCTACCATGACTCGGACGGCGAAACCGTTTTTCGATTTTTTAGCGACCATGATTTGGATACTTAATGCGGAAATGCAAAAAGAAACACGCGAGTTTGAAAAACCGTAAACGAAGAAAATTCGAGGAAAAAAAAAGTGAAAAAAGGAATGCAACACGAGGACTTCCCAGGAGGTCACCCATCCTAGTACTACTCTCGCCCAAGCACGCTTAACTTCGGAGTTCTGATGGGATCCGGTGCTTTAGTGCTGGTATGATCGCATCCGACATGTATGCCACTCTCCTTCCTCTTATCCTGTCGCCCCGACGCTTCGCCGCGCCACGTGGGCCCCATTCCGCTCCCGCGTTTCTTCCTTCTACCATGACTCGGACGGCGAAACCGTTTTTCGATCTTTAGCGACCATGATTTGGATACTTAATGCGGAAATGCAAAAAGAAACACGCGAGTTTGAAAAACCGTAAACGAAGAAAATTCGAGGAAAAAAAAAGTGAAAAAAGGAATGCAACACGAGGACTTCCCAGGAGGTCACCCATCCTAGTACTACTCTCGCCCAAGCACGCTTAACTTCGGAGTTCTGATGGGATCCGATGCTTTAGTGCTGGTATGATCGCATCCTACATGTATGCCACTCTCCTTCCTCTTATCCTCTCGCCCCGACGCTTCGCCGCGCCACGTGGGCCCCATTCCGCTCCCGCGTTTCTTCCTTCTACCATGACTCGGACGGCGAAACCGTTTTTCGATCTTTAGCGACCATGATTTGGATACTTAATGCGGAAATGCAAAAAGAAACACGCGAGTTTGAAAACCGTAAACGAAGAAAATTCGAGGAAAAAAAAAAGTGAAAAAAGGAATGCAACACGAGGACTTCCCAGGAGGTCACCCATCCTAGTACTACTCTCGCCCAAGCACGCTTAACTTCGGAGTTCTGATGGGATCCGGTGCTTTAGTGCTGGTATGATCGCATCCGACATGTATGCCATTCTCCTTCCTCTTATCCTGTCGCCCCGACTCTTCGCCGCGCCACGTGGGCCCCATTCCGCTCCCGCGTTTCTTCCTTCTACCATGACTCGGACGGCGAAACCGTTTTTCGATCTTTAGCGACCATGATTTGGATACTTAATGCGGAAATGCAAAAAGAAACACGCGAGTTTGAAAAACCGTAAACGAAGAAAATTCGAGGAAAAAAAAAGTGAAAAAAGGAATGCAACACGAGGACTTCCCAGGAGGTCACCCATCCTAGTACTACTCTCGCCCAAGCACGCTTAACTTCGGAGTTCTGATGGGATCCGATGCTTTAGTGCTGGTATGATCGCATCCTACATGTATGCCACTCTCCTTCCTCTTATCCTCTCGCCCCGACGCTTCGCCGCGCCACGTGGGCCCCATTCCGCTCCCGCGTTTCTTCCTTCTACCATGACTCGGACGGCGAAACCGTTTTTCGATCTTTAGCGACCATGATTTGGATACTTAATGCGGAAATGCAAAAAGAAACACGCGAGTTTGAAAACCGTAAACGAAGAAAATTCGAGGAAAAAAAAAAGTGAAAAAAGGAATGCAACACGAGGACTTCCCAGGAGGTCACCCATCCTAGTACTACTCTCGCCCAAGCACGCTTAACTTCGGAGTTCTGATGGGATCCGGTGCTTTAGTGCTGGTATGATCGCATCTGACATGTATGCCACTCTCCTTCCTCTTATCCTCTCGCCCCGACGCTTCGCCGCGCCACGTGGGCCCCATTCCGCTCCCGCGTTTCTTCCTTCTACCATGACTCGGACGGCGAAACCGTTTTTCGATCTTTAGCGACCATGATTTGGATACTTAATGCGGAAATGCAAAAAGAAACACGCGAGTTTGAAAAACCGTAAACGAAGAAAATTCGAGGAAAAAAAAAAGTGAAAAAAGGAATGCAACACGAGGACTTCCCAGGAGGTCACCCATCCTAGTACTACTCTCGCCCAAGCACGCTTAACTTCGGAGTTCTGATGGGATCCGATGCTTTAGTGCTGGTATGATCGCATCCTACATGTATGCCACTCTCCTTCCTCTTATCCTCTCGCCCCGACGCTTCGCCGCGCCACGTGGGCCCCATTCCGCTCCCGCGTTTCTTCCTTCTACCATGACTCGGACGGCGAAACCGTTTTTCGATCTTTAGCGACCATGATTTGGATACTTAATGCGGAAATGCAAAAAGAAACACGCGAGTTTGAAAAACCGTAAACGAAGAAAATTCGAGGAAAAAAAAAGTGAAAAAAGTAAAGCAACACGAGGACTTCCCAGGAGGTCACCCATCCTGGTACTACTCTCGCCCAAGCACGCTTAACTTCGGAGTTCTGATGGGATCCGGAGCTTTAGTGCTGGTATGATCGCATCCGACATGTATGCCACTCTCCTTCCTCTTATCCTCTCGCCCCGACGCTTCGCCGCGCCACGTGGGCCCCATTCCGCTCCCGCGTTTCTTCCTTCTACCATGACTCGGACGGCGAAACCGTTTTTCGTTCTTTAGCGACCATGATTTGGATACTTAATGCGGAAATGCAAAAAGAAACACGCGAGTTTGAAAAACCGTAAACGAAGAAAATTCGAGGAAAAAAAAGTGAAAAAAGGAATGCAACACGAGGACTTCCCAGGAGGTCACCCATCCTAGTACTACTCTCGCCCAAGCATGCTTAACTTCAGACTTCTGATGGGATCCGGTGCTTTAGTGCTGGTATGATCGCATCCGACATGTATGCCACTCTCCTTCCTCTTATCCTCTCGCCCCGACGCTTCGCCGCGCCACGTGGGCCCCATTCCGCTCCCGCGTTTCTTCCTTCTACCATGACTCGGACGGCGAAACCGTTTTTCGATCTTTAGCGACCATGATTTGGATACTTAGTGCGGGAATGCAAAAAGAAACACGCGAGCTTGAAAAACCGTAAACGAAGAAAATTCGAGGAAAAAAAAAGTGAAAAAAGGAATGCAACACGAGGACTTCCCAGGAGGTCACCCATCCTAGTACTACTCTCGCCCAAGCACGCTTAACTTCGGAGTTCTGATGGGATCCGGTGCTTTAGTGCTGGTATGATCGCATCCGACATGTATGCCACTCTCCTTCCTCTTATCCTCTCGCCCCGACGCTTCGCCGCGCCACGTGGGCCCCATTCCGCTCCCGCGTTTCTTCCTTCTACCATGACTCGGACGGCGAAACCGTTTTTCGATTTTTAGCGACCATGATTTGGATACTTAGTGCGGAAATGCAAAAAGAAACACGCGAGCTTGAAAAACCGTAAACGAAGAAAATTCGAGGAAAAAAAAAGTGAAAAAAGGAATGCAACACGAGGACTTCCCAAGAGGTCACCCATCCTAGTACTACTCTCGCCCAAGCACGCTTAACTTCGGAGTTCTGATGGGATCCGGTGCTTTAGTGCTGGTATGATCGCATCCGACATGTATGCCACTCTCCTTCCTCTTATCCTCTCGCCCCGACGCTTCGCCGCGCCACGTGGGCCCCATTCCGCTCCCGCGTTTCTTCCTTCTACCATGACTCGGACGGCGAAACCGTTTTTCGATTTTTAGCGACCATGATTTGGATACTTAGTGCGGAAATGCAAAAAGAAACACGCGAGCTTGAAAAACCGTAAACGAAGAAAATTCGAGAAAAAAAAAAGTGAAAAAAGGAATGCAACACGAGGACTTCCCAGGAGGTCACCCATCCTAGTACTACTCTCGCCCAAGCACGCTTAACTTCGGAGTTCTGATGGGATCCGGTGCTTTAGTGCTGGTATGATCGCATCCCACATGTATGCCACTCTCCTTCCTCTTATCCTCTCGCCCCGACGCTTCGCCGCGCCACGTGGGCCCCATTCCGCTCCCGCGTTTCTTCCTTCTACCATGACTCGGACGGCGAAACCGTTTTTCGATTTTTAGCGACCATGATTTGGATACTTAGTGCGGAAATGCAAAAAGAAACACGCGAGCTTGAAAAACCGTAAACGAAGAAAATTCGAGGAAAAAAAAAGTGAAAAAAGGAATGCAACACGAGGACTTCCTAGGAGGTCACCCATCCTAGTACTACTCTCGCCCAAGCACGCTTAACTTCGGAGTTCTGATGGGATCCGGTGCTTTAGTGCTGGTATGATCGCATCGGACATGTATGCCACTCTACTTCCTCTTATCCTGTCGCCCCGACGCTTCGCCGCGCCACGTGGGCCCCATTCCGCTCCCGCGTTTCTTCCTTCTACCATGACTCGGACGGCGAAACCGTTTTTCGATTTTTTAGCGACCATGATTTGGATACTTAATGCGGAAATGCAAAAAGAAACACGCGAGTTTGAAAAACCGTAAACGAAGAAAATTCGAGGAAAAAAAAAGTGAAAAAAAGAATGCAACACGAGGACTTCCCAGGAGGTCACCCATCCTAGTACTACTCTCGCCCAAGCACGCTTAACTTCGGAGTTCTGATGGGATCCGGTGCTTTAGTGCTGGTATGATCGCATCCCACATGTATGCCACTCTCCTTCCTCTTATCCTCTCGCCCCGACGCTTCGCCGCGCCACGTGGGCCCCATTCCGCTCCCGCGTTTCTTCCTTCTACCATGACTCGGACGGCGAAACCGTTTTTCGATCTTTAGCGACCATGATTTGGATACTTAATGCGGAAATGCAAAAAGAAACACGCGAGTTTGAAAAACCGTAAACGAAGAAAATTCGAGGAAAAAAAAAAGTGAAAAAAGGAATGCAACACGAGGACTTCCCAGGAGGTCACCCATCCTAGTACTACTCTCGCCCAAGCACGCTTAACTTCGGAGTTCTGATGGGATCCGATGCTTTAGTGCTGGTATGATCGCATCCTACATGTATGCCACTCTCCTTCCTCTTATCCTCTCGCCCCGACGCTTCGCCGCGCCACGTGGGCCCCATTCCGCTCCCGCGTTTCTTCCTTCTACCATGACTCGGACGGCGAAACCGTTTTTCGATCTTTAGCGACCATGATTTGGATACTTAATGCGGAAATGCAAAAAGAAACACGCGAGTTTGAAAAACCGTAAACGAAGAAAATTCGAGGAAAAAAAAAGTGAAAAAAGGAATGCAACACGAGGACTTCCCAGGAGGTCACCCATCCTGGTACTACTCTCGCCCAAGCACGCTTAACTTCGGAGTTCTGATGGGATCCGGTGCTTTAGTACTGGTATGATCGCATCCGACATGTATGCCACTCTCCTTCCTCTTATCCTCTCGCCCCGACGCTTCGCCGCGCCACGTGGGCCCCATTCCGCTCCCGCGTTTCTTCCTTCTACCATGACTCGGACGGCGAAACCGTTTTTCGATCTTTAGCGACCATGATTTGGATACTTAATGCGGAAATGCAAAAAGAAACACGCGAGTTTGAAAAACCGTAAACGAAGAAAATTCGAGGAAAAAAAAGTGAAAAAAGGAATGCAACACGAGGACTTCCCAGGAGGTCACCCATCCTAGTACTACTCTCGCCCAAGCACGCTTAACTTCGGAGTTCTGATGGGATCCGGTGCTTTAGTGCTGGTATGATCGCATCCGACATGTATGCCACTCTCCTTCCTCTTATCCTCTCGCCCCGACGCTTCGCCGCGCCACGTGGGCCCCATTCCGCTCCCGCGTTTCTTCCTTCTACCATGACTCGGACGGCGAAACCGTTTTTCGATCTTTAGCGACCATGATTTGGATACTTAGTGCGGGAATGCAAAAAGAAACACGCGAGCTTGAAAAACCGTAAACGAAGAAAATTCGAGGAAAAAAAAAGTGAAAAAAGGAATGCAACACGAGGACTTCCCAGGAGGTCACCCATCCTAGTACTACTCTCGCCCAAGCACGCTTAACTTCGGAGTTCTGATGGGATCCGGTGCATTAGTGCTGGTATGATCGCATCCGACATGTATGCCACTCTCCTTCCTCTTATCCTCTCGCCCCGACGCTTCGCCGCGCCACGTGGGCCCCATTCCGCTCCCGCGTTTCTTCCTTCTACCATGACGCGGACGGCGAAACCGTTTTTCGATTTTTAGCGACCATGATTTGGATACTTAGTGCGGAAATGCAAAAAGAAACACGCGAGCTTGAAAAACCGTAAACGAAGAAAATTCGAGGAAAAAAAAAGTGAAAACAGGAATGCAACACTCTCCTTAGTGCTTTAGTGCTGATGGGATCCGGTGCTTTAGTGCTGGTATGATCGCATCCGACATGTATGCCACTCTCCTTCCTCTTATCCTCTCGCCCCGACGCTTCGCCGCGCCACGTGGGCCCCATTCCGCTCCCGCGTTTCTTCCTTCTACCATGACTCGGACGGCGAAACCATTTTTCGATTTTTAGCGACCATGATTTGGATACTTAGTGCGGAAATGCAAAAAGAAACACGCGAGCTTGAAAAACCGTAAACGAAGAAAATTCGAGAAAAAAAAAAGTGAAAAAAGGAATGCAACACGAGGACTTCCCAAGAGGTCACCCATCCTAGTACTACTCTCGCCCAAGCACGCTTAACTTCGGAGTTCTGATGGGATCCGGTGCTTTAGTGCTGGTATGATCGCATCCCACATGTATGCCACTCTCCTTCCTCTTATCCTCTCGCCCCGACGCTTCGCCGCGCCACGTGGGCCCCATTCCGCTCCCGCGTTTCTTCCTTCTACCATGACTCGGACGGCGAAACCGTTTTTCGATTTTTAGCGACCATGATTTGGATACTTAGTGCGGAAATGCAAAAAGAAACACGCGAGCTTGAAAAACCGTAAACGAAGAAAATTCGAGGAAAAAAAAAGTGAAAAAAGGAATGCAACACGAGGACTTCCCAGGAGGTCACCCATCCTAGTACTACTCTCGCCCAAGAACGCTTAACTTCGGAGTTCTGATGGGATACGGTGCTTTAGTGCTGGTATGATCGCATCGGACATGTATGCCACTCTACTTCCTCTTATCCTGTCGCCCCGACGCTTCGCCGCGCCACGTGGGCCCCATTCCGCTCCCGCGTTTCTTCCTTCTACCATGACTCGGACGGCGAAACCGTTTTTCGATTTTTAGCGACCATGATTTGGATACTTAATGCGGAAATGCAAAAAGAAACACGCGAGTTTGAAAAACCGTAAACGAAGAAAATTCGAGGAAAAAAAAAGTGAAAAAAGGAATGCAACACGAGGACTTCCCAGGAGGTCACCCATCCTAGTACTACTCTCGCCCAAGCACGCTTAACTTCGGAGTTCTGATGGGATCCGGTGCTTTAGTGCTGGTATGATCGCATCCAACATGTATGCCACTCTACTTCCTCTTATCCTGTCGCCCCGACGCTTCACCGCGCCACGTGGGCCCCATTCCGCTCCCGCGTTTCTTCCTTCTACCATGACTCGGACGGCGAAACCGTTTTTCGATTTTTAGTGACCATGATTTGGATACTTAATGCGGAAATGCAAAAAGAAACACGCGAGTTTGAAAAACCGTAAACGAAGAAAATTCGAGGAAAAAAAAAGTGAAAAAAGGAATGCAACACGAGGACTTCCCAGGAGGTCACCCATCCTAGTACTACTCTCGCCCAAGCACGCTTAACTTTGGAGTTCTGATGGGATCCGGTGCTTTAGTGCTGGTATGATCGCATCCGACATGTATGCCACTCTACTTCCTCTTATCCTGTCGCCCCGACGCTTCGCCGCGCCACGTGGGCCCCATTCCGCTCCCGCGTTTCTTCCTTCTACCATGACTCGGACGGCGAAACCGTTTTTCGATCTTTAGCGACCATGATTTGGATACTTAATGCGGAAATGCAAAAAGAAACACGCGAGTTTGAAAAACCGTAAACGAAGAAAATTCGAGGAAAAAAAAGTGAAAAAAGGAATGCAACACGAGGACTTCCCAGGAGGTCACCCATCCTAGTACTACTCTCGCCCAAGCACGCTTAACTTCGGAGTTCTGATGGGATCCGGTGCTTTAGTGCTGGTATGATCGCATCCGACATGTATGCCACTCTCCTTCCTCTTATCCTCTCGCCCCGACGCTTCGCCGCGCCACGTGGGCCCCATTCCGCTCCCGCGTTTCTTCCTTCTACCATGACTCGGACGGCGAAACCGTTTTTCGATCTTTAGCGACCATGATTTGGATACTTAATGCGGAAATGCAAAAAGAAACACGCGAGTTTGAAAAACCGTAAACGAAGAAAATTCGAGGAAAAAAAAAGTGAAAAAAGGAATGCAACACGAGGACTTCCCAGGAGGTCACCCATCCTAGTACTACTCTCGCCCAAGCACGCTTAACTTCGGAGTTCTGATGGGATCCGGTGCTTTAGTGCTGGTATGATCGCATCCGACATGTATGCCACTCTCCTTCCTCTTATCCTCTCGCCCCGACGCTTCGCCGCGCCACGTGGGCCCCATTCCGCTCCCGCGTTTCTTCCTTCTACCATGACTCGGACGGCGAAACCGTTTTTCGATCTTTAGCGACCATGATTTGGATACTTAATGCGGAAATGCAAAAAGAAACACGCGAGTTTGAAAAACCGTAAACGAAGAAAATTCGAGGAAAAAAAAAGTGAAAAAAGGAATGCAACACGAGGACTTCCCAGGAGGTCACCCATCCTGGTACTACTCTCGCCCAAGCACGCTTAACTTCGGAGTTCTGATGGGATCCGGTGCTTTAGTACTGGTATGATCGCATCCGACATGTATGCCACTCTCCTTCCTCTTATCCTCTCGCCCCGACGCTTCGCCGCGCCACGTGGGCCCCATTCCGCTCCCGCGTTTCTTCCTTCTACCATGACTCGGACGGCGAAACCGTTTTTCGATCTTTAGCGACCATGATTTGGATACTTAATGCGGAAATGCAAAAAGAAACACGCGAGTTTGAAAAACCGTAAACGAAGAAAATTCGAGGAAAAAAAAGTGAAAAAAGGAATGCAACACGAGGACTTCCCAGGAGGTCACCCATCCTAGTACTACTCTCGCCCAAGCACGCTTAACTTCGGAGTTCTGATGGGATCCGGTGCTTTAGTGCTGGTATGATCGCATCCGACATGTATGCCACTCTCCTTCCTCTTATCCTCTCGCCCCGACGCTTCGCCGCGCCACGTGGGCCCCATTCCGCTCCCGCGTTTCTTCCTTCTACCATGACTCGGACGGCGAAACCGTTTTTCGATCTTTAGCGACCATGATTTGGATACTTAGTGCGGAAATGCAAAAAGAAACACGCGAGCTTGAAAAACCGTAAACGAAGAAAATTCGAGGAAAAAAAAAGTGAAAAAAGGAATGCAACACGAGGACTTCCCAAGAGGTCACCCATCCTAGTACTACTCTCGCCCAAGCACGCTTAACTTCGGAGTTCTGATGGGATCCGGTGCTTTAGTGCTGGTATGATCGCATCCGACATGTATGCCACTCTCCTTCCTCTTATCCTCTCGCCCCGACGCTTCGCCGCGCCACGTGGGCCCCATTCCGCTCCCGCGTTTCTTCCTTCTACCATGACTCGGACGGCGAAACCGTTTTTCGATTTTTAGCGACCATGATTTGGATACTTAGTGCGGAAATGCAAAAAGAAACACGCGAGCTTGAAAAACCGTAAACGAAGAAAATTCGAGAAAAAAAAAAGTGAAAAAAGGAATGCAACACGAGGACTTCCCAAGAGGTCACCCATCCTAGTACTACTCTCGCCCAAGCACGCTTAACTTCGGAGTTCTGATGGGATCCGGTGCTTTAGTGCTGGTATGATCGCATCCCACATGTATGCCACTCTCCTTCCTCTTATCCTCTCGCCCCGACGCTTCGCCGCGCCACGTGGGCCCCATTCCGCTCCCGCGTTTCTTCCTTCTACCATGACTCGGACGGCGAAACCGTTTTTCGATTTTTAGCGACCATGATTTGGATACTTAGTGCGGAAATGCAAAAAGAAACACGCGAGCTTGAAAAACCGTAAACGAAGAAAATTCGAGGAAAAAAAAAGTGAAAAAAGGAATGCAACACGAGGACTTCCCAGGAGGTCACCCATCCTAGTACTACTCTCGCCCAAGCACGCTTAACTTCGGAGTTCTGATGGGATCCGGTGCTTTAGTGCTGGTATGATCGCATCGGACATGTATGCCACTCTACTTCCTGTTATCCTGTCGCCCCGACGCTTCGCCGCGCCACGTGGGCCCCATTCCGCTCCCGCGTTTCTTCCTTCTACCATGACTCGGACGGCGAAACCGTTTTTCGATTTTTAGCGACCATGATTTGGATACTTAATGCGGAAATGCAAAAAGAAACACGCGAGTTTGAAAAACCGTAAACGAAGAAAATTCGAGGAAAAAAAAAGTGAAAAAAGGAATGCAACACGAGGACTTCCCAGGAGGTCACCCATCCTAGTACTACTCTCGCCCAAGCACGCTTAACTTCGGAGTTCTGATGGGATCCGGTGCTTTAGTGCTGGTATGATCGCATCCAATATGTATGCCACTCTACTTCCTCTTATCCTGTCGCCCCGACGCTTCGCCGCGCCACGTGGGCCCCATTCCGCTCCCGCGTTTCTTCCTTCTACCATGACTCGGACGGCGAAACCGTTTTTCGATTTTTAGTGACCATGATTTGGATACTTAATGCGGAAATGCAAAAAGAAACACGCGAGTTTGAAAAACCGTAAACGAAGAAAATTCGAGGAAAAAAAAAGTGAAAAAAGGAATGCAACACGAGGACTTCCCAGGAGGTCACCCATCCTAGTACTACTCTCGCCCAAGCACGCTTCACTTCGGAGTTCTGATGGGATCCGGTGCTTTAGTGCTGGTATGATCGCATCCGACATGTATGCCACTCTACTTCCTCTTATCCTGTCGCCCCGACGCTTCGCCGCGCCACGTGGGCCCCATTCCGCTCCCGCGTTTCTTCCTTCTACCATGACTCGGACGGCGAAACCGTTTTTCGATTTTTAGCGACCATGATTTGGATACTTAATGCGGAAATGCAAAAAGAAACACGCGAGTTTGAAAAACCGTAAACGAAGAAAATTCGAGGAAAAAAAGTGAAAAAAGGAATGCAACACGAGGACTTCCCAGGAGGTCACCCATCCTAGTACTACTCTCGCCCAAGCACGCTTAACTTCGGAGTTCTGATGGGATCCGGTGCTTTAGTGCTGGTATGATCGCATCCGACATGTATGCCACTCTCCTTCCTCTTATCCTCTCGCCCCGACGCTTCGCCGCGCCACGTGGGCCCCATTCCGCTCCCGCGTTTCTTCCTTCTACCATGACTCGGACGGCGAAACCGTTTTTCGATTTTTAGCGACCATGATTTGGATACTTAGTGCGGAAATGCAAAAAGAAACACGCGAGCTTGAAAAACCGTAAACGAAGAAAATTCGAGAAAAAAAAAAAGTGAAAAAAGGAATGCAACACAAGGACTTCCCAGGAGGTCACCCATCCTAGTACTACTCTCGCCCAAGCACGCTTAACTTCGGAGTTCTGATGGGATCCGGTGCTTTAGTGCTGGTATGATCGCATCCCACATGTATGCCACTCTCCTTCCTCTTATCCTCTCGCCCCGACGCTTCGCCGCGCCACGTGGGCCCCATTCCGCTCCCGCGTTTCTTCCTTCTACCATGACTCGGACGGCGAAACCGTTTTTCGATTTTTAGCGACCATGATTTGGATACTTAGTGCGGAAATGCAAAAAGAAACACGCGAGCTTGAAAAACCGTAAACGAAGAAAATTCGAGGAAAAAAAAAGTGAAAAAAGGAATGCAACACGAGGACTTCCTAGGAGGTCACCCATCCTAGTACTACTCTCGCCCAAGCACGCTTAACTTCGGAGTTCTGATGGGATCCGGTGCTTTAGTGCTGGTATGATCGCATCGGACATGTATGCCACTCTACTTCCTCTTATCCTGTCGCCCCGACGCTTCGCCGCGCCACGTGGGCCCCATTCCGCTCCCGCGTTTCTTCCTTCTACCATGACTCGGACGGCGAAACCGTTTTTCGATTTTTTAGCGACCATGATTTGGATACTTAATGCGGAAATGCAAAAAGAAACACGCGAGTTTGAAAAACCGTAAACGAAGAAAATTCGAGGAAAAAAAAAGTGAAAAAAGGAATGCAACACGAGGACTTCCCAGGAGGTCACCCATCCTAGTACTACTCTCGCCCAAGCACGCTTAACTTCGGAGTTCTGATGGGATCCGGTGCTTTAGTGCTGGTATGATCGCATCCGACATGTATGCCACTCTCCTTCCTCTTATCCTGTCGCCCCGACGTTTCGCCGCGCCACGTGGGCCCCATTCCGCTCCCGCGTTTCTTCCTTCTACCATGACTCGGACGGCGAAACCGTTTTTCGATTTTTAGCGACCATGATTTGGATACTTAATGCGGAAATGCAAAAAGAAACACGCGAGTTTGAAAAACCGTAAACGAAGAAAATTCGAGGGAAAAAAAAGTGAAAAAAGGAATGCAACACGAGGACTTCCCAGGAGGTCACCCATCCTGGTACTACTCTCGCCCAAGCACGCTTAACTTCGGAGTTCTGATGGGATCCGGTGCTTTAGTACTGGTATGATCGCATCCGACATGTATGCCACTCTCCTTCCTCTTATCCTCTCGCCCCGACGCTTCGCCGCGCCACGTGGGCCCCATTCCGCTCCCGCGTTTCTTCCTTCTACCATGACTCGGACGGCGAAACCGTTTTTCGATCTTTAGCGACCATGATTTGGATACTTAATGCGGAAATGCAAAAAGAAACACGCGAGTTTGAAAAACCGTAAACGAAGAAAATTCGAGGAAAAAAAAGTGAAAAAAGGAATGCAACACGAGGACTTCCCAGGAGGTCACCCATCCTAGTACTACTCTCGCCCAAGCACGCTTAACTTCGGAGTTCTGATGGGATCCGGTGCTTTAGTGCTGGTATGATCGCATCCGACATGTATGCCACTCTCCTTCCTCTTATCCTCTCGCCCCGACGCTTCGCCGCGCCACGTGGGCCCCATTCCGCTCCCGCGTTTCTTCCTTCTACCATGACTCGGACGGCGAAACCGTTTTTCGATCTTTAGCGACCATGATTTGGATACTTAGTGCGGAAATGCAAAAAGAAACACGCGAGCTTGAAAAACCGTAAACGAAGAAAATTCGAGGAAAAAAAAAGTGAAAAAAGGAATGCAACACGAGGACTTCCCAAGAGGTCACCCATCCTAGTACTACTCTCGCCCAAGCACGCTTAACTTCGGAGTTCTGATGGGATCCGGTGCTTTAGTGCTGGTATGATCGCATCCGACATGTATGCCACTCTCCTTCCTCTTATCCTCTCGCCCCGACGCTTCGCCGCGCCACGTGGGCCCCATTCCGCTCCCGCGTTTCTTCCTTCTACCATGACTCGGACGGCGAAACCGTTTTTCGATTTTTAGCGACCATGATTTGGATACTTAGTGCGGAAATGCAAAAAGAAACACGCGAGCTTGAAAAACCGTAAACGAAGAAAATTCGAGAAAAAAAAAAGTGAAAAAAGGAATGCAACACGAGGACTTCCCAAGAGGTCACCCATCCTAGTACTACTCTCGCCCAAGCACGCTTAACTTCGGAGTTCTGATGGGATCCGGTGCTTTAGTGCTGGTATGATCGCATCCCACATGTATGCCACTCTCCTTCCTCTTATCCTCTCGCCCCGACGCTTCGCCGCGCCACGTGGGCCCCATTCCGCTCCCGCGTTTCTTCCTTCTACCATGACTCGGACGGCGAAACCGTTTTTCGATTTTTAGCGACCATGATTTGGATACTTAGTGCGGAAATGCAAAAAGAAACACGCGAGCTTGAAAAACCGTAAACGAAGAAAATTCGAGGAAAAAAAAAGTGAAAAAAGGAATGCAACACGAGGACTTCCCAGGAGGTCACCCATCCTAGTACTACTCTCGCCCAAGCACGCTTAACTTCGGAGTTCTGATGGGATCCGGTGCTTTAGTGCTGGTATGATCGCATCGGACATGTATGCCACTCTACTTCCTGTTATCCTGTCGCCCCGACGCTTCGCCGCGCCACGTGGGCCCCATTCCGCTCCCGCGTTTCTTCCTTCTACCATGACTCGGACGGCGAAACCGTTTTTCGATTTTTAGCGACCATGATTTGGATACTTAATGCGGAAATGCAAAAAGAAACACGCGAGTTTGAAAAACCGTAAACGAAGAAAATTCGAGGAAAAAAAAAGTGAAAAAAGGAATGCAACACGAGGACTTCCCAGGAGGTCACCCATCCTAGTACTACTCTCGCCCAAGCACGCTTAACTTCGGAGTTCTGATGGGATCCGGTGCTTTAGTGCTGGTATGATCGCATCCAATATGTATGCCACTCTACTTCCTCTTATCCTGTCGCCCCGACGCTTCGCCGCGCCACGTGGGCCCCATTCCGCTCCCGCGTTTCTTCCTTCTACCATGACTCGGACGGCGAAACCGTTTTTCGATTTTTAGTGACCATGATTTGGATACTTAATGCGGAAATGCAAAAAGAAACACGCGAGTTTGAAAAACCGTAAACGAAGAAAATTCGAGGAAAAAAAAAGTGAAAAAAGGAATGCAACACGAGGACTTCCCAGGAGGTCACCCATCCTAGTACTACTCTCGCCCAAGCACGCTTCACTTCGGAGTTCTGATGGGATCCGGTGCTTTAGTGCTGGTATGATCGCATCCGACATGTATGCCACTCTACTTCCTCTTATCCTGTCGCCCCGACGCTTCGCCGCGCCACGTGGGCCCCATTCCGCTCCCGCGTTTCTTCCTTCTACCATGACTCGGACGGCGAAACCGTTTTTCGATTTTTAGCGACCATGATTTGGATACTTAATGCGGAAATGCAAAAAGAAACACGCGAGTTTGAAAAACCGTAAACGAAGAAAATTCGAGGAAAAAAAGTGAAAAAAGGAATGCAACACGAGGACTTCCCAGGAGGTCACCCATCCTAGTACTACTCTCGCCCAAGCACGCTTAACTTCGGAGTTCTGATGGGATCCGGTGCTTTAGTGCTGGTATGATCGCATCCGACATGTATGCCACTCTCCTTCCTCTTATCCTCTCGCCCCGACGCTTCGCCGCGCCACGTGGGCCCCATTCCGCTCCCGCGTTTCTTCCTTCTACCATGACTCGGACGGCGAAACCGTTTTTCGATTTTTAGCGACCATGATTTGGATACTTAGTGCGGAAATGCAAAAAGAAACACGCGAGCTTGAAAAACCGTAAACGAAGAAAATTCGAGAAAAAAAAAAAGTGAAAAAAGGAATGCAACACAAGGACTTCCCAGGAGGTCACCCATCCTAGTACTACTCTCGCCCAAGCACGCTTAACTTCGGAGTTCTGATGGGATCCGGTGCTTTAGTGCTGGTATGATCGCATCCCACATGTATGCCACTCTCCTTCCTCTTATCCTCTCGCCCCGACGCTTCGCCGCGCCACGTGGGCCCCATTCCGCTCCCGCGTTTCTTCCTTCTACCATGACTCGGACGGCGAAACCGTTTTTCGATTTTTAGCGACCATGATTTGGATACTTAGTGCGGAAATGCAAAAAGAAACACGCGAGCTTGAAAAACCGTAAACGAAGAAAATTCGAGGAAAAAAAAAGTGAAAAAAGGAATGCAACACGAGGACTTCCTAGGAGGTCACCCATCCTAGTACTACTCTCGCCCAAGCACGCTTAACTTCGGAGTTCTGATGGGATCCGGTGCTTTAGTGCTGGTATGATCGCATCGGACATGTATGCCACTCTACTTCCTCTTATCCTGTCGCCCCGACGCTTCGCCGCGCCACGTGGGCCCCATTCCGCTCCCGCGTTTCTTCCTTCTACCATGACTCGGACGGCGAAACCGTTTTTCGATTTTTTAGCGACCATGATTTGGATACTTAATGCGGAAATGCAAAAAGAAACACGCGAGTTTGAAAAACCGTAAACGAAGAAAATTCGAGGAAAAAAAAAGTGAAAAAAGGAATGCAACACGAGGACTTCCCAGGAGGTCACCCATCCTAGTACTACTCTCGCCCAAGCACGCTTAACTTCGGAGTTCTGATGGGATCCGGTGCTTTAGTGCTGGTATGATCGCATCCGACATGTATGCCACTCTCCTTCCTCTTATCCTGTCGCCCCGACGTTTCGCCGCGCCACGTGGGCCCCATTCCGCTCCCGCGTTTCTTCCTTCTACCATGACTCGGACGGCGAAACCGTTTTTCGATTTTTAGCGACCATGATTTGGATACTTAATGCGGAAATGCAAAAAGAAACACGCGAGTTTGAAAAACCGTAAACGAAGAAAATTCGAGGAAAAAAAAGTGAAAAAAGGAATGCAACACGAGGACTTCCCAGGAGGTCACCCATCCTAGTACTACTCTCGCCCAAGCACGCTTAACTTCGGAGTTCTGATGGGATCCGGTGCTTTAGTGCTGGTATGATCGCATCCGACATGTATGCCACTCTCCTTCCTCTTATCCTCTCGCCCCGACGCTTCGCCGCGCCACGTGGGCCCCATTCCGCTCCCGCGTTTCTTCCTTCTACCATGACTCGGACGGCGAAACCGTTTTTCGATCTTTAGCGACCATGATTTGGATACTTAATGCGGAAATGCAAAAAGAAACACGCGAGTTTGAAAAACCGTAAACGAAGAAAATTCGAGGAAAAAAAAAGTGAAAAAAGGAATGCAACACGAGGACTTCCCAGGAGGTCACCCATCCTAGTACTACTCTCGCCCAAGCACGCTTAACTTCGGAGTTCTGATGGGATCCGGTGCTTTAGTGCTGGTATGATCGCATCCGACATGTATGCCACTCTCCTTCCTCTTATCCTCTCGCCCCGACGCTTCGCCGCGCCACGTGGGCCCCATTCCGCTCCCGCGTTTCTTCCTTCTACCATGACTCGGACGGCGAAACCGTTTTTCGATCTTTAGCGACCATGATTTGGATACTTAATGCGGAAATGCAAAAAGAAACACGCGAGTTTGAAAAACCGTAAACGAAGAAAATTCGAGGAAAAAAAAAGTGAAAAAAGGAATGCAACACGAGGACTTCCCAGGAGGTCACCCATCCTAGTACTACTCTCGCCCAAGCACGCTTAACTTCGGAGTTCTGATGGGATCCGGTGCTTTAGTGCTGGTATGATCGCATCCGACATGTATGCCACTCTCCTTCCTCTTATCCTGTCGCCCCGACGCTTCGCCGCGCCACGTGGGCCCCATTCCGCTCCCGCGTTTCTTCCTTCTACCATGACTCGGACGGCGAAACCGTTTTTCGATTTTTAGCGACCATGATTTGGATACTTAATGCGGAAATGCAAAAAGAAACACGCGAGTTTGAAAAACCGTAAACGAAGAAAATTCGAGGAAAAAAAAAGTGAAAAAAGGAATGCAACACGGTGACTTCCCAGGAGGTCACCCATCCTAGTACTACCCTCGCCCAAGCACGCTTAACTTCGGAGTTCTGATGGGATCCGGTGCTTTAGTGCTGGTATGATCGCATCCAACATGTATGCCACTCTCCTTCCTCTTATCCTCTCGCCCCGACGCTTCGCCGCGCCACGTGGGCCCCATTCCGCTCCCGCGTTTCTTCCTTCTACCATGACTCGGACGGCGAAACCGTTTTTCGATTTTTAGCGACCATGATTTGGATACTTAATGCGGAAATGCAAAAAGAAACACGCGAGTTTGAAAAACCGTAAACGAAGAAAATTCGAGGAAAAAAAAAGTGAAAAAAGGAATGCAACACGAGGACTTCCCAGGAGGTCACCCATCCTAGTACTACTCTCGCCCAAGCACGCTTAACTTCGGAGTTCTGATGGGATCCGGTGCTTTAGTGCTGGTATGATCGCATCCGACATGTATGCCACTCTCCTTCCTCTTATCCTGTCGCCCCGACGCTTCGCCGCGCCACGTGGGCCCCATTCCGCTCCCGCGTTTCTTCCTTCTACCATGACTCGGACGGCGAAACCGTTTTTCGATTTTTAGCGACCATGATTTGGATACTTAATGCGGAAATGCAAAAAGAAACACGCGAGTTTGAAAAACCGTAAACGAAGAAAATTCGAGGAAAAAAAAAGTGAAAAAAGGAATGCAACACGAGGAACTTCCCAGGAGGTCACCCATCCTAGTACTACTCTCGCCCAAGCACGCTTAACTTCGGAGTTCTGATGGGATCCGGTGCTTTAGTGCTGGTATGATCGCATCCGACATGTATGCCACTCTCCTTCCTCTTATCCTGTCGCCCCGACGCTTCGCCGCGCCACGTGGGCCCCATTCCGCTCCCGCGTTTCTTCCTTCTACCATGACTCGGACGGCGAAACCGTTTTTCGATTTTTAGCGACCATGATTTGGATACTTAATGCGGAAATGCAAAAAGAAACACGCGAGTTTGAAAAACCGTAAACGAAGAAAATTCGAGGAAAAAAAAAGTGAAAAAAGGAATGCAACACGAGGACTTCCCAGGAGGTCACCCATCCTAGTACTACTCTCGCCCAAGCACGCTTAACTTCGGAGTTCTGATGGGATCCGGTGCTTTAGTGCTGGTATGATCGCATCCGACATGTATCCACTCTCCTTCCTCTTATCCTCTCGCCCCGACGCTTCGCCGCGCCCCGTGGGCCCCATTCCGCTCCCGCGTTTCTTCCTTCTACCATGACTCGGACGGCGAAACCGTTTTTCGATCTTTAGCGACCATGATTTGGATACTTAATGCGGAAATGCAAAAAGAAACACGCGAGTTTGAAAAACCGTAAACGAAGAAAATTCGAGGAAAAAAAACGTGAAAAAAGGAATGCAACACGAGGACTTCCCAGGAGGTCACCCATCCTAGTACTACTCTCGCCCAAGCACGCTTAACTTCGGAGTTCTGATGGGATCCGGTGCTTTAGTGCTGGTATGATCGCATCCGACATGTATGCCACTCTCCTTCCTCTTATCCTGTCGCCCCGACGCTTCGCCGCGCCACGTGGGCCCCATTCCGCTCCCGCGTTTCTTCCTTCTACCATGACTCGGACGGCGAAACCGTTTTTCGATTTTTAGCGACCATGATTTGGATACTTAATGCGGAAATGCAAAAAGAAACACGCGAGTTTGAAAAACCGTAAACGAAGAAAATTCGAGGAAAAAAAAAGTGAAAAAAGGAATGCAACACGAGGACTTCCCAGGAGGTCACCCATCCTAGTACTACTCTCGCCCAAGCACGCTTAACTTCGGAGTTCTGATGGGATCCGGTGCTTTAGTGCTGGTATGATCGCATCCGACATGTATCCACTCTCCTTCCTCTTATCCTCTCGCCCCGACGCTTCGCCGCGCCCCGTGGGCCCCATTCCGCTCCCGCGTTTCTTCCTTCTACCATGACTCGGACGGCGAAACCGTTTTTCGATCTTTAGCGACCATGATTTGGATACTTAATGCGGAAATGCAAAAAGAAACACGCGAGTTTGAAAAACCGTAAACGAAGAAAATTCGAGGAAAAAAAACGTGAAAAAAGGAATGCAACACGAGGACTTCCCAGGAGGTCACCCATCCTAGTACTACTCTCGCCCAAGCACGCTTAACTTCGGAGTTCTGATGGGATCCGGTGCTTTAGTGCTGGTATGATCGCATCCGACATGTATGCCACTCTCCTTCCTCTTATCCTGTCGCCCCGACGCTTCGCCGCGCCACGTGGGCCCCATTCCGCTCCCGCGTTTCTTCCTTCTACCATGACTCGGACGGCGAAACCGTTTTTCGATTTTTAGCGACCATGATTTGGATACTTAATGCGGAAATGCAAAAAGAAACACGCGAGTTTGAAAAACCGTAAACGAAGAAAATTCGAGGAAAAAAAAAGTGAAAAAAGGAATGCAACACGAGGACTTCCCAGGAGGTCACCCATCCTAGTACTACTCTCGCCCAAGCACGCTTAACTTCGGAGTTCTGATGGGATCCGGTGCTTTAGTGCTGGTATGATCGCATCCGACATGTATGCCACTCTCCTTCCTCTTATCCTCTCGCCCCGACGCTTCGCCGCGCCACGTGGGCCCCATTCCGCTCCCGCGTTTCTTCCTTCTACCATGACTCGGACGGCGAAACCGTTTTTCGATTTTTAGCGACCATGATTTGGATACTTAGTGCGGAAATGCAAAAAGAAACACGCGAGCTTGAAAAACCGTAAACGAAGAAAATTCGAGAAAAAAAAAAGTGAAAAAAGGAATGCAACACAAGGACTTCCCAGGAGGTCACCCATCCTAGTACTACTCTCGCCCAAGCACGCTTAACTTCGGAGTTCTGATGGGATCCGGTGCTTTAGTGCTGGTATGATCGCATCCGACATGTATCCACTCTCCTTCCTCTTATCCTCTCGCCCCGACGCTTCGCCGCGCCCCGTGGGCCCCATTCCGCTCCCGCGTTTCTTCCTTCTACCATGACTCGGACGGCGAAACCGTTTTTCGATCTTTAGCGACCATGATTTGGATACTTAATGCGGAAATGCAAAAAGAAACACGCGAGTTTGAAAAACCGTAAACGAAGAAAATTCGAGGAAAAAAAACGTGAAAAAAGGAATGCAACACGAGGACTTCCCAGGAGGTCACCCATCCTAGTACTACTCTCGCCCAAGCACGCTTAACTTCGGAGTTCTGATGGGATCCGGTGCTTTAGTGCTGGTATGATCGCATCCGACATGTATGCCACTCTCCTTCCTCTTATCCTGTCGCCCCGACGCTTCGCCGCGCCACGTGGGCCCCATTCCGCTCCCGCGTTTCTTCCTTCTACCATGACTCGGACGGCGAAACCGTTTTTCGATTTTTAGCGACCATGATTTGGATACTTAATGCGGAAATGCAAAAAGAAACACGCGAGTTTGAAAAACCGTAAACGAAGAAAATTCGAGGAAAAAAAAAGTGAAAAAAGGAATGCAACACGAGGACTTCCCAGGAGGTCACCCATCCTAGTACTACTCTCGCCCAAGCACGCTTAACTTTGGAGTTCTGATGGGATCCGGTGCTTTAGTGCTGGTATGATCGCATCCGACATGTATGCCACTCTCCTTCCTCTTATCCTCTCGCCCCGACGCTTCGCCGCGCCACGTGGGCCCCATTCCGCTCCCGCGTTTCTTCCTTCTACCATGACTCGGACGGCGAAACCGTTTTTCGATCTTTAGCGACCATGATTTGGATACTTAATGCGGAAATGCAAAAAGAAACACGCGAGTTTGAAAAACCGTAAACGAAGAAAATTCGAGGAAAAAAAAAGTGAAAAAAGGAATGCAACACGAGGACTTCCCAGGAGGTCACCCATCCTAGTACTACTCTCGCCCAAGCACGCTTAACTTCGGAGTTCTGATGGGATCCGGTGCTTTAGTGCTGGTATGATCGCATCCGACATGTATGCCACTCTCCTTCCTCTTATCCTCTCGCCCCGACGCTTCGCCGCGCCACGTGGGCCCCATTCCGCTCCCGCGTTTCTTCCTTCTACCATGACTCGGACGGCGAAACCGTTTTTCGATCTTTAGCGACCATGATTTGGATACTTAATGCGGAAATGCAAAAAGAAACACGCGAGTTTGAAAAACCGTAAACGAAGAAAATTCGAGGAAAAAAAAAGTGAAAAAAGGAATGCAACACGAGGACTTCCCAGGAGGTCACCCATCCTAGTACTACTCTCGCCCAAGCACGCTTAACTTCGGAGTTCTGATGGGATCCGGTGCTTTAGTGCTGGTATGATCGCATCCGACATGTATGCCACTCTCCTTCCTCTTATCCTCTCGCCCCGACGCTTCGCCGCGCCCCGTGGGCCCCATTCCGCTCCCGCGTTTCTTCCTTCTACCATGACTCGGACGGCGAAACCTTTTTCGATTTTTAGCGACCATGATTTGGATACTTAATGCGGAAATGCAAAAAGAAACACGCGAGTTTGAAAAACCGTAAACGAAGAAAATTCGAGGAAAAAAAAAGTGAAAAAAGGAATGCAACACGAGGACTTCCCAGGAGGTCACCAATCCTAGTACTACTCTCGCCCAAGCAAGCTTAACTTCGGAGTTCTGATGGGATCCGGTGCTTTAGTGCTGGTATGATCGCATCCGACATGTATGCCACTCTCCTTCCTCTTATCCTCTCGCCCCGACGCTTCGCCGCGCCACGTGGGCCCCATTCCGCTCCCGCGTTTCTTCCTTCTACCATGACTCGGACGGCGAAACCGTTTTTCGATTTTTAGCGACCATGATTTGGATACTTAATGCGGAAATGCAAAAAGAAACACGCGAGTTTGAAAAACCGTAAACGAAGAAAATTCGAGGAAAAAAAAAGTGAAAAAAGGAATGCAACACGAGGACTTCCCAGGAGGTCACCCATCCTAGTACTACTCTCGCCCAAGCACGCTTAACTTCGGAGTTCTGATGGGATCCGGTGCTTTAGTGCTGGTATGATCGCATCCGACATGTATGCCACTCTCCTTCCTCTTATCCTCTCGCCCCGACGCTTCGCCGCGCCACGTGGGCCCCATTCCGCTCCCGCGTTTCTTCCTTCTACCATGACTCGGACGGCGAAACCGTTTTTCGATCTTTAGCGACCATGATTTGGATACTTAATGCGGAAATGCAAAAAGAAACACGCGAGTTTGAAAAACCGTAAACGAAGAAAATTCGAGGAAAAAAAAAGTGAAAAAAGGAATGCAACACGAGGACTTCCCAGGAGGTCACCCATCCTAGTACTACTCTCACCAAAGCACGCTTAACTTCGGAGTTCTGATGGGATCCGGTGCTTTAGTGCTGGTATGATCGCATCCGACATGTATGCCACTCTCCTTCCTCTTATCCTCTCGCCCCGACGCTTCGCCGCGCCACGTGGGCCCCATTCCGCTCCCGCGTTTCTTCCTTCTACCATGACTCGGACGGCGAAACCGTTTTTCGATCTTTAGCGACCATGATTTGGATACTTAATGCGGAAATGCAAAAAGAAACACGCGAGTTTGAAAAACCGTAAACGAAGAAAATTCGAGGAAAAAAAAAGTGAAAAAAGGAATGCAACACGAGGACTTCCCAAGAGGTCACCCATCCTAGTACTATCTCGCCCAAGCACGCTTAACTTCGGAGTTCTGATGGGATCCGGTGCTTTAGTGCTGGTATGATCGCATCCGACATGTATGCCACTCTCCTTCCTCTTATCCTCTCGCCCCGACGCTTCGCCGCGCCCCGTGGGCCCCATTCCGCTCCCGCGTTTCTTCCTTCTACCATGACTCGGACGGCGAAACCGTTTTTCGATTTTTAGCGACCATGATTTGGATACTTAATGCGGAAATGCAAAAAGAAACACGCGAGTTTGAAAAACCGTAAACGAAGAAAATTCGAGGAAAAAAAAAGTGAAAAAAGGAATGCAACACGAGGACTTCCCAGGAGGTCACCAATCCTAGTACTACTCTCGCCCAAGCAAGCTTAACTTCGGAGTTCTGATGGGATCCGGTGCTTTAGTGCTGGTATGATCGCATCCGACATGTATGCCACTCTCCTTCCTCTTATCCTCTCGCCCCGACGCTTCGCCGCGCCACGTGGGCCCCATTCCGCTCCCGCGTTTCTTCCTTCTACCATGACTCGGACGGCGAAACCGTTTTTCGATCTTTAGCGACCATGATTTGGATACTTAATGCGGAAATGCAAAAAGAAACACGCGAGTTTGAAAAACCGTAAACGAAGAAAATTCGAGGAAAAAAAAAGTGAAAAAAGGAATGCAACACGAGGACTTCCCAGGAGGTCACCCATCCTAGTACTATCTCGCCCAAGCACGCTTAACTTCGGAGTTCTGATGGGATCCGGTGCTTTAGTGCTGGTATGATCGCATCCGACATGTATGCCACTCTCCTTCCTCTTATCCTCTCGCCCCGACGCTTCGCCGCGCCCCGTGGGCCCCATTCCGCTCCCGCGTTTCTTCCTTCTACCATGACTCGGACGGCGAAACCGTTTTTCGATTTTTAGCGACCATGATTTGGATACTTAATGCGGAAATGCAAAAAGAAACACGCGAGTTTGAAAAACCGTAAACGAAGAAAATTCGAGGAAAAAAAAAGTGAAAAAAGGAATGCAACACGAGGACTTCCCAGGAGGTCACCAATCCTAGTACTACTCTCGCCCAAGCAAGCTTAACTTCGGAGTTCTGATGGGATCCGGTGCTTTAGTGCTGGTATGATCGCATCCGACATGTATGCCACTCTCCTTCCTCTTATCCTCTCGCCCCGACGCTTCGCCGCGCCACGTGGGCCCCATTCCGCTCCCGCGTTTCTTCCTTCTACCATGACTCGGACGGCGAAACCGTTTTTCGATTTTTAGCGACCATGATTTGGATACTTAATGCGGAAATGCAAAAAGAAACACGCGAGTTTGAAAAACCGTAAACGAAGAAAATTCGAGGAAAAAAAAAGTGAAAAAAGGAATGCAACACGAGGACTTCCCAGGAGGTCACCCATCCTAGTACTACTCTCGCCCAAGCACGCTTAACTTCGGAGTTCTGATGGGATCCGGTGCTTTAGTGCTGGTATGATCGCATCCAACATGTATGCCACTCTCCTTCCTCTTATCCTCTCGCCCCGACGCTTCGCCGCGCCACGTGGGCCCCATTCCGCTCCCGCGTTTCTTCCTTCTACCATGACTCGGACGGCGAAACCGTTTTTCGATCTTTAGCGACCATGATTTGGATACTTAATGCGGAAATGCAAAAAGAAACACGCGAGTTTGAAAAACCGTAAACGAAGAAAATTCGAGGAAAAAAAAAGTGAAAAAAGGAATGCAACACGAGGACTTCCCAGGAGGTCACCCATCCTAGTACTACTCTCGCCCAAGCACGCTTAACTTCGGAGTTCTGATGGGATCCGGTGCTTTAGTGCTGGTATGATCGCATCCGACATGTATGCCACTCTCCTTCCTCTTATCCTCTCGCCCCGACGCTTCGCCGCGCCACGTGGGCCCCATTCCGCTCCCGCGTTTCTTCCTTCTACCATGACTCGGACGGCGAAACCGTTTTTCGATCTTTAGCGACCATGATTTGGATACTTAATGCGGAAATGCAAAAAGAAACACGCGAGTTTGAAAAACCGTAAACGAAGAAAATTCGAGGAAAAAAAAAGTGAAAAAAGGAATGCAACACGAGGACTTCCCAGGAGGTCACCCATCCTAGTACTACTCTCGCCCAAGCACGCTTAACTTCGGAGTTCTGATGGGATCCGGTGCTTTAGTGCTGGTATGATCGCATCCGACATGTATGCCACTCTCCTTCCTCTTATCCTCTCGCCCCGACGCTTCGCCGCGCCACGTGGGCCCCATTCCGCTCCCGCGTTTCTTCCTTCTACCATGACTCGGACGGCGAAACCGTTTTTCGATCTTTAGCGACCATGATTTGGATACTTAATGCGGAAATGCAAAAAGAAACACGCGAGTTTGAAAAACCGTAAACGAAGAAAATTCGAGGAAAAAAAAAGTGAAAAAAGGAATGCAACACGAGGACTTCCCAGGAGGTCACCCATCCTAGTACTATCTCGCCCAAGCACGCTTAACTTCGGAGTTCTGATGGGATCCGGTGCTTTAGTGCTGGTATGATCGCATCCGACATGTATGCCACTCTCCTTCCTCTTATCCTCTCGCCCCGACGCTTCGCCGCGCCACGTGGGCCCCATTCCGCTCCCGCGTTTCTTCCTTCTACCATGACTCGGACGGCGAAACCGTTTTTCGATCTTTAGCGACCATGATTTGGATACTTAATGCGGAAATGCAAAAAGAAACACGCGAGTTTGAAAAACCGTAAACGAAGAAAATTCGAGGAAAAAAAAAGTGAAAAAAGGAATGCAACACGAGGACTTCCCAGGAGGTCACCCATCCTAGTACTATCTCGCCCAAGCACGCTTAACTTCGGAGTTCTGATGGGATCCGGTGCTTTAGTGCTGGTATGATCGCATCCGACATGTATGCCACTCTCCTTCCTCTTATCCTCTCGCCCCGACGCTTCGCCGCGCCACGTGGGCCCCATTCCGCTCCCGCGTTTCTTCCTTCTACCATGACTCGGACGGCGAAACCGTTTTTCGATTTTTAGCGACCATGATTTGGATACTTAATGCGGAAATGCAAAAAGAAACACGCGAGTTTGAAAAACCGTAAACGAAGAAAATTCGAGGAAAAAAAAAGTGAAAAAAGGAATGCAACACGAGGACTTCCCAGGAGGTCACCCATCCTAGTACTACTCTCGCCCAAGCACGCTTAACTTCGGAGTTCTGATGGGATCCGGTGCTTTAGTGCTGGTATGATCGCATCCGACATGTATGCCACTCTCCTTCCTCTTATCCTCTCGCCCCGACGCTTCGCCGCGCCACGTGGGCCCCATTCCGCTCCCGCGTTTCTTCCTTCTACCATGACTCGGACGGCGAAACCGTTTTTTGATTTTTAGCGACCATGATTTGGATACTTAATGCGGAAATGCAAAAAGAAACACGCGAGTTTGAAAAACCGTAAACGAAGAAAATTCGAGGAAAAAAAAAGTGAAAAAAGGAATGCAACACGAGGACTTCCCAGGAGGTCACCCATCCTAGTACTACTCTCGCCCAAGCACGCTCAACTTCGGAGCTCTGATGGGATCCGGTGCTTTAGTGCTGGTATGATCGCATCCGTCATGTATGCCACTCTCCTTCCTCTTATCCTCTCGCCCCGACGCTTCGCCGCGCCACGTGGGCCCCATTCCGCTCCTGCGTTTCTTCCTTCTACCATGACTCGGACGGCGAAACCGTTTTTCGATTTTTAGCGACCATGATTTGGATACTTAATGCGGAAATGCAAAAAGAAACACGCGAGTTTGAAAAACCGTAAACGAAGAAAATTCGAGGAAAAAAAAAAGTGAAAAAAGGAATGCAACACGAGGACTTCCCAGGAGGTCACCCATCCTAGTACTACTCTCGCCCAAGCACGCTTAACTTCGGAGTTCTGATGGGATCCGGTGCTTTAGTGCTGGTATGATCGCATCCGACATGTATGCCACTCTCCTTCCTCTTATCCTCTCGCCCCGACGCTTCGCCGCGCCACGTGGGCCCCATTCCGCTCCCGCGTTTCTTCCTTCTACCATGACTCGGACGGCGAAACCGTTTTTCGATTTTTAGCGACCATGATTTGGATACTTAATGCGGAAATGCAAAAAGAAACACGCGAGTTTGAAAAACCGTAAACGAAGAAAATTCGAGGAAAAAAAAAGTGAAAAAAGGAATGCAACACGAGGACTTCCCAGGAGGTCACCAATCCTAGTACTACTCTCGCCCAAGCAAGCTTAACTTCGGAGTTCTGATGGGATCCGGTGCTTTAGTGCTGGTATGATCGCATCCGACATGTATGCCACTCTCCTTCCTCTTATCCTCTCGCCCCGACGCTTCGCCGCGCCACGTGGGCCCCATTCCGCTCCCGCGTTTCTTCCTTCTACCATGACTCGGACGGCGAAACCGTTTTTCGATTTTTAGCGACCATGATTTGGATACTTAATGCGGAAATGCAAAAAGAAACACGCGAGTTTGAAAAACCGTAAACGAAGAAAATTCGAGGAAAAAAAAAGTGAAAAAAGGAATGCAACACGAGGACTTCCCAGGAGGTCACCAATCCTAGTACTACTCTCGCCCAAGCAAGCTTAACTTCGGAGTTCTGATGGGATCCGGTGCTTTAGTGCTGGTATGATCGCATCCGACATGTATGCCACTCTCCTTCCTCTTATCCTCTCGCCCCGACGCTTCGCCGCGCCACGTGGGCCCCATTCCGCTCCCGCGTTTCTTCCTTCTACCATGACTCGGACGGCGAAACCGTTTTTCGATTTTTAGCGACCATGATTTGGATACTTAATGCGGAAATGCAAAAAGAAACACGCGAGTTTGAAAAACCGTAAACGAAGAAAATTCGAGGAAAAAAAAAGTGAAAAAAGGAATGCAACACGAGGACTTCCCAGGAGGTCACCCATCCTAGTACTACTCTCGCCCAAGCACGCTTAACTTCGGAGCTCTGATGGGATCCGGTGCTTTAGTGCTGGTATGATCGCATCCGTCATGTATGCCACTCTCCTTCCTCTTATCCTCTCGCCCCGACGCTTCGCCGCGCCACGTGGGCCCCATTCCGCTCCCGCGTTTCTTCCTTCTACCATGACTCGGACGGCGAAACCGTTTTTCGATTTTTAGCGACCATGATTTGGATACTTAATGCGGAAATGCACAAAGAAACACGCGAGTTTGAAAAACCGTAAACGAAGAAAATTCGAGGAAAAAAAAAGTGAAAAAAGGAATGCAACACGAGGACTTCCCAGGAGGTCACCCATCCTAGTACTACTCTCGCCCAAGCACGCTTAACTTCGGAGTTCTGATGGGATCCGGTGCTTTAGTGCTGGTATGATCGCATCCGACATGTATGCCACTCTCCTTCCTCTTATCCTCTCGCCCCGACGCTTCGCCGCGCCACGTGGGCCCCATTCCGCTCCCGCGTTTCTTCCTTCTACCATGACTCGGACGGCGAAACCGTTTTTCGATTTTTAGCGACCATGATTTGGATACTTAATGCGGAAATGCAAAAAGAAACACGCGAGTTTGAAAAACCGTAAACGAAGAAAATTCGAGGAAAAAAAAAGTGAAAAAAGGAATGCAACACGAGGACTTCCCAGGAGGTCACCCATCCTAGTACTACTCTCGCCCAAGCACGCTTAACTTCGGAGTTCTGATGGGATCCGGTGCTTTAGTGCTGGTATGATCGCATCCGACATGTATGCCACTCTCCTTCCTCTTATCCTCTCGCCCCGACGCTTCGCCGCGCCACGTGGGCCCCATTCCGCTCCCGCGTTTCTTCCTTCTACCATGACTCGGACGGCGAAACCGTTTTTCGATCTTTAGCGACCATGATTTGGATACTTAATGCGGAAATGCAAAAAGAAACACGCGAGTTTGAAAAACCGTAAACGAAGAAAATTCGAGGAAAAAAAAGTGAAAAAAGGAATGCAACACGAGGACTTCCCAGGAGGTCACCCATCCTAGTACCACTCTCGCCCAAGCACGCTTAACTTCGGAGTTCTGATGGGATCGGGTGCTTTAGTGCTGGTATGATCGCATCCGACATGTATGCCACTCTCCTTCCTCTTATCCTCTCGCCCCGACGCTTCGCCGCGCCACGTGGGCCCCATTCCGCTCCCGCGTTTCTTCCTTCTACCATGACTCGGACGGCGAAACCGTTTTTCGATTTTTTAGCGACCATGATTTGGATACTTAATGCGGAAATGCAAAAAGAAACACGCGAGTTTGAAAAACCGTAAACGAAGAAAATTCGAGGAAAAAAAAGTGAAAAAAGGAATGCAACACGAGGACTTCCCAGGAGGTCACCCATCCTAGTACTACTCTCGCCCAAGCACGCTTAACTTCGGGAGGTCACCCATCCTAGTACTACTCTCGCCCAAGCACGCTTAACTTCGGAGTTCTGATGGGATCCGGTGCTTTAGTGCTGGTATGATCGCATCCGATATGTATGCCACTCTCCTTCCTCTTATCCTCTCGCCCCGACGCTTCGCCGCGCCACGTGGGCCCCATTCCGCTCCCGCGTTTCTTCCTTCTACCATGACTCGGACGGCGAAACCGTTTTTCGATTTTTAGCGACCATGATTTGGATACTTAATGCGGAAATGCAAAAAGAAACACGCGAGTTTGAAAAACCGTAAACGAAGAAAATTCGAGGAAAAAAAAAGTGAAAAAAGGAATGCAACACGAGGACTTCCCAGGAGGTCACCCATCCTAGTACTACTCTCGCCCAAGCACGCTTAACTTCGGAGTTCTGATGGGATCCGGTGCTTTAGTGCTGGTATGATCGCATCCGACATGTATGCCACTCTCCTTCCTCTTATCCTCTCGCCCCGACGCTTCGCCGCGCCACGTGGGCCCCATTCCGCTCCCGCGTTTCTTCCTTCTACCATGACTCGGACGGCGAAACCGTTTTTCGATCTTTAGCGACCATGATTTGGATACTTAATGCGGAAATGCAAAAAGAAACACGCGAGTTTGAAAAACCGTAAACGAAGAAAATTCGAGGAAAAAAAAAGTGAAAAAAGGAATGCAACACGAGGACTTCCCAGGAGGTCACCCATCCTAGTACTACTCTCGCCCAAGCACGCTTAACTTCGGAGTTCTGATGGGATCCGGTGCTTTAGTGCTGGTATGATCGCATCCGACATGTATGCCACTCTCCTTCCTCTTATCCTCTCGCCCCGACGCTTCGCCGCGCCACGTGGGCCCCATTCCGCTCCCGCGTTTCTTCCTTCTACCATGACTCGGACGGCGAAACCGTTTTTCGATCTTTAGCGACCATGATTTGGATACTTAATGCGGAAATGCAAAAAGAAACACGCGAGTTTGAAAAAGGTTAAACGAAGAAAATTCGAGGAAAAAAAAAGTGAAAAAAGGAATGCAACACGAGGACTTCCCAGGAGGTCACCCATCCTAGTACTACTCTCGCCCAAGCACGCTTAACTTCGGAGTTCTGATGGGATCCGGTGCTTTAGTGCTGGTATGATCGCATCCGACATGTATGCCACTCTCCTTCCTCTTATCCTCTCGCCCCGACGCTTCGCCGCGCCACGTGGGCCCCATTCCGCTCCCGCGTTTCTTCCTTCTACCATGACTCGGACGGCGAAACCGTTTTTCGATCTTTAGCGACCATGATTTGGATACTTAATGCGGAAATGCAAAAAGAAACACGCGAGTTTGAAAAACCGTAAACGAAGAAAATTCGAGGAAAAAAAAAGTGAAAAAAGGAATGCAACACGAGGACTTCCTAGGAGGTCACCCATCCTAGTACTACTCTCGCCCAAGCACGCTTAACTTCGGAGTTCTGATGGGATCCGGTGCTTTAGTGCTGGTATGATCGCATCCGACATGTATGCCACTCTCCTTCCTCTTATCCTCTCGCCCCGACGCTTCGCCGCGCCACGTGGGCCCCATTCCGCTCCCGCGTTTCTTCCTTCTACCATGACTCGGACGGCGAAACCGTTTTTCGATTTTTAGCGACCATGATTTGGATACTTAATGCGGAAATGCAAAAAGAAACACGCGAGTTTGAAAAACCGTAAACGAAGAAAATTCGAGGAAAAAAAAAGTGAAAAAAGGAATGCAACACGAGGACTTCCCAGGAGGTCACCCATCCTAGTACTACTCTCGCCCAGGAGGTCACCCATCCTAGTACTACTCTCGCCCAAGCACGCTTAACTTCGGAGTTCTGATGGGATCCGGTGCTTTAGTGCTGGTATGATCGCATCCGACATGTATGTCACTCTCCTTCCTCTTATCCTCTCGCCCCGACGCTTCGCCGCGCCACGTGGGCCCCATTCCGCTCCCGCGTTTCTTCCTTCTACCATGACTCGGACGGCGAAACCGTTTTTCGATCTTTAGCGACCATGATTTGGATACTTAATGCGGAAATGCAAAAAGAAACACGCGAGTTTGAAAAACCGTAAACGAAGAAAATTCGAGGAAAAAAAAGTGAAAAAAGGAATGCAACACGAGGACTTCCCAGGAGGTCACCCATCCTAGTACTACTCTCGCCCAAGCACGCTTAACTTCGGAGTTCTGATGGGATCTGGTGCTTTAGTGCTGGTATGATCGCATCCAACATGTATGCCACTCTCCTTCCTCTTATCCTCTCGCCCCGACGCTTCGCCGCGCCACGTGGGCCCCATTCCGCTCCCGCGTTTCTTCCTTCTACCATGACTCGGACGGCGAAACCGTTTTTCGATTTTTAGCGACCATGATTTGGATACTTAATGCGGAAATGCAAAAAGAAACACGCGAGTTTGAAAAACCGTAAACGAAGAAAATTCGAGGAAAAAAAAAGTGAAAAAAGGAATGCAACACGAGGACTTCCTAGGAGGTCACCCATCCTAGTACTACTCTCGCCCAAGCACGCTTAACTTCGGAGTTCTGATGGGATACGGTGCTTTAGTGCTGGTATGATCGCATCCGACATGTATGCCACTCTCCTTCCTCTTATCCTCTCGCCCCGACGCTTCGCCGCGCCACGTGGGCTCCATTCCGCTCCCGCGTTTCTTCCTTCTACCATGACTCGGACGGCGAAACCGTTTTTCGATTTTTAGCGACCATGATTTGGATACTTAATGCGGAAATGCAAAAAGAAACACGCGAGTTTGAAAAACCGTAAACGAAGAAAATTCGAGGAAAAAAAAAGTGAAAAAAGGAATGCAACACGAGGACTTCCCAGGAGGTCACCCATCCTAGTACTACTCTCGCCCAAGCACGCTTAACTTCGGAGTTCTGATGGGATCCGGTGCTTTAGTGCTGGTATGATCGCATCCGACATGTATGCCACTCTCCTTCCTCTTATCCTCTCGCCCCGACGCTTCGCCGCGCCACGTGGGCCCCATTCCGCTCCCGCGTTTCTTCCTTCTACCATGACTCGGACGGCGAAACCGTTTTTCGATCTTTAGCGACCATGATTTGGATACTTAATGCGGAAATGCAAAAAGAAACACGCGAGTTTGAAAAACCGTAAACAAAGAAAATTCGAGGAAAAAAAAAGTGAAAAAAGGAATGCAACACGAGGACTTCCCAGGAGGTCACCCATCCTAGTACTACTCTCGCCCAAGCACGCTTAGTGCTGGTATGATCGCATCCGACATGTATGCCACTCTCCTTCCTCTTATCCTCTCGCCCCGACGCTTCGCCGCGCCACGTGGGCCCCATTCCGCTCCCGCGTTTCTTCCTTCTACCATGACTCGGACGGCGAAACCGTTTTTCGATCTTTAGCGACCATGATTTGGATACTTAATGCGGAAATGCAAAAAGAAACACGCGAGTTTGAAAAACCGTAAACGAAGAAAATTCGAGGAAAAAAAAGTGAAAAAAGGAATGCAACACGAGGACTTCCCAGGAGGTCACCCATCCTAGTACTACTCTCGCCCAAGCACGCTTAACTTCAGAGTTCTGATGGGATCCGGTGCTTTAGTGCTGGTATGATCGCATCCGACATGTATGCCACTCTCCTTCCTCTTATCCTCTCGCCCCGACGCTTCGCCGCGCCACGTGGGCCCCATTCCGCTCCCGCGTTTCTTCCTTCTACCATGACTCGGACGGCGAAACCGTTTTTCGATCTTTAGCGACCATGATTTGGATACTTAATGCGGAAATGCAAAAAGAAACACGCGAGTTTGAAAAACCGTAAACGAAGAAAATTCGAGGAAAAAAAAAGTGAAAAAAGGAATGCAACACGAGGACTTCCCAGGAGGTCACCCATCCTAGTACTAATCTCGCCCAAGCACGCTTAACTTCGGAGTTCTGATGGGATCCGGTGCTTTAGTGCTGGTATGATCGCATCCGACATGTATGCCACTCTCCTTCCTCTTATCCTCTCGCCCCGACGCTTCGCCGCGCCACGTGGGCCCCATTCCGCTCCCGCGTTTCTTCCTTCTACCATGACTCGGACGGCGAAACCGTTTTTCGATTTTTAGCGACCATGATTTGGATACTTAATGCGGAAATGCAAAAAGAAACACGCGAGTTTGAAAAACCGTAAACGAAGAAAATTCGAGGAAAAAAAAAGTGAAAAAAGTAATGCAACACGAGGACTTCCCAGGAGGTCACCCATCCTAGTACTACTCTCGCCCAAGCACGCTTAACTTCGGAGTTCTGATGGGATCCGGTGCTTTAGTGCTGGTATGATCGCATCCGACATGTATGCCACTCTCCTTCCTCTTATCCTCTCGCCCCGACGCTTCGCCGCGCCACGTCGGCCCCATTCCGCTCCCGCGTTTCTTCCTTCTACCATGACTCGGACGGCGAAACCGTTTTTCGATTTTTAGCGACCATGATTTGGATACTTAATGCGGAAATGCAAAAAGAAACACGCGAGTTTGAAAAACCGTAAACGAAGAAAATTCGAGGAAAAAAAAAGTGAAAAAAGGAATGCAACACGAGGACTTCCCAGGAGGTCACCCATCCTAGTACTACTCTCGCCCAAGCACGCTTCACTTCGGAGATCTGATGGGATCCGGTGCTTTAGTGCTGGTATGATCGCATCCGACATGTATGCCACTCTCCTTCCTCTTATCCTCTCGCCCCGACGCTTCGCCGCGCCACGTGGGCTCCATTCCGCTCCCGCGTTTCTTCCTTCTACCATGACTCGGACGGCGAAACCGTTTTTCGATTTTTAGCGACCATGATTTGGATACTTAATGCGGAAATGCAAAAAGAAACACGCGAGTTTGAAAAACCGTAAACGAAGAAAATTCGAGGAAAAAAAAAGTGAAAAAAGGAATGCAACACGAGGACTTCCCAGGAGGTCACCCATCCTAGTACTACTCTCGCCCAAGCACGCTTATCTTCGGAGTTCTGATGGGATCCGGTGCTTTAGTGCTGGTATGATCGCATCCGACATGTATGCCACTCTCCTTCCTCTTATCCTCTCGCCCCGACGCTTCGCCGCGCCACGTGGGCCCCATTCCGCTCCCGCGTTTCTTCCTTCTACCATGACTCGGACGGCGAAACCGTTTTTCGATTTTTAGCGACCATGATTTGGATACTTAATGCGGAAATGCAAAAAGAAACACGCGAGTTTGAAAAACCGTAAACGAAGAAAATTCGAGGAAAAAAAAAGTGAAAAAAGGAATGCAACACGAGGACTTCCCAGGAGGTCACCAATCCTAGTACTACTCTCGCCCAAGCACGCTTAACTTCAGAGTTCTGATGGGATCCGGTGCTTTAGTGCTGGTATGATCGCATCCGACATGTATGCCACTCTCCTTCCTCTTATCCTCTCGCCCCGACGCTTCGCCGCGCCACGTGGGCCCCATTCCGCTCCCGCGTTTCTTCCTTCTACCATGACTCGGACGGCGAAACCGTTTTTCGATTTTTAGCGACCATGATTTGGATACTTAATGCGGAAATGCAAAAAGAAACACGCGAGTTTGAAAAACCGTAAACGAAGAAAATTCGAGGGAAAAAAAAGTGAAAAAAGGAATGCAACACACGCGAGTTTGAAAAACCGTAAACGAAGAAAATTCGAGGGAAAAAAAAGTGAAAAAAGGAATGCAACACGAGGACTTCCCAGGAGGTCACCCATCCTAGTACTACTCTCGCCCAAGCACGCTTAACTTCGGAGTTCTGATGGGATCCGGTGCTTTAGTGCTGGTATGATCGCATCTGACATGTATGCCACTCTCCTTCCTCTTATCCTCTCGCCCCGACGCTTCGCCGCGCCACGTGGGCCCCATTCCGCTCCCGCGTTTCTTCCTTCTACCATGACTCGGACGGCGAAACCGTTTTTCGATTTTTAGCGACCATGTTTTGGATACTTAATGCGGAAATGCAAAAAGAAACACGCGAGTTTGAAAAACCGTAAACGAAGAAAATTCGAGGGAAAAAAAAGTGAAAAAAGGAATGCAACACGAGGACTTCCCAGGAGGTCACCCATCCTAGTACTACTCTCGCCCAAGCACGCTTAACTTCGGAGTTCTAATGGGATCCGGTGCTTTAGTGCTGGTATGATCGCATCCAACATGTATGCCACTCTCCTTCCTCTTATCCTCTCGCCCCGACGCTTCGCCGCGCCACGTGGGCCCCACTCCGCTCCCGCGTTTCTTCCTTCTACCATGGCTCGGACGGCGAAACCGTTTTTCGATTTTTAGCGACCATGATTTGGATACTTAATGCGGAAATGCAAAAAGAAACACGCGAGTTTGAAAAACCGTAAACGAAGAAAATTCGAGGAAAAAAAAAGTGAAAAAAGGAATGGAACACGAGGACTTCCCAGGAGGTCACCCATCATAGTACTACTCCCGCCCAAGCACGCTTAACTTTGGAGTTCTGATGGGATCCGGTGCTTTAGTGCTGTTATGATCGCATCCGACATGTATGCCACTCTCCTTCCTCTTATCCTCTCGCCCCGACGCTTCGCCGCGCCACGTGGGCCCCATTCCGCTCCCGCGTTTCTTCCTTCTACCATGACTCGGACGGCGAAACCGTTTTTCGATTTTTAGCGACCATGATTTGGATACTTAATGCGGAAATGCAAAAAGAAACACGCGAGTTTGAAAAACCGTAAACGAAGAAAATTCGAGGGAAAAAAAAGTGAAAAAAGGAATGCAACACGAGGACTTCCCAGGAGGTCACCCATCCTAGTACTACTCTCGCCCAAGCACGCTTAACTTCGGAGTTCTGATGGGATCCGGTGCTTTAGTGCTGGTATGATCGCATCCGACATGTATGCCACTCTCCTTCCTCTTATCCTCTCGCCCCGACGCTTCGCCGCGCCACGTGGGCCCCATTCCGCTCCCGCGTTTCTTCCTTCTACCATGACTCGGACGGCGAAACCGTTTTTCGATTTTTAGCGACCATGATTTGGATACTTAATGCGGAAATGCAAAAAGAAACACGCGAGTTTGAAAAACCGTAAACGAAGAAAATTCGAGGGAAAAAAAAGTGAAAAAAGGAATGCAACACGAGGACTTCCCAGGAGGTCACCCATCTTAGTACTACTCTCGCCCAAGCACGCTTAACTTCGGAGTTCTGATGGGATCCGGTGCTTTAGTGCTGGTATGATCGCATCCGACATGTATGCCACTCTCCTTCCTCTTATCCTCTCGCCCCGACGCTTCGCCGCGCCACGTGGGCCCCACTCCGCTCCCGCGTTTCTTCCTTCTACCATGGCTCGGACGGCGAAACCGTTTTTCGATTTTTAGCGACCATGATTTGGATACTTAATGCGGAAATGCAAAAAGAAACACGCGAGTTTGAAAAACCGTAAACGAAGAAAATTCGAGGGAAAAAAAAGTGAAAAAAGGAATGCAACACGAGGACTTCCCAGGAGGTCACCCATCCTAGTACTACTCTCGCCCAAGCACGCTTAACTTCGGAGTTCTGATGGGATCCGGTGCTTTAATGCTGGTATGATCGCATCCGACATGTATGCCACTCTCCTTCCTCTTATCCTCTCGACCCGACGCTTCGCCGCGCCACGTGGGCCCCATTCCGCTCCCGCGTTTCTTCCTTCTACCATGACTCGGACGGCGAAACCGTTTTTCGATTTTTAGCGACCATGATTTGGATACTTAATGCGGAAATGCAAAAAGAAACACGCGAGTTTGAAAAACCGTAAACGAAGAAAATTCGAGGGAAAAAAAAGTGAAAAAAGGAATGCAACATGAGGACTTCCCAGGAGGTCACCCATCCTAGTACTACTCTCGCCCAAGCACGCTTAACTTCGGAGTTCTGATGGGATCCGGTGCTTTAGTGCTGGTATGATCGCTTCCGACATGTATGCCACTCTCCTTCCTCTTATCCTCTCGCCCCGACGCTTCGCCGCGCCACGTGGGCCCCACTCCGCTCCCGCGTTTCTTCCTTCTACCATGGCTCGGACGGCGAAACCGTTTTTCGATTTTTAGCGACCATGATTTGGATACTTAATGCGGAAATGCAAAAAGAAACACGCGAGTTTGAAAAACCGTAAACGAAGAAAATTCGAGGGAAAAAAAAGTGAAAAAAGGAATGCAACACGAGGACTTCCCAGGAGGTCACCCATCCTAGTACTACTCACGACCAAGCACGCTTAACTTCGGAGTTCTGATGGGATCCGGTGCTTTAGTGCTGGTATGATCGCATCCGACATGTATGCCACTCTCCTTCCTCTTATCCTCTCGCCCCGACGCTTCGCCGCGCCACGTGGGCCCCATTCCGCTCCCGCGTTTCTTCCTTCTACCATGACTCGGACGGCGAAACCGTTTTTCGATTTTTAGCGACCATGATTTGGATACTTAATACGGAAATGCAAAAAGAAACACGCGAGTTTGAAAAACCGTAAACGAAGAAAATTCGAGGGAAAAAAAAGTGAAAAAAGGAATGCAACACACGCGAGTTTGAAAAACCGTAAACGAAGAAAATTCGAGGGAAAAAAAAGTGAAAAAAGGAATGCAACACGAGGACTTCCCAGGAGGTCACCCATCCTAGTACTACTCTCGCCCAAGCACGCTTAACTTCGGAGTTCTGATGGGATCCGGTGCTTTAGTGCTGGTATGATCGCATCTGACATGTATGCCACTCTCCTTCCTCTTATCCTCTCGCCCCGACGCTTCGCCGCGCCACGTGGGCCCCATTCCGCTCCCGCGTTTCTTCCTTCTACCATGACTCGGACGGCGAAACCGTTTTTCGATTTTTAGCGACCATGTTTTGGATACTTAATGCGGAAATGCAAAAAGAAACACGCGAGTTTGAAAAACCGTAAACGAAGAAAATTCGAGGGAAAAAAAAGTGAAAAAAGGAATGCAACACGAGGACTTCCCAGGAGGTCACCCATCCTAGTACTACTCTCGCCCAAGCACGCTTAACTTCGGAGTTCTAATGGGATCCGGTGCTTTAGTGCTGGTATGATCGCATCCAACATGTATGCCACTCTCCTTCCTCTTATCCTCTCGCCCCGACGCTTCGCCGCGCCACGTGGGCCCCACTCCGCTCCCGCGTTTCTTCCTTCTACCATGGCTCGGACGGCGAAACCGTTTTTCGATTTTTAGCGACCATGATTTGGATACTTAATGCGGAAATGCAAAAAGAAACACGCGAGTTTGAAAAACCGTAAACGAAGAAAATTCGAGGAAAAAAAAAGTGAAAAAAGGAATGGAACACGAGGACTTCCCAGGAGGTCACCCATCGTAGTACTACTCCCGCCCAAGCACGCTTAACTTCGGAGTTCTGATGGGATCCGGTGCTTTAGTGCTGGTATGATCGCATCTGACATGTATGCCACTCTCCTTCCTCTTATCCTCTCGCCCCGACGCTTCGCCGCGCCACGTGGGCCCCATTCCGCTCCCGCGTTTCTTCCTTCTACCATGACTCGGACGGCGAAACCGTTTTTCGATTTTTAGCGACCATGATTTGGATACTTAATGCGGAAATGCAAAAAGAAACACGCGAGTTTGAAAAACCGTAAACGAAGAAAATTCGAGGGAAAAAAAAGTGAAAAAAGGAATGCAACACGAGGACTTCCCAGGAGGTCACCCATCCTAGTGCTACTCTCGCCCAAGCACGCTTAACTTCGGAGTTCTGATGGGATCCGGTGCTTTAGTGCTGGTATGATCGCATCCGACATGTATGCCACTCTCCTTCCTCTTATCCTCTCGCCCCGACGCTTCGCCGCGCCACGTGGGCCCCACTCCGCTCCCGCGTTTCTTCCTTCTACCATGGCTCGGACGGCGAAACCGTTTTTCGATTTTTAGCGACCATGATTTGGATACTTAATGCGGAAATGCAAAAAGAAACACGCGAGTTTGAAAAACCGTAAACGAAGAAAATTCGAGGAAAAAAAAAGTGAAAAAAGGAATGGAACACGAGGACTTCCCAGGAGGTCACCCATCGTAGTACTACTCCCGCCCAAGCACGCTTAACTTCGGAGTTCTAATGGGATCCGGTGCTTTAGTGCTGGTATGATCGCATCCGACATGTATGCCACTCTCCTTCCTCTTATCCTCTCGCCCCGACGCTTCGCCGCGCCACGTGGGCCCCACTCCGCTCCCACGTTTCTTCCTTCTACCATGGCTCGGACGGCGAAACCGTTTTTCGATTTTTAGCGACCATGATTTGGATACTTAATGCGGAAATGCAAAAACAAACACGCGAGTTTGAAAAACCGTAAACGAAGAAAATTCGAGGGAAAAAAAAGTGAAAAAAGGAATGCAACACGAGGACTTCCCAGAAGGTCACCCATCCTAGTACTACTCTCGCCCAAGCACGCTTAACTTCAGAGTTCTGATGGGATCCGGTGCTTTAGTGCTGGTATGATCGCATCCGACATGTATGCCACTCTCCTTCCTCTTATCCTCTCGCCCCGACGCTTCGCCGCGCCACGTGGGCCCCACTCCGCTCCCGCGTTTCTTCCTTCTACCATGGCTCGGACGGCGAAACCGTTTTTCGATTTTTAGCGACCATGATTTGGATACTTAATGCGGAAATGCAAAAAGAAACACGCGAGTTTGAAAAACCGTAAACGAAGAAAATTCGAGGAAAAAAAAAGTGAAAAAAGGAATGCAACACGAGGACTTCCCAGGAGGTCACCCATCCTAGTACTACTCTCGCCCAAGCACGCTTAACTTCGGAGTTCTGATGGGATCCGGTGCTTTAGTGCTGGTATGATCGCATCCGACATGTATGCCACTCTCCTTCCTCTTATCCTCTCGCCCCGACGCTTCGCCGCGCCACGTGGGCCCCATTCCGCTCCCGCGTTTCTTCCTTCTACCATGACTCGGACGGCGAAACCGTTTTTCGATTTTTAGCGACCATAATTTGGATACTTAATGCGGAAATGCAAAAAGAAACACGCGAGTTTGAAAAACCGTAAACGAAGAAAATTCGAGGGAAAAAAAAGTGAAAAAAGGAATGCAACACGAGGACTTCCCAGGAGGTCACCCATCCTAGTACTACTCTCGCCCAAGCACGCTTAACTTCGGAGTTCTGATGGGATCCGGTGCTTTAGTGCTGGTATGATCGCATCCGACATGTATGCCACTCTCCTTCCTCTTATCCTCTCGCCCCGACGCTTCGCCGCGCCACGTGGGCCCCATTCCGCTCCCGCGTTTCTTCCTTCTACCATGACTCGGACGGCGAAACCGTTTTTCGATTTTTAGCGACCATGATTTGGATACTTAATGCGGAAATGCAAAAAGAAACACGCGAGTTTGAAAAACCGTAAACGAAGAAAATTCGAGGAAAAAAAAAGTGAAAAAAGGAATGCAACACGAGGACTTCCAAGGAGGTCACCCATCCTAGTACTACTCTCGCCCAAGCACGCTTAACTTCGGAGTGCTGATGGGATCCGGTGCTTTAGTGCTGGTATGATCGCATCCGACATGTATGCCACTCTCCTTCCTCTTATCCTCTCGCCCCGACGCTTCGCCGCGCCACGTGGGCCCCATTCGGCTCCCGCGTTTCTTCCTTCTACCATGACTCGGACGGCGAAACCGTTTTTCGATTTTTAGCGACCATGATTTGGATACTTAATGCGGAAATGCAAAAAGAAACACGCGAGTTTGAAAAACCGTAAACGAAGAAAATTCGAGGGAAAAAAAAGTGAAAAAAGGAATGCAACACGAGGACTTCCCAGGAGGTCACCCATCCTAGTACTACTCTCGCCCAAGCACGCTTAACTTCGGAGTTCTGATGGGATCCGGTGCTTTAGTGCTGGTATGATCGCATCCGACATGTATGCCACTCTCCTTCCTCTTATCCTCTCGCCCCGACGCTTTGCCGCGCCACGTGGGCCCCATTCCGCTCCCGCGTTTCTTCCTTCTACCATGACTCGGACGGCGAAACCGTTTTTCGATTTTTAGCGACCATGATTTGGATACTTAATGCGGAAATGCAAAAAGAAACACGCGAGTTTGAAAAACCGTAAACGAAGAAAATTCGAGGGAAAAAAAAGTGAAAAAAGGAATGCAACACGAGGACTTCCCAGGAGGTCACCCATCCTAGTGCTACTCTCGCCCAAGCACGCTTAACTTCGGAGTTCTGATGGGATCCGGTGCTTTAGTGCTGGTATGATCGCATCCGACATGTATGCCACTCTCCTTCCTCTTATCCTCTCGCCCCGACGCTTCGCCGCGCCACGTGGGCCCCACTCCGCTCCCGCGTTTCTTCCTTCTACCATGGCTCGGACGGCGAAACCGTTTTTCGATTTTTAGCGACCATGATTTGGATACTTAATGCGGAAATGCAAAAAGAAACACGCGAGTTTGAAAAACCGTAAACGAAGAAAATTCGAGGGAAAAAAAGTGAAAAAAGGAATGCAACACGAGGACTTCCCAGGAGGTCACCCATCCTAGTACTACTCCCGCCCAAGCACGCTTAACTTCGGAGTTCTGATGGGATCCGGTGCTTTAGTGCTGGTATGATCGCATCCGACATGTATGCCACTCTCCTTCCTCTTATCCTCTCGCCCCGACGCTTCGCCGCGCCACGTGGGCCCCATTCCGCTCCCGCGTTTCTTCCTTCTACCATGACTCGGACGGCGAAACCGTTTTTCGATTTTTAGCGACCATGATTTGGATACTTAATGCGGAAATGCAAAAAGAAACACGCGAGTTTGAAAAACCGTAAACGAAGAAAATTCGAGGGAAAAAAAAGTGAAAAAAGGAATGCAACACGAGGACTTCCCAGGACGTCACCCATCCTAGTACTACTCTCGCCCAAGCACGCTTAACTTCGGAGTTCTGATGGGATCCGGTGCTTTAGTGCTGGTATGATCGCTTCCGACATGTATGCCACTCTCCTTCCTCTTATCCTCTCGCCCCGACGCTTCGCCGCGCCACGTGGGCCCCACTCCGCTCCCGCGTTTCTTCCTTCTACCATGGCTCGGACGGCGAAACCGTTTTTCGATTTTTAGCGACCATGATTTGGATACTTAATGCGGAAATGCAAAAAGAAACACGCGAGTTTGAAAAACCGTAAACGAAGAAAATTCGAGGGAAAAAAAAGTGAAAAAAGGAATGCAACACGAGGACTTCCCAGGAGGTCACCCATCCTAGTACTACTCTCGCCCAAGCACGCTTAACTTCGGAGTGCTGATGGGATCCGGTGCTTTAGTGCTGGTACGATCGCATCCGACATGTATGCCACTCTCCTTCCTCTTATCCTCTCGCCCCGACGCTTCGCCGCGCCACGTGGGCCCCATTCCGCTCCCGCGTTTCTTCCTTCTACCATGACTCGGACGGCGAAACCGTTTTTCGATTTTTAGCGACCATGATTTGGATACTTAATGCGGAAATGCAAAAAGAAACACGCGAGTTTGAAAAACCGTAAACGAAGAAAATTCGAGGGAAAAAAAAGTGAAAAAAGGAATGCAACACGAGGACTTCCCAGGAGGTCACCCATCCTAGTACTACTCTCGCCCAAGCACGCTTAACTTCGGAGTTCTGATGGGATCCGGTGCTTTAGTGCTGGTATGATCGCATCCGACATGTATGCCACTCTCCTTCCTCTTATCCTCTCGCCCCGACGCTTCGCCGCGCCACGTGGGCCCCATTCCGCTCCCGCGTTTCTTCCTTCTACCATGACTCGGACGGCGAAACCGTTTTTCGATTTTTAGCGACCATGATTTGGATACTTAATGCGGAAATGCAAAAAGAAACACGCGAGTTTGAAAAACCGTAAACGAAGAAAATTCGAGGGAAAAAAAAGTGAAAAAAGGAATGCAACACGAGGACTTCCCAGGAGGTCACCCATCCTAGTGCTACTCTCGCCCAAGCACGCTTAACTTCGGAGTTCTGATGGGATCCGGTGCTTTAGTGCTGGTATGATCGCATCCGACATGTATGCCACTCTCCTTCCTCTTATCCTCTCGCCCCGACGCTTCGCCGCGCCACGTGGGCCCCACTCCGCTCCCGCGTTTCTTCCTTCTACCATGGCTCGGACGGCGAAACCGTTTTTCGATTTTTAGCGACCATGATTTGGATACTTAATGCGGAAATGCAAAAAGAAACACGCGAGTTTGAAAAACCGTAAACGAAGAAAATTCGAGGGAAAAAAAAGTGAAAAAAGGAATGCAACACGAGGACTTCCCAGGAGGTCACCCATCCTAGTGCTACTCTCGCCCAAGCACGCTTAACTTCGGAGTTCTGATGGGATCCGGTGCTTTAGTGCTGGTATGATCGCATCCGACATGTATGCCACTCTCCTTCCTCTTATCCTCTCGCCCCGACGCTTCGCCGCGCCACGTGGGCCCCACTCCGCTCCCGCGTTTCTTCCTTCTACCATGGCTCGGACGGCGAAACCGTTTTTCGATTTTTAGCGACCATGATTTGGATACTTAATGCGGAAATGCAAAAAGAAACACGCGAGTTTGAAAAACCGTAAACGAAGAAAATTCGAGGGAAAAAAAAGTGAAAAAAGGAATGCAACACGAGGACTTCCCAGGAGGTCACCCATCCTAGTACTACTCTCGCCCAAGCACGCTTAACTTCGGAGTTCTGATGGGATCCGGTGCTTTAGTGCTGGTATGATCGCTTCCGACATGTATGCCACTCTCCTTCCTCTTATCCTCTCGCCCCGACGCTTCGCCGCGCCACGTGGGCCCCACTCCGCTCCCGCGTTTCTTCCTTCTACCATGGCTCGGACGGCGAAACCGTTTTTCGATTTTTAGCGACCATGATTTGGATACTTAATGCGGAAATGCAAAAAGAAACACGCGAGTTTGAAAAACCGTAAACGAAGAAAATTCGAGGGAAAAAAAGTGAAAAAAGGAATGCAACACGAGGACTTCCCAGGAGGTCACCCATCCTAGTACTACTCTCGCCCAAGCACGCTTAACTTCGGAGTTCTGATGGGATCCGGTGCTTTAGTGCTGGTATGATCGCATCCGACATGTATGCCACTCTCCTTCCTCTTATCCTCTCGCCCCGACGCTTCGCCGCGCCACGTGGGCCCCATTCCGCTCCCGCGTTTCTTCCTTCTACCATGACTCGGATGGCGAAACCGTTTTTCGATTTTTAGCGACCATGATTTGGATACTTAATGCGGAAATGCAAAAAAAACACGCGAGTTTGAAAAACCGTAAACGAAGAAAATTCGAGGGAAAAAAAAGTGAAAAAAGGAATGCAACACGAGGACTTCCCAGGAGGTCACCCATCCTAGTACTACTCTCGCCCAAGCACGCTTAACTTCGGAGTTCTGATGGGATCCGGTGCTTTAGTGCTGGTATGATCGCATCCGACATGTATGCCACTCTCTTTCCTCTTATCCTCTCGCCCCGACGCTTCGCCGCGCCACGTGGGCCCCATTCCGCTCCCGCGTTTCTTCCTTCTACCATGGCTCGGACGGCGAAACCGTTTTTCGATTTTTAGCGACCATGATTTGGATACTTAATGCGGAAATGCAAAAAGAAACACGCGAGTTTGAAAAACCGTAAACGAAGAAAATTCGAGGGAAAAAAAAGTGAAAAAAGGAATGCAACACGAGGACTTCCCAGGAGGTCACCCATCCTAGTACTACTCTCGCCCAAGCACGCTTAACTTCGGAGTTCTGATGGGATCCGGTGCTTTAGTGCTGGTATGATCGCATCCAACATGTATGCCACTCTCCTTCCTCTTATCCTCTCGCCCCGACGCTTCGCCGCGCCACGTGGGCCCCACTCCGCTCCCGCGTTTCTTCCTTCTACCATGACTCGGACGGCGAAACCGTTTTTCGATTTTTAGCGACCATGATTTGGATACTTAATGCGGAAATGCAAAAAGAAACACGCGAGTTTGAAAAACCGTAAACGAAGAAAATTCGAGGAAAAAAAAAGTGAAAAAAGGAATGCAACACGAGGACTTCCCAGGAGGTCACCCATCCTAGTACTACTCCCGCCCAAGCACGCTTAACTTCGGAGTTCTGATGGGATCCGGTGCTTTAGTGCTGGTATGATCGCATCCGACATGTATGCCACTCTCCTTCCTCTTATCCTCTCGCCCCGACGCTTCGCCGCGCCACGTGGGCCCCATTCCGCTCCCGCGTTTCTTCCTTCTACCATGACTCGGACGGCGAAACCGTTTTTCGATTTTTAGCGACCATGATTTGGATACTTAATGCGGAAATGCAAAAAGAAACACGCGAGTTTGAAAAACCGTAAACGAAGAAAATTCGAGGGAAAAAAAAGTGAAAAAAGGAATGCAACACGAGGACTTCCCAGGAGGTCACCCATCCTAGTACTACTCTCGCCCAAGCACGCTTAACTTCGGAGTTCTGATGGGATCCGGTGCTTTAGTGCTGGTATGATCGCATCCGACATGTATGCCACTCTCCTTCCTCTTATCCTCTCGCCCCGACGCTTCGCCGCACCACGTGGGCCCCACTCCGCTCCCGCGTTTCTTCCTTCTACCATGACTCGGACGGCGAAACCGTTTTTCGATTTTTAGCGACCATGATTTGGATACTTAATGCGGAAATGCAAAAAGAAACACGCGAGTTTGAAAAACCGTAAACGAAGAAAATTCGAGGGAAAAAAAGTGAAAAAAGGAATGCAACACGAGGACTTCCCAGGAGGTCACCCATCCTAGTACTACTCTCGCCCAAGCACGCTTAACTTCAAAGTTCTGATGGGATCCGGTGCTTTAGTGCTGGTATGATCGCATCCGACATGTATGCCACTCTCCTTCCTCTTATCCTCTCGCCCCGACGCTTCGCCGCGCCACGTGGGCCCCACTCCGCTCCCGCGTTTCTTCCTTCTACCATGGCTCGGACGGCGAAACCGTTTTTCGATTTTTAGCGACCATGATTTGGATACTTAATGCGGAAATGCAAAAACAAACACGCGAGTTTGAAAAACCGTAAACGAAGAAAATTCGAGGGAAAAAAAAGTGAAAAAAGGAATGCAACACGAGGACTTCCCAGAAGGTCACCCATCCTAGTACTACTCTCGCCCAAGCACGCTTAACTTCAGAGTTCTGATGGGATCCGGTGCTTTAGTGCTGGTATGATCGCATCCGACATGTATGCCACTCTCCTTCCTCTTATCCTCTCGCCCCGACGCTTCGCCGCGCCACGTGGGCCCCACTCCGCTCCCGCGTTTCTTCCTTCTACCATGGCTCGGACGGCGAAACCGTTTTTCGATTTTTAGCGACCATGATTTGGATACTTAATGCGGAAATGCAAAAACAAACACGCGAGTTTGAAAAACCGTAAACGAAGAAAATTCGAGGGAAAAAAAAGTGAAAAAAGGAATGCAACACGAGGACTTCCCAGAAGGTCACCCATCCTAGTACTACTCTCGCCCAAGCACGCTTAACTTCAGAGTTCTGATGGGATCCGGTGCTTTAGTGCTGGTATGATCGCATCCGACATGTATGCCACTCTCCTTCCTCTTATCCTCTCGCCCCGACGCTTCGCCGCGCCACGTGGGCCCCACTCCGCTCCCGCGTTTCTTCCTTCTACCATGGCTCGGACGGCGAAACCGTTTTTCGATTTTTAGCGACCATGATTTGGATACTTAATGCGGAAATGCAAAAAGAAACACGCGAGTTTGAAAAACCGTAAACGAAGAAAATTCGAGGAAAAAAAAAGTGAAAAAAGGAATGCAACACGAGGACTTCCCAGGAGGTCACCCATCCTAGTACTACTCTCGCCCAAGCACGCTTAACTTCGGAGTTCTGATGGGAACCGGTGCTTTAGTGCTGGTATGATCGCATCCGACATGTATGCCACTCTCCTTCCTCTTATCCTCTCGCCCCGACGCTTCGCCGCGCCACGTGGGCCCCATTCCGCTCCCGCGTTTCTTCCTTCTACCATGACTCGGACGGCGAAACCGTTTTTCGATTTTTAGCGACCATGATTTGGATACTTAATGCGGAAATGCAAAAAGAAACACGCGAGTTTGAAAAACCGTAAACGAAGAAAATTCGAGGAAAAAAAAAGTGAAAAAAGGAATGCAACACGAGGACTTCCCAGGAGGTCACCCATCCTAGTACTACTCTCGCCCAAGCACGCTTAACTTCGGAGTTCTGATGGGATCCGGTGCTTTAGTGCTGGTATGATCGCATCCGACATGTATGCCACTCTCCTTCCTCTTATCCTCTCGCCCCGACGCTTCGCCGCGCCACGTGGGCCCCACTCCGCTCCCGCGTTTCTTCCTTCTACCATGACTCGGACGGCGAAACCGTTTTTCGATTTTTAGCGACCATGATTTGGATACTTAATGCGGAAATGCAAAAAGAAACACGCGAGTTTGAAAAACCGTAAACGAAGAAAATTCGAGGGAAAAAAAAGTGAAAAAAGGAATGCAACACGAGGACTTCCCAGGAGGTCACCCATCCTAGTACTACTCTCGCCCAAGCACGCTTAACTTCGGAGTTCTGATGGGATCCGGTGCTTTAGTGCTGGTATGATCGCATCCGACATGTATGCCACTCTCCTTCCTCTTATCCTCTCGCCCCGACGCTTCGCCGCGCCACGTGGGCCCCACTCCGCTCCCGCGTTTCTTCCTTCTACCATGACTCGGACGGCGAAACCGTTTTTCGATTTTTAGCGACCATGATTTGGATACTTAATGCGGAAATGCAAAAAGAAACACGCGAGTTTGAAAAACCGTAAACGAAGAAAATTCGAGGGAAAAAAAAGTGAAAAAAGGAATGCAACCCGAGGACTTCCAAGGAGGTCACCCATCCTAGTACTACTCTCGCCCAAGCACGCTTAACTTCGGAGTGCTGATGGGATCCGGTGCTTTAGTGCTGGTATGATCGCATCCGACATGTATGCCACTCTCCTTCCTCTTATCCTCTCGCCCCGACGCTTCGCCGCGCCACGTGGGCCCCATTCCGCTCCCGCGTTTCTTCCTTCTACCATGACTCGGACGGCGAAACCGTTTTTCGATTTTTAGCGACCATGATTTGGATACTTAATGCGGAAATGCAAAAAGAAACACGCGAGTTTGAAAAACCGTAAACGAAGAAAATTCGAGGGAAAAAAAAGTGAAAAAAGGAATGCAACACGAGGACTTCCCAGGAGGTCACCCATCCTAGTACTACTCTCGCCCAAGCACGCTTAACTTCGGAGTTCTGATGGGATCCGGTGCTTTAGTGCTGGTATGATCGCATCCGACATGTATGCCACTCTCCTTCCTCTTATCCTCTCGCCCCGACGCTTCGTCGCGCCACGTGGGCCCCACTCCGCTCCCGCGTTTCTTCCTTCTACCATGGCTCGGACGGCGAAACCGTTTTTCGATTTTTAGCGACCATGATTTGGATACTTAATGCGGAAATGCAAAAAGAAACACGCGAGTTTGAAAAACCGTAAACGAAGAAAATTCGAGGGAAAAAAAAGTGAAAAAAGGAATGCAACACGAGGACTTCCCAGGAGGTCACCCATCCTAGTACTACTCTCGCCCAAGCACGCTTAACTTCGGAGTTCTGATGGGATCCGGTGCTTTAGTGCTGGTATGATCGCATCCGACATGTATGCCACTCTCCTTCCTCTTATCCTCTCGCCCCGACGCTTCGCCGCGCCACGTGGGCCCCACTCCGCTCCCGCGTTTCTTCCTTCTACCATGACTCGGACGGCGAAACCGTTTTTCGATTTTTAGCGACCATGATTTGGATACTTAATGCGGAAATGCAAAAAGAAACACGCGAGTTTGAAAAACCGTAAACGAAGAAAATTCGAGGGAAAAAAAAGTGAAAAAAGGAATGCAACCCGAGGACTTCCAAGGAGGTCACCCATCCTAGTACTACTCTCGCCCAAGCACGCTTAACTTCGGAGTGCTGATGGGATCCGGTGCTTTAGTGCTGGTATGATCGCATCCGACATGTATGCCACTCTCCTTCCTCTTATCCTCTCGCCCCGACGCTTCGCCGCGCCACGTGGGCCCCACTCCGCTCCCGCGTTTCTTCCTTCTACCATGACTCGGACGGCGAAACCGTTTTTCGATTTTTAGCGACCATGATTTGGATACTTAATGCGGAAATGCAAAAAGAAACACGCGAGTTTGAAAAACCGTAAACGAAGAAAATTCGAGGGAAAAAAAGTGAAAAAAGGAATGCAACACGAGGACTTCCCAGGAGGTCACCCATCCTAGTACTACTCTCGCCCAAGCACGCTTAACTTCGGAGTTCTGATGGGATCCGGTGCTTTAGTGCTGGTATGATCGCATCCGACATGTATGCCACTCTCCTTCCTCTTATCCTCTCGCCCCGACGCTTCGCCGCGCCACGTGGGCCCCATTCCGCTCCCGCGTTTCTTCCTTCTACCATGACTCGGACGGCGAAACCGTTTTTCGATTTTTAGCGACCATGATTTGGATACTTAATGCGGAAATGCAAAAAGAAACACGCGAGTTTGAAAAACCGTAAACGAAGAAAATTCGAGGGAAAAAAAGTGAAAAAAGGAATGCAACACGAGGACTTCCCAGGAGGTCACCCATCCTAGTACTACTCTCGCCCAAGCACGCTTAACTTCAGAGTTCTGATGGGATCCGGTGCTTTAGTGCTGGTATGATCGCATCCGACATGTATGCCACTCTCCTTCCTCTTATCCTCTCGCCCCGACGCTTCGCCGCGCCACGTGGGCCCCACTCCGCTCCCGCGTTTCTTCCTTCTACCATGGCTCGGACGGCGAAACCGTTTTTCGATTTTTAGCGACCATGATTTGGATACTTAATGCGGAAATGCAAAAACAAACACGCGAGTTTGAAAAACCGTAAACGAAGAAAATTCGAGGGAAAAAAAAGTGAAAAAAGGAATGCAACACGAGGACTTCCCAGAAGGTCACCCATCCTAGTACTACTCTCGCCCAAGCACGCTTAACTTCAGAGTTCTGATGGGATCCGGTGCTTTAGTGCTGGTATGATCGCATCCGACATGTATGCCACTCTCCTTCCTCTTATCCTCTCGCCCCGACGCTTCGCCGCGCCACGTGGGCCCCACTCCGCTCCCGCGTTTCTTCCTTCTACCATGGCTCGGACGGCGAAACCGTTTTTCGATTTTTAGCGACCATGATTTGGATACTTAATGCGGAAATGCAAAAAGAAACACGCGAGTTTGAAAAACCGTAAACGAAGAAAATTCGAGGAAAAAAAAAGTGAAAAAAGGAATGCAACACGAGGACTTCCCAGGAGGTCACCCATCCTAGTACTACTCTCGCCCAAGCACGCTTAACTTCGGAGTTCTGATGGGATCCGGTGCTTTAGTGCTGGTATGATCGCATCCGACATGTATGCCACTCTCCTTCCTCTTATCCTCTCGCCCCGACGCTTCGCCGCGCCACGTGGGCCCCATTCCGCTCCCGCGTTTCTTCCTTCTACCATGACTCGGACGGCGAAACCGTTTTTCGATTTTTAGCGACCATGATTTGGATACTTAATGCGGAAATGCAAAAAGAAACACGCGAGTTTGAAAAACCGTAAACGAAGAAAATTCGAGGAAAAAAAAAGTGAAAAAAGGAATGCAACACGAGGACTTCCCAGGAGGTCACCCATCCTAGTACTACTCTCGCCCAAGCACGCTTAACTTCGGAGTTCTGATGGGATCCGGTGCTTTAGTGCTGGTATGATCGCATCCGACATGTATGCCACTCTCCTTCCTCTTATCCTCTCGCCCCGACGCTTCGCCGCGCCACGTGGGCCCCACTCCGCTCCCGCGTTTCTTCCTTCTACCATGACTCGGACGGCGAAGCCGTTTTTCGATTTTTAGCGACCATGATTTGGATACTTAATGCGGAAATGCAAAAAGAAACACGCGAGTTTGAAAAACCGTAAACGAAGAAAATTCGAGGGAAAAAAAAGTGAAAAAAGGAATGCAACACGAGGACTTCCCAGGAGGTCACCCATCCTAGTACTACTCTCGCCCAAGCACGCTTAACTTCAGAGTTCTGATGGGATCCGGTGCTTTAGTGCTGGTATGATCGCATCCGACATGTATGCCACTCTCCTTCCTCTTATCCTCTCGCCCCGACGCTTCGCCGCGCCACGTGGGCCCCACTCCGCTCCCGCGTTTCTTCCTTCTACCATGACTCGGACGGCGAAACCGTTTTTCGATTTTTAGCGACCATGATTTGGATACTTAATGCGGAAATGCAAAAAGAAACACGCGAGTTTGAAAAACCGTAAACGAAGAAAATTCGAGGGAAAAAAAAGTGAAAAAAGGAATGCAACACGAGGACTTCCAAGGAGGTCACCCATCCTAGTACTACTCTCGCCCAAGCACGCTTAACTTCGGAGTGCTGATGGGATCCGGTGCTTTAGTGCTGGTATGATCGCATCCGACATGTATGCCACTCTCCTTCCTCTTATCCTCTCGCCCCGACGCTTCGCCGCGCCACGTGGGCCCCATTCCGCTCCCGCGTTTCTTCCTTCTACCATGACTCGGACGGCGAAACCGTTTTTCGATTTTTAGCGACCATGATTTGGATACTTAATGCGGAAATGCAAAAAGAAACACGCGAGTTTGAAAAACCGTAAACGAAGAAAATTCGAGGGAAAAAAAAGTGAAAAAAGGAATGCAACACGAGGACTTCCCAGGAGGTCACCCATCCTAGTACTACTCTCGCCCAAGCACGCTTAACTTCGGAGTTCTGATGGGATCCGGTGCTTTAGTGCTGGTATGATCGCATCCGACATGTATGCCACTCTCCTTCCTCTTATCCTCTCGCCCCGACGCTTCGCCGCGCCACGTGGGCCCCACTCCGCTCCCGCGTTTCTTCCTTCTACCATGGCTCGGACGGCGAAACCGTTTTTCGATTTTTAGCGACCATGATTTGGATACTTAATGCGGAAATGCAAAAAGAAACACGCGAGTTTGAAAAACCGTAAACGAAGAAAATTCGAGGAAAAAAAAAGTGAAAAAAGGAATGCAACACGAGGACTTCCCAGGAGGTCACCCATCGTAGTACTACTCCCGCCCAAGCACGCTTAACTTCGGAGTTCTGATAGGATCCGGTGCTTTAGTGCTGGTATGATCGCATCCGACATGTATGCCACTCTCCTTCCTCTTATCCTCTCGCCCCGACGCTTCGCCGCGCCACGTGGGCCCCATTCCGCTCCCGCGTTTCTTCCTTCTACCATGACTCGGACGGCGAAACCGTTTTTCGATTTTTAGCGACCATGATTTGGATACTTAATGCGGAAATGCAAAAAGAAACACGCGAGTTTGAAAAACCGTAAACGAAGAAAATTCGAGGGAAAAAAAAGTGAAAAAAGGAATGCAACACGAGGACTTCCCAGGAGGTCACCCATCCTAGTACTACTCTCGCCCAAGCATGCTTAACTTCGGAGTTCTGATGGGATCCGGTGCTTTAGTGCTGGTATGATCGCATCCGACATGTATGCCACTCTCCTTCCTCTTATCCTCTCGCCCCGACGCTTCGCCGCGCCACGTGGGCCCCATTCCGCTCCCGCGTTTCTTCCTTCTACCATGACTCGGACGGCGAAACCGTTTTTCGATTTTTAGCGACCATGATTTGGATACTTAATGCGGAAATGCAAAAAGAAACACGCGAGTTTGAAAAACCGTAAACGAAGAAAATTCGAGGAAAAAAAAAGTGAAAAAAGGAATGCAACACGAGGACTTCCAAGGAGGTCACCCATCCTAGTACTACTCTCGCCCAAGCACGCTTAACTTCGGAGTTCTGATGGGATCCAGTGCTTTAGTGCTGGTATGATCGCATCCGACATGTATGCCACTCTCCTTCCTCTTATCCTCTCGCCCCGACGCTTCGCCGCGCCACGTGGGCCCCATTCCGCTCCCGCGTTTCTTCCTTCTACCATGACTCGGACGGCGAAACCGTTTTTCGATTTTTAGCGACCATGATTTGGATACTTAATGCGGAAATGCAAAAAGAAACACGCGAGTTTGAAAAACCGTAAACGAAGAAAATTCGAGGAAAAAAAAGTGAAAAAAGGAATGCAACACGAGGACTTCCCAGGAGGTCACCCATCCTAGTACTACTCTCGCCCAAGCACGCTTAACTTCGGAGTTCTGATGGGATCCGGTGCTTTAGTGCTGGTATGATCGCATCCGACATGTATGCCACTCTCCTTCCTCTTATCCTCTCGCCCCGACGCTTCGCCGCGCTACGTGGGCCCCATTCCGCTCCCGCGTTTCTTCCTTCTAGCATGACTCGGACGGCGAAACCGTTTTTCGATTTTTAGCGACCATGATTTGGATACTCAATGCGGAAATGCAAAAAGAAACACGCGAGTTTGAAAAACCGTAAACGAAGAAAATTCGAGGAAAAAAAAAGTGAAAAAAGGAATGCAACACGAGGACTTCCCAGGAGGTCACCCATCCTAGTACTACTCTCGCCCAAGCACGCTTAACTTCGGAGTTCTGATGGGATCCGGTGCTTTAGTGCTGGTATGATCGCATCCGACATGTATGCCACTCTCCTTCCTCTTATCCTCTCGCCCCGACGCTTCGCCGCGCCACGTGGGCCCCACTCCGCTCCCGCGTTTCTTCCTTCTACCATGACTCGGATGGCGAAACCGTTTTTCGATTTTTAGCGACCATGATTTGGATACTTAATGCGGAAATGCAAAAAGAAACACGCGAGTTTGAAAAACCGTAAACGAAGAAAATTCGAGGGAAAAAAAAGTGAAAAAAGGAATGCAACACGAGGACTTCCCAGGAGGTCACCCATCCTAGTACTACTCTCGCCCAAGCACGCTTAACTTCGGAGTTCTGATGGGATCAGGTGCTTTAGTGCTGGTATGATCGCATCCGACATGTATGCCACTCTCCTTCCTCTTATCCTCTCGCCCCGACGCTTCGCCGCGCCACGTGGGCCCCATTCCGCTCCCGCGTTTCTTCCTTCTACCATGACTCGGACGGCGAAACCGTTTTTCGATTTTTAGCGACCATGATTTGGATACTTAATGCGGAAATGCAAAAAGAAACACGCGAGTTTGAAAAACCGTAAACGAAGAAAATTCGAGGGAAAAAAAGTGAAAAAAGGAATGCAACACGAGGACTTCCCAGGAGGTCACCCATCCTAGTACTACTCTCGCCCAAGCACGCTTAACTTCGGAGTTCTAATGGGATCCGGTGCTTTAGTGCTGGTATGATCGCATCCGACATGTATGCCACTCTCCTTCCTCTTATCCTCTCGCCCCGACGCTTCGCCGCGCCACGTGGGCCCCATTCCGCTCCCGCGTTTCTTCCTTCTACCATGACTCGGACGGCGAAACCGTTTTTCGATCTTTAGCGACCATGATTTGGATACTTAATGCGGAAATGCAAAAAGAAACACGCGAGTTTGAAAAACCGTAAACGAAGAAAATTCGAGGAAAAAAAAAGTGAAAAAAGGAATGCAACACGAGGACTTCGCAGGAGGTCACCCATCCTAGTACTACTCTCGCCCAAGCACGCTTAACTTCGGAGTTCTGATGGGATCCGGTGCTTTAGTGCTGGTATGATCGCATCCGACATGTATGCCACTCTCCTTCCTCTTATCCTCTCGCCCCGACGCTTCGCCGCGCCACGTGGGCCCCATTCCGCTCCCGCGTTTCTTCCTTCTACCATGACTCGGACGGCGAAACCGTTTTTCGATTTTTAGTGACCATGATTTGGATACTTAATGCGGAAATGCAAAAAGAAACACGCGAGTTTGAAAAACCGTAAACGAAGAAAATTCGAGGGAAAAAAAAGTGAAAAAAGGAATGCAACACGAGGACTTCCCAGGAGGTCACCCATCCTAGTACTACTCTCGCCCAAGCACGCTTAACTTCGGAGTTCTGATGGGATCCGGTGCTTTAGTGCTGGTATGATCGCATCTGACATGTATGCCACTCTCCTTCCTCTTATCCTCTCGCCCCGACGCTTCGCCGCGCCACGTGGGCCCCATTCCGCTCCCGCGTTTCTTCCTTCTACCATGACTCGGACGGCGAAACCGTTTTTCGATTTTTAGCGACCATGATTTGGATACTTAATGCGGAAATGCAAAAAGAAACACGCGAGTTTGAAAAACCGTAAACGAAGAAAATTCGAGGGAAAAAAAAGTGAAAAAAGGAATGCAACACGAGGACTTCCCAGGAGGTCACCCATCCTAGTACTACTCTCGCCCAAGCACGCTTAACTTCGGAGTTCTGATGGGATCCGGTGCTTTAGTGCTGGTATGATCGCATCCGACATGTATGCCACTCTCCTTCCTCTTATCCTCTCGCCCCGACGCTTCGCCGCGCCACGTGGGCCCCATTCCGCTCCCGCGTTTCTTCCTTCTACCATGACTCGGACGGCGAAACCGTTTTTCGATTTTTAGCGACCATGATTTGGATACTTAATGCGGAAATGCAAAAAGAAACACGCGAGTTTGAAAAACCGTAAACGAAGAAAATTCGAGGGAAAAAAAAGTGGAAAAAGGAATGCAACACGAGGACTTCCCAGGAGGTCACCCATCCTAGTACTACTCCCGCCCAAGCACGCTTAACTTCGGAGTTCTGATGGGATCCGGTGCTTTAGTGCTGGTATGATCGCATCCGACATGTATGCCACTCTCCTTCCTCTTATCCTCTCGCCCCGACGCTTCGCCGCGCCACGTGGGCCCCATTCCGCTCCCGCGTTTCTTCCTTCTACCATGACTCGGACGGCGAAACCGTTTTTCGATTTTTAGCGACCATGATTTGGATACTTAATGCGGAAATGCAAAAAGAAACACGCGAGTTTGAAAAACCGTAAACGAAGAAAATTCGAGGAAAAAAAAGTGAAAAAAGGAATGCAACACGAGGACTTCCCAGGAGGTCACCCATCCTAGTACTACTCTCGCCCAAGCACGCTTAACTTCGGAGTTCTGATGGGATCCGGTGCTTTAGTGCTGGTATGATCGCATCCGACATGTATGCCACTCTCCTTCCTCTTATCCTCTCGCCCCGACGCTTCGCCGCGCCACGTGGACCCCATTCCGCTCCCGCGTTTCTTCCTTCTACCATGACTCGGACGGCGAAACCGTTTTTCGATTTTTAGCGACCATGATTTGGATACTTAATGCGGAAATGCAAAAAGAAACACGCGAGTTTGAAAAACCGTAAACGAAGAAAATTCGAGGGAAAAAAAAGTGAAAAAAGGAATGCAACACGAGGACTTCCCAGGAGGTCACCCATCCTAGTACTACTCTCGCCCAAGCACGCTTAACTTCGGAGTTCTGATGGGATCCGGTGCTTTAGTGCTGGTATGATCGCATCCGACATGTATGCCACTCTCCTTCCTCTTATCCTCTCGCCCCGACGCTTCGCCGCGCCACGTGGGCCCCATTCCGCTCCCGCGTTTCTTCCTTCTACCATGACTCGGACGGCGAAACCGTTTTTCGATTTTTAGCGACCATGATTTGGATACTTAATGCGGAAATGCAAAAAGAAACACGCGAGTTTGAAAAACCGTAAACGAAGAAAATTCGAGGGAAAAAAAAGTGAAAAAAGGAATGCAACACGAGGACTTCCCAGGAGGTCACCCATCCTAGTACTACTCTCGCCCAAGCACGCTTAACTTCGGAGTTCTGATGGGATCCGGTGCTTTAGTGCTGGTATGATCGCATCCAACATGTATGCCACTCTCCTTCCTCTTATCCTCTCGTCCCGACGCTTCGCCGCGCCACGTGGGCCCCATTCCGCTCCCGCGTTTCTTCCTTCTACCATGACTCGGACGGCGAAACCGTTTTTCGATTTTTAGCGACCATGATTTGGATACTTAATGCGGAAATGCAAAAAGAAACACGCGAGTTTGAAAAACCGTAAACGAAGAAAATTCGAGGGAAAAAAAAGTGAAAAAAGGAATGCAACACGAGGACTTCCCAGGAGGTCACCCATCCTAGTACTACTCTCGCCCAAGCACGCTTAACTTCGGAGTTCTGATGGGATCCGGTGCTTTAGTGCTGGTATGATCGCATCCGACATGTATGCCACTCTCCTTCCTCTTATCCTCTCGCCCCGACGCTTCGCCGCGCCACGTGGGCCCCATTCCGCTCCCGCGTTTCTTCCATCTACCATGACTCGGACGGCGAAACCGTTTTTCGATTTTTAGCGACCATGATTTGGATACTTAATGCGGAAATGCAAAAAGAAACACGCGAGTTTGAAAAACCGTAAACGAAGAAAATTCGAGGGAAAAAAAAGTGAAAAAAGGAATGCAACACGAGGACTTCCCAGGAGGTCACCCATCCTAGTACTACTCTCGCCCAAGCACGCTTAACTTCGGAGTTCTGATGGGATCCGGTGCTTTAGTGCTGGTATGATCGCATCCGACATTATGCCACTCTCCTTCCTCTTATCCTCTCGCCCCGACGCTTCGCCGCGCCACGTGGGCCCCATTCCGCTCCCGCGTTTCTTCCTTCTACCATGACTCGGACGGCGAAACCGTTTTTCGATTTTTAGCGACCATGATTTGGATACTTAATGCGGAAATGCAAAAAGAAACACGCGAGTTTGAAAAACCGTAAACGAAGAAAATTCGAGGAAAAAAAAGTGAAAAAAGGAATGCAACACGAGGACTTCCCAGGAGGTCACCCATCCTAGTACTACTCTCGACAAGCACGCTTAACTTCGGAGTTCTGATGGGATCCGGTGCTTTAGTGCTGGTATGATCGCATCCGACATGTATGCCACTCTCCTTCCTCTTATCCTCTCGCCCCGACGCTTCGCCGCGCCACGTGGGCCCCATTCCGCTCCCGCGTTTCTTCCTTCTACCATGCCTCGGACGGCGAAACCGTTTTTCGATTTTTAGCGACCATGATTTGGATACTTAATGCGGAAATGCAAAAAGAAACACGCGAGTTTGAAAAACCGTAAACGAAGAAAATTCGAGGGAAAAAAAAGTGAAAAAAGGAATGCAACACGAGGACTTCCCAGGAGGTCACCCATCCTAGTTCTACTCTCGCCCAAGCACGCTTAACTTCGGAGTTCTGATGGGATCCGGTGCTTTAGTGCTGGTATGATCGCATCCGACATGTATGCCACTCTCCTTCCTCTTATCCTCTCGCCCCGACGCTTCGCCGCGCCACGTGGGCCCCATTCCGCTCCCGCGTTTCTTCCTTCTACCATGACTCGGACGGCGAAACCGTTTTTCGATTTTTAGCGACCATGATTTGGATACTTAATGCGGAAATGCAAAAAGAAACACGCGAGTTTGAAAAACCGTAAACGAAGAAAATTCGAGGGAAAAAAAAGTGAAAAAAGGAATGCAACACGAGGACTTCCCAGGAGGTCACCCATCCTAGTTCTACTCTCGCCCAAGCACGCTTAACTTCGGAGTTCTGATGGGATCCGGTGCTTTAGTGCTGGTATGATCGCATCCGACATGTATGCCACTCTCCTTCCTCTTATCCTCTCGCCCCGACGCTTCGCCGCGCCACGCGGGCCCCATTCCGCTCCCGCGTTTCTTCCTTCTACCATGACTCGGACGGCGAAACCGTTTTTCGATTTTTAGCGACCATGATTTGGATACTTAATGCGGAAATGCAAAAAGAAACACGCGAGTTTGAAAAACCGTAAACGAAGAAAATTCGAGGAAAAAAAAGTGAAAAAAGGAATGCAACACGAGGACTTCGCAGGAGGTCACCCATCCTAGTACTACTCTCGCCCAAGCACGCTTAACTTCGGAGTTCTGATGGGATCCGGTGCTTTAGTGCTGGTATGATCGCATCCGACATGTATGCCACTCTCCTTCCTCTTATCCTCTCGCCCCGACGCTTCGCCGCGCCACGTGGGCCCCATTCCGCTCCCGCGTTTCTTCCTTCTACCATGACTCGGACGGCGAAACTGTTTTTCGATTTTTAGCGACCATGATTTGGATACTTAATGCGGAAATGCAAAAAGAAACACGCGAGTTTGAAAAACCGTAAACGAAGAAAATTCGAGGAAAAAAAAGTGAAAAAAGGAATGCAACACGAGGACTTCCCAGGAGGTCACCCATCCTAGTACTACTCTCGCCCAAGCACGCTTAACTTCGGAGTTCTGATGGGATCCGGTGCTTTAGTGCTGGTATGATCGCATCCGACATGTATGCCACTCTCCTTCCTCTTATCCTCTCGCCCCGACGCTTCGCCGCGCCACGTGGGCCCCATTCCGCTCCCGCGTTTCTTCCTTCTACCATGACTCGGACGGCGAAACCGTTTTTCGATTTTTAGCGACCATGATTTGGATACTTAATGCGGAAATGCAAAAAGAAACACGCGAGTTTGAAAAACCGTAAACGAAGAAAATTCGAGGAAAAAAAAAGTGAAAAAAGGAATGCAACACGAGGACTTCCCAGGAGGTCACCCATCCTAGTACTACTCTCGCCCAAGCACGCTTAACTTCGGAGTTCTGATGGGATCCGGTGCTTTAGTGCTGGTATGATCGCATCCGACATGTATGCCACTCTCCTTCCTCTTATCCTCTCGCCCCGACGCTTCGCCGCGCCACGTGGGCCCCATTCCGCTCCCGCGTTTCTTCCTTCTACCATGACTCGGACGGCGAAACCGTTTTTCGATTTTTAGCGACCATGATTTGGATACTTAATGCGGAAATGCAAAAAGAAACACGCGAGTTTGAAAAACCGTAAACGAAGAAAATTCGAGGAAAAAAAAAGTGAAAAAAGGAATGCAACACGAGGACTTCCCAGGAGGTCACCCATCCTAGTACTACTCTCGCCCAAGCACGCTTAACTTCGGAGTTCTGATGGGATCCGGTGCTTTAGTGCTGGTATGATCGCATCCGACATGTATGCCACTCTCCTTCCTCTTATCCTCTCGCCCCGACGCTTCGCCGCGCCACGTGGGCCCCATTCCGCTCCCGCGTTTCTTCCTTCTACCATGACTCGGACGGCGAAACCGTTTTTCGATTTTTAGCGACCATGATTTGGATACTTAATGCGGAAATGCAAAAAGAAACACGCGAGTTTGAAAAACCGTAAACGAAGAAAATTCGAGGAAAAAAAAAGTGAAAAAAGGAATGCAACACAAGGACTTCCCAGGAGGTCACCCATCCTAGTACTACTCTCGCCCAAGCACGCTTAACTTCGGAGTTCTAATGGGATCCGGTGCTTTAGTCCTGGTATGATCGCATCCGACATGTATGCCACTCTCCTTCCTCTTATCCTCTCGCCCCGACGCTTCGCCGCGCCACGTGGGCCCCATTCCGCTCCCGCGTTTCTTCCTTCTACCATGACTCGGACGGCGAAACCGTTTTTCGATTTTTAGCGACCATGATTTGGATACTTAATGCGGAAATGCAAAAAGAAACACGCGAGTTTGAAAAACCGTAAACGAAGAAAATTCGAGGAAAAAAAAAGTGAAAAAAGGAATGCAACACGAGGACTTCCCAGGAGGTCACCCATCCTAGTACTACTCTCGCCCAAGCACGCTTAACTTCGGAGTTCTGATGGGATCCGGTGCTTTAGTGCTGGTATGATCGCATCCGACATGTATGCCACTCTCCTTCCTCTTATCCTCTCGCCCCGACGCTTCGCCGCGCCACGTGGGCCCCATTCCGCTCCCGCGTTTCTTCCTTCTACCATGACTCGGACGGCGAAACCGTTTTTCGATTTTTAGCGACCATGATTTGGATACTTAATGCGGAAATGCAAAAAGAAACACGCGAGTTTGAAAAACCGTAAACGAAGAAAATTCGAGGAAAAAAAAAGTGAAAAAAGGAATGCAACACGAGGACTTCCCAGGAGGTCACCCATCCTAGTACTACTCTCGCCCAAGCACGCTTAACTTCGGAGTTCTGATGGGATCTAGTGCTTTAGTGCTGCTATGATCGCATCCGACATGTATGCCACTCTCCTTCCTCTTATCCTCTCGCCCCGACGCTTCGCCGCGCCACGTGGGCCCCATTCCGCTCCCGCGTTTCTTCCTTCTACCATGACTCGGACGGCGAAACCGTTTCTCGATCTTTAGCGACCATGATTTGGATACTTAATGCGGAAATGCAAAAAGAAACACGCGAGTTTGAAAAACCGTAAACGAAGAAAATTCGAGGAAAAAAAAAGTGAAAAAAGGAATGCAACACGAGGACTTCCCAGGAGGTCACCCATCCTAGTACTACTCTCGCCCAAGCACGCTTAACTTCGGAGTTCTGATGGGATCCGGTGCTTTAGTGCTGGTATGATCGCATCCGACATGTATGCCACTCTCCTTCCTCTTATCCTCTCGCCCCGACGCTTCGCCGCGCCACGTGGGCCCCATTCCGCTCCCGCGTTTCTTCCTTCTACCATGACTCGGACGGCGAAACCGTTTTTCGATCTTTAGCGACCATGATTTGGATACTTAATGCGGAAATGCAAAAAGAAACACGCGAGTTTGACAAACCGTAAACGAAGAAAATTCGAGGAAAAAAAAAGTGAAAAAAGGAATGCAACACGAGGACTTCCCAGGAGGTCACCCATCCTAGTACTACTCTCGCCCAAGCACGCTTAACTTCGGAGTTCTGATGGGATCCGGTGCTTTAGTGCTGGTATGATCGCATCCGACATGTATGCCACTCTCCTTCCTCTTATCCTCTCGCCCCGACGCTTCGCCGCGCCACGTGGGCCCCATTCCGCTCCCGCGTTTCTTCCTTCTACCATGACTCGGACGGCGAAACCGTTTTTCGATCTTTAGCGACCATGATTTGGATACTTAATGCGGAAATGCAAAAAGAAACACGCGAGTTTGAAAAACCGTAAACGAAGAAAATTCGAGGAAAAAAAAAGTGAAAAAAGGAATGCAACACGAGGACTTCCCAGGAGGTCACCCATCCTAGTACTACTCTCGCCCAAGCACGCTTAACTTCGGAGTTCTGATGGGATCCGGTGCTTTAGTGCTGGTATGATCGCGTCCGACATGTATGCCACTCTCCTTCCTCTTATCCTCTCGCCCCGACGCTTCGCCGCGCCACGTGGGCCCCATTCCGCTCCCACGTTTCTTCCTTCTACCATGACTCGGACGGCGAAACCGTTTTTCGATTTTTAGCGACCATGATTTGGATACTTAATGCGGAAATGCAAAAAGAAACACGCGAGTTTGAAAAACCGTAAACGAAGAAAATTCGAGGAAAAAAAAAGTGAAAAAAGGAATGCAACACGAGGACTTCCCAGGAGGTCACCCATCCTAGTACTACTCTCGCCCAAGCACGCTTAACTTCGGAGTTCTGATGGGATCCAGTGCTTTAGTGCTGGTATGATCGCATCCGACATGTATGCCACTCTCCTTCCTCTTATCCTCTCGCCCCGACGCTTCGCCGCGCCACGTGGGCCCCATTCCGCTCCCGCGTTTCTTCCTTCTACCATGACTCGGACGGCGAAACCGTTTTTCGATTTTTAGCGACCATGATTTGGATACTTAATGCGGAAATGCAAAAAGAAACACGCGAGTTTGAAAAAACCGTAAACGAAGAAAATTCGAGGAAAAAAAAAGTGAAAAAAGGATTGCAACACGAGGACTTCCCAGGAGGTCACCCATCCTAGTACTACTCTCGCCCAAGCACGCTTAACTTCGGAGTTCTGATGGGATCCGGTGCTTTAGTGCTAGTATGATCGCATCCGACATGTATGCCACTCTCCTTCCTCTTATCCTCTCGCCCCGACGCTTCGCCGCGCCACGTGGGCCCCATTCCGCTCCCGCGTTTCTTCCTTCTACCATGACTCGGACGGCGAAACCGTTTTTCGATTTTTAGCGACCATGATTTGGATACTTAATGCGGAAATGCAAAAAGAAACACGCGAGTTTGACAAACCGTAAACGAAGAAAATTCGAGGAAAAAAAAGTGAAAAAAGGAACGCAACACGAGGACTTCCCAGGAGGTCACCCATCCTAGTACTACTCTCGCCCAAGCACGCTTAACTTCGGAGTTCTGATGGGATCCGGTGCTTTAGTGCTGGTATGATCGCATCCGACATGTATGCCACTCTCCTTCCTCTTATCCTCTCGCCCCGACGCTTCGCCGCGCCACGTGGGCCCCATTCCGCTCCCGCGTTTCTTCCTTCTACCATGACTCGGACGACGAAACCGTTTTTCGATCTTTAGCGACCATGATTTGGATACTTAATGCGGAAATGCAAAAAGAAACACGCGAGTTTGAAAAACCGTAAACGAAGAAAATTCGAGGAAAAAAAAAGTGAAAAAAGGAATGCAACACGAGGACTTCCCAGGAGGTCACCCATCCTAGTACTACTCTCGCCCAAGCACGCTTAACTTCGGAGTTCTGATGGGATCCGGTGCTTTAGTGCTGGTATGATCGCATCCGACATGTATGCCACTCTCCTTCCTCTTATCCTCTCGCCCCGACGCTTCGCCGCGCCACGTGGGCCCCATTCCGCTCCCGCGTTTCTTCCTTCTACCATGACTCGGACGGCGAAACCGTTTTTCGATTTTTAGCGACCATGATTTGGATACTTAATGCGGAAATGCAAAAAGAAACACGCGAGTTTGAAAAACCGTAAACGAAGAAAATTCGAGGAAAAAAAAAGTGAAAAAAGGAATGCAACACGAGGACTTCCCAGGAGGTCACCCATCCTAGTACTACTCACGCCCAAGCACGCTTAACTTCGGAGTTCTGATGGGATCCGGTGCTTTAGTGCTGGTATGATCGCATCCGACATGTATGCCACTCTCCTTCCTCTTATCCTCTCGCCCCGACGCTTCGCCGCGCCACGTGGGCCCCATTCCGCTCCCGCGTTTCTTCCTTCTACCATGACTCGGACGGCGAAACCGTTTTTCGATTTTTAGCGACCATGATTTGGATACTTAATGCGGAAATGCAAAAAGAAACACGCGAGTTTGAAAAAACCGTAAACGAAGAAAATTCGAGGAAAAAAAAGTGAAAAAAGGATTGCAACACGAGGACTTCCCAGGAGGTCACCCATCCTAGTACTACTCTCGCCCAAGCACGCTTAACTTCGGAGTTCTGATGGGATCCGGTGCTTTAGTGCTGGTATGATCGCATCCGGCATGTATGCCACTCTCCTTCCTCTTATCCTCTCGCCCCGACGCTTCGCCGCGCCACGTGGGCCCCATTCCGCTCCCGCGTTTCTTCCTTCTACCATGACTCGGACGGCGAAACCGTTTTTCGATTTTTAGCGACCATGATTTGGATACTTAATGCGGAAATGCAAAAAGAAACACGCGAGTTTGACAAACCGTAAACGAAGAAAATTCGAGGAAAAAAAAAGTGAAAAAAGGAACGCAACACGAGGACTTCCCAGGAGGTCACCCATCCTAGTACTACTCTCGCCCAAGCACGCTTAACTTCGGAGTTCTGATGGGATCCGGTGCTTTAGTGCTGGTATGATCACATCCGACATGTATGCCACTCTCCTTCCTCTTATCCTCTCGCCCCGACGCTTCGCCGCTCCACGTGGGCCCCATTCCGCTCCCGCGTTTCTTCCTTCTACCATGACTCGGACGACGAAACCGTTTTTCGATCTTTAGCGACCATGATTTGGATACTTAATGCGGAAATGCAAAAAGAAACACGCGAGTTTGAAAAACCGTAAACGAAGAAAATTCGAGGAAAAAAAAAGTGAAAAAAGGAATGCAACACGAGGACTTCCCAGGAGGTCACCCATCCTAGTACTACTCTCGCCCAAGCACGCTTAACTTCGGAGTTCTGATGGGATCCGGTGCTTTAGTGCTGGTATGATCGCATCCGACATGTATGCCACTCTCCTTCCTCTTATCCTCTCGCCCCGACGCTTCGCCGCGCCACGTGGGCCCCATTCCGCTCCCGCGTTTCTTCCTTCTACCATGACTCGGACGGCGAAACCGTTTTTCGATTTTTAGCGACCATGATTTGGATACTTAATGCGGAAATGCAAAAAGAAACACGCGAGTTTGAAAAACCGTAAACGAAGAAAATTCGAGGAAAAAAAAAGTGAAAAAAGGAATGCAACACGAGGACTTCCCAGGAGGTCACCCATCCTAGTACTACTCACGCCCAAGCACGCTTAACTTCGGAGTTCTGATGGGATCCGGTGCTTTAGTGCTGGTATGATCGCATCCGACATGTATGCCACTCTCCTTCCTCTTATCCTCTCGCCCCGACGCTTCGCCGCGCCACGTGGGCCCCATTCCGCTCCCGCGTTTCTTCCTTCTACCATGACTCGGACGGCGAAACCGTTTTTCGATTTTTAGCGACCATGATTTGGATACTTAATGCGGAAATGCAAAAAGAAACACGCGAGTTTGAAAAAACCGTAAACGAAGAAAATTCGAGGAAAAAAAAGTGAAAAAAGGATTGCAACACGAGGACTTCCCAGGAGGTCACCCATCCTAGTACTACTCTCGCCCAAGCACGCTTAACTTCGGAGTTCTGATGGGATCCGGTGCTTTAGTGCTGGTATGATCGCATCCGACATGTATGCCACTCTCCTTCCTCTTATCCTCTCGCCCCGACGCTTCGCCGCGCCACGTGGGCCCCATTCCGCTCCCGCGTTTCTTCCTTCTACCATGACTCGGACGGCGAAACCGTTTTTCGATTTTTAGCGACCATGATTTGGATACTTAATGCGGAAATGCAAAAAGAAACACGCGAGTTTGAAAAACCGTAAACGAAGAAAATTCGAGGAAAAAAAAAGTGAAAAAAGGAACGCAACACGAGGACTTCCCAGGAGGTCACCCATCCTAGTACTACTCTCGCCCAAGCACGCTTAACTTCGGAGTTCTGATGGGATCCGGTGCTTTAGTGCTGGTATGATCACATCCGACATGTATGCCACTCTCCTTCCTCTTATCCTCTCGCCCCGACGCTTCGCCGCTCCACGTGGGCCCCATTCCGCTCCCGCGTTTCTTCCTTCTACCATGACTCGGACGACGAAACCGTTTTTCGATCTTTAGCGACCATGATTTGGATACTTAATGCGGAAATGCAAAAAGAAACACGCGAGTTTGAAAAACCGTAAACGAAGAAAATTCGAGGAAAAAAAAAGTGAAAAAAGGAATGCAACACGAGGACTTCCCAGGAGGTCACCCATCCTAGTACTACTCTCGCCCAAGCACGCTTAACTTCGGAGTTCTGATGGGATCCGGTGCTTTAGTGCTGGTATGATCGCATCCGACATGTATGCCACTCTCCTTCCTCTTATCCTCTCGCCCCGACGCTTCGCCGCGCCACGTGGGCCCCATTCCGCTCCCGCGTTTCTTCCTTCTACCATGACTCGGACGGCGAAACCGTTTTTCGATTTTTAGCGACCATGATTTGGATACTTAATGCGGAAATGCAAAAAGAAACACGCGAGTTTGAAAAACCGTAAACGAAGAAAATTCGAGGAAAAAAAAAGTGAAAAAAGGAATGCAACACGAGGACTTCCCAGGAGGTCACCCATCCTAGTACTACTCTCGCCCAAGCACGCTTAACTTCGGAGTTCTAATGGGATCCGGTGCTTTAGTCCTGGTATGATCGCATCCGACATGTATGCCACTCTCCTTCCTCTTATCCTCTCGCCCCGACGCTTCGCCGCGCCACGTGGGCCCCATTCCGCTCCCGCGTTTCTTCCTTCTACCATGACTCGGACGGCGAAACCGTTTTTCGATTTTTAGCGACCATGATTTGGATACTTAATGCGGAAATGCAAAAAGAAACACGCGAGTTTGAAAAACCGTAAACGAAGAAAATTCGAGGAAAAAAAAAGTGAAAAAAGGAATGCAACACGAGGACTTCCAAGGAGGTCACCCATCCTAGTACTACTCTCGCCCAAGCACGCTTAACTTCGGAGTTCTGATGGGATCCGGTGCTTTAGTGCTGGTATGATCGCATCCGACATGTATGCCACTCTCCTTCCTCTTATCCTCTCGCCCCGACGCTTCGCCGCGCCACGTGGGCCCCATTCCGCTCCCGCGTTTCTTCCTTCTACCATGACTCGGACGGCGAAACCGTTTTTCGATTTTTAGCGACCATGATTTGGATACTTAATGCGGAAATGCAAAAAGAAACACGCGAGTTTGAAAAACCGTAAACGAAGAAAATTCGAGGAAAAAAAAAGTGAAAAAAGGAATGCAACACGAGGACTTCCCAGGAGGTCACCCATCCTAGTACTACTCTCACCCAAGCACGCTTAACTTCGGAGTTCTGATGGGATCCGGTGCTTTAGTGCTGGTATGATCGCATCCGACATGTATGCCACTCTCCTTCCTCTTATCCTCTCGCCCCGACGCTTCGCCGCGCCACGTGGGCCCCATTCCGCTCCCGCGTTTCTTCCTTCTACCATGACTCGGACGGCGAAACCGTTTTTCGATTTTTAGCGACCATGATTTGGATACTTAATGCGGAAATGCAAAAAGAAACACGCGAGTTTGAAAAACCGTAAACGAAGAAAATTCGAGGAAAAAAAAAGTGAAAAAAGGAATGCAACACGAGGACTTCCCAGGAGGTCACCCATCCTAGTACTACTCTCGCCCAAGCACGCTTAACTTCGGAGTTCTGATGGGATCCGGTGCTTTAGTGCTGGTATGATCGCATCCGGTATGTATGCCACTCTCCTTCCTCTTATCCTGTCGCCCCGACGCTTCGCCGCGCCACGTGGGCCCCATTCCGCTCCCGCGTTTCTTCCTTCTACCATGACTCGGACGGCGAAACCGTTTTTCGATTTTTAGCGACCATGATTTGGATACTTAATGCGGAAATGCAAAAAGAAACACGCGAGTTTGAAAAACCGTAAACGAAGAAAATTCGAGGAAAAAAAAAGTGAAAAAAGGAATGCAACACGAGGACTTCCCAGGAGGTCACCCATCCTAGTACTACTCTCGCCCAAGCACGCTTAACTTCGGAGTTCTGATGGGATCCGGTGCTTTAGTGCTGGTATGATCGCATCCGGCATGTATGCCACTCTCCTTCCTCTTATCCTCTCGCCCCGACGCTTCGCCGCGCCACGTGGGCCCCATTCCGCTCCCGCGTTTCTTCCTTCTACCATGACTCGGACGGCGAAACCGTTTTTCGATTTTTAGCGACCATGATTTGGATACTTAATGCGGAAATGCAAAACGAAACACGCGAGTTTGAAAAACCGTAAACGAAGAAAATTCGAGGAAAAAAAAAGTGAAAAAAGGAATGCAACACGAGGACTTCCCAGGAGGTCACCCATCCTAGTACTACTCTCGCCCAAGCACGCTTAACTTCGGAGTTCTGATGGGATCCGGTGCTTTAGTGCTGGTATGATCGCATCCGGCATGTATGCCACTCTCCTTCCTCTTATCCTCTCGCCCCGACGCTTCGCCGCGCCACGTGGGCCCCATTCCGCTCCCGCGTTTCTTCCTTCTACCATGACTCGGACGGCGAAACCGTTTTTCGATTTTTAGCGACCATGATTTGGATACTTAATGCGGAAATGCAAAAAGAAACACGCGAGTTTGAAAAACCGTAAACGAAGAAAATTCGAGGAAAAAAAAAAGTGAAAAAAGGAATGCAACACGAGGACTTCCCAGGAGGTCACCCATCCTAGTACTACTCTCGCCCAAGCACGCTTAACTTCGGAGTTCTGATGGGATCCGGTGCTTTAGTGCTGGTATGATCGCATCCGGCATGTATGCCACTCTCCTTCCTCTTATCCCCTCGCCCCGACGCTTCGCCGCGCCACGTGGGTCCCATTCCGCTCCCGCGTTTCTTACTTCTACCATGACTCGGACGGCGAAACCGTTTTTCGATTTTTAGCGACCATGATTTGGATACTTAATGCGGAAATGCAAAAAGAAACACGCGAGTTTGAAAAACCGTAAACGAAGAAAATTCGAGGAAAAAAAAAGTGAAAAAAGGAATGCAACACGAGGACTTCCCAGGAGGTCACCCATCCTAGTACTACTCTCGCCCAAGCACGCTTAACTTCGGAGTTCTGATGGGATCCGGTGCTTTAGTGCTGGTATGATCGCATCCGGCATGTATGCCACTCTCCTTCCTCTTATCCTGTCGCCCCGACGCTTCGCCGCGCCACGTGGGCCCCATTCCGCTCCCGCGTTTCTTCCTTCCACCATGACTCGGACGGCGAAACCGTTTTTCGATTTTTAGCGACCATGATTTGGATACTTAATGCGGAAATGCAAAAAGAAACACGCGAGTTTGAAAAACCGTAAACGAAGAAAATTCGAGGAAAAAAAAAGTGAAAAAAGGAATGCAACACGAGGACTTCCCAGGAGGTCACCCATCCTAGTACTACTCTCGCCCAAGCACGCTTAACTTTGGAGTTCTGATGGGATCCGGTGCTTTAGTGCTGGTATGATCGCATCCGACATGTATGCCACTCTCCTTCCTCTTATCCTCTCGCCCCGACGCTTCGCCGCGCCACGTGGGCCCCATTCCGCTCCCGCGTTTCTTCCTTCTACCATGACTCGGACGGCGAAACCGTTTTTCGATTTTTAGCGACCATGATTTGGATACTTAATGCGGAAATGCAAAAAGAAACACGCGAGTTTGAAAAACCGTAAACGAAGAAAATTCGAGGAAAAAAAAAGTGAAAAAAGGAATGCAACACGAGGACTTCCCAGGAGGTCACCCATCCTAGTACTACTCTCGCCCAAGCACGCTTAACTTCGGAGTTCTGATGGGATCCGGTGCTTTAGTGCTGGTATGATCGCATCCGGCATGTATGCCACTCTCCTTCCTCTTATCCTCTCGCCCCGACGCTTCGCCGCGCCACGTGGGCCCCATTCCGCTCCCGCGTTTCTTCCTTCTACCATGACTCGGACGGCGAAACCGTTTTTCGATTTTTAGCGACCATGATTTGGATACTTAATGCGGAAATGCAAAAAGAAACACGCGAGTTTGAAAAACCGTAAACGAAGAAAATTCGAGGAAAAAAAAAGTGAAAAAAGGAATGCAACACGAGGACTTCCCAGGAGGTCACCCATCCTAGTACTACTCTCGCCCAAGCACGCTTAACTTCGGAGTTCTGATGGGATCCGGTGCTTTAGTGCTGGTATGATCGCATCCGGCATGTATGCCACTCTCCTTCCTCTTATCCCCTCGCCCCGACGCTTCGCCGCGCCACGTGGGTCCCATTCCGCTCCCGCGTTTCTTACTTCTACCATGACTTGGACGGCGAAACCGTTTTTCGATTTTTAGCGACCATGATTTGGATACTTAATGCGGAAATGCAAAAAGAAACACGCGAGTTTGAAAAACCGTAAACGAAGAAAATTCGAGGAAAAAAAAAGTGAAAAAAGGAATGCAACACGAGGACTTCCCAGGAGGTCACCCATCCTAGTACTACTCTCGCCCAAGCACGCTTAACTTCGGAGTTCTGATGGGATCCGGTGCTTTAGTGCTGGTATGATCGCATCCGGCATGTATGCCACTCTCCTTCCTCTTATCCTGTCGCCCCGACGCTTCGCCGCGCCACGTGGGCCCCATTCCGCTCCCGCGTTTCTTCCTTCCACCATGACTCGGACGGCGAAACCGTTTTTCGATTTTTAGCGACCATGATTTGGATACTTAATGCGGAAATGCAAAAAGAAACACGCGAGTTTGAAAAACCGTAAACGAAGAAAATTCGAGGAAAAAAAAAGTGAAAAAAGGAATGCAACACGAGGACTTCCCAGGAGGTCACCCATCCTAGTACTACTCTCGCCCAAGCACGCTTAACTTTGGAGTTCTGATGGGATCCGGTGCTTTAGTGCTGGTATGATCGCATCCGACATGTATGCCACTCTCCTTCCTCTTATCCTCTCGCCCCGACGCTTCGCCGCGCCACGTGGGCCCCATTCCGCTCCCGCGTTTCTTCCTTCTACCATGACTCGGACGGCGAAACCGTTTTTCGATTTTTAGCGACCATGATTTGGATACTTAATGCGGAAATGCAAAAAGAAACACGCGAGTTTGAAAAACCGTAAACGAAGAAAATTCGAGGAAAAAAAAAGTGAAAAAAGGAATGCAACACGAGGACTTCCCAGGAGGTCACCCATCCTAGTACTACTCTCGCCCAAGCACGCTTAACTTCGGAGTTCTGATGGGATCCGGTGCTTTAGTGCTGGTATGATCGCATCCTACATGTATGCCACTCTCCTTCCTCTTATCCTGTCGCCCCGACGCTTCGCCGCGCCACGTGGGCCCCATTCCGCTCCCGCGTTTCTTCCTTCTACCATGACTCGGACGGCGAAACCGTTTTTCGATTTTTAGCGACCATGATTTGGATACTTAATGCGGAAATGCAAAAAGAAACACGCGAGTTTGAAAAACCGTAAACGAAGAAAATTCGAGGAAAAAAAAAGTGAAAAAAGGAATGCAACACGAGGACTTCCCAGGAGGTCACCCATCCTAGTACTACTCTCGCCCAAGCACGCTTAACTTCGGAGTTCTGATGGGATCCGGTGCTTTAGTGCTGGTATGATCGCATCCGACATGTATGCCACTCTCCTTCCTCTTATCCTCTCGCCCCGACGCTTCGCCGCGCCACGTGGGCCCCATTCCGCTCCCGCGTTTCTTCCTTCTACCATGACTCGGACGGCGAAACCGTTTTTCGATTTTTAGCGACCATGATTTGGATACTTAATGCGGAAATGCAAAAAGAAACACGCGAGTTTGAAAAACCGTAAACGAAGAAAATTCGAGGAAAAAAAAAGTGAAAAAAGGAATGCAACACGAGGACTTCCCAGGAGGTCACCCATCCTAGTACTACTCTCGCCCAAGCACGCTTAACCTCGGAGTTCTGATGGGATCCGGTGCTTTAGTGCTGGTATGATCGCATCCGACATGTATGCCACTCTCCTTCCTCTTATCCTCTCGCCCCGACGCTTCGCCGCGCCACGTGGGCCCCATTCCGCTCCCGCGTTTCTTCCTTCTACCATGACTCGGACGGCGAAACCGTTTTTCGATTTTTAGCGACCATGATTTGGATACTTAATGCGGAAATGCAAAAAGAAACACGCGAGTTTGAAAAACCGTAAACGAAGAAAATTCGAGGAAAAAAAAAGTGAAAAAAGGAATGCAACACGAGGACTTCCCAGGAGGTCAACCATCCTAGTACTACTCTCGCCCAAGCACGCTTAACTTCGGAGTTCTGATGGGATCCGGTGCTTTAGTGCTGGTATGATCGCATCCGACATGTATGCCACTCTCCTTCCTCTTATCCTCTCGCCCCGACGCTTCGCCGCGCCACGTGGGCCCCATTCCGCTCCCGCGTTTCTTCCTTCTACCATGACTCGGACGGCGAAACCGTTTTTCGATTTTTAGCGACCATGATTTGGATACTTAATGCGGAAATGCAAAAAGAAACACGCGAGTTTGAAAAACCGTAAACGAAGAAAATTCGAGGAAAAAAAAAGTGAAAAAAGGAATGCAACACGAGGACTTCCCAGGAGGTCACCCATCCTAGTACTACTCTCGCCCAAGCACGCTTAACTTCGGAGTTCTGATGGGATCCGGTGCTTTAGTGCTGGTATGATCGCATCCGGCATGTATGCCACTCTCCTTCCTCTTATCCTGTCGCCCCGACGCTTCGCCGCGCCACGTGGGCCCCATTCCGCTCCCGCGTTTCTTCCTTCCACCATGACTCGGACGGCGAAACCGTTTTTCGATTTTTAGCGACCATGATTTGGATACTTAATGCGGAAATGCAAAAAGAAACACGCGAGTTTGAAAAACCGTAAACGAAGAAAATTCGAGGAAAAAAAAAGTGAAAAAAGGAATGCAACACGAGGACTTCCCAGGAGGTCACCCATCCTAGTACTACTCTCGCCCAAGCACGCTTAACTTCGGAGTTCTGATGGGATCCGGTGCTTTAGTGCTGGTATGATCGCATCCGACATGTATGCCACTCTCCTTCCTCTTATCCTGTCGCCCCGACGCTTCGCCGCGCCACGTGGGCCCCATTCCGCTCCCGCGTTTCTTCCTTCTACCATGACTCGGACGGCGAAACCGTTTTTCGATTTTTAGCGACCATGATTTGGATACTTAATGCGGAAATGCAAAAAGAAACACGCGAGTTTGAAAAACCGTAAACGAAGAAAATTCGAGGAAAAAAAAAGTGAAAAAAGGAATGCAACACGAGGACTTCCCAGGAGGTCACCCATCCTAGTACTACTCTCGCCCAAGCACGCTTAACTTCGGAGTTCTGATGGGATCCGGTGCTTTAGTGCTGGTATGATCGCATCCGACATGTATGCCACTCTCCTTCCTCTTATCCTCTCGCCCCGACGCTTCGCCGCGCCACGTGGGCCCCATTCCGCTCCCGCGTTTCTTCCTTCTACCATGACTCGGACGGCGAAACCGTTTTTCGATTTTTAGCGACCATGATTTGGATACTTAATGCGGAAATGCAAAAAGAAACACGCGAGTTTGAAAAACCGTAAACGAAGAAAATTCGAGGAAAAAAAAAGTGAAAAAAGGAATGCAACACGAGGACTTCCCAGGAGGTCACCCATCCTAGTACTACTCTCGCCCAAGCACGCTTAACTTCGGAGTTCTGATGGGATCCGGTGCTTTAGTGCTGGTATGATCGCATCTGGCATGTATGCCACTCTCCTTCCTCTTATCCCCTCGCCCCGACGCTTCGCCGCGCCACGTGGGTCCCATTCCGCTCCCGCGTTTCTTACTTCTACCATGACTCGGACGGCGAAACCGTTTTTCGATTTTTAGCGACCATGATTTGGATACTTAATGCGGAAATGCAAAAAGAAACACGCGAGTTTGAAAAACCGTAAACGAAGAAAATTCGAGGAAAAAAAAAGTGAAAAAAGGAATGCAACACGAGGACTTCCCAGGAGGTCACCCATCCTAGTACTACTCTCGCCCAAGCACGCTTAACCTCGGAGTTCTGATGGGATCCGGTGCTTTAGTGCTGGTATGATCGCATCCGGCATGTATGCCACTCTCCTTCCTCTTATCCTCTCGCCCCGACGCTTCGCCGCGCCACGTGGGCCCCATTCCGCTCCCGCGTTTCTTCCTTCCACCATGACTCGGACGGCGAAACCGTTTTTCGATTTTTAGCGACCATGATTTGGATACTTAATGCGGAAATGCAAAAAGAAACACGCGAGTTTGAAAAACCGTAAACGAAGAAAATTCGAGGAAAAAAAAAAGTGAAAAAAGGAATGCAACACGAGGACTTCCCAGGAGGTCAACCATCCTAGTACTACTCTCGCCCAAGCACGCTTAACTTCGGAGTTCTGATGGGATCCGGTGCTTTAGTGCTGGTATGATCGCATCCGACATGTATGCCACTCTCCTTCCTCTTATCCTCTCGCCCCGACGCTTCGCCGCGCCACGTGGGCCCCATTCCGCTCCCGCGTTTCTTCCTTCTACCATGACTCGGACGGCGAAACCGTTTTTCGATTTTTAGCGACCATGATTTGGATACTTAATGCGGAAATGCAAAAAGAAACACGCGAGTTTGAAAAACCGTAAACGAAGAAAATTCGAGGAAAAAAAAAGTGAAAAAAGGAATGCAACACGAGGACTTCCCAGGAGGTCACCCATCCTAGTACTACTCTCGCCCAAGCACGCTTAACTTCAGAGTTCTGATGGGATCCGGTGCTTTAGTGCTGGTATGATCGCATCCGGCATGTATGCCACTCTCCTTCCTCTTATCCTCTCGCCCCGACGCTTCGCCGCGCCACGTGGGCCCCATTCCGCTCCCGCGTTTCTTCCTTCTACCATGACTCGGACGGCGAAACCGTTTTTCGATTTTTAGCGACCATGATTTGGATACTTAATGCGGAAATGCAAAAAAAACACGAGTTTGAAAAACCGTAAACGAAGAAAATTCGAGGAAAAAAAAAGTGAAAAAAGGAATGCAACACGAGGACTTCCCAGGAGGTCACCCATCCTAGTACTACTCTCGCCCAAGCACGCTTAACTTCGGAGTTCTGATGGGATCCGGTGCTTTAGTGCTGGTATGATCGCATCCGACATGTATGCCACTCTCCTTCCTCTTATCCTCTCGCCCCGACGCTTCGCCGCGCCACGTGGGCCCCATTCCGCTCCCGCGTTTCTTCCTTCTACCATGACTCGGACGGCGAAACCGTTTTTCGATTTTTAGCGACCATGATTTGGATACTTAATGCGGAAATGCAAAAAGAAACACGCGAGTTTGAAAAACCGTAAACGAAGAAAATTCGAGGAAAAAAAAAGTGAAAAAAGGAATGCAACACGAGGACTTCCCAGGAGGTCACCCATCCTAGTACTACTCTCGCCCAAGCACGCTTAACCTCGGAGTTCTGATGGGATCCGGTGCTTTAGTGCTGGTATGATCGCATCCGACATGTATGCCACTCTCCTTCCTCTTATCCTCTCGCCCCGACGCTTCGCCGCGCCACGTGGGCCCCATTCCGCTCCCGCGTTTCTTCCTTCTACCATGACTCGGACGGCGAAACCGTTTTTCGATTTTTAGCGACCATGATTTGGATACTTAATGCGGAAATGCAAAAAGAAACACGCGAGTTTGAAAAACCGTAAACGAAGAAAATTCGAGGAAAAAAAAAGTGAAAAAAGGAATGCAACACGAGGACTTCCCAGGAGGTCAACCATCCTAGTACTACTCTCGCCCAAGCACGCTTAACTTCGGAGTTCTGATGGGATCCGGTGCTTTAGTGCTGGTATGATCGCATCCGACATGTATGCCACTCTCCTTCCTCTTATCCTCTCGCCCCGACGCTTCGCCGCGCCACGTGGGCCCCATTCCGCTCCCGCGTTTCTTCCTTCTACCATGACTCGGACGGCGAAACCGTTTTTCGATTTTTAGCGACCATGATTTGGATACTTAATGCGGAAATGCAAAAAGAAACACGCGAGTTTGAAAAACCGTAAACGAAGAAAATTCGAGCAAAAAAAAAGTGAAAAAAGGAATGCAACACGAGGACTTCCCAGGAGGTCACCCATCCTAGTACTACTCTCGCCCAAGCACGCTTAACTTCAGAGTTCTGATGGGATCCGGTGCTTTAGTGCTGGTATGATCGCATCCGGCATGTATGCCACTCTCCTTCCTCTTATCCTCTCGCCCCGACGCTTCGCCGCGCCACGTGGGCCCCATTCCGCTCCCGCGTTTCTTCCTTCTACCATGACTCGGACGGCGAAACCGTTTTTCGATTTTTAGCGACCATGATTTGGATACTTAATGCGGAAATGCAAAAAAAACACGCGAGTTTGAAAAACCGTAAACGAAGAAAATTCGAGGAAAAAAAAAGTGAAAAAAGGAATGCAACACGAGGACTTCCCAGGAGGTCACCCATCCTAGTACTACTCTCGCCCAAGCACGCTTAACTTCGGAGTTCTGATGGGATCCGGTGCTTTAGTGCTGGTATGATCGCATCCGACATGTATGCCACTCTCCTTCCTCTTATCCTCTCGCCCCGACGCTTCGCCGCGCCACGTGGGCCCCATTCCGCTCCCGCGTTTCTTCCTTCTACCATGACTCGGACGGCGAAACCGTTTTTCGATTTTTAGCGACCATGATTTGGATACTTAATGCGGAAATGCAAAAAGAAACACGCGAGTTTGAAAAACCGTAAACGAAGAAAATTCGAGGAAAAAAAAAGTGAAAAAAGGAATGCAACACGAGGACTTCCCAGGAGGTCACCCATCCTAGTACTACTCTCGCCCAAGCACGCTTAACTTCGGAGTTCTGATGGGATCCGGTGCTTTAGTGCTGGTATGATCGCATCCGGCATGTATGCCACTCTCCTTCCTCTTATCCTCTCGCCCCGACGCTTCGCCGCGCCACGTGGGCCCCATTCCGCTCCCGCGTTTCTTCCTTCTACCATGACTCGGACGGCGAAACCGTTTTTCGATTTTTAGCGACCATGATTTGGATACTTAATGCGGAAATGCAAAAAGAAACACGCGAGTTTGAAAAACCGTAAACGAAGAAAATTCGAGGAAAAAAAAAGTGAAAAAAGGAATGCAACACGAGGACTTCCCAGGAGGTCACCCATCCTAGTACTACTCTCGCCCAAGCACGCTTAACTTCGGAGTTCTGATGGGATCCGGTGCTTTAGTGCTGGTATGATCGCATCTGGCATGTATGCCACTCTCCTTCCTCTTATCCCCTCGCCCCGACGCTTCGCCGCGCCACGTGGGTCCCATTCCGCTCCCGCGTTTCTTCCTTCTACCATGACTCGGACGGCGAAACCGTTTTTCGATTTTTAGCGACCATGATTTGGATACTTAATGCGGAAATGCAAAAAGAAACACGCGAGTTTGAAAAACCGTAAACGAAGAAAATTCGAGGAAAAAAAAAGTGAAAAAAGGAATGCAACACGAGGACTTCCCAGGAGGTCACCCATCCTAGTACTACTCTCGCCCAAGCACGCTTAACTTCGGAGTTCTGATGGGATCCGGTGCTTTAGTGCTGGTATGATCGCATCCGGCATGTATGCCACTCTACTTCCTCTTATCCTCTCGCCCCGACGCTTCGCCGCGCCACGTGGGCCCCATTCCGCTCCCGCGTTTCTTCCTTCTACCATGACTCGGACGGCGAAACCGTTTTTCGATTTTTAGCGACCATGATTTGGATACTTAATGCGGAAATGCAAAAAGAAACACGCGAGTTTGAAAAACCGTAAACGAAGAAAATTCGAGGAAAAAAAAAGTGAAAAAAGGAATGCAACACGAGGACTTCCCAGGAGGTCACCCATCCTAGTACTACTCTCGCCCAAGCACGCTTAACTTCGGAGTTCTGATGGGATCCGGTGCTTTAGTGCTGGTATGATCGCATCCGACATGTATGCCACTCTCCTTCCTCTTATCCTGTCGCCCCGACGCTTCGCCGCGCCACGTGGGTCCCATTCCGCTCCCGCGTTTCTTCCTTCTACCATGACTCGGACGGCGAAACCGTTTTTCGATTTTTAGCGACCATGATTTGGATACTTAATGCGGAAATGCAAAAAGAAACACGCGAGTTTGAAAAACCGTAAACGAAGAAAATTCGAGGAAAAAAAAAGTGAAAAAAGGAATGCAACACGAGGACTTCCCAGGAGGTCACCCATCCTAGTACTACTCTCGCCCAAGCACGCTTAACTTCGGAGTTCTGATGGGATCCGGTGCTTTAGTGCTGGTATGATCGCATCCGGCATGTATGCCACTCTCCTTCCTCTTATCCTGTCGCCCCGACGCTTCGCCGCGCCACGTGGGCCCCATTCCGCTCCCGCGTTTCTTCCTTCCACCATGACTCGGACGGCGAAACCGTTTTTCGATTTTTAGCGACCATGATTTGGATACTTAATGCGGAAATGCAAAAAGAAACACGCGAGTTTGAAAAACCGTAAACGAAGAAAATTCGAGGAAAAAAAAAGTGAAAAAAGGAATGCAACACGAGGACTTCCCAGGAGGTCACCCATCCTAGTACTACTCTCGCCCAAGCACGCTTAACTTCGGAGTTCTGATGGGATCCGGTGCTTTAGTGCTGGTATGATCGCATCCGACATGTATGCCACTCTCCTTCCTCTTATCCTGTCGCCCCGACGCTTCGCCGCGCCACGTGGGCCCCATTCCGCTCCCGCGTTTCTTCCTTCTACCATGACTCGGACGGCGAAACCGTTTTTCGATTTTTAGCGACCATGATTTGGATACTTAATGCGGAAATGCAAAAAGAAACACGCGAGTTTGAAAAACCGTAAACGAAGAAAATTCGAGCAAAAAAAAAGTGAAAAAAGGAATGCAACACGAGGACTTCCCAGGAGGTCACCCATCCTAGTACTACTCTCGCCCAAGCACGCTTAACTTCGGAGTTCTGATGGGATCCGGTGCTTTAGTGCTGGTATGATCGCATCCGGCATGTATGCCACTCTCCTTCCTCTTATCCTCTCGCCCCGACGCTTCGCCGCGCCACGTGGGCCCCATTCCGCTCCCGCGTTTCTTCCTTCTACCATGACTCGGACGGCGAAACCGTTTTTCGATTTTTAGCGACCATGATTTGGATACTTAATGCGGAAATGCAAAAAGAAACACGCGAGTTTGAAAAACCGTAAACGAAGAAAATTCGAGGAAAAAAAAAGTGAAAAAAGGAATGCAACACGAGGACTTCCCAGGAGGTCACCCATCCTAGTACTACTCTCGCCCAAGCACGCTTAACTTCGGAGTTCTGATGGGATCCGGTGCTTTAGTGCTGGTATGATCGCATCCGACATGTATGCCACTCTCCTTCCTCTTATCCTCTCGCCCCGACGCTTCGCCGCGCCACGTGGGCCCCATTCCGCTCCCGCGTTTCTTCCTTCTACCATGACTCGGACGGCGAAACCGTTTTTCGATTTTTAGCGACCATGATTTGGATACTTAATGCGGAAATGCAAAAAGAAACACGCGAGTTTGAAAAACCGTAAACGAAGAAAATTCGAGGAAAAAAAAAGTGAAAAAAGGAATGCAACACGAGGACTTCCCAGGAGGTCACCCATCCTAGTACTACTCTCGCCCAAGCACGCTTAACTTCAGAGTTCTGATGGGATCCGGTGCTTTAGTGCTGGTATGATCGCATCCGGCATGTATGCCACTCTCCTTCCTCTTATCCTCTCGCCCCGACGCTTCGCCGCGCCACGTGGGCCCCATTCCGCTCCCGCGTTTCTTCCTTCTACCATGACTCGGACGGCGAAACCGTTTTTCGATTTTTAGCGACCATGATTTGGATACTTAATGCGGAAATGCAAAAAAAACACGCGAGTTTGAAAAACCGTAAACGAAGAAAATTCGAGGAAAAAAAAAGTGAAAAAAGGAATGCAACACGAGGACTTCCCAGGAGGTCACCCATCCTAGTACTACTCTCGCCCAAGCACGCTTAACTTCGGAGTTCTGATGGGATCCGGTGCTTTAGTGCTGGTATGATCGCATCTGGCATGTATGCCACTCTCCTTCCTCTTATCCTCTCGCCCCGACGCTTCGCCGCGCCACGTGGGCCCCATTCCGCTCCCGCGTTTCTTCCTTCTACCATGACTCGGACGGCGAAACCGTTTTTCGATTTTTAGCGACCATGATTTGGATACTTAATGCGGAAATGCAAAAAGAAACACGCGAGTTTGAAAAACCGTAAACGAAGAAAATTCGAGGAAAAAAAAAGTGAAAAAAGGAATGCAACACGAGGACTTCCCAGGAGGTCACCCATCCTAGTACTACTCTCGCCCAAGCACGCTTAACTTCGGAGTTCTGATGGGATCCGGTGCTTTAGTGCTGGTATGATCGCATCCGGCATGTATGCCACTCTCCTTCCTCTTATCCTCTCGCCCCGACGCTTCGCCGCGCCACGTGGGCCCCATTCCGCTCCCGCGTTTCTTCCTTCTACCATGACTCGGACGGCGAAACCGTTTTTCGATTTTTAGCGACCATGATTTGGATACTTAATGCGGAAATGCAAAAAGAAACACGCGAGTTTGAAAAACCGTAAACGAAGAAAATTCGAGGAAAAAAAAAGTGAAAAAAGGAATGCAACACGAGGACTTCCCAGGAGGTCACCCATCCTAGTACTACTCTCGCCCAAGCACGCTTAACTTCGGAGTTCTGATGGGATCCGGTGCTTTAGTGCTGGTATGATCGCATCTGGCATGTATGCCACTCTCCTTCCTCTTATCCCCTCGCCCCGACGCTTCGCCGCGCCACGTGGGTCCCATTCCGCTCCCGCGTTTCTTCCTTCTACCATGACTCGGACGGCGAAACCGTTTTTCGATTTTTAGCGACCATGATTTGGATACTTAATGCGGAAATGCAAAAAGAAACACGCGAGTTTGAAAAACCGTAAACGAAGAAAATTCGAGGAAAAAAAAAGTGAAAAAAGGAATGCAACACGAGGACTTCCCAGGAGGTCACCCATCCTAGTACTACTCTCGCCCAAGCACGCTTAACTTCGGAGTTCTGATGGGATCCGGTGCTTTAGTGCTGGTATGATCGCATCCGGCATGTATGCCACTCTCCTTCCTCTTATCCTCTCGCCCCGACGCTTCGCCGCGCCACGTGGGCCCCATTCCGCTCCCGCGTTTCTTCCTTCTACCATGACTCGGACGGCGAAACCGTTTTTCGATTTTTAGCGACCATGATTTGGATACTTAATGCGGAAATGCAAAAAGAAACACGCGAGTTTGAAAAACCGTAAACGAAGAAAATTCGAGGAAAAAAAAAGTGAAAAAAGGAATGCAACACGAGGACTTCCCAGGAGGTCACCCATCCTAGTACTACTCTCGCCCAAGCACGCTTAACTTCGGAGTTCTGATGGGATCCGGTGCTTTAGTGCTGGTATGATCGCATCTGGCATGTATGCCACTCTCCTTCCTCTTATCCCCTCGCCCCGACGCTTCGCCGCGCCACGTGGGTCCCATTCCGCTCCCGCGTTTCTTACTTCTACCATGACTCGGACGGCGAAACCGTTTTTCGATTTTTAGCGACCATGATTTGGATACTTAATGCGGAAATGCAAAAAGAAACACGCGAGTTTGAAAAACCGTAAACGAAGAAAATTCGAGGAAAAAAAAAGTGAAAAAAGGAATGCAACACGAGGACTTCCCAGGAGGTCACCCATCCTAGTACTACTCTCGTGAGGAGGTCACCCATCCTAGTACTACTCTCGCCCAAGCACGCTTAACTTCGGAGTTCTGATGGGATCCGGTGCTTTAGTGCTGGTATGATCGCATCCGGCATGTATGCCACTCTCCTTCCTCTTATCCTGTCGCCCCGACGCTTCGCCGCGCCACGTGGGCCCCATTCCGCTCCCGCGTTTCTTCCTTCCACCATGACTCGGACGGCGAAACCGTTTTTCGATTTTTAGCGACCATGATTTGGATACTTAATGCGGAAATGCAAAAAGAAACACGCGAGTTTGAAAAACCGTAAACGAAGAAAATTCGAGGAAAAAAAAAGTGAAAAAAGGAATGCAACACGAGGACTTCCCAGGAGGTCACCCATCCTAGTACTACTCTCGCCCAAGCACGCTTAACTTCGGAGTTCTGATGGGATCCGGTGCTTTAGTGCTGGTATGATCGCATCCGACATGTATGCCACTCTCCTTCCTCTTATCCTGTCGCCCCGATGCTTCGCCGCGCCACGTGGGCCCCATTCCGCTCCCGCGTTTCTTCCTTCTACCATGACTCGGACGGCGAAACCGTTTTTCGATTTTTAGCGACCATGATTTGGATACTTAATGCGGAAATGCAAAAAGAAACACGCGAGTTTGAAAAACCGTAAACGAAGAAAATTCGAGGAAAAAAAAAGTGAAAAAAGGAATGCAACACGAGGACTTCCCAGGAGGTCACCCATCCTAGTACTACTCTCGCCCAAGCACGCTTAACTTCGGAGTTCTGATGGGATCCGGTGCTTTAGTGCTGGTATGATCGCATCCGGCATGTATGCCACTCTCCTTCCTCTTATCCTCTCGCCCCGACGCTTCGCCGCGCCACGTGGGCCCCATTCCGCTCCCGCGTTTCTTCCTTCTACCATGACTCGGACGGCGAAACCGTTTTTCGATTTTTAGCGACCATGATTTGGATACTTAATGCGGAAATGCAAAAAGAAACACGCGAGTTTGAAAAACCGTAAACGAAGAAAATTCGAGGAAAAAAAAAGTGAAAAAAGGAATGCAACACGAGGACTTCCCAGGAGGTCACCCATCCTAGTACTACTCTCGCCCAAGCACGCTTAACTTCGGAGTTCTGATGGGATCCGGTGCTTTAGTGCTGGTATGATCGCATCTGGCATGTATGCCACTCTCCTTCCTCTTATCCCCTCGCCCCGACGCTTCGCCGCGCCACGTGGGTCCCATTCCGCTCCCGCGTTTCTTACTTCTACCATGACTCGGACGGCGAAACCGTTTTTCGATTTTTAGCGACCATGATTTGGATACTTAATGCGGAAATGCAAAAAGAAACACGCGAGTTTGAAAAACCGTAAACGAAGAAAATTCGAGGAAAAAAAAAGTGAAAAAAGGAATGCAACACGAGGACTTCCCAGGAGGTCACCCATCCTAGTACTACTCTCGCCCAAGCACGCTTAACTTCGGAGTTCTGATGGGATCCGGTGCTTTAGTGCTGGTATGATCGCATCCGGCATGTATGCCACTCTCCTTCCTCTTATCCTGTCGCCCCGACGCTTCGCCGCGCCACGTGGGCCCCATTCCGCTCCCGCGTTTCTTCCTTCCACCATGACTCGGACGGCGAAACCGTTTTTCGATTTTTAGCGACCATGATTTGGATACTTAATGCGGAAATGCAAAAAGAAACACGCGAGTTTGAAAAACCGTAAACGAAGAAAATTCGAGGAAAAAAAAAGTGAAAAAAGGAATGCAACACGAGGACTTCCCAGGAGGTCACCCATCCTAGTACTACTCTCGCCCAAGCACGCTTAACTTCGGAGTTCTGATGGGATCCGGTGCTTTAGTGCTGGTATGATCGCATCCGACATGTATGCCACTCTCCTTCCTCTTATCCTGTCGCCCCGATGCTTCGCCGCGCCACGTGGGCCCCATTCCGCTCCCGCGTTTCTTCCTTCTACCATGACTCGGACGGCGAAACCGTTTTTCGATTTTTAGCGACCATGATTTGGATACTTAATGCGGAAATGCAAAAAGAAACACGCGAGTTTGAAAAACCGTAAACGAAGAAAATTCGAGGAAAAAAAAAGTGAAAAAAGGAATGCAACACGAGGACTTCCCAGGAGGTCACCCATCCTAGTACTACTCTCGCCCAAGCACGCTTAACTTCGGAGTTCTGATGGGATCCGGTGCTTTAGTGCTGGTATGATCGCATCCGACATGTATGCCACTCTCCTTCCTCTTATCCTCTCGCCCCGACGCTTCGCCGCGCCACGTGGGCCCCATTCCGCTCCCGCGTTTCTTCCTTCTACCATGACTCGGACGGCGAAACCGTTTTTCGATTTTTAGCGACCATGATTTGGATACTTAATGCGGAAATGCAAAAAGAAACACGCGAGTTTGAAAAACCGTAAACGAAGAAAATTCGAGGAAAAAAAAGTGAAAAAAGGAATGCAACACGAGGACTTCCCAGGAGGTCACCCATCCTAGTACTACTCTCGCCCAAGCACGCTTAACTTCAGAGTTCTGATGGGATCCGGTGCTTTAGTGCTGGTATGATCGCATCCGACATGTATGCCACTCTCCTTCCTCTTATCCTCTCGCCCCGACGCTTCGCCGCGCCACGTGGGCCCCATTCCGCTCCCGCGTTTCTTCCTTCTACCATGACTCGGACGGCGAAACCGTTTTTCGATTTTTAGCGACCATGATTTGGATACTTAATGCGGAAATGCAAAAAGAAACACGCGAGTTTGAAAAACCGTAAACGAAGAAAATTCGAGGAAAAAAAAAGTGAAAAACGGAATGCAACACGAGGACTTCCCAGGATGTCACCCATCCTAGTACTACTCTCGCCCAAGCACGCTTAACTTCGGAGTTCTGATGGGATCCGGTGCTTTAGTGCTGGTATGATCGCATCCGACATGTATGCCACTCTCCTTCCTCTTATCCTCTCGCCCCGACGCTTCGCCGCGCCACGTGGGCCCCATTCCGCTCCCGCGTTTCTTCCTTCTACCATGACTCGGACGGCGAAACCGTTTTTCGATTTTTAGCGACCATGATTTGGATACTTAATGCGGAAATGCAATAAGAAACACGCGAGTTTGAAAAACCGTAAACGAAGAAAATTCGAGGAAAAAAAAAGTGAAAAACGGAATGCAACACGAGGACTTCCCAGGAGGTCACCCATCCTAGTACTACTCTCGCCCAAGCACGCTTAACTTCGGAGTTCTGATGGGATCCGGTGCTTTAGTGCTGGTATGATCGCATCCGACATGTATGCCACTCTCCTTCCTCTTATCCTCTCGCCCCGACGCTTCGCCGCGCCACGTGGGCCCCATTCCGCTCCCGCGTTTCTTCCTTCTACCATGACTCGGACGGCGAAACCGTTTTTCGATCTTTAGCGACCATGATTTGGATACTTAATGCGGAAATGCAAAAAGAAACACGCGAGTTTGAAAAACCGTAAACGAAGAAAATTCGAGGAAAAAAAAAGTGAAAAAAGGAATGCAACACGAGGACTTCCCAGGAGGTCACCCATCCTAGTACTACTCTCGCCCAAGCACGCTTAACTTCGGAGTTCTGATGGGATTCGGTGCTTTAGTGCTGGTATGATCGCATCCGACATGTATGCCACTCTCCTTCCTCTTATCCTCTCGCCCCGACGCTTCGCCGCGCCACGTGGGCCCCATTCCGCTCCCGCGTTTCTTCCTTCTACCATGACTCGGACGGCGAAACCGTTTTTCGATTTTTAGCGACCATGATTTGGATACTTAATGCGGAAATGCAAAAAGAAACACGCGAGTTTGAAAAACCGTAAACGAAGAAAATTCGAGGAAAAAAAAAGTGAAAAACGGAATGCAACACGAGGACTTCCCAGGATGTCACCCATCCTAGTACTACTCTCGCCCAAGCACGCTTAACTTCGGAGTTCTGATGGGATCCGGTGCTTTAGTGCTGGTATGATCGCATCCGACATGTATGCCACTCTCCTTCCTCTTATCCTCTCGCCCCGACGCTTCGCCGCGCCACGTGGGCCCCATTCCGCTCCCGCGTTTCTTCCTTCTACCATGACTCGGACGGCGAAACCGTTTTTCGATTTTTAGCGACCATGATTTGGATACTTAATGCGGAAATGCAAAAAGAAACACGCGAGTTTGAAAAACCGTAAACGAAGAAAATTCGAGGAAAAAAAAAGTGAAAAAAGGAATGCAACACGAGGACTTCCCAGGAGGTCACCCATCCTAGTACTACTCTCGCCCAAGCACGCTTAACTTCGGAGTTCTGATGGGATCCGGTGCTTTAGTGCTGGTATGATCGCATCCGACATGTATGCCACTCTCCTTCCTCTTATCCTCTCGCCCCGACGCTTCGCCGCGCCACGTGGGCCCCATTCCGCTCCCGCGTTTCTTCCTTCTACCATGACTCGGACGGCGAAACCGTTTTTCGATCTTTAGCGACCATGATTTGGATACTTAATGCGGAAATGCAAAAAGAAACACGCGAGTTTGAAAAACCGTAAACGAAGAAAATTCGAGGAAAAAAAAAGTGAAAAAAGGAATGCAACACGAGGACTTCCCAGGAGGTCACCCATCCTAGTACTACTCTCGCCCAAGCACGCTTAACTTCGGAGTTCTGATGGGATCCGGTGCTTTAGTGCTGGTATGATCGCATCCGACATGTATGCCACTCTCCTTCCTCTTATCCTCTCGCCTCGACGCTTCGCCGCGCCACGTGGGCCCCATTCCGCTCCCGCGTTTCTTCCTTCTACCATGACTCGGACGGCGAAACCGTTTTTCGATTTTTAGCGACCATGATTTGGATACTTAATGCGGAAATGCAAAAAGAAACACGCGAGTTTGAAAAACCGTAAACGAAGAAAATTCGAGGAAAAAAAAAGTGAAAAAAGGAATGCAACACGAGGACTTCCCAGGAGGTCACCCATCCTAGTACTACTCTCGCCCAAGCACGCTTAACTTCGGAGTTCTGATGGGATCCGGTGCTTTAGTGCTGATATGATCGCATCCGACATGTATGCCACTCTCCTTCCTCTTATCCTCTCGCCCCGACGCTTCGCCGCGCCACGTGGGCCCCATTCCGCTCCCGCGTTTCTTCCTTCTACCATGACACGGACGGCGAAACCGTTTTTCGATCTTTAGCGACCATGATTTGGATACTTAATGCGGAAATGCAAAAAGAAACACGCGAGTTTGAAAAACCGTAAACGAAGAAAATTCGAGGAAAAAAAAAGTGAAAAAAGGAATGCAACACGAGGACTTCCCAGGAGGTCACCCATCCTAGTACTACTCTCGCCCAAGCACGCTTAACTTCGGAGTTCTGATGGGATCCGGTGCTTTAGTGCTGGTATGATCGCATCCGACATGTATGCCACTCTCCTTCCTCTTATCCTCTCGCCCCGACGCTTCGCCGCGCCACGTGGGCCCCATTCCGCTCCCGCGTTTCTTCCTTCTACCATGACTCGGACGGCGAAACCGTTTTTCGATCTTTAGCGACCATGATTTGGATACTTAATGCGGAAATGCAAAAAGAAACACGCGAGTTTGAAAAACCGTAAACGAAGAAAATTCGAGGAAAAAAAAAGTGAAAAAAGGAATGCAACACGAGGACTTCCCAGGAGGTCACCCATCCTAGTACTACTCTCGCCCAAGCACGCTTAACTTCGGACTTCTGATGGGATCCGGTGATTTAGTGCTGGTATGATCGCATCCAACATGTATGCCACTCTCCTTCCTCTTATCCTCTCGCCCCGACGCTTCGCCGCGCCACGTGGGCCCCATTCCGCTCCCGCGTTTCTTCCTTCTACCATGACTCGGACGGCGAAACCGTTTTTCGATCTTTAGCGACCATGATTTGGATACTTAATGCGGAAATGCAAAAAGAAACACGCGAGTTTGAAAAACCGTAAACGAAGAAAATTCGAGGAAAAAAAAAGTGAAAAAAGGAATGCAACACGAGGACTTCCCAGGAGGTCACCCATCCTAGTACTACTCTCGCCCAAGCATGCTTAACTTCAGAGTTCTGATGGGATACGGTGCTTTAGTGCTGGTATGATCGCATCCGACATGTATGCCACTCTCCTTCCTCTTATCCTCTCGCCCCGACGCTTCGCCGCGCCACGTGGGCCCCATTCCGCTCCCGCGTTTCTTCCTTCTACCATGACTCGGACGGCGAAACCGTTTTTCGATTTTTAGCGACCATGATTTGGATACTTAATGCGGAAATGCAAAAAGAAACACGCGAGTTTGAAAAACCGTAAACGAAGAAAATTCGAGGAAAAAAAAAGTGAAAAAAGGAATGCAACACGAGGACTTCCCAGGAGGTCACCCATCCTAGTACTACTCTCGCCCAAGCACGCTTAACTTCGGAGTTCTGATGGGATCCGGTGCTTTAGTGCTGGTATGATCGCATCCGACATGTATGCCACTCTCCTTCCTCTTATCCTCTCGCCCCGACGCTTCGCCGCGCCACGTGGGCCCCATTCCGCTCCCGCGTTTCTTCCTTCTACCATGACTCGGACGGCGAAACCGTTTTTCGATTTTTAGCGACCATGATTTGGATACTTAATGCGGAAATGCAAAAAGAAACACGCGAGTTTGAAAAACCGTAAACGAAGAAAATTCGAGGAAAAAAAAAGTGAAAAAAGGAATGCAACACGAGGACTTCCCAGGAGGTCACCCATCCTAGTACTACTCTCGCCCAAGCACGCTTAACTTCGGAGTTCTGATGGGATACGGTGCTTTAGTGCTGGTATGATCGCATCAGACATGTATGCCACTCTCCTTCCTCTTATCCTCTCGCCCCGACGCTTCGCCGCGCCACGTGGGCCCCATTCCGCTCCCGCGTTTCTTCCTTCTACCATGACTCGGACGGCGAAACCGTTTTTCGATTTTTAGCGACCATGATTTGGATACTTAATGCGGAAATGCAAAAAGAAACACGCGAGTTTGAAAAACCGTAAACGAAGAAAATTCGAGGAAAAAAAAAGTGAAAAAAGGAATGCAACACGAGGACTTCCCAGGAGGTCACCCGGATAGTACTACTCTCGCCCAAGCACGCTTAACTTCGGAGTTCTGATGGGATACGGTGCTTTAGAGCTGGTATGATCGCATCCGACATGTATGCCACTCTCCTTCCTCTTATCCTCTCGCCCCGACGCTTCGCCGCGCCACGTGGGCCCCATTCCGCTCCCGCGTTTCTTCCTTCTACCATGACTCGGACGGCGAAACCGTTTTTCGATTTTTAGCGACCATGATTTGGATACTTAATGCGGAAATGCAAAAAGAAACACGCGAGTTTGAAAAACCGTAAACGAAGAAAATTCGAGGAAAAAAAAGTGAAAAAAGGAATGCAACACGAGGACTTCCCAGGAGGTCACCCATCCTAGTACTACTCTCGCCCAAGCACGCTTAACTTCGGAGTTCTGATGGGATCCGGTGCTTTAGTGCTGGTATGATCGCATCCGACATGTATGCCACACTCCTTCCTCTTATCCTCTCGCCCCGACGCTTCGCCGCGCCACGTGGGCCCCATTCCGCTCCCGCGTTTCTTCCTTCTACCATGACTCGGACGGCGAAACCGTTTTTCGATCTTTAGCGACCATGATTTGGATACTTAATGCGGAAATGCAAACAAAAACACGCGAGTTTGAAAAACCGTAAACGAAGAAAATTCGAGGAAAAAAAAGTGAAAAAAGGAATGCAACACGAGGACTTCCCAGGAGGTCACCCATCCTAGTACTACTCTCGCCCAAGCACGCTTAACTTCGGAGTTCTGATGGGATCCAGTGCTTTAGTGCTGGTATGATCGCATCCGACATGTATGCCACTCTCCTTCCTCTTATCCTCTCGCCCCGACGCTTCGCCGCGCCACGTGGGCCCCATTCCGCTCCCGCGTTTCTTCCTTCTACCATGACTCGGACGGCGAAACCGTTTTTCGATCTTTAGCGACCATGATTTGGATACTTAATGCGGAAATGCAAAAAGAAACACGCGAGTTTGAAAAACCGTAAACGAAGAAAATTCGAGGAAAAAAAAAGTGAAAAAAGGAATGCAACACGAGGACTTCCCAGGAGGTCACCCATCCTAGTACTACTCTCGCCCAAGCACGCTTAACTTCGGAGTTCTGATGGGATCCGGTGCTTTAGTGCTGGTATGATCGCATCCGACATGTATGCCACTCTCCTTCCTCTTATCCTCTCGCCCCGACGCTTCGCCGCGCCACGTGGGCCCCATTCCGCTCCCGCGTTTCTTCCTTCTACCATGACTCGGACGGCGAAACCGTTTTTCGATCTTTAGCGACCATGATTTGGATACTTAATGCGGAAATGCAAAAAGAAACACGCGAGTTTGAAAAACCGTAAACGAAGAAAATTCGAGGAAAAAGAAAGTGAAAAAAGGAATGCAACACGAGGACTTCCCAGGAGGTCACCCATCCTAGCACTACTCTCGCCCAAGCACGCTTAACTTCGGAGTTCTGATGGGATCCGGTGCTTTAGTGCTGGTATGATCGCATCCGACATGTATGCCACACTCCTTCCTCTTATCCTCTCGCCCCGACGCTTCGCCGCGCCACGTGGGCCCCATTCCGCTCCCGCGTTTCTTCCTTCTACCATGACTCGGACGGCGAAACCGTTTTTCGATCTTTAGCGACCATGATTTGGATACTTAATGCGGAAATGCAAAAAGAAACACGCGAGTTTGAAAAACCGTAAACGAAGAAAATTCGAGGAAAAAAAAAGTGAAAAAAGGAATGCAACACGAGGACTTCCCAGGAGGTCACCCATCCTAGTACTACTCTCGCCCAAGCACGCTTAACTTCGGAGTTCTGATGGGATCCGGTGCTTTAGTGCTGGTATGATCGCATCCGACATGTATGCCACTCTCCTTCCTCTTATCCTCTCGCCCCGACGCTTCGCCGCGCCACGTGGGCCCCATTCCGCTCCCGCGTTTCTTCCTTCTACCATGACTCGGACGGCGAAACCGTTTTTCGATTTTTAGCGACCATGATTTGGATACTTAATGCGGAAATGCAAAAAGAAACACGCGAGTTTGAAAAACCGTAAACGAAGAAAATTCGAGGAAAAAAAAAGTGAAAAAAGGAATGCAACACGAGGACTTCCCCGGAGGTCACCCATCCTAGTACTACTCTCGCCCAAGCACGCTTAACTTCGGAGTTCTGATGGGATCCGGTGCTTTAGTGCTGGTATGATCACATCCGACATGTATGCCACTCTCCTTCCTCTTATCCTCTCGCCCCGACGCTTCGCCGCGCCACGTGGGCCCCATTCCGCTCCCGCGTTTCTTCCTTCTACCATGACTCGGACGGCGAAACCGTTTTTCGATTTTTAGCGACCATGATTTGGATACTTAATGCGGAAATGCAAAAAGAAACACGCGAGTTTGAAAAACCGTAAACGAAGAAAATTCGAGGAAAAAAAAGTGAAAAAAGGAATGCAACACGAGGACTTCCCAGGAGGTCACCCATCCTAGTACTACTCTCGCCCAAGCACGCTTAACTTCGGAGTTCTGATGGGATCCGGTGCTTTAGTGCTGGTATGATCGCATCCGACATGTATGCCACACTCCTTCCTCTTATCCTCTCGCCCCGACGCTTCGCCGCGCCACGTGGGCCCCATTCCGCTCCCGCGTTTCTTCCTTCTACCATGACTCGGACGGCGAAACCGTTTTTCGATCTTTAGCGACCATGATTTGGATACTTAATGCGGAAATGCAAAAAGAAACACGCGAGTTTGAAAAACCGTAAACGAAGAAAATTCGAGGAAAAAAAAAGTGAAAAAAGGAATGCAACACGAGGACTTCCCAGGAGGTCACCCATCCTAGTACTACTCTCGCCCAAGCACGCTTAACTTCGGAGTTCTGATGGGATCCAGTGCTTTAGTGCTGGTATGATCGCATCCGACATGTATGCCACTCTCCTTCCTCTTATCCTCTCGCCCCGACGCTTCGCCGCGCCACGTGGGCCCCATTCCGCTCCCGCGTTTCTTCCTTCTACCATGACTCGGACGGCGAAACCGTTTTTCGATCTTTAGCGACCATGATTTGGATACTTAATGCGGAAATGCAAAAAGAAACACGCGAGTTTGAAAAACCGTAAACGAAGAAAATTCGAGGAAAAAAAAAGTGAAAAAAGGAATGCAACACGAGGACTTCCCAGGAGGTCACCCATCCTAGTACTACTCCCGCCCAAGCACGCTTAACTTCGGAGTTCTGATGGGATCCGGTGCTTTAGTGCTGGTATGATCGCATCCGACATGTATGCCACTCTCCTTCCTCTTATCCTCTCGCCCCGACGCTTCGCCGCGCCACGTGGGCCCCATTCCGCTCCCGCGTTTCTTCCTTCTACCATGACTCGGACGGCGAAACCGTTTTTCGATTTTTAGCGACCATGATTTGGATACTTAATGCGGAAATGCAAAAAGAAGCACGCGAGTTTGAAAAACCGTAAACGAAGAAAATTCGAGGAAAAAAAAAGTGAAAAAAGGAATGCAACACGAGGACTTCCCCGGAGGTCACCCATCCTAGTACTACTCTCGCCCAAGCACGCTTAACTTCGGAGTTCTGATGGGATCCGGTGCTTTAGTGCTGGTATGATCACATCCGACATGTATGCCACTCTCCTTCCTCTTATCCTCTCGCCCCGACGCTTCGCCGCGCCACGTGGGCCCCATTCCGCTCCCGCGTTTCTTCCTTCTACCATGACTCGGACGGCGAAACCGTTTTTCGATTTTTAGCGACCATGATTTGGATACTTAATGCGGAAATGCAAAAAGAAACACGCGAGTTTGAAAAACCGTAAACGAAGAAAATTCGAGGAAAAAAAAGTGAAAAAAGGAATGCAACACGAGGACTTCCCAGGAGGTCACCCATCCTAGTACTACTCTCGCCCAAGCACGCTTAACTTCAGAGTTCTGATGGGATCCGGTGCTTTAGTGCTGGTATGATCGCATCCGACATGTATGCCACACTCCTTCCTCTTATCCTCTCGCCCCGACGCTTCGCCGCGCCACGTGGGCCCCATTCCGCTCCCGCGTTTCTTCCTTCTACCATGACTCGGACGGCGAAACCGTTTTTCGATCTTTAGCGACCATGATTTGGATACTTAATGCGGAAATGCAAAAAGAAACACGCGAGTTTGAAAAACCGTAAACGAAGAAAATTCGAGGAAAAAAAAAGTGAAAAAAGGAATGCAACACGAGGACTTCCCAGGAGGTCACCCATCCTAGTACTACTCTCGCCCAAGCACGCTTAACTTCGGAGTTCTGATGGGATCCGGTGCTTTAGTGCTGGTATGATCGCATCCGACATGTATGCCACTCTCCTTCCTCTTATCCTCTCGCCCCGACGCTTCGCCGCGCCACGTGGGCCCCATTCCGCTCCCGCGTTTCTTCCTTCTACCATGACTCGGACGGCGAAACCGTTTTTCGATCTTTAGCGACCATGATTTGGATACTTAATGCGGAAATGCAAAAAGAAACACGCGAGTTTGAAAAACCGTAAACGAAGAAAATTCGAGGAAAAAAAAAGTGAAAAAAGGAATGCAACACGAGGACTTCCCAGGAGGTCACCCATCCTAGTACTACTCTCGCCCAAGCACGCTTAACTTCGGAGTTCTGATGGGATCCGGTGCTTTAGTGCTGGTATGATCGCATCCGACATGTATGCCACTCTCCTTCCTCTTATCCTCTCGCCCCGACGCTTCGCCGCGCCACGTGGGCCCCATTCCGCTCCCGCGTTTCTTCCTTCTACCATGACTCGGACGGCGAAACCGTTTTTCGATCTTTAGCGACCATGATTTGGATACTTAATGCGGAAATGCAAAAAGAAACACGCGAGTTTGAAAAACCGTAAACGAAGAAAATTCGAGGAAAAAAAAAGTGAAAAAAGGAATGCAACACGAGGACTTCCCAGGAGGTCACCCATCCTAGTACTACTCTCGCCCAAGCACGCTTAACTTCGGAGTTCTGATGGGATCCGGTGCTTTAGTGCTGGTATGATCGCATCCGACATGTATGCCACTCTCCTTCCTCTTATCCTCTCGCCCCGACGCTTCGCCGCGCCACGTGGGCCCCATTCCGCTCCCGCGTTTCTTCCTTCTACCATGACTCGGACGGCGAAACCGTTTTTCGATCTTTAGCGACCATGATTTGGATACTTAATGCGGAAATGCAAAAAGAAACACGCGAGTTTGAAAAACCGTAAACGAAGAAAATTCGAGGAAAAAAAAAGTGAAAAAAGGAATGCAACACGAGGACTTCCCAGGAGGTCACCCATCCTAGTACTACTCTCGCCCAAGCACGCTTAACTTCGGAGTTCTGATGGGATCCGGTGCTTTAGTGCTGGTATGATCGCATCCGACATGTATGCCACTCTCCTTCCTCTTATCCTCTCGCCCCGACGCTTCGCCGCGCCACGTGGGCCCCATTCCGCTCCCGCGTTTCTTCCTTCTACCATGACTCGGACGGCGAAACCGTTTTTCGATCTTTAGCGACCATGATTTGGATACTTAATGCGGAAATGCAAAAAGAAACACGCGAGTTTGAAAAACCGTAAACGAAGAAAATTCGAGGAAAAAAAAAGTGAAAAAAGGAATGCAACACGAGGACTTCCCAGGAGGTCACCCATCCTAGTACTACTCTCGCCAAGCACGCTTAACTTCGGAGTTCTGATGGGATCCGGTGCTTTAGTGCTGGTATGATCGCATCCGACATGTATGCCACTCTCCTTCCTCTTATCCTCTCGCCCCGACGCTTCGCCGCGCCACGTGGGCCCCATTCCGCTCCCGCGTTTCTTCCTTCTACCATGACTCGGACGGCGAAACCGTTTTTCGATATTTAGCGACCATGATTTGGATACTTAATGCGGAAATGCAAAAAGAAACACGCGAGTTTGAAAAACCGTAAACGAAGAAAATTCGAGGAAAAAAAAAGTGAAAAAAGGAATGCAACACGAGGACTTCCCAGGAGGTCACCCATCCTAGTACTACTCTCGCCCAAGCACGCTTAACTTCGGAGTTCTAATGGGATCCGGTGCTTTAGTGCTGGTATGATCGCATCCGACATGTATGCCACTCTCCTTCCTCTTATCCTCTCGCCCCGACGCTTCGCCGCGCCACGTGGGCCCCATTCCGCTCCCGCGTTTCTTCCTTCTACCATGACTCGGACGGCGAAACCGTTTTTCGATCTTTAGCGACCATGATTTGGATACTTAATGCGGAAATGCAAAAAGAAACACGCGAGTTTGAAAAACCGTAAACGAAGAAAATTCGATGAAAAAAAAAGTGAAAAAAGGAATGCAACACGAGGACTTCCCAGGAGGTCACCCATCCTAGTACTACTCTCGCCCAAGCGCTTAACTTCGGAGTTCTGATGGGATCCGGTGCTTTAGTGCTGGTATGATCGCATCTGACATGTATGCCACTCTCCTTCCTCTTATCCTCTCGCCCCGACGCTTCGCCGCGCCACGTGGGCCCCATTCCGCTCCCGCGTTTCTTCCTTCTACCATGACTCGGACGGCGAAACCGTTTTTCGATCTTTAGCGACCATGATTTGGATACTTAATGCGGAAATGCAAAAAGAAACACGCGAGTTTGAAAAACCGTAAACGAAGAAAATTCGAGGAAAAAAAAAGTGAAAAAAGGAATGCAACACGAGGACTTCCCAGGAGGTCACCCATCCTAGTACTACTCTCGCCCAAGCACGCTTAACTTCGGAGTTCTGATGGGATCCGGTGCTTTAGTGCTGGTATGATCGCATCCGACATGTATGCCACTCTCCTTCCTCTTATCCTCTCGCCCCGACGCTTCGCCGCGCCACGTGGGCCCCATTCCGCTCCCGCGTTTCTTCCTTCTACCATGACTCGGACGGCGAAACCGTTTTTCGATCTTTAGCGACCATGATTTGGATACTTAATGCGGAAATGCAAAAAGAAACACGCGAGTTTGAAAAACCGTAAACGAAGAAAATTCGAGGAAAAAAAAAGTGAAAAAAGGAATGCAACACGAGGACTTCCCAGGAGGTCACCCATCCTAGTACTACTCTCGCCCAAGCACGCTTAACTTCGGAGTTCTGATGGGATCCGGTGCTTTAGTGCTGGTATGATCGCATCCGACATGTATGCCACTCTCCTTCCTCTTATCCTCTCGCCCCGACGCTTCGCCGCGCCACGTGGGCCCCATTCCGCTCCCGCGTTTCTTCCTTCTACCATGACTCGGACGGCGAAACCGTTTTTCGATCTTTAGCGACCATGATTTGGATACTTAATGCGGAAATGCAAAAAGAAACACGCGAGTTTGAAAAACCGTAAACGAAGAAAATTCGAGGAAAAAAAAAGTGAAATAAGGAATGCAACACGAGGACTTCCCAGGAGGTCACCCATCCTAGTACTACTCTCGCCCAAGCACGCTTAACTTCGGAGTTCTGATGGGATCCGGTGCTTTAGTGCTGGTATGATCGCATCCGACATGTATGCCACTCTCCTTCCTCTTATCCTCTCGCCCCGACGCTTCGCCGCGCCACGTGGGCCCCATTCCGCTCCCGCGTTTCTTCCTTCTACCATGACTCGGACGGCGAAACCGTTTTTCGATCTTTAGCGACCATGATTTGGATACTTAATGCGGAAATGCAAAAAGAAACACGCGAGTTTGAAAAACCGTAAACGAAGAAAATTCGAGGAAAAAAAAAGTGAAAAAAGGAATGCAACACGAGGACTTCCCAGGAGGTCACCCATCCTAGTACTACTCTCGCCCAAGCACGCTTAACTTCGGAGTTCTGATGGGATCCGGTGCTTTAGTGCTGGTATGATCGCATCCGACATGTATGCCACTCTCCTTCCTCTTATCCTCTCGCCCCGACGCTTCGCCGCGCCACGTGGGCCCCATTCCGCTCCCGCGTTTCTTCCTTCTACCATGACTCGGACGGCGAAACCGTTTTTCGATCTTTAGCGACCATGATTTGGATACTTAATGCGGAAATGCAAAAAGAAACACGCGAGTTTGAAAAACCGTAAACGAAGAAAATTCGAGGAAAAAAAAAGTGAAAAAAGGAATGCAACACGAGGACTTCCCAGGAGGTCACCCATCCTAGTACTACTCTCGCCCAAGCATGCTTAACTTCGGAGTTCTGATGGGATCCGGTGCTTTAGTGCTGGTATGATCGCATCCGACATGTATGCCACACTCCTTCCTCTTATCCTCTCGCCCCGACGCTTCGCCGCGCCACGTGGGCCCCATTCCGCTCCCGCGTTTCTTCCTTCTACCATGACTCGGACGGCGAAACCGTTTTTCGATCTTTAGCGACCATGATTTGGATACTTAATGCGGAAATGCAAAAAGAAACACGCGAGTTTGAAAAACCGTAAACGAAGAAAATTCGAGGAAAAAAAAAGTGAAAAAAGGAATGCAACACGAGGACTTCCCAGGAGGTCACCCATCCTAGTACTACTCTCGCCCAAGCACGCTTAACTTCGGAGTTCTGATGGGATCCGGTGCTTTAGTGCTGGTATGATCGCATCCGACATGTATGCCACTCTCCTTCCTCTTATCCTCTCGCCCCGACGCTTCGCCGCGCCACGTGGGCCCCATTCCGCTCCCGCGTTTCTTCCTTCTACCATGACTCGGACGGCGAAACCGTTTTTCGATCTTTAGCGACCATGATTTGGATACTTAATGCGGAAATGCAAAAAGAAACACGCGAGTTTGAAAAACCGTAAACGAAGAAAATTCGAGGAAAAAAAAAGTGAAAAAAGGAATGCAACACGAGGACTTCCCAGGAGGTCACCCATCCTAGTACTACTCTCGCCCAAGCACGCTTAACTTCGGAGTTCTGATGGGATCCGGTGCTTTAGTGCTGGTATGATCGCATCCGACATGTATGCCACTCTCCTTCCTCTTATCCTCTCGCCCCGACGCTTCGCCGCGCCACGTGGGCCCCATTCCGCTCCCGCGTTTCTTCCTTCTACCATGACTCGGACGGCGAAACCGTTTTTCGATCTTTAGCGACCATGATTTGGATACTTAATGCGGAAATGCAAAAAGAAACACGCGAGTTTGAAAAACCGTAAACGAAGAAAATTCGAGGAAAAAAAAAGTGAAATAAGGAATGCAACACGAGGACTTCCCAGGAGGTCACCCATCCTAGTACTACTCTCGCCCAAGCACGCTTAACTTCGGAGTTCTGATGGGATCCGGTGCTTTAGTGCTGGTATGATCGCATCCGACATGTATGCCACTCTCCTTCCTCTTATCCTCTCGCCCCGACGCTTCGCCGCGCCACGTGGGCCCCATTCCGCTCCCGCGTTTCTTCCTTCTACCATGACTCGGACGGCGAAACCGTTTTTCGATCTTTAGCGACCATGATTTGGATACTTAATGCGGAAATGCAAAAAGAAACACGCGAGTTTGAAAAACCGTAAACGAAGAAAATTCGAGGAAAAAAAAAGTGAAAAAAGGAATGCAACACGAGGACTTCCCAGGAGGTCACCCATCCTAGTACTACTCTCGCCCAAGCACGCTTAACTTCGGAGTTCTGATGGGATCCGGTGCTTTAGTGCTGGTATGATCGCATCCGACATGTATGCCACTCTCCTTCCTCTTATCCTCTCGCCCCGACGCTTCGCCGCGCCACGTGGGCCCCATTCCGCTCCCGCGTTTCTTCCTTCTACCATGACTCGGACGGCGAAACCGTTTTTCGATCTTTAGCGACCATGATTTGGATACTTAATGCGGAAATGCAAAAAGAAACACGCGAGTTTGAAAAACCGTAAACGAAGAAAATTCGAGGAAAAAAAAAGTGAAAAAAGGAATGCAACACGAGGACTTCCCAGGAGGTCACCCATCCTAGTACTACTCTCGCCCAAGCATGCTTAACTTCGGAGTTCTGATGGGATCCGGTGCTTTAGTGCTGGTATGATCGCATCCGACATGTATGCCACACTCCTTCCTCTTATCCTCTCAACCCGACGCTTCGCCGCGCCACGTGGGCCCCATTCCGCTCCCGCGTTTCTTCCTTCTACCATGACTCGGACGGCGAAACCGTTTTTCGATCTTTAGCGACCATGATTTGGATACTTAATGCGGAAATGCAAAAAGAAACACGCGAGTTTGAAAAACCGTAAACGAAGAAAATTCGAGGAAAAAAAAAGTGAAAAAAGGAATGCAACACGAGGACTTCCCAGGAGGTCACCCATCCTAGTACTACTCTCGCCCAAGCACGCTTAACTTCGGAGTTCTGATGGGATCCGGTGCTTTAGTGCTGGTATGATCGCATCCGACATGTATGCCACTCTCCTTCCTCTTATCCTCTCGCCCCGACGCTTCGCCGCGCCACGTGGGCCCCATTCCGCTCCCGCGTTTCTTCCTTCTACCATGACTCGGACGGCGAAACCGTTTTTCGATCTTTAGCGACCATGATTTGGATACTTAATGCGGAAATGCAAAAAGAAACACGCGAGTTTGAAAAACCGTAAACGAAGAAAATTCGAGGAAAAAAAAAGTGAAAAAAGGAATGCAACACGAGGACTTCCCAGCAAGTCACCCATCCTAGTACTACTCTCGCCCAAGCACGCTTAACTTCGGAGTTCTGATGGGATCCGGTGCTTTAGTGCTGGTATGATCGCATCCGACATGTATGCCACTCTCCTTCCTCTTATCCTCTCGCCCCGACGCTTCGCCGCGCCACGTGGGCCCCATTCCGCTCCCGCGTTTCTTCCTTCTACCATGACTCGGACGGCGAAACCGTTTTTCGATCTTTAGCGACCATGATTTGGATACTTAATGCGGAAATGCAAAAAGAAACACGCGAGTTTGAAAAACCGTAAACGAAGAAAATTCGAGGAAAAAAAAAGTGAAAAAAGGAATGCAACACGAGGACTTCCCAGGAGGTCACCCATCCTAGTACTACTCTCGCCCAAGCACGCTTAACTTCGGAGTTCTGATGGGATCCGATGCTTTAGTGCTGGTATGATCGCATCCAACATGTATGCCACTCTCCTTCCTCTTATCCTCTCGCCCCGACGCTTCGCCGCGCCACGTGGGCCCCATTCCGCTCCCGCGTTTCTTCCTTCTACCATGACTCGGACGGCGAAACCGTTTTTCGATCTTTAGCGACCATGATTTGGATACTTAATGCGGAAATGCAAAAAGAAACACGCGAGTTTGAAAAACCGTAAACGAAGAAAATTCGAGGAAAAAAAAAGTGAAAAAAGGAACGCAACACGAGGACTTCCCAGGAGGTCACCCATCCTAGTACTACTCTCGCCCAAGCACGCTTAACTTCGGAGTTCTGATGGGATCCGGTGCTTTAGTGCTGGTATGATCGCATCCGACATGTATGCCACTCTCCTTCCTCTTATCCTCTCGCCCCGACGCTTCGCCGCGCCACGTGGGCCCCATTCCGCTCCCGCGTTTCTTCCTTCTACCATGACTCGGACGGCGAAACCGTTTTTCGATCTTTAGCGACCATGATTTGGATACTTAATGCGGAAATGCAAAAAGAAACACGCGAGTTTGAAAAACCGTAAACGAAGAAAATTCGAGGAAAAAAAAAGTGAAAAAAGGAATGCAACACGAGGACTTCCCAGGAGGTCACCCATCCTAGTACTACTCTCGCCCAAGCACGCTTAACTTCGGAGTTCTGATGGGATCCGGTGCTTTAGTGCTGGTATGATCGCATCCGACATGTATGCCACTCTCCTTCCTCTTATCCTCTCGCCCCGACGCTTCGCCGCGCCACGTGGGCCCCATTCCGCTCCCGCGTTTCTTCCTTCTACCATGACTCGGACGGCGAAACCGTTTTTCGATCTTTAGCGACCATGATTTGGATACTTAATGCGGAAATGCAAAAAGAAACACGCGAGTTTGAAAAACCGTAAACGAAGAAAATTCGAGGAAAAAAAAAGTGAAAAAAGGAATGCAAAACGAGGACTTCCGAGGAGGTCACCCATCCTAGTACTACTCTCGCCCAAGCACGCTTAACTTCGGAGTTCTGATGGGATCCGGTGCTTTAGTGCTGGTATGATCGCATCCGACATGTATGCCACTCTCCTTCCTCTTATCCTCTCGCCCCGACGCTTCGCCGCGCCACGTGGGCCCCATTCCGCTCCCGCGTTTCTTCCTTCTACCATGACTCGGACGGCGAAACCGTTTTTCGATCTTTAGCGACCATGATTTGGATACTTAATGCGGAAATGCAAAAAGAAACACGCGAGTTTGAAAAACCGTAAACGAAGAAAATTCGAGGAAAAAAAAAGTGAAAAAAGGAATGCAACACGAGGACTTCCCAGGAGGTCACCCATCCTAGTACTACTCTCGCCCAAGCACGCTTAACTTCGGAGTTCTGATGGGATCCGGTGCTTTAGTGCTAGTATGATCGCATCCGACATGTATGCCACTCTCCTTCCTCTTATCCTCTCGCCCCGACGCTTCGCCGCGCCACGTGGGCCCCATTCCGCTCCCGCGTTTCTTCCTTCTACCATGACTCGGACGGCGAAACCGTTTTTCGATCTTTAGCGACCATGATTTGGATACTTAATGCGGAAATGCAAAAAGAAACACGCGAGTTTGAAAAACCGTAAACGAAGAAAATTCGAGGAAAAAAAAAGTGAAAAAAGGAATGCAACACGAGGACTTCCCAGGAGGTCACCCATCCTAGTACTACTCTCGCCCAAGCACGCTTAACTTTGGAGTTCTGATGGGATCCGGTGCTTTAGTGCTGGTATGATCGCATCCGACATGTATGCCACTCTCCTTCCTCTTATCCTCTCGCCCCGACGCTTCGCCGCGCCACGTGGGCCCCATTCCGCTCCCGCGTTTCTTCCTTCTACCATGACTCGGACGGCGAAACCGTTTTTCGATCTTTAGCGACCATGATTTGGATACTTAATGCGGAAATGCAAAAAGAAACACGCGAGTTTGAAAAACCGTAAACGAAGAAAATTCGAGGAAAAAAAAAGTGAAAAAAGGAACGCAACACGAGGACTTCCCAGGAGGTCACCCATCCTAGTACTACTCTCGCCCAAGCACGCTTAACTTCGGAGTTCTGATGGGATCCGGTGCTTTAGTGCTGGTATGATCGCATCCGACATGTATGCCACTCTCCTTCCTCTTATCCTCTCGCCCCGACGCTTCGCCGCGCCACGTGGGCCCCATTCCGCTCCCGCGTTTCTTCCTTCTACCATGACTCGGACGGCGAAACCGTTTTTCGATCTTTAGCGACCATGATTTGGATACTTAATGCGGAAATGCAAAAAGAAACACGCGAGTTTGAAAAACCGTAAACGAAGAAAATTCGAGGAAAAAAAAAGTGAAAAAAGGAATGCAAAACGAGGACTTCCGAGGAGGTCACCCATCCTAGTACTACTCTCGCCCAAGCACGCTTAACTTCGGAGTTCTGATGGGATCCGGTGCTTTAGTGCTGGTATGATCGCATCCGACATGTATGCCACTCTCCTTCCTCTTATCCTCTCGCCCCGACGCTTCGCCGCGCCACGTGGGCCCCATTCCGCTCCCGCGTTTCTTCCTTCTACCATGACTCGGACGGCGAAACCGTTTTTCGATCTTTAGCGACCATGATTTGGATACTTAATGCGGAAATGCAAAAAGAAACACGCGAGTTTGAAAAACCGTAAACGAAGAAAATTCGAGGAAAAAAAAAGTGAAAAAAGGAATGCAACACGAGGACTTCCCAGGAGGTCACCCATCCTAGTACTACTCTCGCCCAAGCACGCTTAACTTCGGAGTTCTGATGGGATCCGGTGCTTTAGTGCTAGTATGATCGCATCCGACATGTATGCCACTCTCCTTCCTCTTATCCTCTCGCCCCGACGCTTCGCCGCGCCACGTGGGCCCCATTCCGCTCCCGCGTTTCTTCCTTCTACCATGACTCGGACGGCGAAACCGTTTTTCGATCTTTAGCGACCATGATTTGGATACTTAATGCGGAAATGCAAAAAGAAACACGCGAGTTTGAAAAACCGTAAACGAAGAAAATTCGAGGAAAAAAAAAGTGAAAAAAGGAATGCAACACGAGGACTTCCCAGGAGGTCACCCATCCTAGTACTACTCTCGCCCAAGCACGCTTAACTTCGGAGTTCTGATGGGATCCGGTGCTTTAGTGCTGGTATGATCGCATCCGACATGTATGCCACTCTCCTTCCTCTTATCCTCTCGCCCCGACGCTTCGCCGCGCCACGTGGGCCCCATTCCGCTCCCGCGTTTCTTCCTTCTACCATGACTCGGACGGCGAAACCGTTTTTCGATCTTTAGCGACCATGATTTGGATACTTAATGCGGAAATGCAAAAAGAAACACGCGAGTTTGAAAAACCGTAAACGAAGAAAATTCGAGGAAAAAAAAAGTGAAAAAAGGAATGCAACACGAGGACTTCCCAGCAAGTCACCCATCCTAGTACTACTCTCGCCCAAGCACGCTTAACTTCGGAGTTCTGATGGGATCCGGTGCTTTAGTGCTGGTATGATCGCATCCGACATGTATGCCACTCTCCTTCCTCTTATCCTCTCGCCCCGACGCTTCGCCGCGCCACGTGGGCCCCATTCCGCTCCCGCGTTTCTTCCTTCTACCATGACTCGGACGGCGAAACCGTTTTTCGATCTTTAGCGACCATGATTTGGATACTTAATGCGGAAATGCAAAAAGAAACACGCGAGTTTGAAAAACCGTAAACGAAGAAAATTCGAGGAAAAAAAAAGTGAAAAAAGGAATGCAACACGAGGACTTCCCAGGAGGTCACCCATCCTAGTACTACTCTCGCCCAAGCACGCTTAACTTCGGAGTTCTGATGGGATCCGATGCTTTAGTGCTGGTATGATCGCATCCAACATGTATGCCACTCTCCTTCCTCTTATCCTCTCGCCCCGACGCTTCGCCGCGCCACGTGGGCCCCATTCCGCTCCCGCGTTTCTTCCTTCTACCATGACTCGGACGGCGAAACCGTTTTTCGATCTTTAGCGACCATGATTTGGATACTTAATGCGGAAATGCAAAAAGAAACACGCGAGTTTGAAAAACCGTAAACGAAGAAAATTCGAGGAAAAAAAAAGTGAAAAAAGGAACGCAACACGAGGACTTCCCAGGAGGTCACCCATCCTAGTACTACTCTCGCCCAAGCACGCTTAACTTCGGAGTTCTGATGGGATCCGGTGCTTTAGTGCTGGTATGATCGCATCCGACATGTATGCCACTCTCCTTCCTCTTATCCTCTCGCCCCGACGCTTCGCCGCGCCACGTGGGCCCCATTCCGCTCCCGCGTTTCTTCCTTCTACCATGACTCGGACGGCGAAACCGTTTTTCGATCTTTAGCGACCATGATTTGGATACTTAATGCGGAAATGCAAAAAGAAACACGCGAGTTTGAAAAACCGTAAACGAAGAAAATTCGAGGAAAAAAAAAGTGAAAAAAGGAATGCAACACGAGGACTTCCCAGGAGGTCACCCATCCTAGTACTACTCTCGCCCAAGCACGCTTAACTTCGGAGTTCTGATGGGATCCGGTGCTTTAGTGCTGGTATGATCGCATCCGACATGTATGCCACTCTCCTTCCTCTTATCCTCTCGCCCCGACGCTTCGCCGCGCCACGTGGGCCCCATTCCGCTCCCGCGTTTCTTCCTTCTACCATGACTCGGACGGCGAAACCGTTTTTCGATCTTTAGCGACCATGATTTGGATACTTAATGCGGAAATGCAAAAAGAAACACGCGAGTTTGAAAAACCGTAAACGAAGAAAATTCGAGGAAAAAAAAAGTGAAAAAAGGAATGCAAAACGAGGACTTCCGAGGAGGTCACCCATCCTAGTACTACTCTCGCCCAAGCACGCTTAACTTCGGAGTTCTGATGGGATCCGGTGCTTTAGTGCTGGTATGATCGCATCCGACATGTATGCCACTCTCCTTCCTCTTATCCTCTCGCCCCGACGCTTCGCCGCGCCACGTGGGCCCCATTCCGCTCCCGCGTTTCTTCCTTCTACCATGACTCGGACGGCGAAACCGTTTTTCGATCTTTAGCGACCATGATTTGGATACTTAATGCGGAAATGCAAAAAGAAACACGCGAGTTTGAAAAACCGTAAACGAAGAAAATTCGAGGAAAAAAAAAGTGAAAAAAGGAATGCAACACGAGGACTTCCCAGGAGGTCACCCATCCTAGTACTACTCTCGCCCAAGCACGCTTAACTTCGGAGTTCTGATGGGATCCGGTGCTTTAGTGCTAGTATGATCGCATCCGACATGTATGCCACTCTCCTTCCTCTTATCCTCTCGCCCCGACGCTTCGCCGCGCCACGTGGGCCCCATTCCGCTCCCGCGTTTCTTCCTTCTACCATGACTCGGACGGCGAAACCGTTTTTCGATCTTTAGCGACCATGATTTGGATACTTAATGCGGAAATGCAAAAAGAAACACGCGAGTTTGAAAAACCGTAAACGAAGAAAATTCGAGGAAAAAAAAAGTGAAAAAAGGAATGCAACACGAGGACTTCCCAGGAGGTCACCCATCCTAGTACTACTCTCGCCCAAGCACGCTTAACTTCGGAGTTCTGATGGGATCCGGTGCTTTAGTGCTGGTATGATCGCATCCGACATGTATGCCACTCTCCTTCCTCTTATCCTCTCGCCCCGACGCTTCGCCGCGCCACGTGGGCCCCATTCCGCTCCCGCGTTTCTTCCTTCTACCATGACTCGGACGGCGAAACCGTTTTTCGATCTTTAGCGACCATGATTTGGATACTTAATGCGGAAATGCAAAAAGAAACACGCGAGTTTGAAAAACCGTAAACGAAGAAAATTCGAGGAAAAAAAAAGTGAAAAAAGGAATGCAACACGAGGACTTCCCAGGAGGTCACCCATCCTAGTACTACTCTCGCCCAAGCACGCTTAACTTTGGAGTTCTGATGGGATCCGGTGCTTTAGTGCTGGTATGATCGCATCCAACATGTATGCCACTCTCCTTCCTCTTATCCTCTCGCCCCGACGCTTCGCCGCGCCACGTGGGCCCCATTCCGCTCCCGCGTTTCTTCCTTCTACCATGACTCGGACGGCGAAACCGTTTTTCGATCTTTAGCGACCATGATTTGGATACTTAATGCGGAAATGCAAAAAGAAACACGCGAGTTTGAAAAACCGTAAACGAAGAAAATTCGAGGAAAAAAAAAGTGAAAAAAGGAACGCAACACGAGGACTTCCCAGGAGGTCACCCATCCTAGTACTACTCTCGCCCAAGCACGCTTAACTTCGGAGTTCTGATGGGATCCGGTGCTTTAGTGCTGGTATGATCGCATCCGACATGTATGCCACTCTCCTTCCTCTTATCCTCTCGCCCCGACGCTTCGCCGCGCCACGTGGGCCCCATTCCGCTCCCGCGTTTCTTCCTTCTACCATGACTCGGACGGCGAAACCGTTTTTCGATCTTTAGCGACCATGATTTGGATACTTAATGCGGAAATGCAAAAAGAAACACGCGAGTTTGAAAAACCGTAAACGAAGAAAATTCGAGGAAAAAAAAAGTGAAAAAAGGAATGCAAAACGAGGACTTCCGAGGAGGTCACCCATCCTAGTACTACTCTCGCCCAAGCACGCTTAACTTCGGAGTTCTGATGGGATCCGGTGCTTTAGTGCTGGTATGATCGCATCCGACATGTATGCCACTCTCCTTCCTCTTATCCTCTCGCCCCGACGCTTCGCCGCGCCACGTGGGCCCCATTCCGCTCCCGCGTTTCTTCCTTCTACCATGACTCGGACGGCGAAACCGTTTTTCGATCTTTAGCGACCATGATTTGGATACTTAATGCGGAAATGCAAAAAGAAACACGCGAGTTTGAAAAACCGTAAACGAAGAAAATTCGAGGAAAAAAAAAGTGAAAAAAGGAATGCAACACGAGGACTTCCCAGGAGGTCACCCATCCTAGTACTACTCTCGCCCAAGCACGCTTAACTTCGGAGTTCTGATGGGATCCGGTGCTTTAGTGCTAGTATGATCGCATCCGACATGTATGCCACTCTCCTTCCTCTTATCCTCTCGCCCCGACGCTTCGCCGCGCCACGTGGGCCCCATTCCGCTCCCGCGTTTCTTCCTTCTACCATGACTCGGACGGCGAAACCGTTTTTCGATCTTTAGCGACCATGATTTGGATACTTAATGCGGAAATGCAAAAAGAAACACGCGAGTTTGAAAAACCGTAAACGAAGAAAATTCGAGGAAAAAAAAAGTGAAAAAAGGAATGCAACACGAGGACTTCCCAGGAGGTCACCCATCCTAGTACTACTCTCGCCCAAGCACGCTTAACTTCGGAGTTCTGATGGGATCCGGTGCTTTAGTGCTGGTATGATCGCATCCGACATGTATGCCACTCTCCTTCCTCTTATCCTCTCGCCCCGACGCTTCGCCGCGCCACGTGGGCCCCATTCCGCTCCCGCGTTTCTTCCTTCTACCATGACTCGGACGGCGAAACCGTTTTTCGATCTTTAGCGACCATGATTTGGATACTTAATGCGGAAATGCAAAAAGAAACACGCGAGTTTGAAAAACCGTAAACGAAGAAAATTCGAGGAAAAAAAAAGTGAAAAAAGGAATGCAACACGAGGACTTCCCAGGAGGTCACCCATCCTAGTACTACTCTCGCCCAAGCACGCTTAACTTTGGAGTTCTGATGGGATCCGGTGCTTTAGTGCTGGTATGATCGCATCCAACATGTATGCCACTCTCCTTCCTCTTATCCTCTCGCCCCGACGCTTCGCCGCGCCACGTGGGCCCCATTCCGCTCCCGCGTTTCTTCCTTCTACCATGACTCGGACGGCGAAACCGTTTTTCGATCTTTAGCGACCATGATTTGGATACTTAATGCGGAAATGCAAAAAGAAACACGCGAGTTTGAAAAACCGTAAACGAAGAAAATTCGAGGAAAAAAAAAGTGAAAAAAGGAACGCAACACGAGGACTTCCCAGGAGGTCACCCATCCTAGTACTACTCTCGCCCAAGCACGCTTAACTTCGGAGTTCTGATGGGATCCGGTGCTTTAGTGCTGGTATGATCGCATCCGACATGTATGCCACTCTCCTTCCTCTTATCCTCTCGCCCCGACGCTTCGCCGCGCCACGTGGGCCCCATTCCGCTCCCGCGTTTCTTCCTTCTACCATGACTCGGACGGCGAAACCGTTTTTCGATCTTTAGCGACCATGATTTGGATACTTAATGCGGAAATGCAAAAAGAAACACGCGAGTTTGAAAAACCGTAAACGAAGAAAATTCGAGGAAAAAAAAAGTGAAAAAAGGAATGCAACACGAGGACTTCCCAGGAGGTCACCCATCCTAGTACTACTCTCGCCCAAGCACGCTTAACTTCGGAGTTCTGATGGGATCCGGTGCTTTAGTGCTGGTATGATCGCATCCGACATGTATGCCACTCTCCTTCCTCTTATCCTCTCGCCCCGACGCTTCGCCGCGCCACGTGGGCCCCATTCCGCTCCCGCGTTTCTTCCTTCTACCATGACTCGGACGGCGAAACCGTTTTTCGATCTTTAGCGACCATGATTTGGATACTTAATGCGGAAATGCAAAAAGAAACACGCGAGTTTGAAAAACCGTAAACGAAGAAAATTCGAGGAAAAAAAAAGTGAAAAAAGGAACGCAACACGAGGACTTCCCAGGAGGTCACCCATCCTAGTACTACTCTCGCCCAAGCACGCTTAACTTCGGAGTTCTGATGGGATCCGGTGCTTTAGTGCTGGTATGATCGCATCCGACATGTATGCCACTCTCCTTCCTCTTATCCTCTCGCCCCGACGCTTCGCCGCGCCACGTGGGCCCCATTCCGCTCCCGCGTTTCTTCCTTCTACCATGACTCGGACGGCGAAACCGTTTTTCGATCTTTAGCGACCATGATTTGGATACGTAATGCGGAAATGCAAAAAGAAACACGCGAGTTTGAAAAACCGTAAACGAAGAAAATTCGAGGAAAAAAAAAGTGAAAAAAGGAATGCAACACGAGGACTTCCCAGGAGGTCACCCATCCTAGTACTACTCTCGCCCAAGCACGCTTAACTTCGGAGTTCTGATGGGATCCGGTGCTTTAGTGCTGGTATGATCGCATCCGACATGTATGCCACTCTCCTTCCTCTTATCCTCTCGCCCCGACGCTTCGCCGCGCCACGTGGGCCCCATTCCGCTCCCGCGTTTCTTCCTTCTACCATGACTCGGACGGCGAAACCGTTTTTCGATCTTTAGCGACCATGATTTGGATACTTAATGCGGAAATGCAAAAAGAAACACGCGAGTTTGAAAAACCGTAAACGAAGAAAATTCGAGGAAAAAAAAAGTGAAAAAAGGAATGCAACACGAGGACTTCCCAGGAGGTCACCCATCCTAGTCTCGCCCAAGCACGCTTAACTTCGGAGTTCTGATGGGATCCGGTGCTTTAGTGCTGGTATGATCGCATCCGACATGTATGCCACTCTCCTTCCTCTTATCCTCTCGCCCCGACGCTTCGCCGCGCCACGTGGGCCCCATTCCGCTCCCGCGTTTCTTCCTTCTACCATGACTCGGACGGCGAAACCGTTTTTCGATCTTTAGCGACCATGATTTGGATACTTAATGCGGAAATGCAAAAAGAAACACGCGAGTTTGAAAAACCGTAAACGAAGAAAATTCGAGGAAAAAAAAAGTGAAAAAAGGAACGCAACACGAGGACTTCCCAGGAGGTCACCCATCCTAGTACTACTCTCGCCCAAGCACGCTTAACTTCGGAGTTCTGATGGGATCCGGTGCTTTAGTGCTGGTATGATCGCATCCGACATGTATGCCACTCTCCTTCCTCTTATCCTCTCGCCCCGACGCTTCGCCGCGCCACGTGGGCCCCATTCCGCTCCCGCGTTTCTTCCTTCTACCATGACTCGGACGGCGAAACCGTTTTTCGATCTTTAGCGACCATGATTTGGATACTTAATGCGGAAATGCAAAAAGAAACACGCGAGTTTGAAAAACCGTAAACGAAGAAAATTCGAGGAAAAAAAAAGTGAAAAAAGGAATGCAACACGAGGACTTCCCAGGAGGTCACCCATCCTAGTACTACTCTCGCCCAAGCACGCTTAATTTCGGAGTTCTGATGGGATCCGGTGCTTTAGTGCTGGTATGATCGCATCCGACATGTATGCCACTCTCCTTCCTCTTATCCTCTCGCCCCGACGCTTCGCCGCGCCACGTGGGCCCCATTCCGCTCCCGCGTTTCTTCCTTCTACCATGACTCGGACGGCGAAACCGTTTTTCGATCTTTAGCGACCATGATTTGGATACTTAATGCGGAAATGCAAAAAGAAACACGCGAGTTTGAAAAACCGTAAACGAAGAAAATTCGAGGAAAAAAAAAGTGAAAAAAGGAATGCAACACGAGGACTTCCCAGGAGGTCACCCATCCTAGTACTACTCTCGCCCAAGCACGCTTAACTTCGGAGTTCTGATGGGATCCGGTGCTTTAGTGCTGGTATGATCGCATCCGACATGTATGCCACTCTCCTTCCTCTTATCCTCTCGCCCCGACGCTTCGCCGCGCCACGTGGGCCCCATTCCGCTCCCGCGTTTCTTCCTTCTACCATGACTCGGACGGCGAAACCGTTTTTCGATCTTTAGCGACCATGATTTGGATACTTAATGCGGAAATGCAAAAAGAAACACGCGAGTTTGAAAAACCGTAAACGAAGAAAATTCGAGGAAAAAAAAAGTGAAAAAAGGAATGCAACACGAGGACTTCCCAGGAGGTCACCCATCCTAGTACTACTCTCGCCCAAGCACGCTTAACTTCGGAGTTCTGATGGGATCCGGTGCTTTAGTGCTGGTATGATCGCATCCGACATGTATGCCACTCTCCTTCCTCTTATCCTCTCGCCCCGACGCTTCGCCGCGCCACGTGGGCCCCATTCCGCTCCCGCGTTTCTTCCTTCTACCATGACTCGGACGGCGAAACCGTTTTTCGATCTTTAGCGACCATGATTTGGATACTTAATGCGGAAATGCAAAAAGAAACACGCGAGTTTGAAAAACCGTAAACGAAGAAAATTCGAGGAAAAAAAAAGTGAAAAAAGGAACGCAACACGAGGACTTCCCAGGAGGTCACCCATCCTAGTACTACTCTCGCCCAAGCACGCTTAACTTCGGAGTTCTGATGGGATCCGGTGCTTTAGTGCTGGTATGATCGCATCCGACATGTATGCCACTCTCCTTCCTCTTATCCTCTCGCCCCGACGCTTCGCCGCGCCACGTGGGCCCCATTCCGCTCCCGCGTTTCTTCCTTCTACCATGACTCGGACGGCGAAACCGTTTTTCGATCTTTAGCGACCATGATTTGGATACTTAATGCGGAAATGCAAAAAGAAACACGCGAGTTTGAAAAACCGTAAACGAAGAAAATTCGAGGAAAAAAAAAGTGAAAAAAGGAATGCAACACGAGGACTTCCCAGGAGGTCACCCATCCTAGTACTACTCTCGCCCAAGCACGCTTAACTTCGGAGTTCTGATGGGATCCGGTGCTTTAGTGCTGGTATGATCGCATCCGACATGTATGCCACTCTCCTTCCTCTTATCCTCTCGCCCCGACGCTTCGCCGCGCCACGTGGGCCCCATTCCGCTCCCGCGTTTCTTCCTTCTACCATGACTCGGACGGCGAAACCGTTTTTCGATCTTTAGCGACCATGATTTGGATACTTAATGCGGAAATGCAAAAAGAAACACGCGAGTTTGAAAAACCGTAAACGAAGAAAATTCGAGGAAAAAAAAAGTGAAAAAAGGAATGCAAAACGAGGACTTCCGAGGAGGTCACCCATCCTAGTACTACTCTCGCCCAAGCACGCTTAACTTCGGAATTCTGATGGGATCCGGTGCTTTAGTGCTGGTATGATCGCATCCGACATGTATGCCACTCTCCTTCCTCTTATCCTCTCGCCCCGACGCTTCGCCGCGCCACGTGGGCCCCATTCCGCTCCCGCGTTTCTTCCTTCTACCATGACTCGGACGGCGAAACCGTTTTTCGATCTTTAGCGACCAAGATTTGGATACTTAATGCGGAAATGCAAAAAGAAACACGCGAGTTTGAAAAACCGTAAACGAAGAAAATTCGAGGAAAAAAAAAGTGAAAAAAGGAATGCAACACGAGGACTTCCCAGGAGGTCACCCATCCTAGTACTACTCTCGCCCAAGCACGCTTAACTTCGGAGTTCTGATGGGATCCGGTGCTTTAGTGCTGGTATGATCGCATCCAACATGTATGCCACTCTCCTTCCTCTTATCCTCTCGCCCCGACGCTTCGCCGCGCCACGTGGGCCCCATTCCGCTCCCGCGTTTCTTCCTTCTACCATGACTCGGACGGCGAAACCGTTTTTCGATCTTTAGCGACCATGATTTGGATACTTAATGCGGAAATGCAAAAAGAAACACGCGAGTTTGAAAAACCGTAAACGAAGAAAATTCGAGGAAAAAAAAAGTGAAAAAAGGAATGCAACACGAGGACTTCCCAGGAGGTCACCCATCCTAGTACTACTCTCGCCCAAGCACGCTTAACTTCGGAGTTCTGATGGGATCCGGTGCTTTAGTGCTGGTATGATCGCATCGGACATGTATGCCACTCTCCTTCCTCTTATCCTCTCGCCCCGACGCTTCGCCGCGCCACGTGGGCCCCATTCCGCTCCCGCGTTTCTTCCTTCTACCATGACTCGGACGGCGAAACCGTTTTTCGATCTTTAGCGACCATGATTTGGATACTTAATGCGGAAATGCAAAAAGAAACACGCGAGTTTGAAAAACCGTAAACGAAGAAAATTCGAGGAAAAAAAAAGTGAAAAAAGGAATGCAACACGAGGACTTCCCAGGAGGTCACCCATCCTAGTACTACTCTCGCCCAAGCACGCTTAACTTCGGAGTTCTGATGGGATCCGGTGCTTTAGTGCTGGTATGATCGCATCCGACATGTATGCCACTCTCCTTCCTCTTATCCTCTCGCCCCGACGCTTCGCCGCGCCACGTGGGCCCCATTCCGCTCCCGCGTTTCTTCCTTCTACCATGACTCGGACGGCGAAACCGTTTTTCGATCTTTAGCGACCATGATTTGGATACTTAATGCGGAAATGCAAAAAGAAACACGCGAGTTTGAAAAACCGTAAACGAAGAAAATTCGAGGAAAAAAAAAGTGAAAAAAGGAATGCAACACGAGGACTTCCCAGGAGGTCACCCATCCTAGTACTACTCTCGCCCAAGCACGCTTAACTTCGGAGTTCTGATGGGATCCGGTGCTTTAGTGCTGGTATGATCGCATCCGACATGTATGCCACTCTCCTTCCTCTTATCCTCTCGCCCCGACGCTTCGCCGCGCCACGTGGGCCCCATTCCGCTCCCGCGTTTCTTCCTTCTACCATGACTCGGACGGCGAAACCGTTTTTCGATCTTTAGCGACCATGATTTGGATACTTAATGCGGAAATGCAAAAAGAAACACGCGAGTTTGAAAAACCGTAAACGAAGAAAATTCGAGGAAAAAAAAAGTGAAAAAAGGAATGCAACACGAGGACTTCCCAGGAGGTCACCCATCCTAGTACTACTCTCGCCCAAGCACGCTTAACTTCGGAGTTCTGATGGGATCCGGTGCTTTAGTGCTGGTATGATCGCATCCGACATGTATGCCACTCTCCTTCCTCTTATCCTCTCGCCCCGACGCTTCGCCGCGCCACGTGGGCCCCATTCCGCTCCCGCGTTTCTTCCTTCTACCATGACTCGGACGGCGAAACCGTTTTTCGATCTTTAGCGACCATGATTTGGATACTTAATGCGGAAATGCAAAAAGAAACACGCGAGTTTGAAAAACCGTAAACGAAGAAAATTCGAGGAAAAAAAAAGTGAAAAAAGGAACGCAACACGAGGACTTCCCAGGAGGTCACCCATCCTAGTACTACTCTCGCCCAAGCACGCTTAACTTCGGAGTTCTGATGGGATCCGGTGCTTTAGTGCTGGTATGATCGCATCCGACATGTATGCCACTCTCCTTCCTCTTATCCTCTCGCCCCGACGCTTCGCCGCGCCACGTGGGCCCCATTCCGCTCCCGCGTTTCTTCCTTCTACCATGACTCGGACGGCGAAACCGTTTTTCGATCTTTAGCGACCATGATTTGGATACTTAATGCGGAAATGCAAAAAGAAACACGCGAGTTTGAAAAACCGTAAACGAAGAAAATTCGAGGAAAAAAAAAGTGAAAAAAGGAATGCAACACGAGGACTTCCCAGGAGGTCACCCATCCTAGTACTACTCTCGCCCAAGCACGCTTAACTTCGGAGTTCTGATGGGATCCGGTGCTTTAGTGCTGGTATGATCGCATCCAACATGTATGCCACTCTCCTTCCTCTTATCCTCTCGCCCCGACGCTTCGCCGCGCCACGTGGGCCCCATTCCGCTCCCGCGTTTCTTCCTTCTACCATGACTCGGACGGCGAAACCGTTTTTCGATCTTTAGCGACCATGATTTGGATACTTAATGCGGAAATGCAAAAAGAAACACGCGAGTTTGAAAAACCGTAAACGAAGAAAATTCGAGGAAAAAAAAGTGAAAAAAGGAATGCAACACGAGGACTTCCCAGGAGGTCACCCATCCTAGTACTACTCTCGCCCAAGCACGCTTAACTTCGGAGTTCTGATGGGATCCGGTGCTTTAGTGCTGGTATGATCGCATCCGACATGTATGCCACTCTCCTTCCTCTTATCCTCTCGCCCCGACGCTTCGCCGCGCCACGTGGGCCCCATTCCGCTCCCGCGTTTCTTCCTTCTACCATGACTCGGACGGCGAAACCGTTTTTCGATCTTTAGCGACCATGATTTGGATACTTAATGCGGAAATGCAAAAAGAAACACGCGAGTTTGAAAAACCGTAAACGAAGAAAATTCGAGGAAAAAAAAAGTGAAAAAAGGAATGCAACACGAGGACTTCCCAGGAGGTCACCCATCCTAGTACTACTCTCGCCCAAGCACGCTTAACTTCGGAGTTCTGATGGGATCCGGTGCTTTAGTGCTGGTATGATCGCATCCGACATGTATGCCACTCTCCTTCCTCTTATCCTCTCGCCCCGACGCTTCGCCGCGCCACGTGGGCCCCATTCCGCTCCCGCGTTTCTTCCTTCTACCATGACTCGGACGGCGAAACCGTTTTTCGATCTTTAGCGACCATGATTTGGATACTTAATGCGGAAATGCAAAAAGAAACACGCGAGTTTGAAAAACCGTAAACGAAGAAAATTCGAGGAAAAAAAAAGTGAAAAAAGGAATGCAACACGAGGACTTCCCAGGAGGTCACCCATCCTAGTACTACTCTCGCCCAAGCACGCTTAACTTCGGAGTTCTGATGGGATCCGGTGCTTTAGTGCTGGTATGATCGCATCCGACATGTATGCCACTCTCCTTCCTCTTATCCTCTCGCCCCGACGCTTCGCCGCGCCACGTGGGCCCCATTCCGCTCCCGCGTTTCTTCCTTCTACCATGACTCGGACGGCGAAACCGTTTTTCGATCTTTAGCGACCATGATTTGGATACTTAATGCGGAAATGCAAAAAGAAACACGCGAGTTTGAAAAACCGTAAACGAAGAAAATTCGAGGAAAAAAAAAGTGAAAAAAGGAATGCAACACGAGGACTTCCCAGGAGGTCACCCATCCTAGTACTACTCTCGCCCAAGCACGCTTAACTTCGGAGTTCTGATGGGATCCGGTGCTTTAGTGCTGGTATGATCGCATCCGACATGTATGCCACTCTCCTTCCTCTTATCCTCTCGCCCCGACGCTTCGCCGCGCCACGTGGGCCCCATTCCGCTCCCGCGTTTCTTCCTTCTACCATGACTCGGACGGCGAAACCGTTTTTCGATCTTTAGCGACCATGATTTGGATACTTAATGCGGAAATGCAAAAAGAAACACGCGAGTTTGAAAAACCGTAAACGAAGAAAATTCGAGGAAAAAAAAAGTGAAAAAAGGAATGCAAAACGAGGACTTCCGAGGAGGTCACCCATCCTAGTACTACTCTCGCCCAAGCACGCTTAACTTCGGAGTTCTGATGGGATCCGGTGCTTTAGTGCTGGTATGATCGCATCCGACATGTATGCCACTCTCCTTCCTCTTATCCTCTCGCCCCGACGCTTCGCCGCGCCACGTGGGCCCCATTCCGCTCCCGCGTTTCTTCCTTCTACCATGACTCGGACGGCGAAACCGTTTTTCGATCTTTAGCGACCATGATTTGGATACTTAATGCGGAAATGCAAAAAGAAACACGCGAGTTTGAAAAACCGTAAACGAAGAAAATTCGAGGAAAAAAAAAGTGAAAAAAGGAATGCAACACGAGGACTTCCCAGGAGGTCACCCATCCTAGTACTACTCTCGCCCAAGCACGCTTAACTTCGGAGTTCTGATGGGATCCGGTGCTTTAGTGCTGGTATGATCGCATCCAACATGTATGCCACTCTCCTTCCTCTTATCCTCTCGCCCCGACGCTTCGCCGCGCCACGTGGGCCCCATTCCGCTCCCGCGTTTCTTCCTTCTACCATGACTCGGACGGCGAAACCGTTTTTCGATCTTTAGCGACCATGATTTGGATACTTAATGCGGAAATGCAAAAAGAAACACGCGAGTTTGAAAAACCGTAAACGAAGAAAATTCGAGGAAAAAAAAAGTGAAAAAAGGAATGCAACACGAGGACTTCCCAGGAGGTCACCCATCCTAGTACTACTCTCGCCCAAGCACGCTTAACTTCGGAGTTCTGATGGGATCCGGTGCTTTAGTGCTGGTATGATCGCATCCGACATGTATGCCACTCTCCTTCCTCTTATCCTCTCGCCCCGACGCTTCGCCGCGCCACGTGGGCCCCATTCCGCTCCCGCGTTTCTTCCTTCTACCATGACTCGGACGGCGAAACCGTTTTTCGATCTTTAGCGACCATGATTTGGATACTTAATGCGGAAATGCAAAAAGAAACACGCGAGTTTGAAAAACCGTAAACGAAGAAAATTCGAGGAAAAAAAAAGTGAAGAAAGGAATGCAACACGAGGACTTCCCAGGAGGTCACCCATCCTAGTACTACTCTCGCCCAAGCACGCTTAACTTCGGAGTTCTGATGGGATCCGATGCTTTAGTGCTGGTATGATCGCATCCGACATGTATGCCACTCTCCTTCCTCTTATCCTCTCGCCCCGACGCTTCGCCGCGCCACGTGGGCCCCATTCCGCTCCCGCGTTTCTTCCTTCTACCATGACTCGGACGGCGAAACCGTTTTTCGATCTTTAGCGACCATGATTTGGATACTTAATGCGGAAATGCAAAAAGAAACACGCGAGTTTGAAAAACCGTAAACGAAGAAAATTCGAGGAAAAAAAAAGTGAAGAAAGGAAAGCAACACGAGGACTTCCCAGGAGGTCACCCATCCTAGTACTACTCTCGCCCAAGCACGCTTAACTTCGGAGTTCTGATGGGATCCGGTGCTTTAGTGCTGGTATGATCGCATCCGACATGTATGCCACTCTCCTTCCTCTTATCCTCTCGCCCCGACGCTTCGCCGCGCCACGTGGGCCCCATTCCGCTCCCGCGTTTCTTCCTTCTACCATGACTCGGACGGCGAAACCGTTTTTCGATCTTTAGCGACCATGATTTGGATACTTAATGCGGAAATGCAAAAAGAAACACGCGAGTTTGAAAAACCGTAAACGAAGAAAATTCGAGGAAAAAAAAAGTGAAAAAAGGAACGCAACACGAGGACTTCCCAGGAGGTCACCCATCCTAGTACTACTCTCGCCCAAGCACGCTTAACTTCGGAGTTCTGATGGGATCCGGTGCTTTAGTGCTGGTATGATCGCATATGACATGTATGCCACTCTCCTTCCTCTTATCCTCTCGCCCCGACGCTTCGCCGCGCCACGTGGGCCCCATTCCGCTCCCGCGTTTCTTCCTTCTACCATGACTCGGACGGCGAAACCGTTTTTCGATCTTTAGCGACCATGATTTGGATACTTAATGCGGAAATGCAAAAAGAAACACGCGAGTTTGAAAAACCGTAAACGAAGAAAATTCGAGGAAAAAAAAAGTGAAAAAAGGAACGCAACACGAGGACTTCCCCGGAGGTCACCCATCCTAGTACTACTCTCGCCCAAGCACGCTTAACTTCGGAGTTCTGATGGGATCCGGTGCTTTAGTGCTGGTATGATCGCATCCGACATGTATGCCACTCTCCTTCCTCTTATCCTCTCGCCCCGACGCTTCGCCGCGCCACGTGGGCCCCATTCCGCTCCCGCGTTTCTTCCTTCTACCATGACTCGGACGGCGAAACCGTTTTTCGATCTTTAGCGACCATGATTTGGATACTTAATGCGGAAATGCAAAAAGAAACACGCGAGTTTGAAAAACCGTAAACGAAGAAAATTCGAGGAAAAAAAAAGTGAAAAAAGGAATGCAACACGAGGACTTCCCAGGAGGTCACCCATCCTAGTACTACTCTCGCCCAAGCACGCTTAACTTCGGAGTTCTGATGGGATCCGGTGCTTTAGTGCTGGTATGATCGCATCCGACATGTATGCCACTCTCCTTCCTCTTATCCTCTCGCCCCGACGCTTCGCCGCGCCACGTGGGCCCCGTTCCGCTCCCGCGTTTCTTCCTTCTACCATGACTCGGACGGCGAAACCGTTTTTCGATCTTTAGCGACCATGATTTGGATACTTAATGCGGAAATGCAAAAAGAAACACGCGAGTTTGAAAAACCGTAAACGAAGAAAATTCGAGGAAAAAAAAAGTGAAAAAAGGAATGCAAAACGAGGACTTCCCAGGAGGTCACCCATCCTAGTACTACTCTCGCCCAAGCACGCTTAACTTCGGAGTTCTGATGGGATCCGGTGCTTTAGTGCTGGTATGATCGCATCCGACATGTATGCCACTCTCCTTCCTCTTATCCTCTCGCCCCGACGCTTCGCCGCGCCACGTGGGCCCCATTCCGCTCCCGCGTTTCTTCCTTCTACCATGACTCGGACGGCGAAACCGTTTTTCGATCTTTAGCGACCATGATTTGGATACTTAATGCGGAAATGCAAAAAGAAACACGCGAGTTTGAAAAACCGTAAACGAAGAAAATTCGAGGAAAAAAAAAGTGAAAAAAGGAATGCAACACGAGGACTTCCCAGGAGGTCACCCATCCTAGTACTACTCTCGCCCAAGCACGCTTAACTTCGGAGTTCTGATGGGATCCGGTGCTTTAGTGCTGGTATGATCACATCCAACATGTATGCCACTCTCCTTCCTCTTATCCTCTCGCCCCGACGCTTCGCCGCGCCACGTGGGCCCCATTCCGCTCCCGCGTTTCTTCCTTCTACCATGACTCGGACGGCGAAACCGTTTTTCGATCTTTAGCGACCATGATTTGGATACTTAATGCGGAAATGCAAAAAGAAACACGCGAGTTTGAAAAACCGTAAACGAAGAAAATTCGAGGAAAAAAAAAGTGAAAAAAGGAATGCAACACGAGGACTTCCCAGGAGGTCACCCATCCTAGTACTACTCTCGCCCAAGCACGCTTAACTTCGGAGTTCTGATGGGATCCGGTGCTTTAGTGCTGGTATGATCGCATCCAACATGTATGCCACTCTCCTTCCTCTTATCCTCTCGCCCCGACGCTTCGCCGCGCCACGTGGGCCCCATTCCGCTCCCGCGTTTCTTCCTTCTACCATGACTCGGACGGCGAAACCGTTTTTCGATCTTTAGCGACCATGATTTGGATACTTAATGCGGAAATGCAAAAAGAAACACGCGAGTTTGAAAAACCGTAAACGAAGAAAATTCGAGGAAAAAAAAAGTGAAGAAAGGAATGCAACACGAGGACTTCCCAGGAGGTCACCCATCCTAGTACTACTCTCGCCCAAGCACGCTTAACTTCGGAGTTCTGATGGGATCCGGTGCTTTAGTGCTGGTATGATCGCATCCAACATGTATGCCACTCTCCTTCCTCTTATCCTCTCGCCCCGACGCTTCGCCGCGCCACATGGGCCCCATTCCGCTCCCGCGTTTCTTCCTTCTACCATGACTCGGACGGCGAAACCGTTTTTCGATCTTTAGCGACCATGATTTGGATACTTAATGCGGAAATGCAAAAAGAAACACGCGAGTTTGAAAAACCGTAAACGAAGAAAATTCGAGGAAAAAAAAAGTGAAAAAAGGAATGCAACACGAGGACTTCCCAGGAGGTCACCCATCCTAGTACTACTCTCGCCTAAGCACGCTTAACTTCGGAGTTCTGATGGGATCCGGTGCTTTAGTGCTGGTATGATCGCATCCGACATGTATGCCACTCTCCTTCCTCTTATCCTCTCGCCCCGACGCTTCGCCGCGCCACGTGGGCCCCATTCCGCTCCCGCGTTTCTTCCTTCTACCATGACTCGGACGGCGAAACCGTTTTTCGATCTTTAGCGACCATGATTTGGATACTTAATGCGGAAATGCAAAAAGAAACACGCGAGTTTGAAAAACCGTAAACGAAGAAAATTCGAGGAAAAAAAAAGTGAAAAAAGGAATGCAACACGAGGACTTCCCAGGAGGTCACCCATCCTAGTACTACTCTCGCCCAAGCACGCTTAACTTCGGAGTTCTGATGGGATCCGGTGCTTTAGTGCTGGTATGATCGCATCCGACATGTATGCCACTCTCCTTCCTCTTATCCTCTCGCCCCGACGCTTCGCCGCGCCACGTGGGCCCCATTCCGCTCCCGCGTTTCTTCCTTCTACCATGACTCGGACGGCGAAACCGTTTTTCGATCTTTAGCGACCATGATTTGGATACTTAATGCGGAAATGCAAAAAGAAACACGCGAGTTTGAAAAACCGTAAACGAAGAAAATTCGAGGAAAAAAAAAGTGAAAAAAGGAACGCAACACGAGGACTTCCCAGGAGGTCACCCATCCTAGTACTACTCTCGCCCAAGCACGCTTAACTTCGGAGTTCTGATGGGATCCGGTGCTTTAGTGCTGGTATGATCGCATCCGACATGTATGCCACTCTCCTTCCTCTTATCCTCTCGCCCCGACGCTTCGCCGCGCCACGTGGGCCCCATTCCGCTCCCGCGTTTCTTCCTTCTACCATGACTCGGACGGCGAAACCGTTTTTCGATTTTTAGCGACCATGATTTGGATACTTAATGCGGAAATGCAAAAAGAAACACGCGAGTTTGAAAAACCGTAAACGAAGAAAATTCGAGGAAAAAAAAAGTGAAAAAAGGAATGCAACACGAGGACTTCCCAGGAGGTCACCCATCCTAGTACTACTCTCGCCCAAGCACGCTTAACTTCGGAGTTCTGATGGGATCCGGTGCTTTAGTGCTGGTATGATCGCATCCGACATGTATGCCACTCTCCTTCCTCTTATCCTCTCGCCCCGACGCTTCGCCGCGCCACGTGGGCCCCATTCCGCTCCCGCGTTTCTTCCTTCTACCATGACTCGGACGGCGAAACCGTTTTTCGATCTTTAGCGACCATGATTTGGATACTTAATGCGGAAATGCAAAAAGAAACACGCGAGTTTGAAAAACCGTAAACGAAGAAAATTCGAGGAAAAAAAAAGTGAAAAAAGGAATGCAAAACGAGGACTTCCGAGGAGGTCACCCATCCTAGTACTACTCTCGCCCAAGCACGCTTAACTTCGGAGTTCTGATGGGATCCGGTGCTTTAGTGCTGGTATGATCGCATCCGACATGTATGCCACTCTCCTTCCTCTTATCCTCTCGCCCCGACGCTTCGCCGCGCCACGTGGGCCCCATTCCGCTCCCGCGTTTCTTCCTTCTACCATGACTCGGACGGCGAAACCGTTTTTCGATCTTTAGCGACCATGATTTGGATACTTAATGCGGAAATGCAAAAAGAAACACGCGAGTTTGAAAAACCGTAAACGAAGAAAATTCGAGGAAAAAAAAAGTGAAAAAAGGAATGCAACACGAGGACTTCCCAGGAGGCCACCCATCCTAGTACTACTCTCGCCCAAGCACGCTTAACTTCGGAGTTCTGATGGGATCCGGTGCTTTAGTGCTGGTATGATCGCATCCGACATGTATGCCACTCTCCTTCCTCTTATCCTCTCGCCCCGACGCTTCGCCGCGCCACGTGGGCCCCATTCCGCTCCCGCGTTTCTTCCTTCTACCATGACTCGGACGGCGAAACCGTTTTTCGATCTTTAGCGACCATGATTTGGATACTTAATGCGGAAATGCAAAAAGAAACACGCGAGTTTGAAAAACCGTAAACGAAGAAAATTCGAGGAAAAAAAAAGTGAAAAAAGGAATGCAACACGAGGACTTCCCAGGAGGTCACCCATCCTAGTACTACTCTCGCCCAAGCACGCTTAACTTCGGAGTTCTGATGGGATCCGGTGCTTTAGTGCTGGTATGATCGCATCCGACATGTATGCCACTCTCCTTCCTCTTATCCTCTCGCCCCGACGCTTCGCCGCGCCACCTGGGCCCCATTCCGCTCCCGCGTTTCTTCCTTCTACCATGACTCGGACGGCGAAACCGTTTTTCGATCTTTAGCGACCATGATTTGGATACTTAATGCGGAAATGCAAAAAGAAACACGCGAGTTTGAAAAACCGTAAACGAAGAAAATTCGAGGAAAAAAAAATGATTAATGCGGAAATGCAAAAATAAACACGCGAGTTTGAAAAACCGTAAACGAAGAAAATTCGAGGAAAAAAAAATGAAGAAAGGAATGCAACACGAGGACTTCCCAGGAGGTCACCCATCCTAGTACTACTCTCGCCCAAGCACGCTTAACTTCGGAGTTCTGATGGGATCCGGTGCTTTAGTGCTGGTATGATCGCATCCGACATGTATGCCACTCTCCTTCCTCTTATCCTCTCGCCCCGACGCTTCGCCGCGCCACGTGGGCCCCATTCCGCTCCCGCGTTTCTTCCTTCTACCATGACTCGGACGGCGAAACCGTTTTTCGATCTTTAGCGACCATGATTTGGATACTTAATGCGGAAATGCAAAAAGAAACACGCGAGTTTGAAAAACCGTAAACGAAGAAAATTCGAGGAAAAAAAAAGTGAAAAAAGGAATGCAACACGAGGACTTCCCAGGAGGTCACCCATCCTAGTACTACTCTCGCCCAAGCACGCTTAACTTCGGAGTTCTGATGGGATCCGGTGCTTTAGTGCTGGTATGATCGCATCCGACATGTATGCCACTCTCCTTCCTCTTATCCTCTCGCCCCGACGCTTCGCCGCGCCACGTGGGCCCCATTCCGCTCCCGCGTTTCTTCCTTCTACCATGACTCGGACGGCGAAACCGTTTTTCGATCTTTAGCGACCATGATTTGGATACTTAATGCGGAAATGCAAAAAGAAACACGCGAGTTTGAAAAACCGTAAACGAAGAAAATTCGAGGAAAAAAAAAGTGAAAAAAGGAACGCAACACGAGGACTTCCCAGGAGGTCACCCATCCTAGTACTACTCTCGCCCAAGCACGCTTAACTTTGGAGTTCTGATGGGATCCGGTGCTTTAGTGCTGGTATGATCGCATCCGACATGTATGCCACTCTCCTTCCTCTTATCCTCTCGCCCCGACGCTTCGCCGCGCCACGTGGGCCCCATTCCGCTCCCGCGTTTCTTCCTTCTACCATGACTCGGACGGCGAAACCGTTTTTCGATCTTTAGCGACCATGATTTGGATACTTAATGCGGAAATGCAAAAAGAAACACGCGAGTTTGAAAAACCGTAAACGAAGAAAATTCGAGGAAAAAAAAAATGAAGAAAGGAATGCAACACGAGGACTTCCCAGGAGGTCACCCATCCTAGTACTACTCTCGCCCAAGCACGCTTAACTTCGGAGTTCTGATGGGATCCGGTGCTTTAGTGCTGGTATGATCGCATCCGACATGTATGCCACTCTCCTTCCTCTTATCCTCTCGCCCCGACGCTTCGCCGCGCCACGTGGGCCCCATTCCGCTCCCGCGTTTCTTCCTTCTACCATGACTCGGACGGCGAAACCGTTTTTCGATCTTTAGCGACCATGATTTGGATACTTAATGCGGAAATGCAAAAAGAAACACGCGAGTTTGAAAAACCGTAAACGAAGAAAATTCGAGGAAAAAAAAAGTGAAAAAAGGAATGCAACACGAGGACTTCCCAGGAGGTCACCCATCCTAGTACTACTCTCGCCGCCCAAGCACGCTTAACTTCGGAGTTCTGATGGGATCCGGTGCTTTAGTGCTGGTATGATCGCATCCGACATGTATGCCACTCTCCTTCCTCTTATCCTCTCGCCCCGACGCTTCGCCGCGCCACGTGGGCCCCATTCCGCTCCCGCGTTTCTTCCTTCTACCATGACTCGGACGGCGAAACCGTTTTTCGATCTTTAGCGACCATGATTTGGATACTTAATGCGGAAATGCAAAAAGAAACACGCGAGTTTGAAAAACCGTAAACGAAGAAAATTCGAGGAAAAAAAAAGTGAAAAAAGGAATGCAACACGAGGACTTCCCAGGAGGTCACCCATCCTAGTACTACTCTCGCCCAAGCACGCTTAACTTCAGAGTTCTGATGGGATCCGGTGCTTTAGTGCTGGTATGATCGCATCCGACATGTATGCCACTCTCCTTCCTCTTATCCTCTCGCCCCGACGCTTCGCCGCGCCACGTGGGCCCCATTCCGCTCCCGCGTTTCTTCCTTCTACCATGACTCGGACGGCGAAACCGTTTTTCGATCTTTAGCGACCATGATTTGGATACTTAATGCGGAAATGCAAAAAGAAACACGCGAGTTTGAAAAACCGTAAACGAAGAAAATTCGAGGAAAAAAAAAGTGAAAAAAGGAATGCAACACGAGGACTTCCCAGGAGGTCACCCATCCTAGTACTACTCTCGCCCAAGCACGCTTAACTTCGGAGTTCTGATGGGATCCGGTGCTTTAGTGCTGGTATGATCGCATCCGACATGTATGCCACTCTCCTTCCTCTTATCCTCTCGCCCCGACGCTTCGCCGCGCCACGTGGGCCCCATTCCGCTCCCGCGTTTCTTCCTTCTACCATGACTCGGACGGCGAAACCGTTTTTCGATCTTTAGCGACCATGATTTGGATACTTAATGCGGAAATGCAAAAAGAAACACGCAAGTTTGAAAAACCGTAAACGAAGAAAATTCGAGGAAAAAAAAAGTGAAAAAAGGAATGCAACACGAGGACTTCCCAGGAGGTCACCCATCCTAGTACTACTCTCGCCCAAGCACGCTTAACTTCGGAGTTCTGATGGGATCCGGTGCTTTAGTGCTGGTATGATCGCATCCGACATGTATGCCACTCTCCTTCCTCTTATCCTCTCGCCCCGACGCTTCGCCGCGCCACGTGGGCCCCATTCCGCTCCCGCGTTTCTTCCTTCTACCATGACTCGGACGGCGAAACCGTTTTTCGATCTTTAGCGACCATGATTTGGATACTTAATGCGGAAATGCAAAAAGAAACACGCGAGTTTGAAAAACCGTAAACGAAGAAAATTCGAGGAAAAAAAAAGTGAAAAAAGGAACGCAACACGAGGACTTCCCAGGAGGTCACCCATCCTAGTACTACTCTCGCCCAAGCACGCTTAACTTCGGAGTTCTGATGGGATCCGGTGCTTTAGTGCTGGTATGATCGCATCCGACATGTATGCCACTCTCCTTCCTCTTATCCTCTCGCCCCGACGCTTCGCCGCGCCACGTGGGCCCCATTCCGCTCCCGCGTTTCTTCCTTCTACCATGACTCGGACGGCGAAACCGTTTTTCGATCTTTAGCGACCATGATTTGGATACTTAATGCGGAAATGCAAAAAGAAACACGCGAGTTTGAAAAACCGTAAACGAAGAAAATTCGAGGAAAAAAAAAATGAAGAAAGGAATGCAACACGAGGACTTCCCAGGAGGTCACCCATCCTAGTACTACTCTCGCCCAAGCACGCTTAACTTCGGAGTTCTGATGGGATCCGGTGCTTTAGTGCTGGTATGATCGCATCCGACATGTATGCCACTCTCCTTCCTCTTATCCTCTCGCCCCGACGCTTCGCCGCGCCACGTGGGCCCCATTCCGCTCCCGCGTTTCTTCCTTCTACCATGACTCGGACGGCGAAACCGTTTTTCGATCTTTAGCGACCATGATTTGGATACTTAATGCGGAAATGCAAAAAGAAACACGCGAGTTTGAAAAACCGTAAACGAAGAAAATTCGAGGAAAAAAAAGTGAAAAAAGGAATGCAACACGAGGACTTCCCAGGAGGTCACCCATCCTAGTACTACTCTCGCCGCCCAAGCACGCTTAACTTCGGAGTTCTGATGGGATCCGGTGCTTTAGTGCTGGTATGATCGCATCCGACATGTATGCCACTCTCCTTCCTCTTATCCTCTCGCCCCGACGCTTCGCCGCGCCACGTGGGCCCCATTCCGCTCCCGCGTTTCTTCCTTCTACCATGACTCGGACGGCGAAACCGTTTTTCGATCTTTAGCGACCATGATTTGGATACTTAATGCGGAAATGCAAAAAGAAACACGCGAGTTTGAAAAACCGTAAACGAAGAAAATTCGAGGAAAAAAAAAATGAAGAAAGGAATGCAACACGAGGACTTCCCAGGAGGTCACCCATCCTAGTACTACTCTCGCCCAAGCACGCTTAACTTCGGAGTTCTGATGGGATCCGGTGCTTTAGTGCTGGTATGATCGCATCCGACATGTATGCCACTCTCCTTCCTCTTATCCTCTCGCCCCGACGCTTCGCCGCGCCACGTGGGCCCCATTCCGCTCCCGCGTTTCTTCCTTCTACCATGACTCGGACGGCGAAACCGTTTTTCGATCTTTAGCGACCATGATTTGGATACTTAATGCGGAAATGCAAAAAGAAACACGCGAGTTTGAAAAACCGTAAACGAAGAAAATTCGAGGAAAAAAAAGTGAAATAAGGAATGCAACACGAGGACTTCCCAGGAGGTCACCCATCCTAGTACTACTCTCGCCCAAGCACGCTTAACTTCGGAGTTCTGATGGGATCCGGTGCTTTAGTGCTGGTATGATCGCATCCGACATGTATGCCACTCTCCTTCCTCTTATCCTCTCGCCCCGACGCTTCGCCGCGCCACGTGGGCCCCATTCCGCTCCCGCGTTTCTTCCTTCTACCATGACTCGGACGGCGAAACCGTTTTTCGATCTTTAGCGACCATGATTTGGATACTTAATGCGGAAATGCAAAAAGAAACACGCGAGTTTGAAAAACCGTAAACGAAGAAAATTCGAGGAAAAAAAAAGTGAAAAAAGGAACGCAACACGAGGACTTCCCAGGAGGTCACCCATCCTAGTACTACTCTCGCCCAAGCACGCTTAACTTCGGAGTTCTGATGGGATCCGGTGCTTTAGTGCTGGTATGATCGCATCCGACATGTATGCCACTCTCCTTCCTCTTATCCTCTCGCCCCGACGCTTCGCCGCGCCACGTGGGCCCCATTCCGCTCCCGCGTTTCTTCCTTCTACCATGACTCGGACGGCGAAACCGTTTTTCGATCTTTAGCGACCATGATTTGGATACTTAATGCGGAAATGCAAAAAGAAACACGCGAGTTTGAAAAACCGTAAACGAAGAAAATTCGAGGAAAAAAAAAATGAAGAAAGGAATGCAACACGAGGACTTCCCAGGAGGTCACCCATCCTAGTACTACTCTCGCCCAAGCACGCTTAACTTCGGAGTTCTGATGGGATCCGGTGCTTTAGTGCTGGTATGATCGCATCCGACATGTATGCCACTCTCCTTCCTCTTATCCTCTCGCCCCGACGCTTCGCCGCGCCACGTGGGCCCCATTCCGCTCCCGCGTTTCTTCCTTCTACCATGACTCGGACGGCGAAACCGTTTTTCGATCTTTAGCGACCATGATTTGGATACTTAATGCGGAAATGCAAAAAGAAACACGCGAGTTTGAAAAACCGTAAACGAAGAAAATTCGAGGAAAAAAAAAGTGAAAAAAGGAATGCAACACGAGGACTTCCCAGGAGGTCACCCATCCTAGTACTACTCTCGCCGCCCAAGCACGCTTAACTTCGGAGTTCTGATGGGATCCGGTGCTTTAGTGCTGGTATGATCGCATCCGACATGTATGCCACTCTCCTTCCTCTTATCCTCTCGCCCCGACGCTTCGCCGCGCCACGTGGGCCCCATTCCGCTCCCGCGTTTCTTCCTTCTACCATGACTCGGACGGCGAAACCGTTTTTCGATCTTTAGCGACCATGATTTGGATACTTAATGCGGAAATGCAAAAAGAAACACGCGAGTTTGAAAAACCGTAAACGAAGAAAATTCGAGGAAAAAAAAAATGAAGAAAGGAATGCAACACGAGGACTTCCCAGGAGGTCACCCATCCTAGTACTACTCTCGCCCAAGCACGCTTAACTTCGGAGTTCTGATGGGATCCAGTGCTTTAGTGCTGGTATGATCGCATCCGACATGTATGCCACTCTCCTTCCTCTTATCCTCTCGCCCCGACGCTTCGCCGCGCCACGTGGGCCCCATTCCGCTCCCGCGTTTCTTCCTTCTACCATGACTCGGACGGCGAAACCGTTTTTCGATCTTTAGCGACCATGATTTGGATACTTAATGCGGAAATGCAAAAAGAAACACGCGAGTTTGAAAAACCGTAAACGAAGAAAATTCGAGGAAAAAAAAGTGAAAAAAGGAATGCAACACGAGGACTTCCCAGGAGGTCACCCATCCTAGTACTACTCTCGCCCAAGCACGCTTAACTTCGGAGTTCTGATGGGATCCGGTGCTTTAGTGCTGGTATGATCGCATCCGACATGTATGCCACTCTCCTTCCTCTTATCCTATCGCCCCGACGCTTCGCCGCGCCACGTGGGCCCCATTCCGCTCCCGCGTTTCTTCCTTCTACCATGACTCGGACGGCGAAACCGTTTTTCGATCTTTAGCGACCATGATTTGGATACTTAATGCGGAAATGCAAAAAGAAACACGCGAGTTTGAAAAACCGTAAACGAAGAAAATTCGAGGAAAAAAAAGTGAAAAAAGGAATGCAACACGAGGACTTCCCAGGAGGTCACCCATCCTAGTACTACTCTCGCCCAAGCACGCTTAACTTCGGAGTTCTGATGGGATCCGGTGCTTTAGTGCTGGTATGATCGCATCCGACATGTATGCCACTCTCCTTCCTCTTATCCTCTCGCCCCGACGCTTCGCCGCGCCACGTGGGCCCCATTCCGCTCCCGCGTTTCTTCCTTCTACCATGACTCGGACGGCGAAACCGTTTTTCGATCTTTAGCGACCATGATTTGGATACTTAATGCGGAAATGCAAAAAGAAACACGCGAGTTTGAAAAACCGTAAACGAAGAAAATTCGAGGAAAAAAAACAGTGAAAAAAGGAATGCAACACGAGGACTTCCCAGGAGGTCACCCATCCTAGTACTACTCTCGCCCAAGCACGCTTAACTTCGGAGTTCTGATGGGATCCGGTGCTTTAGTGCTGGTATTATCGCATCCGACATGTATGCCACTCTCCTTCCTCTTATCCTCTCGCCCCGACGCTTCGCCGCGCCACGTGGGCCCCATTCCGCTCCCGCGTTTCTTCCTTCTACCATGACTCGGACGGCGAAACCGTTTTTCGATCTTTAGCGACCATGATTTGGATACTTAATGCGGAAATGCAAAAAGAAACACGCGAGTTTGAAAAACCGTAAACGAAGAAAATTCGAGGAAAAAAAAAGTGAAAAAAGGAATGCAACACGAGGACTTCCCAGGAGGTCACCCATCCTAGTACTACTCTCGCCCAAGCACGCTTAACTTTGAAGTTCTGATGGGATCCGGTGCTTTAGTGCTGGTATGATCGCATCCGACATGTATGCCACTCTCCTTCCTCTTATCCTCTCGCCCCGACGCTTCGCCGCGCCACGTGGGCCCCATTCCGCTCCCGCGTTTCTTCCTTCTACCATGACTCGGACGGCGAAACCGTTTTTCGATCTTTAGCGACCATGATTTGGATACTTAATGCGGAAATGCAAAAAGAAACACGCGAGTTTGAAAAACCGTAAACGAAGAAAATTCGAGGAAAAAAAAAATGAAGAAAGGAATGCAACACGAGGACTTCCCAGGAGGTCACCCATCCTAGTACTACTCTCGCCCAAGCACGCTTAACTTCGGAGTTCTGATGGGATCCGGTGCTTTAGTGCTGGTATGATCGCATCCGACATGTATGCCACTCTCCTTCCTCTTATCCTCTCGCCCCGACGCTTCGCCGCGCCACGTGGGCCCCATTCCGCTCCCGCGTTTCTTCCTTCTACCATGACTCGGACGGCGAAACCGTTTTTCGATCTTTAGCGACCATGATTTGGATACTTAATGCGGAAATGCAAAAAGAAACACGCGAGTTTGAAAAACCGTAAACGAAGAAAATTCGAGGAAAAAAAAAGTGAAAAAAGGAATGCAACACGAGGACTTCCCAGGAGGTCACCCATCCTAGTACTACTCTCGCCGCCCAAGCACGCTTAACTTCGGAGTTCTGATGGGATCCGGTGCTTTAGTGCTGGTATGATCGCATCCGACATGTATGCCACTCTCCTTCCTCTTATCCTCTCGCCCCGACGCTTCGCCGCGCCACGTGGGCCCCATTCCGCTCCCGCGTTTCTTCCTTCTACCATGACTCGGACGGCGAAACCGTTTTTCGATCTTTAGCGACCATGATTTGGATACTTAATGCGGAAATGCAAAAAGAAACACGCGAGTTTGAAAAACCGTAAACGAAGAAAATTCGAGGAAAAAAAAAATGAAGAAAGGAATGCAACACGAGGACTTCCCAGGAGGTCACCCATCCTAGTACTACTCTCGCCCAAGCACGCTTAACTTCGGAGTTCTGATGGGATCCAGTGCTTTAGTGCTGGTATGATCGCATCCGACATGTATGCCACTCTCCTTCCTCTTATCCTCTCGCCCCGACGCTTCGCCGCGCCACGTGGGCCCCATTCCGCTCCCGCGTTTCTTCCTTCTACCATGACTCGGACGGCGAAACCGTTTTTCGATCTTTAGCGACCATGATTTGGATACTTAATGCGGAAATGCAAAAAGAAACACGCGAGTTTGAAAAACCGTAAACGAAGAAAATTCGAGGAAAAAAAAGTGAAAAAAGGAATGCAACACGAGGACTTCCCAGGAGGTCACCCATCCTAGTACTACTCTCGCCCAAGCACGCTTAACTTCGGAGTTCTGATGGGATCCGGTGCTTTAGTGCTGGTATGATCGCATCCGACATGTATGCCACTCTCCTTCCTCTTATCCTATCGCCCCGACGCTTCGCCGCGCCACGTGGGCCCCATTCCGCTCCCGCGTTTCTTCCTTCTACCATGACTCGGACGGCGAAACCGTTTTTCGATCTTTAGCGACCATGATTTGGATACTTAATGCGGAAATGCAAAAAGAAACACGCGAGTTTGAAAAACCGTAAACGAAGAAAATTCGAGGAAAAAAAAGTGAAAAAAGGAATGCAACACGAGGACTTCCCAGGAGGTCACCCATCCTAGTACTACTCTCGCCCAAGCACGCTTAACTTCGGAGTTCTGATGGGATCCGGTGCTTTAGTGCTGGTATGATCGCATCCGACATGTATGCCACTCTCCTTCCTCTTATCCTCTCGCCCCGACGCTTCGCCGCGCCACGTGGGCCCCATTCCGCTCCCGCGTTTCTTCCTTCTACCATGACTCGGACGGCGAAACCGTTTTTCGATCTTTAGCGACCATGATTTGGATACTTAATGCGGAAATGCAAAAAGAAACACGCGAGTTTGAAAAACCGTAAACGAAGAAAATTCGAGGAAAAAAAACAGTGAAAAAAGGAATGCAACACGAGGACTTCCCAGGAGGTCACCCATCCTAGTACTACTCTCGCCCAAGCACGCTTAACTTCGGAGTTCTGATGGGATCCGGTGCTTTAGTGCTGGTATTATCGCATCCGACATGTATGCCACTCTCCTTCCTCTTATCCTCTCGCCCCGACGCTTCGCCGCGCCACGTGGGCCCCATTCCGCTCCCGCGTTTCTTCCTTCTACCATGACTCGGACGGCGAAACCGTTTTTCGATCTTTAGCGACCATGATTTGGATACTTAATGCGGAAATGCAAAAAGAAACACGCGAGTTTGAAAAACCGTAAACGAAGAAAATTCGAGGAAAAAAAAAGTGAAAAAAGGAATGCAACACGAGGACTTCCCAGGAGGTCACCCATCCTAGTACTACTCTCGCCCAAGCACGCTTAACTTTGAAGTTCTGATGGGATCCGGTGCTTTAGTGCTGGTATGATCGCATCCGACATGTATGCCACTCTCCTTCCTCTTATCCTCTCGCCCCGACGCTTCGCCGCGCCACGTGGGCCCCATTCCGCTCCCGCGTTTCTTCCTTCTACCATGACTCGGACGGCGAAACCGTTTTTCGATCTTTAGCGACCATGATTTGGATACTTAATGCGGAAATGCAAAAAGAAACACGCGAGTTTGAAAAACCGTAAACGAAGAAAATTCGAGGAAAAAAAAAATGAAGAAAGGAATGCAACACGAGGACTTCCCAGGAGGTCACCCATCCTAGTACTACTCTCGCCCAAGCACGCTTAACTTCGAAGTTCTGATGGGATCCGGTGCTTTAGTGCTGGTATGATCGCATCCGACATGTATGCCACTCTCCTTCCTCTTATCCTCTCGCCCCGACGCTTCGCCGCGCCACGTGGGCCCCATTCCGCTCCCGCGTTTCTTCCTTCTACCATGACTCGGACGGCGAAACCGTTTTTCGATCTTTAGCGACCATGATTTGGATACTTAATGCGGAAATGCAAAAAGAAACACGCGAGTTTGAAAAACCGTAAACGAAGAAAATTCGAGGAAAAAAAAGTGAAAAAAGGAATGCAACACGAGGACTTCCCAGGAGGTCACCCATCCTAGTACTACTCTCGCCCAAGCACGCTTAACTTCGGAGTTCTGATGGGATCCGGTGCTTTAGTGCTGGTATGATCGCATCCGACATGTATGCCACTCTCCTTCCTCTTATCCTATCGCCCCGACGCTTCGCCGCGCCACGTGGGCCCCATTCCGCTCCCGCGTTTCTTCCTTCTACCATGACTCGGACGGCGAAACCGTTTTTCGATCTTTAGCGACCATGATTTGGATACTTAATGCGGAAATGCAAAAAGAAACACGCGAGTTTGAAAAACCGTAAACGAAGAAAATTCGAGGAAAAAAAAGTGAAAAAAGGAATGCAACACGAGGACTTCCCAGGAGGTCACCCATCCTAGTACTACTCTCGCCCAAGCACGCTTAACTTCGGAGTTCTGATGGGATCCGGTGCTTTAGTGCTGGTATGATCGCATCCGACATGTATGCCACTCTCCTTCCTCTTATCCTCTCGCCCCGACGCTTCGCCGCGCCACGTGGGCCCCATTCCGCTCCCGCGTTTCTTCCTTCTACCATGACTCGGACGGCGAAACCGTTTTTCGATCTTTAGCGACCATGATTTGGATACTTAATGCGGAAATGCAAAAAGAAACACGCGAGTTTGAAAAACCGTAAACGAAGAAAATTCGAGGAAAAAAAACAGTGAAAAAAGGAATGCAACACGAGGACTTCCCAGGAGGTCACCCATCCTAGTACTACTCTCGCCCAAGCACGCTTAACTTCGGAGTTCTGATGGGATCCGGTGCTTTAGTGCTGGTATGATCGCATCCGACATGTATGCCACTCTCCTTCCTCTTATCCTCTCGCCCCGACGCTTCGCCGCGCCACGTGGGCCCCATTCCGCTCCCGCGTTTCTTCCTTCTACCATGACTCGGACGGCGAAACCGTTTTTCGATCTTTAGCGACCATGATTTGGATACTTAATGCGGAAATGCAAAAAGAAACACGCGAGTTTGAAAAACCGTAAACGAAGAAAATTCGAGGAAAAAAAACAGTGAAAAAAGGAATGCAACACGAGGACTTCCCAGGAGGTCACCCATCCTAGTACTACTCTCGCCCAAGCACGCTTAACTTCGGAGTTCTGATGGAATCCGGTGCTTTAGTGCTGGTATGATCGCATCCGACATGTATGCCACTCTCCTTCCTCTTATCCTCTCGCCCCGACGCTTCGCCGCGCCACGTGGGCCCCATTCCGCTCCCGCGTTTCTTCCTTCTACCATGACTCGGACGGCGAAACCGTTTTTCGATCTTTAGCGACCATGATTTGGATACTTAATGCGGAAATGCAAAAGGAAACACGCGAGTTTGAAAAACCGTAAACGAAGAAAATTCGAGGAAAAAAAAAGTGAAAAAAGGAATGCAACACGAGGACTTCCCAGGAGGTCACCCATCCTAGTACTACTCTCGCCCAAGCACGCTTAACTTCGGAGTTCTGATGGGATCCGGTGCTTTAGTGCTGGTATGATCGCATCCGACATGTATGCCACTCTCCTTCCTCTTATCCTCTCGCCCCGACGCTTCGCCGCGCCACGTGGGCCCTATTCCGCTCCCGCGTTTCTTCCTTCTACCATGACTCGGACGGCGAAACCGTTTTTCGATCTTTAGCGACCATGATTTGGATACTTAATGCGGAAATGCAAAAAGAAACACGCGAGTTTGAAAAACCGTAAACGAAGAAAATTCGAGGAAAAAAAAAGTGAAAAAAGGAATGCAACACGAGGACTTCCCAGGAGGTCACCCATCCTAGTACTACTCTCGCCCAAGCACGCTTAACTTCGGAGTTCTGATGGGATCCGGTGCTTTAGTGCTGGTATGATCGCATCCGACATGTATGCCACTCTCCTTCCTCTTATCCTCTCGCCCCGACGCTTCGCCGCGCCACGTGGGCCCCATTCCGCTCCCGCGTTTCTTCCTTCTACCATGACTCGGACGGCGAAACCGTTTTTCGATCTTTAGCGACCATGATTTGGATACTTAATGCGGAAATGCAAAAAGAAACACGCGAGTTTGAAAAACCGTAAACGAAGAAAATTCGAGGAAAAAAAAAGTGAAAAAAGGAATGCAACACGAGGACTTCCCAGGAGGTCACCCATCCTAGTACTACTCTCGCCCAAGCACGCTTAACTTCGGAGTTCTGATGGGATCCGGTGCTTTAGTGCTGGTATGATCGCATCCAACATGTATGCCACTCTCCTTCCTCTTATCCTCTCGCCCCGACGCTTCGCCGCGCCACGTGGGCCCCATTCCGCTCCCGCGTTTCTTCCTTCTACCATGACTCGGACGGCGAAACCGTTTTTCGATCTTTAGCGACCATGATTTGGATACTTAATGCGGAAATGCAAAAAGAAACACGCAAGTTTGAAAAACCGTAAACGAAGAAAATTCGAGGAAAAAAAAAGTGAAAAAAGGAATGCAACACGAGGACTTCCCAGGAGGTCACCCATCCTAGTACTACTCTCGCCCAAGCACGCTTAACTTCGGAGTTCTGATGGGATCCGGTGCTTTAGTGCTGGTATGATCGCATCCGACATGTATGCCACTCTCCTTCCTCTTATCCTCTCGCCCCGACGCTTCGCCGCGCCACGTGGGCCCCATTCCGCTCCCGCGTTTCTTCCTTCTACCATGACTCGGACGGCGAAACCGTTTTTCGATCTTTAGCGACCATGATTTGGATACTTAATGCGGAAATGCAAAAAGAAACACGCGAGTTTGAAAAACCGTAAACGAAGAAAATTCGAGGAAAAAAAACAGTGAAAAAAGGAATGCAACACGAGGACTTCCCAGGAGGTCACCCATCCTAGTACTACTCTCGCCCAAGCACGCTTAACTTCGGAGTTCTGATGGAATCCGGTGCTTTAGTGCTGGTATGATCGCATCCGACATGTATGCCACTCTCCTTCCTCTTATCCTCTCGCCCCGACGCTTCGCCGCGCCACGTGGGCCCCATTCCGCTCCCGCGTTTCTTCCTTCTACCATGACTCGGACGGCGAAACCGTTTTTCGATCTTTAGCGACCATGATTTGGATACTTAATGCGGAAATGCAAAAGGAAACACGCGAGTTTGAAAAACCGTAAACGAAGAAAATTCGAGGAAAAAAAAAGTGAAAAAAGGAATGCAACACGAGGACTTCCCAGGAGGTCACCCATCCTAGTACTACTCTCGCCCAAGCACGCTTAACTTCGGAGTTCTGATGGGATCCGGTGCTTTAGTGCTGGTATGATCGCATCCGACATGTATGCCACTCTCCTTCCTCTTATCCTCTCGCCCCGACGCTTCGCCGCGCCACGTGGGCCCCATTCCGCTCCCGCGTTTCTTCCTTCTACCATGACTCGGACGGCGAAACCGTTTTTCGATCTTTAGCGACCATGATTTGGATACTTAATGCGGAAATGCAAAAAGAAACACGCGAGTTTGAAAAACCGTAAACGAAGAAAATTCGAGGAAAAAAAAAGTGAAAAAAGGAATGCAACACGAGGACTTCCCAGGAGGTCACCCATCCTAGTACTACTCTCGCCCAAGCACGCTTAACTTCGGAGTTCTGATGGGATCCGGTGCTTTAGTGCTGGTATGATCGCATCCGACATGTATGCCACTCTCCTTCCTCTTATCCTCTCGCCCCGACGCTTCGCCGCGCCACGTGGGCCCCATTCCGCTCCCGCGTTTCTTCCTTCTACCATGACTCGGACGGCGAAACCGTTTTTCGATCTTTAGCGACCATGATTTGGATACTTAATGCGGAAATGCAAAAAGAAACACGCGAGTTTGAAAAACCGTAAACGAAGAAAATTCGAGGAAAAAAAAGTGAAAAAAGGAATGCAACACGAGGACTTCCCATGAGGTCACCCATCCTAGTACTACTCTCGCCCAAGCACGCTTAACTTCGGAGTTCTGATGGGATCCGGTGCTTTAGTGCTGGTATGATCGCATCCGACATGTATGCCACTCTCCTTCCTCTTATCCTCTCGCCCCGACGCTTCGCCGCGCCACGTGGGCCCCATTCCGCTCCCGCGTTTCTTCCTTCTACCATGACTCGGACGGCGAAACCGTTTTTCGATCTTTAGCGACCATGATTTGGATACTTAATGCGGAAATGCAAAAAGAAACACGCGAGTTTGAAAAACCGTAAACGAAGAAAATTCGAGGAAAAAAAAAATGAAGAAAGGAATGCAACACGAGGACTTCCCAGGAGGTCACCCATCCTAGTACTACTCTCGCCCAAGCACGCTTAACTTCGGAGTTCTGATGGGATCCGGTGCTTTAGTGCTGGTATGATCGCATCCGACATGTATGCCACTCTCCTTCCTCTTATCCTCTCGCCCCGACGCTTCGCCGCGCCACGTGGGCCCCATTCCGCTCCCGCGTTTCTTCCTTCTACCATGACTCGGACGGCGAAACCGTTTTTCGATCTTTAGCGACCATGATTTGGATACTTAATGCGGAAATGCAAAAAGAAACACGCGAGTTTGAAAAACCGTAAACGAAGAAAATTCGAGGAAAAAAAAATGAAGAAAGGAATGCAACACGAGGACTTCCCAGGAGGTCACCCATCCTAGTACTACTCTCGCCCAAGCACGCTTAACTTCGGAGTTCTGATGGGATCCGGTGCTTTAGTGCTGGTATGATCGCATCCGACATGTATGCCACTCTCCTTCCTCTTATCCTCTCGCCCCGACGCTTCGCCGCGCCACGTGGGCCCCATTCCGCTCCCGCGTTTCTTCCTTCTACCATGACTCGGACGGCGAAACCGTTTTTCGATCTTTAGCGACCATGATTTGGATACTTAATGCGGAAATGCAAAAGGAAACACGCGAGTTTGAAAAACCGTAAACGAAGAAAATTCGAGGAAAAAAAAAGTGAAAAAAGGAATGCAACACGAGGACTTCCCAGGAGGTCACCCATCCTAGTACTACTCTCGCCCAAGCACGCTTAACTTCGGAGTTCTGATGGGATCCGGTGCTTTAGTGCTGGTATGATCGCATCCGACATGTATGCCACTCTCCTTCCTCTTATCCTCTCGCCCCGACGCTTCGCCGCGCCACGTGGGCCCCATTCCGCTCCCGCGTTTCTTCCTTCTACCATGACTCGGACGGCGAAACCGTTTTTCGATCTTTAGCGACCATGATTTGGATACTTAATGCGGAAATGCAAAAAGAAACACGCGAGTTTGAAAAACCGTAAACGAAGAAAATTCGAGGAAAAAAAAAGTGAAAAAAGGAATGCAACACGAGGACTTCCCAGGAGGTCACCCATCCTAGTACTACTCTCGCCCAAGCATGCTTAACTTCGGAGTTCTGATGGGATCCGGTGCTTTAGTGCTGGTATGATCGCATCCGACATGTATGCCACTCTCCTTCCTCTTATCCTCTCGCCCCGACGCTTCGCCGCGCCACGTGGGCCCCATTCCGCTCCCGCGTTTCTTCCTTCTACCATGACTCGGACGGCGAAACCGTTTTTCGATCTTTAGCGACCATGATTTGGATACTTAATGCGGAAATGCAAAAAGAAACACGCGAGTTTGAAAAACCGTAAACGAAGAAAATTCGAGGAAAAAAAACAGTGAAAAAAGGAATGCAACACGAGGACTTCCCAGGAGGTCACCCATCCTAGTACTACTCTCGCCCAAGCACGCTTAACTTCGGAGTTCTGATGGAATCCGGTGCTTTAGTGCTGGTATGATCGCATCCGACATGTATGCCACTCTCCTTCCTCTTATCCTCTCGCCCCGACGCTTCGCCGCGCCACGTGGGCCCCATTCCGCTCCCGCGTTTCTTCCTTCTACCATGACTCGGACGGCGAAACCGTTTTTCGATCTTTAGCGACCATGATTTGGATACTTAATGCGGAAATGCAAAAAGAAACACGCGAGTTTGAAAAACCGTAAACGAAGAAAATTCGAGGAAAAAAAAAGTGAAAAAAGGAATGCAACACGAGGACTTCCGAGGAGGTCACCCATCCTAGTACTACTCTCGCCCAAGCACGCTTAACTTCGGAGTTCTGATGGGATCCGGTGCTTTAGTGCTGGTATGATCGCATCCGACATGTATGCCACTCTCCTTCCTCTTATCCTCTCGCCCCGACGCTTCGCCGCGCCACGTGGGCCCCATTCCGCTCCCGCGTTTCTTCCTTCTACCATGACTCGGACGGCGAAACCGTTTTTCGATCTTTAGCGACCATGATTTGGATACTTAATGCGGAAATGCAAAAAGAAACACGCGAGTTTGAAAAACCGTAAACGAAGAAAATTCGAGGAAAAAAAAAGTGAAAAAAGGAATGCAACACGAGGACTTCCCAGGAGGTCACCCATCCTAGTACTACTCTCGCCCAAGCACGCTTAACTTCGGAGTTCTGATGGGATCCGGTGCTTTAGTGCTGGTATGATCGCATCCGACATGTATGCCACTCTCCTTCCTCTTATCCTCTCGCCCCGACGCTTCGCCGCGCCACGTGGGCCCCATTCCGCTCCCGCGTTTCTTCCTTCTACCATGACTCGGACGGCGAAACCGTTTTTCGATCTTTAGCGACCATGATTTGGATACTTAATGCGGAAATGCAAAAAGAAACACGCGAGTTTGAAAAACCGTAAACGAAGAAAATTCGAGGAAAAAAAAAGTGAAAAAAGGAATGCAACACGAGGACTTCCTATCCTAGTACTACTCTCGCCCAAGCACGCTTAACTTCGGAGTTCTGATGGGATCCGGTGCTTTAGTGCTGGTATGATCGCATCCGACATGTATGCCACTCTCCTTCCTCTTATCCTCTCGCCCCGACGCTTCGCCGCGCCACGTGGGCCCCATTCCGCTCCCGCGTTTCTTCCTTCTACCATGACTCGGACGGCGAAACCGTTTTTCGATCTTTAGCGACCATGATTTGGATACTTAATGCGGAAATGCAAAAAGAAACACGCGAGTTTGAAAAACCGTAAACGAAGAAAATTCGAGGAAAAAAAAAGTGAAAAAAGGAATGCAACACGAGGACTTCCCAGGAGGTCACCCATCCTAGTACTACTCTCGCCCAAGCACGCTTAACTTCGGAGTTCTGATGGGATCCGGTGCTTTAGTGCTGGTATGATCGCATCCGACATGTATGCCACTCTCCTTCCTCTTATCCTCTCGCCCCGACGCTTCGCCGCGCCACGTGGGCCCCATTCCGCTCCCGCGTTTCTTCCTTCTACCATGACTCGGACGGCGAAACCGTTTTTCGATCTTTAGCGACCATGATTTGGATACTTAATGCGGAAATGCAAAAAGAAACACGCGAGTTTGAAAAACCGTAAACGAAGAAAATTCGAGGAAAAAAAAAGTGAAAAAAGGAATGCAACACGAGGACTTCCGAGGAGGTCACCCATCCTAGTACTACTCTCGCCCAAGCACGCTTAACTTCGGAGTTCTGATGGGATCCGGTGCTTTAGTGCTGGTATGATCGCATCCGACATGTATGCCACTCTCCTTCCTCTTATCCTCTCGCCCCGACGCTTCGCCGCGCCACGTGGGCCCCATTCCGCTCCCGCGTTTCTTCCTTCTACCATGACTCGGACGGCGAAACCGTTTTTCGATCTTTAGCGACCATGATTTGGATACTTAATGCGGAAATGCAAAAAGAAACACGCGAGTTTGAAAAACCGTAAACGAAGAAAATTCGAGGAAAAAAAAAAGTGAAAAAAGGAATGCAACACGAGGACTTCCCAGGAGGTCACCCATCCTAGTACTACTCTCGCCCAAGCACGCTTAACTTCGGAGTTCTGATGGGATCCGGTGCTTTAGTGCTGGTATGATCGCATCCGACATGTATGCCACTCTCCTTCCTCTTATCCTCTCGCCCCGACGCTTCGCCGCGCCACGTGGGCCCCATTCCGCTCCCGCGTTTCTTCCTTCTACCATGACTCGGACGGCGAAACCGTTTTTCGATCTTTAGCGACCATGATTTGGATACTTAATGCGGAAATGCAAAAAGAAACACGCGAGTTTGAAAAACCGTAAACGAAGAAAATTCGAGGAAAAAAAAAGTGAAAAAAGGAATGCAACACGAGGACTTCCCAGGAGGTCACCCATCCTAGTACTACTCTCGCCCAAGCACGCTTAACTTCGGAGTTCTGATGGGATCCGGTGCTTTAGTGCTGGTATGATCGCATCCGACATGTATGCCACTTCGCCGCGCCACGTGGGCCCCATTCCGCTCCCGCGTTTCTTCCTTCTACCATGACTCGGACGGCGAAACCGTTTTTCGATCTTTAGCGACCATGATTTGGATACTTAATGCGGAAATGCAAAAAGAAACACGCGAGTTTGAAAAACCGTAAACGAAGAAAATTCGAGGAAAAAAAAAGTGAAAAAAGGAATGCAACACGAGGACTTCCTATCCTAGTACTACTCTCGCCCAAGCACGCTTAACTTCGGAGTTCTGATGGGATCCGGTGCTTTAGTGCTGGTATGATCGCATCCGACATGTATGCCACTCTCCTTCCTCTTATCCTCTCGCCCCGACGCTTCGCCGCGCCACGTGGGCCCCATTCCGCTCCCGCGTTTCTTCCTTCTACCATGACTCGGACGGCGAAACCGTTTTTCGATCTTTAGCGACCATGATTTGGATACTTAATGCGGAAATGCAAAAAGAAACACGCGAGTTTGAAAAACCGTAAACGAAGAAAATTCGAGGAAAAAAAAGTGAAAAAAGGAATGCAACACGAGGACTTCCCAGGAGGTCACCCATCCTAGTACTACTCTCGCCCAAGCACGCTTAACTTCGGAGTTCTGATGGGATCCGGTGCTTTAGTGCTGGTATGATCGCATCCGACATGTATGCCACTCTCCTTCCTCTTATCCTCTCGCCCCGACGCTTCGCCGCGCCACGTGGGCCCCATTCCGCTCCCGCGTTTCTTCCTTCTACCATGACTCGGACGGCGAAACCGTTTTTCGATCTTTAGCGACCATGATTTGGATACTTAATGCGGAAATGCAAAAAGAAACACGCGAGTTTGAAAAACCGTAAACGAAGAAAATTCGAGGAAAAAAAAAGTGAAAAAAGGAATGCAACACGAGGACTTCCGAGGAGGTCACCCATCCTAGTACTACTCTCGCCCAAGCACGCTTAACTTCGGAGTTCTGATGGGATCCGGTGCTTTAGTGCTGGTATGATCGCATCCGACATGTATGCCACTCTCCTTCCTCTTATCCTCTCGCCCCGACGCTTCGCCGCGCCACGTGGGCCCCATTCCGCTCCCGCGTTTCTTCCTTCTACCATGACTCGGACGGCGAAACCGTTTTTCGATCTTTAGCGACCATGATTTGGATACTTAATGCGGAAATGCAAAAAGAAACACGCGAGTTTGAAAAACCGTAAACGAAGAAAATTCGAGGAAAAAAAAAAGTGAAAAAAGGAATGCAACACGAGGACTTGCCAGGAGGTCACCCATCCTAGTACTACTCTCGCCCAAGCACGCTTAACTTCGGAGTTCTGATGGGATCCGGTGCTTTAGTGCTGGTATGATCGCATCCGACATGTATGCCACTCTCCTTCCTCTTATCCTCTCGCCCCGACGCTTCGCCGCGCCACGTGGGCCCCATTCCGCTCCCGCGTTTCTTCCTTCTACCATGACTCGGACGGCGAAACCGTTTTTCGATCTTTAGCGACCATGATTTGGATACTTAATGCGGAAATGCAAAAAGAAACACGCGAGTTTGAAAAACCGTAAACGAAGAAAATTCGAGGAAAAAAAAAGTGAAAAAAGGAATGCAACACGAGGACTTCCCAGGAGGTCACCCATCCTAGTACTACTCTCGCCCAAGCACGCTTAACTTCGGAGTTCTGATGGGATCCGGTGCTTTAGTGCTGGTATGATCGCATCCGACATGTATGCCACTCCGCCGCGCCACGTGGGCCCCATTCCGCTCCCGCGTTTCTTCCTTCTACCATGACTCGGACGGCGAAACCGTTTTTCGATCTTTAGCGACCATGATTTGGATACTTAATGCGGAAATGCAAAAAGAAACACGCGAGTTTGAAAAACCGTAAACGAAGAAAATTCGAGGAAAAAAAAAGTGAAAAAAGGAATGCAACACGAGGACTTCCCAGGAGGTCACCCATCCTAGTACTACTCTCGCCCAAGCACGCTTAACTTCGGAGTTCTGATGGGATCCGGTGCTTTAGTGCTGGTATGATCGCATCCGACATGTATGCCACTCTCCTTCCTCTTATCCTCTCGCCCCGACGCTTCGCCGCGCCACGTGGGCCCCATTCCGCTCCCGCGTTTCTTCCTTCTACCATGACTCGGACGGCGAAACCGTTTTTCGATCTTTAGCGACCATGATTTGGATACTTAATGCGGAAATGCAAAAAGAAACACGCGAGTTTGAAAAACCGTAAACGAAGAAAATTCGAGGAAAAAAAAGTGAAAAAAGGAATGCAACACGAGGACTTCCCAGGAGGTCACCCATCCTAGTACTACTCTCGCCCAAGCACGCTTAACTTCGGAGTTCTGATGGGATCCGGTGCTTTAGTGCTGGTATGATCGCATCCGACATGTATGCCACTCTCCTTCCTCTTATCCTCTCGCCCCGACGCTTCGCCGCGCCACGTGGGCCCCATTCCGCTCCCGCGTTTCTTCCTTCTACCATGACTCGGACGGCGAAACCGTTTTTCGATCTTTAGCGACCATGATTTGGATACTTAATGCGGAAATGCAAAAAGAAACACGCGAGTTTGAAAAACCGTAAACGAAGAAAATTCGAGGAAAAAAAAAGTGAAAAAAGGAATGCAACACGAGGACTTCCCAGGAGGTCACCCATCCTAGTACTACTCTCGCCCAAGCACGCTTAACTTCGGAGTTCTGATGGGATCCGATGCTTTAGTGCTGGTATGATCGCATCCGACATGTATGCCACTCTCCTTCCTCTTATCCTCTCGCCCCGACGCTTCGCCGCGCCACGTGGGCCCCATTCCGCTCCCGCGTTTCTTCCTTCTACCATGACTCGGACGGCGAAACCGTTTTTCGATCTTTAGCGACCATGATTTGGATACTTAATGCGGAAATGCAAAAAGAAACACGCGAGTTTGAAAAACCGTAAACGAAGAAAATTCGAGGAAAAAAAAAGTGAAAAAAGGAATGCAACACGAGGACTTCCCAGGAGGTCACCCATCCTAGTACTACTCTCGCCCAAGCACGCTTAACTTCGGAGTTCTGATGGGATCCGGTGCTTTAGTGCTGGTATGATCGCATCCGACATGTATGCCACTCTCCTTCCTCTTATCCTCTCGCCCCGACGCTTCGCCGCGCCACGTGGGCCCCATTCCGCTCCCGCGTTTCTTCCTTCTACCATGACTCGGACGGCGAAACCGTTTTTCGATCTTTAGCGACCATGATTTGGATACTTAATGCGGAAATGCAAAAAGAAACACGCGAGTTTGAAAAACCGTAAACGAAGAAAATTCGAGGAAAAAAAAAAGTGAAAAAAGGAATGCAACACGAGGACTTCCCAGGAGGTCACCCATCCTAGTACTACTCTCGCCCAAGCAGGCTTAACTTCGGAGTTCTGATGGGATCCGGTGCTTTAGTGCTGGTATGATCGCATCCGACATGTATGCCACTCTCCTTCCTCTTATCCTCTCGCCCCGACGCTTCGCCGCGCCACGTGGGCCCCATTCCGCTCCCGCGTTTCTTCCTTCTACCATGACTCGGACGGCGAAACCGTTTTTCGATCTTTAGCGACCATGATTTGGATACTTAATGCGGAAATGCAAAAAGAAACACGCGAGTTTGAAAAACCGTAAACGAAGAAAATTCGAGGAAAAAAAAAGTGAAAAAAGGAATGCAACACGAGGACTTCCCAGGAGGTCACCCATCCTAGTACTACTCTCGCCCAAGCACGCTTAACTTCGGAGTTCTGATGGGATCCGGTGCTTTAGTGCTGGTATGATCGCATCCGACATGTATGCCACTCCGCCGCGCCACGTGGGCCCCATTCCGCTCCCGCGTTTCTTCCTTCTACCATGACTCGGACGGCGAAACCGTTTTTCGATCTTTAGCGACCATGATTTGGATACTTAATGCGGAAATGCAAAAAGAAACACGCGAGTTTGAAAAACCGTAAACGAAGAAAATTCGAGGAAAAAAAAGTGAAAAAAGGAATGCAACACGAGGACTTCCCAGGAGGTCACCCATCCTAGTACTACTCTCGCCCAAGCACGCTTAACTTCGGAGTTCTGATGGGATCCGGTGCTTTAGTGCTGGTATGATCGCATCCGACATGTATGCCACTCTCCTTCCTCTTATCCTCTCGCCCCGACGCTTCGCCGCGCCACGTGGGCCCCATTCCGCTCCCGCGTTTCTTCCTTCTACCATGACTCGGACGTCGAAACCGTTTTTCGATCTTTAGCGACCATGATTTGGATACTTAATGCGGAAATGCAAAAAGAAACACGCGAGTTTGAAAAACCGTAAACGAAGAAAATTCGAGGAAAAAAAAAGTGAAAAAAGGAATGCAACACGAGGACTTCCCAGGAGGTCACCCATCCTAGTACTACTCTCGCCCAAGCACGCTTAACTTCGGAGTTCTGATGGGATCCGGTGCTTTAGTGCTGGTATGATCGCATCCGACATGTATGCCACTCTCCTTCCTCTTATCCTCTCGCCCCGACGCTTCGCCGCGCCACGTGGGCCCCATTCCGCTCCCGCGTTTCTTCCTTCTACCATGACTCGGACGGCGAAACCGTTTTTCGATCTTTAGCGACCATGATTTGGATACTTAATGCGGAAATGCAAAAAGAAACACGCGAGTTTGAAAAACCGTAAACGAAGAAAATTCGAGGAAAAAAAAAAGTGAAAAAAGGAATGCAACACGAGGACTTCCCAGGAGGTCACCCATCCTAGTACTACTCTCGCCCAAGCAGGCTTAACTTCGGAGTTCTGATGGGATCCGGTGCTTTAGTGCTGGTATGATCGCATCCGACATGTATGCCACTCTCCTTCCTCTTATCCTCTCGCCCCGACGCTTCGCCGCGCCACGTGGGCCCCATTCCGCTCCCGCGTTTCTTCCTTCTACCATGACTCGGACGGCGAAACCGTTTTTCGATCTTTAGCGACCATGATTTGGATACTTAATGCGGAAATGCAAAAAGAAACACGCGAGTTTGAAAAACCGTAAACGAAGAAAATTCGAGGAAAAAAAAAGTGAAAAAAGGAATGCAACACGAGGACTTCCCAGGAGGTCACCCATCCTAGTACTACTCTCGCCCAAGCACGCTTAACTTCGGAGTTCTGATGGGATCCGGTGCTTTAGTGCTGGTATGATCGCATCCGACATGTATGCCACTCCGCCGCGCCACGTGGGCCCCATTCCGCTCCCGCGTTTCTTCCTTCTACCATGACTCGGACGGCGAAACCGTTTTTCGATCTTTAGCGACCATGATTTGGATACTTAATGCGGAAATGCAAAAAGAAACACGCGAGTTTGAAAAACCGTAAACGAAGAAAATTCGAGGAAAAAAAAAGTGAAAAAAGGAATGCAACACGAGGACTTCCCAGGAGGTCACCCATCCTAGTACTACTACTCTCGCCCAAGCACGCTTAACTTTGGAGTTCTGATGGGATCCGGTGCTTTAGTGCTGGTATGATCGCATCCGACATGTATGCCACTCTCCTTCCTCTTATCCTCTCGCCCCGACGCTTCGCCGCGCCACGTGGGCCCCATTCCGCTCCCGCGTTTCTTCCTTCTACCATGACTCGGACGCCGAAACCGTTTTTCGATCTTTAGCGACCATGATTTGGATACTTAATGCGGAAATGCAAAAAGAAACACGCGAGTTTGAAAAACCGTAAACGAAGAAAATTCGAGGAAAAAAAAAAGTGAAAAAAGGAATGCAACACGAGGACTTCCCAGGAGGTCACCCATCCTAGTACTACTCTCGCCCAAGCAGGCTTAACTTCGGAGTTCTGATGGGATCCGGTGCTTTAGTGCTGGTATGATCGCATCCGACATGTATGCCACTCTCCTTCCTCTTATCCTCTCGCCCCGACGCTTCGCCGCGCCACGTGGGCCCCATTCCGCTCCCGCGTTTCTTCCTTCTACCATGACTCGGACGGCGAAACCGTTTTTCGATCTTTAGCGACCATGATTTGGATACTTAATGCGGAAATGCAAAAAGAAACACGCGAGTTTGAAAAACCGTAAACGAAGAAAATTCGAGGAAAAAAAAAGTGAAAAAAGGAATGCAACACGAGGACTTCCCAGGAGGTCACCCATCCTAGTACTACTCTCGCCCAAGCACGCTTAACTTCGGAGTTCTGATGGGATCCGGTGCTTTAGTGCTGGTATGATCGCATCCGACATGTATGCCACTCCGCCGCGCCACGTGGGCCCCATTCCGCTCCCGCGTTTCTTCCTTCTACCATGACTCGGACGGCGAAACCGTTTTTCGATCTTTAGCGACCATGATTTGGATACTTAATGCGGAAATGCAAAAAGAAACACGCGAGTTTGAAAAACCGTAAACGAAGAAAATTCGAGGAAAAAAAAAGTGAAAAAAGGAATGCAACACGAGGACTTCCCAGGAGGTCACCCATCCTAGTACTACTCTCGCCCAAGCACGCTTAACTTCGGAGTTCTGATGGGATCCGGTGCTTTAGTGCTGGTATGATCGCATCCGACATGTATGCCACTCTCCTTCCTCTTATCCTCTCGCCCCGACGCTTCGCCGCGCCACGTGGGCCCCATTCCGCTCCCGCGTTTCTTCCTTCTACCATGACTCGGACGGCGAAACCGTTTTTCGATCTTTAGCGACCATGATTTGGATACTTAATGCGGAAATGCAAAAAGAAACACGCGAGTTTGAAAAACCGTAAACGAAGAAAATTCGAGGAAAAAAAAAGTGAAAAAAGGAATGCAACACGAGGACTTCCCAGGAGGTCACCCATCCTAGTACTACTCTCGCCCAAGCACGCTTAACTTCGGAGTTCTGATGGGATCCGGTGCTTTAGTGCTGGTATGATCGCATCCGACATGTATGCCACTCTCCTTCCTCTTATCCTCTCGCCCCGACGCTTCGCCGCGCCACGTGGGCCCCATTCCGCTCCCGCGTTTCTTCCTTCTACCATGACTCGGACGGCGAAACCGTTTTTCGATCTTTAGCGACCATGATTTGGATACTTAATGCGGAAATGCAAAAAGAAACACGCGAGTTTGAAAAACCGTAAACGAAGAAAATTCGAGGAAAAAAAAAGTGAAAAAAGGAATGCAACACGAGGACTTCCCAGGAGGTCACCCATCCTAGTACTACTCTCGCCCAAGCAGGCTTAACTTCGGAGTTCTGATGGGATCCGGTGCTTTAGTGCTGGTATGATCGCATCCGACATGTATGCCACTCTCCTTCCTCTTATCCTCTCGCCCCGACGCTTCGCCGCGCCACGTGGGCCCCATTCCGCTCCCGCGTTTCTTCCTTCTACCATGACTCGGACGGCGAAACCGTTTTTCGATCTTTAGCGACCATGATTTGGATACTTAATGCGGAAATGCAAAAAGAAACACGCGAGTTTGAAAAACCGTAAACGAAGAAAATTCGAGGAAAAAAAAAGTGAAAAAAGGAATGCAACACGAGGACTTCCCAGGAGGTCACCCATCCTAGTACTACTCTCGCCCAAGCACGCTTAACTTCGGAGTTCTGATGGGATCCGGTGCTTTAGTGCTGGTATGATCGCATCCGACATGTATGCCACTCCGCCGCGCCACGTGGGCCCCATTCCGCTCCCGCGTTTCTTCCTTCTACCATGACTCGGACGGCGAAACCGTTTTTCGATCTTTAGCGACCATGATTTGGATACTTAATGCGGAAATGCAAAAAGAAACACGCGAGTTTGAAAAACCGTAAACGAAGAAAATTCGAGGAAAAAAAAAGTGAAAAAAGGAATGCAACACGAGGACTTCCCAGGAGGTCACCCATCCTAGTACTACTCTCGCCCAAGCACGCTTAACTTCGGAGTTCTGATGGGATCCGGTGCTTTAGTGCTGGTATGATCGCATCCGACATGTATGCCACTCTCCTTCCTCTTATCCTCTCGCCCCGACGCTTCGCCGCGCCACGTGGGCCCCATTCCGCTCCCGCGTTTCTTCCTTCTACCATGACTCGGACGGCGAAACCGTTTTTCGATCTTTAGCGACCATGATTTGGATACTTAATGCGGAAATGCAAAAAGAAACACGCGAGTTTGAAAAACCGTAAACGAAGAAAATTCGAGGAAAAAAAAAGTGAAAAAAGGAATGCAACACGAGGACTTCCCAGGAGGTCACCCATCCTAGTACTACTCTCGCCCAAGCACGCTTAACTTCGGAGTTCTGATGGGATCCGGTGCTTTAGTGCTGGTATGATCGCATCCGACATGTATGCCACTCTCCTTCCTCTTATCCTCTCGCCCCGACGCTTCGCCGCGCCACGTGGGCCCCATTCCGCTCCCGCGTTTCTTCCTTCTACCATGACTCGGACGGCGAAACCGTTTTTCGATCTTTAGCGACCATGATTTGGATACTTAATGCGGAAATGCAAAAAGAAACACGCGAGTTTGAAAAAGGTTAAACGAAGAAAGATCTTTAGCGACCATGATTTGGATACTTAATGCGGAAATGCAAAAAGAAACACGCGAGTTTGAAAAAGGTTAAACGAAGAAAATTCGAGGAAAAAAAAAGTGAAAAAAGGAATGCAACACGAGGACTTCCCAGGAGGTCACCCATCCTAGTACTACTCTCGCCCAAGCACGCTTAACTTCGGAGTTCTGATGGGATCCGGTGCTTTAGTGCTGGTATGATCGCATCCGACATGTATGCCACTCTCCTTCCTCTTATCCTCTCGCCCCGACGCTTCGCCGCGCCACGTGGGCCCCATTCCGCTCCCGCGTTTCTTCCTTCTACCATGACTCGGACGGCGAAACCGTTTTTCGATCTTTAGCGACCATGATTTGGATACTTAATGCGGAAATGCAAAAAGAAACACGCGAGTTTGAAAAACCGTAAACGAAGAAAATTCGAGGAAAAAAAAAGTGAAAAAAGGAATGCAACACGAGGACTTCCCAGGAGGTCACCCATCCTAGTACTACTCTCGCCCAAGCACGCTTAACTTCGGAGTTCTGATGGGATCCGGTGCTTTAGTGCTGGTATGATCGCATCCGACATGTATGCCACTCTCCTTCCTCTTATCCTCTCGCCCCGACGCTTCGCCGCGCCACGTGGGCCCCATTCCGCTCCCGCGTTTCTTCCTTCTACCATGACTCGGACGGCGAAACCGTTTTTCGATCTTTAGCGACCATGATTTGGATACTTAATGCGGAAATGCAAAAAGAAACACGCGAGTTTGAAAAACCGTAAACGAAGAAAATTCGAGGAAAAAAAAAGTGAAAAAAGGAATGCAACACGAGGACTTCCCAGGAGGTCACCCATCCTAGTACTACTCTCGCCCAAGCACGCTTAACTTCGGAGTTCTGATGGGATCCGGTGCTTTAGTGCTGGTATGATCGCATCCGACATGTATGCCACTCTCCTTCCTCTTATCCTCTCGCCCCGACGCTTCGCCGCGCCACGTGGGCCCCATTCCGCTCCCGCGTTTCTTCCTTCTACCATGACTCGGACGGCGAAACCGTTTTTCGATCTTTAGCGACCATGATTTGGATACTTAATGCGGAAATGCAAAAAGAAACACGCGAGTTTGAAAAAGGTTAAACGAAGAAAGATCTTTAGCGACCATGATTTGGATACTTAATGCGGAAATGCAAAAAGAAACACGCGAGTTTGAAAAAGGTTAAACGAAGAAAATTCGAGGAAAAAAAAAGTGAAAAAAGGAATGCAACACGAGGACTTCCCAGGAGGTCACCCATCCTAGTACTACTCTCGCCCAAGCACGCTTAACTTCGGAGTTCTGATGGGATCCGGTGCTTTAGTGCTGGTATGATCGCATCCGACATGTATGCCACTCTCCTTCCTCTTATCCTCTCGCCCCGACGCTTCGCCGCGCCACGTGGGCCCCATTCCGCTCCCGCGTTTCTTCCTTCTACCATGACTCGGACGGCGAAACCGTTTTTCGATCTTTAGCGACCATGATTTGGATACTTAATGCGGAAATGCAAAAAGAAACACGCGAGTTTGAAAAACCGTAAACGAAGAAAATTCGAGGAAAAAAAAAGTGAAAAAAGGAATGCAACACGAGGACTTCCCAGGAGGTCACCCATCCTAGTACTACTCTCGCCCAAGCACGCTTAACTTCGGAGTTCTGATGGGATCCGGTGCTTTAGTGCTGGTATGATCGCATCCGACATGTATGCCACTCTCCTTCCTCTTATCCTCTCGCCCCGACGCTTCGCCGCGCCACGTGGGCCCCATTCCGCTCCCGCGTTTCTTCCTTCTACCATGACTCGGACGGCGAAACCGTTTTTCGATCTTTAGCGACCATGATTTGGATACTTAATGCGGAAATGCAAAAAGAAACACGCGAGTTTGAAAAACCGTAAACGAAGAAAATTCGAGGAAAAAAAAAGTGAAAAAAGGAATGCAACACGAGGACTTCCCAGGAGGTCACCCATCCTAGTACTACTCTCGCCCAAGCACGCTTAACTTCGGAGTTCTGATGGGATCCGGTGCTTTAGTGCTGGTATGATCGCATCCGACATGTATGCCACTCTCCTTCCTCTTATCCTCTCGCCCCGACGCTTCGCCGCGCCACGTGGGCCCCATTCCGCTCCCGCGTTTCTTCCTTCTACCATGACTCGGACGGCGAAACCGTTTTTCGATCTTTAGCGACCATGATTTGGATACTTAATGCGGAAATGCAAAAAGAAACACGCGAGTTTGAAAAACCGTAAACGAAGAAAATTCGAGGAAAAAAAAAGTGAAAAAAGGAATGCAACACGAGGACTTCCCAGGAGGTCACCCATCCTAGTACTACTCTCGCCCAAGCAGGCTTAACTTCGGAGTTCTGATGGGATCCGGTGCTTTAGTGCTGGTATGATCGCATCCGACATGTATGCCACTCTCCTTCCTCTTATCCTCTCGCCCCGACGCTTCGCCGCGCCACGTGGGCCCCATTCCGCTCCCGCGTTTCTTCCTTCTACCATGACTCGGACGGCGAAACCGTTTTTCGATCTTTAGCGACCATGATTTGGATACTTAATGCGGAAATGCAAAAAGAAACACGCGAGTTTGAAAAACCGTAAACGAAGAAAATTCGAGGAAAAAAAAAGTGAAAAAAGGAATGCAACACGAGGACTTCCCAGGAGGTCACCCATCCTAGTACTACTCTCGCCCAAGCACGCTTAACTTCGGAGTTCTGATGGGATCCGGTGCTTTAGTGCTGGTATGATCGCATCCGACATGTATGCCACTCCGCCGCGCCACGTGGGCCCCATTCCGCTCCCGCGTTTCTTCCTTCTACCATGACTCGGACGGCGAAACCGTTTTTCGATCTTTAGCGACCATGATTTGGATACTTAATGCGGAAATGCAAAAAGAAACACGCGAGTTTGAAAAACCGTAAACGAAGAAAATTCGAGGAAAAAAAAAGTGAAAAAAGGAATGCAACACGAGGACTTCCCAGGAGGTCACCCATCCTAGTACTACTCTCGCCCAAGCACGCTTAACTTCGGAGTTCTGATGGGATCCGGTGCTTTAGTGCTGGTATGATCGCATCCGACATGTATGCCACTCTCCTTCCTCTTATCCTCTCGCCCCGACGCTTCGCCGCGCCACGTGGGCCCCATTCCGCTCCCGCGTTTCTTCCTTCTACCATGACTCGGACGGCGAAACCGTTTTTCGATCTTTAGCGACCATGATTTGGATACTTAATGCGGAAATGCAAAAAGAAACACGCGAGTTTGAAAAACCGTAAACGAAGAAAATTCGAGGAAAAAAAAAGTGAAAAAAGGAATGCAACACGAGGACTTCCCAGGAGGTCACCCATCCTAGTACTACTCTCGCCCAAGCACGCTTAACTTCGGAGTTCTGATGGGATCCGGTGCTTTAGTGCTGGTATGATCGCATCCGACATGTATGCCACTCTCCTTCCTCTTATCCTCTCGCCCCGACGCTTCGCCGCGCCACGTGGGCCCCATTCCGCTCCCGCGTTTCTTCCTTCTACCATGACTCGGACGGCGAAACCGTTTTTCGATCTTTAGCGACCATGATTTGGATACTTAATGCGGAAATGCAAAAAGAAACACGCGAGTTTGAAAAACCGTAAACGAAGAAAATTCGAGGAAAAAAAAAGTGAAAAAAGGAATGCAACACGAGGACTTCCCAGGAGGTCACCCATCCTAGTACTACTCTCGCCCAAGCACGCTTAACTTCGGAGTTCTGATGGGATCCGGTGCTTTAGTGCTGGTATGATCGCATCCGACATGTATGCCACTCTCCTTCCTCTTATCCTCTCGCCCCGACGCTTCGCCGCGCCACGTGGGCCCCATTCCGCTCCCGCGTTTCTTCCTTCTACCATGACTCGGACGGCGAAACCGTTTTTCGATCTTTAGCGACCATGATTTGGATACTTAATGCGGAAATGCAAAAAGAAACACGCGAGTTTGAAAAACCGTAAACGAAGAAAATTCGAGGAAAAAAAAAGTGAAAAAAGGAATGCAACACGAGGACTTCCCAGGAGGTCACCCATCCTAGTACTACTCTCGCCCAAGCAGGCTTAACTTCGGAGTTCTGATGGGATCCGGTGCTTTAGTGCTGGTATGATCGCATCCGACATGTATGCCACTCTCCTTCCTCTTATCCTCTCGCCCCGACGCTTCGCCGCGCCACGTGGGCCCCATTCCGCTCCCGCGTTTCTTCCTTCTACCATGACTCGGACGGCGAAACCGTTTTTCGATCTTTAGCGACCATGATTTGGATACTTAATGCGGAAATGCAAAAAGAAACACGCGAGTTTGAAAAACCGTAAACGAAGAAAATTCGAGGAAAAAAAAAGTGAAAAAAGGAATGCAACACGAGGACTTCCCAGGAGGTCACCCATCCTAGTACTACTCTCGCCCAAGCACGCTTAACTTCGGAGTTCTGATGGGATCCGGTGCTTTAGTGCTGGTATGATCGCATCCGACATGTATGCCACTCCGCCGCGCCACGTGGGCCCCATTCCGCTCCCGCGTTTCTTCCTTCTACCATGACTCGGACGGCGAAACCGTTTTTCGATCTTTAGCGACCATGATTTGGATACTTAATGCGGAAATGCAAAAAGAAACACGCGAGTTTGAAAAACCGTAAACGAAGAAAATTCGAGGAAAAAAAAAGTGAAAAAAGGAATGCAACACGAGGACTTCCCAGGAGGTCACCCATCCTAGTACTACTCTCGCCCAAGCACGCTTAACTTCGGAGTTCTGATGGGATCCGATGCTTTAGTGCTGGTATGATCGCATCCGACATGTATGCCACTCTCCTTCCTCTTATCCTCTCGCCCCGACGCTTCGCCGCGCCACGTGGGCCCCATTCCGCTCCCGCGTTTCTTCCTTCTACCATGACTCGGACGGCGAAACCGTTTTTCGATCTTTAGCGACCATGATTTGGATACTTAATGCGGAAATGCAAAAAGAAACACGCGAGTTTGAAAAACCGTAAACGAAGAAAATTCGAGGAAAAAAAAAGTGAAAAAAGGAATGCAACACGAGGACTTCCCAGGAGGTCACCCATCCTAGTACTACTCTCGCCCAAGCACGCTTAACTTCGGAGTTCTGATGGGATCCGGTGCTTTAGTGCTGGTATGATCGCATCCGACATGTATGCCACTCTCCTTCCTCTTATCCTCTCGCCCCGACGCTTCGCCGCGCCACGTGGGCCCCATTCCGCTCCCGCGTTTCTTCCTTCTACCATGACTCGGACGGCGAAACCGTTTTTCGATCTTTAGCGACCATGATTTGGATACTTAATGCGAAAATGCAAAAAGAAACACGCGAGTTTGAAAAACCGTAAACGAAGAAAATTCGAGGAAAAAAAAAAGTGAAAAAAGGAATGCAACACGAGGACTTCCCAGGAGGTCACCCATCCTAGTACTACTCTCGCCCAAGCAGGCTTAACTTCGGAGTTCTGATGGGATCCGGTGCTTTAGTGCTGGTATGATCGCATCCGACATGTATGCCACTCTCCTTCCTCTTATCCTCTCGCCCCGACGCTTCGCCGCGCCACGTGGGCCCCATTCCGCTCCCGCGTTTCTTCCTTCTACCATGACTCGGACGGCGAAACCGTTTTTCGATCTTTAGCGACCATGATTTGGATACTTAATGCGGAAATGCAAAAAGAAACACGCGAGTTTGAAAAACCGTAAACGAAGAAAATTCGAGGAAAAAAAAAGTGAAAAAAGGAATGCAACACGAGGACTTCCCAGGAGGTCACCCATCCTAGTACTACTCTCGCCCAAGCACGCTTAACTTCGGAGTTCTGATGGGATCCGGTGCTTTAGTGCTGGTATGATCGCATCCGACATGTATGCCACTCCGCCGCGCCACGTGGGCCCCATTCCGCTCCCGCGTTTCTTCCTTCTACCATGACTCGGACGGCGAAACCGTTTTTCGATCTTTAGCGACCATGATTTGGATACTTAATGCGGAAATGCAAAAAGAAACACGCGAGTTTGAAAAACCGTAAACGAAGAAAATTCGAGGAAAAAAAAAGTGAAAAAAGGAATGCAACACGAGGACTTCCGAGGAGGTCACCCATCCTAGTACTACTCTCGCCCAAGCACGCTTAACTTCGGAGTTCTGATGGGATCCGGTGCTTTAGTGCTGGTATGATCGCATCCGACATGTATGCCACTCTCCTTCCTCTTATCCTCTCGCCCGGACGCTTCGCCGCGCCACGTGGGCCCCATTCCGCTCCCGCGTTTCTTCCTTCTACCATGACTCGGACGGCGAAACCGTTTTTCGATCTTTAGCGACCATGATTTGGATACTTAATGCGGAAATGCAAAAAGAAACACGCGAGTTTGAAAAACCGTAAACGAAGAAAATTCGAGGAAAAAAAAAGTGAAAAAAGGAATGCAACACGAGGACCGCTTAACTTCGGAGTTCTGATGGGATCCGGTGCTTTAGTGCTGGTATGATCGCATCCGACATGTATGCCACTCTCCTTCCTCTTATCCTCTCGCCCCGACGCTTCGCCGCGCCACGTGGGCCCCATTCCGCTCCCGCGTTTCTTCCTTCTACCATGACTCGGACGGCGAAACCGTTTTTCGATCTTTAGCGACCATGATTTGGATACTTAATGCGGAAATGCAAAAAGAAACACGCGAGTTTGAAAAACCGTAAACGAAGAAAATTCGAGGAAAAAAAAAGTGAAAAAAGGAATGCAACACGAGGACTTCCCAGGAGGTCACCCATCCTAGTACTACTCTCGCCCAAGCACGCTTAACTTCGGAGTTCTGATGGGATCCGGTGCTTTAGTGCTGGTATGATCGCATCCGACATGTATGCCACTCTCCTTCCTCTTATCCTCTCGCCCCGACGCTTCGCCGCGCCACGTGGGCCCCATTCCGCTCCCGCGTTTCTTCCTTCTACCATGACTCGGACGGCGAAACCGTTTTTCGATCTTTAGCGACCATGATTTGGATACTTAATGCGGAAATGCAAAAAGAAACACGCGAGTTTGAAAAACCGTAAACGAAGAAAATTCGAGGAAAAAAAAAGTGAAAAAAGGAATGCAACACGAGGACTTCCCAGGAGGTCACCCATCCTAGTACTACTCTCGCCCAAGCAGGCTTAACTTCGGAGTTCTGATGGGATCCGGTGCTTTAGTGCTGGTATGATCGCATCCGACATGTATGCCACTCTCCTTCCTCTTATCCTCTCGCCCCGACGCTTCGCCGCGCCACGTGGGCCCCATTCCGCTCCCGCGTTTCTTCCTTCTACCATGACTCGGACGGCGAAACCGTTTTTCGATCTTTAGCGACCATGATTTGGATACTTAATGCGGAAATGCAAAAAGAAACACGCGAGTTTGAAAAACCGTAAACGAAGAAAATTCGAGGAAAAAAAAAGTGAAAAAAGGAATGCAACACGAGGACTTCCCAGGAGGTCACCCATCCTAGTACTACTCTCGCCCAAGCACGCTTAACTTCGGAGTTCTGATGGGATCCGGTGCTTTAGTGCTGGTATGATCGCATCCGACATGTATGCCACTCTCCTTCCTCTTATCCTCTCGCCCCGACGCTTCGCCGCGCCACGTGGGCCCCATTCCGCTCCCGCGTTTCTTCCTTCTACCATGACTCGGACGGCGAAACCGTTTTTCGATCTTTAGCGACCATGATTTGGATACTTAATGCGGAAATGCAAAAAGAAACACGCGAGTTTGAAAAACCGTAAACGAAGAAAATTCGAGGAAAAAAAAAGTGAAAAAAGGAATGCAACACGAGGACTTCCCAGGAGGTCACCCATCCTAGTACTACTCTCGCCCAAGCACGCTTAACTTCGGAGTTCTGATGGGATCCGGTGCTTTAGTGCTGGTATGATCGCATCCGACATGTATGCCACTCTCCTTCCTCTTATCCTCTCGCCCCGACGCTTCGCCGCGCCACGTGGGCCCCATTCCGCTCCCGCGTTTCTTCCTTCTACCATGACTCGGACGGCGAAACCGTTTTTCGATCTTTAGCGACCATGATTTGGATACTTAATGCGGAAATGCAAAAAGAAACACGCGAGTTTGAAAAACCGTAAACGAAGAAAATTCGAGGAAAAAAAAAGTGAAAAAAGGAATGCAACACGAGGACTTCCCAGGAGGTCACCCATCCTAGTACTACTCTCGCCCAAGCACGCTTAACTTCGGAGTTCTGATGGGATCCGGTGCTTTAGTGCTGGTATGATCGCATCCGCCATGTATGCCACTCTCCTTCCTCTTATCCTCTCGCCCCGACGCTTCGCCGCGCCACGTGGGCCCCATTCCGCTCCCGCGTTTCTTCCTTCTACCATGACTCGGACGGCGAAACCGTTTTTCGATCTTTAGCGACCATGATTTGGATACTTAATGCGGAAATGCAAAAAGAAACACGCGAGTTTGAAAAACCGTAAACGAAGAAAATTCGAGGAAAAAAAAAGTGAAAAAAGGAATGCAACACGAGGACTTCCCAGGAGGTCACCCATCCTAGTACTACTCTCGCCCAAGCATGCTTAACTTCGGAGTTCTGATGGGATCCGGTGCTTTAGTGCTGGTATGATCGCATCCGACATGTATGCCACTCTCCTTCCTCTTATCCTCTCGCCCCGACGCTTCGCCGCGCCACGTGGGCCCCATTCCGCTCCCGCGTTTCTTCCTTCTACCATGACTCGGACGGCGAAACCGTTTTTCGATCTTTAGCGACCATGATTTGGATACTTAATGCGGAAATGCAAAAAGAAACACGCGAGTTTGAAAAACCGTAAACGAAGAAAATTCGAGGAAAAAAAAAGTGAAAAAAGGAATGCAACACGAGGACTTCCCAGGAGGTCACCCATCCTAGTACTACTCTCGCCCAAGCACGCTTAACTTCGGAGTTCTGATGGGATCCGGTGCTTTAGTGCTGGTATGATCGCATCCGACATGTATGCCACTCTCCTTCCTCTTATCCTCTCGCCCCGACGCTTCGCCGCGCCACGTGGGCCCCATTCCGCTCCCGCGTTTCTTCCTTCTACCATGACTCGGACGGCGAAACCGTTTTTCGATCTTTAGCGACCATGATTTGGATACTTAATGCGGAAATGCAAAAAGAAACACGCGAGTTTGAAAAACCGTAAACGAAGAAAATTCGAGGAAAAAAAAAGTGAAAAAAGGAATGCAACACGAGGACTTCCCAGGAGGTCACCCATCCTAGTACTACTCTCGCCCAAGCACGCTTAACTTCGGAGTTCTGATGGGATCCGGTGCTTTAGTGCTGGTATGATCGCATCCGACATGTATGCCACTCTCCTTCCTCTTATCCTCTCGCCCCGACGCTTCGCCGCGCCACGTGGGCCCCATTCCGCTCCCGCGTTTCTTCCTTCTACCATGACTCGGACGGCGAAACCGTTTTTCGATCTTTAGCGACCATGATTTGGATACTTAATGCGGAAATGCAAAAAGAAACACGCGAGTTTGAAAAACCGTAAACGAAGAAAATTCGAGGAAAAAAAAAGTGAAAAAAGGAATGCAACACGAGGACTTCCCAGGAGGTCACCCATCCTAATACTACTCTCGCCCAAGCACGCTTAACTTCGGAGTTCTGATGGGATCCGGTGCTTTAGTGCTGGTATGATCGCATCCGACATGTATGCCACTCTCCTTCCTCTTATCCTCTCGCCCCGACGCTTCGCCGCGCCACGTGGGCCCCATTCCGCTCCCGCGTTTCTTCCTTCTACCATGACTCGGACGGCGAAACCGTTTTTCGATCTTTAGCGACCATGATTTGGATACTTAATGCGGAAATGCAAAAAGAAACACGCGAGTTTGAAAAACCGTAAACGAAGAAAATTCGAGGAAAAAAAAAGTGAAAAAAGGAATGCAACACGAGGACTTCCCAGGAGGTCACCCATCCTAGTACTACTCTCGCCCAAGCACGCTTAACTTCGGAGTTCTGATGGGATCCGGTGCTTTAGTGCTGGTATGATCGCATCCGACATGTATGCCACTCTCCTTCCTCTTATCCTCTCGCCCCGACGCTTCGCCGCGCCACGTGGGCCCCATTCCGCTCCCGCGTTTCTTCCTTCTACCATGACTCGGACGGCGAAACCGTTTTTCGATCTTTAGCGACCATGATTTGGATACTTAATGCGGAAATGCAAAAAGAAACACGCGAGTTTGAAAAACCGTAAACGAAGAAAATTCGAGGAAAAAAAAAGTGAAAAAAGGAATGCAACACGAGGACTTCCCAGGAGGTCACCCATCCTAGTACTACTCTCGCCCAAGCACGCTTAACTTCGGAGTTCTGATGGGATCCGGTGCTTTAGTGCTGGTATGATCGCATCCGACATGTATGCCACTCTCCTTCCTCTTATCCTCTCGCCCCGACGCTTCGCCGCGCCACGTGGGCCCCATTCCGCTCCCGCGTTTCTTCCTTCTACCATGACTCGGACGGCGAAACCGTTTTTCGATCTTTAGCGACCATGATTTGGATACTTAATGCGGAAATGCAAAAAGAAACACGCGAGTTTGAAAAACCGTAAACGAAGAAAATTCGAGGAAAAAAAAAGTGAAAAAAGGAATGCAACACGAGGACTTCCCAGGAGGTCACCCATCCTAGTACTACTCTCGCCCAAGCACGCTTAACTTCGGAGTTCTGATGGGATCCGGTGCTTTAGTGCTGGTATGATCGCATCCGACATGTATGCCACTCTCCTTCCTCTTATCCTCTCGCCCCGACGCTTCGCCGCGCCACGTGGGCCCCATTCCGCTCCCGCGTTTCTTCCTTCTACCATGACTCGGACGGCGAAACCGTTTTTCGATCTTTAGCGACCATGATTTGGATACTTAATGCGGAAATGCAAAAAGAAACACGCGAGTTTGAAAAACCGTAAACGAAGAAAATTCGAGGAAAAAAAAAGTGAAAAAAGGAATGCAACACGAGGACTTCCCAGGAGGTCACCCATCCTAGTACTACTCTCGCCCAAGCACGCTTAACTTCGGAGTTCTGATGGGATCCGGTGCTTTAGTGCTGGTATGATCGCATCCGACATGTATGCCACTCTCCTTCCTCTTATCCTCTCGCCCCGACGCTTCGCCGCGCCACGTGGGCCCCATTCCGCTCCCGCGTTTCTTCCTTCTACCATGACTCGGACGGCGAAACCGTTTTTCGATCTTTAGCGACCATGATTTGGATACTTAATGCGGAAATGCAAAAAGAAACACGCGAGTTTGAAAAACCGTAAACGAAGAAAATTCGAGGAAAAAAAAAGTGAAAAAAGGAATGCAACACGAGGACTTCCCAGGAGGTCACCCATCCTAGTACTACTCTCGCCCAAGCACGCTTAACTTCGGAGTTCTGATGGGATCCGGTGCTTTAGTGCTGGTATGATCGCATCCGACATGTATGCCACTCCGCCGCGCCACGTGGGCCCCATTCCGCTCCCGCGTTTCTTCCTTCTACCATGACTCGGACGGCGAAACCGTTTTTCGATCTTTAGCGACCATGATTTGGATACTTAATGCGGAAATGCAAAAAGAAACACGCGAGTTTGAAAAACCGTAAACGAAGAAAATTCGAGGAAAAAAAAAGTGAAAAAAGGAATGCAACACGAGGACTTCCCAGGAGGTCACCCATCCTAGTACTACTCTCGCCCAAGCACGCTTAACTTCGGAGTTCTGATGGGATCCGGTGCTTTAGTGCTGGTATGATCGCATCCGACATGTATGCCACTCTCCTTCCTCTTATCCTCTCGCCCCGACGCTTCGCCGCGCCACGTGGGCCCCATTCCGCTCCCGCGTTTCTTCCTTCTACCATGACTCGGACGGCGAAACCGTTTTTCGATCTTTAGCGACCATGATTTGGATACTTAATGCGGAAATGCAAAAAGAAACACGCGAGTTTGAAAAAGGTTAAACGAAGAAAGATCTTTAGCGACCATGATTTGGATACTTAATGCGGAAATGCAAAAAGAAACACGCGAGTTTGAAAAAGGTTAAACGAAGAAAATTCGAGGAAAAAAAAAGTGAAAAAAGGAATGCAACACGAGGACTTCCCAGGAGGTCACCCATCCTAGTACTACTCTCGCCCAAGCACGCTTAACTTCGGAGTTCTGATGGGATCCGGTGCTTTAGTGCTGGTATGATCGCATCCGACATGTATGCCACTCTCCTTCCTCTTATCCTCTCGCCCCGACGCTTCGCCGCGCCACGTGGGCCCCATTCCGCTCCCGCGTTTCTTCCTTCTACCATGACTCGGACGGCGAAACCGTTTTTCGATCTTTAGCGACCATGATTTGGATACTTAATGCGGAAATGCAAAAAGAAACACGCGAGTTTGAAAAACCGTAAACGAAGAAAATTCGAGGAAAAAAAAAGTGAAAAAAGGAATGCAACACGAGGACTTCCCAGGAGGTCACCCATCTAGTACTACTCTCGCCCAAGCACGCTTAACTTCGGAGTTCTGATGGGATCCGGTGCTTTAGTGCTGGTATGATCGCATCCGACATGTATGCCACTCTCCTTCCTCTTATCCTCTCGCCCCGACGCTTCGCCGCGCCACGTGGGCCCCATTCCGCTCCCGCGTTTCTTCCTTCTACCATGACTCGGACGGCGAAACCGTTTTTCGATCTTTAGCGACCATGATTTGGATACTTAATGCGGAAATGCAAAAAGAAACACGCGAGTTTGAAAAACCGTAAACGAAGAAAATTCGAGGAAAAAAAAAGTGAAAAAAGGAATGCAACACGAGGACTTCCCAGGAGGTCACCCATCCTAGTACTACTCTCGCCCAAGCACGCTTAACTTCGGAGTTCTGATGGGATCCGGTGCTTTAGTGCTGGTATGATCGCATCCGACATGTATGCCACTCTCCTTCCTCTTATCCTCTCGCCCCGACGCTTCGCCGCGCCACGTGGGCCCCATTCCGCTCCCGCGTTTCTTCCTTCTACCATGACTCGGACGGCGAAACCGTTTTTCGATCTTTAGCGACCATGATTTGGATACTTAATGCGGAAATGCAAAAAGAAACACGCGAGTTTGAAAAACCGTAAACGAAGAAAATTCGAGGAAAAAAAAAGTGAAAAAAGGAATGCAACACGAGGACTTCCCAGGAGGTCACCCATCCTAGTACTACTCTCGCCCAAGCACGCTTAACTTCGGAGTTCTGATGGGATCCGGTGCTTTAGTGCTGGTATGATCGCATCCGACATGTATGCCACTCTCCTTCCTCTTATCCTCTCGCCCCGACGCTTCGCCGCGCCACGTGGGCCCCATTCCGCTCCCGCGTTTCTTCCTTCTACCATGACTCGGACGGCGAAACCGTTTTTCGATCTTTAGCGACCATGATTTGGATACTTAATGCGGAAATGCAAAAAGAAACACGCGAGTTTGAAAAACCGTAAACGAAGAAAATTCGAGGAAAAAAAAAAGTGAAAAAAGGAATGCAACACGAGGACTTCCCAGGAGGTCACCCATCCTAGTACTACTCTCGCCCAAGCACGCTTAACTTCGGAGTTCTGATGGGATCCGGTGCTTTAGTGCTGGTATGATCGCATCCGACATGTATGCCACTCTCCTTCCTCTTATCCTCTCGCCCCGACGCTTCGCCGCGCCACGTGGGCCCCATTCCGCTCCCGCGTTTCTTCCTTCTACCATGACTCGGACGGCGAAACCGTTTTTCGATCTTTAGCGACCATGATTTGGATACTTAATGCGGAAATGCAAAAAGAAACACGCGAGTTTGAAAAACCGTAAACGAAGAAAATTCGAGGAAAAAAAAAGTGAAAAAAGGAATGCAACACGAGGACTTCCCAGGAGGTCACCCATCCTAGTACTACTCTCGCCCAAGCACGCTTAACTTCGGAGTTCTGATGGGATCCGGTGCTTTAGTGCTGGTATGATCGCATCCGACATGTATGCCACTCTCCTTCCTCTTATCCTCTCGCCCCGACGCTTCGCCGCGCCACGTGGGCCCCATTCCGCTCCCGCGTTTCTTCCTTCTACCATGACTCGGACGGCGAAACCGTTTTTCGATCTTTAGCGACCATGATTTGGATACTTAATGCGGAAATGCAAAAAGAAACACGCGAGTTTGAAAAACCGTAAACGAAGAAAATTCGAGGAAAAAAAAAGTGAAAAAAGGAATGCAACACGAGGACTTCCCAGGAGGTCACCCATCCTAGTACTACTCTCGCCCAAGCACGCTTAACTTCGGAGTTCTGATGGGATCCGGTGCTTTAGTGCTGGTATGATCGCATCCGACATGTATGCCACTCTCCTTCCTCTTATCCTCTCGCCCCGACGCTTCGCCGCGCCACGTGGGCCCCATTCCGCTCCCGCGTTTCTTCCTTCTACCATGACTCGGACGGCGAAACCGTTTTTCGATCTTTAGCGACCATGATTTGGATACTTAATGCGGAAATGCAAAAAGAAACACGCGAGTTTGAAAAACCGTAAACGAAGAAAATTCGAGGAAAAAAAAAGTGAAAAAAGGAATGCAACACGAGGACTTCCCAGGAGGTCACCCATCCTAGTACTGCTCTCGCCCAAGCACGCTTAACTTCGGAGTTCTGATGGGATCCGGTGCTTTAGTGCTGGTATGATCGCATCCGACATGTATGCCACTCTCCTTCCTCTTATCCTCTCGCCCCGACGCTTCGCCGCGCCACGTGGGCCCCATTCCGCTCCCGCGTTTCTTCCTTCTACCATGACTCGGACGGCGAAACCGTTTTTCGATCTTTAGCGACCATGATTTGGATACTTAATGCGGAAATGCAAAAAGAAACACGCGAGTTTGAAAAACCGTAAACGAAGAAAATTCGAGGAAAAAAAAAGTGAAAAAAGGAATGCAACACGAGGACTTCCCAGGAGGTCACCCATCCTAGTACTACTCTCGCCCAAGCACGCTTAACTTCGGAGTTCTGATGGGATCCGGTGCTTTAGTGCTGGTATGATCGCATCCGACATGTATGCCACTCTCCTTCCTCTTATCCTCTCGCCCCGACGCTTCGCCGCGCCACGTGGGCCCCATTCCGCTCCCGCGTTTCTTCCTTCTACCATGACTCGGACGGCGAAACCGTTTTTCGATCTTTAGCGACCATGATTTGGATACTTAATGCGGAAATGCAAAAAGAAACACGCGAGTTTGAAAAACCGTAAACGAAGAAAATTCGAGGAAAAAAAAAGTGAAAAAAGGAATGCAACACGAGGACTTCCCAGGAGGTCACCCATCCTAGTACTACTCTCGCCCAAGCACGCTTAACTTCGGAGTTCTGATGGGATCCGGTGCTTTAGTGCTGGTATGATCGCATCCGACATGTATGCCACTCTCCTTCCTCTTATCCTCTCGCCCCGACGCTTCGCCGCGCCACGTGGGCCCCATTCCGCTCCCGCGTTTCTTCCTTCTACCATGACTCGGACGGCGAAACCGTTTTTCGATCTTTAGCGACCATGATTTGGATACTTAATGCGGAAATGCAAAAAGAAACACGCGAGTTTGAAAAACCGTAAACGAAGAAAATTCGAGGAAAAAAAAAGTGAAAAAAGGAATGCAACACGAGGACTTCCCAGGAGGTCACCCATCCTAGTACTACTCTCGCCCAAGCACGCTTAACTTCGGAGTTCTGATGGGATCCGGTGCTTTAGTGCTGGTATGATCGCATCCGACATGTATGCCACTCTCCTTCCTCTTATCCTCTCGCCCCGACGCTTCGCCGCGCCACGTGGGCCCCATTCCGCTCCCGCGTTTCTTCCTTCTACCATGACTCGGACGGCGAAACCGTTTTTCGATCTTTAGCGACCATGATTTGGATACTTAATGCGGAAATGCAAAAAGAAACACGCGAGTTTGAAAAAGGTTAAACGAAGAAAATTCGAGGAAAAAAAAAGTGAAAAAAGGAATGCAACACGAGGACTTCCCAGGAGGTCACCCATCCTAGTACTACTCTCGCCCAAGCACGCTTAACTTCGGAGTTCTGATGGGATCCGGTGCTTTAGTGCTGGTATGATCGCATCCGACATGTATGCCACTCTCCTTCCTCTTATCCTCTCGCCCCGACGCTTCGCCGCGCCACGTGGGCCCCATTCCGCTCCCGCGTTTCTTCCTTCTACCATGACTCGGACGGCGAAACCGTTTTTCGATCTTTAGCGACCATGATTTGGATACTTAATGCGGAAATGCAAAAAGAAACACGCGAGTTTGAAAAACCGTAAACGAAGAAAATTCGAGGAAAAAAAAAGTGAAAAAAGGAATGCAACACGAGGACTTCCCAGGAGGTCACCCATCCTAGTACTACTCTCGCCCAAGCACGCTTAACTTCGGAGTTCTGATGGGATCCGGTGCTTTAGTGCTGGTATGATCGCATCCGACATGTATGCCACTCTCCTTCCTCTTATCCTCTCGCCCCGACGCTTCGCCGCGCCACGTGGGCCCCATTCCGCTCCCGCGTTTCTTCCTTCTACCATGACTCGGACGGCGAAACCGTTTTTCGATCTTTAGCGACCATGATTTGGATACTTAATGCGGAAATGCAAAAAGAAACACGCGAGTTTGAAAAACCGTAAACGAAGAAAATTCGAGGAAAAAAAAAGTGAAAAAAGGAATGCAACACGAGGACTTCCCAGGAGGTCACCCATCCTAGTACTACTCTCGCCCAAGCACGCTTAACTTCGGAGTTCTGATGGGATCCGGTGCTTTAGTGCTGGTATGATCGCATCCGACATGTATGCCACTCTCCTTCCTCTTATCCTCTCGCCCCGACGCTTCGCCGCGCCACGTGGGCCCCATTCCGCTCCCGCGTTTCTTCCTTCTACCATGACTCGGACGGCGAAACCGTTTTTCGATCTTTAGCGACCATGATTTGGATACTTAATGCGGAAATGCAAAAAGAAACACGCGAGTTTGAAAAACCGTAAACGAAGAAAATTCGAGGAAAAAAAAAGTGAAAAAAGGAATGCAACACGAGGACTTCCCAGGAGGTCACCCATCCTAGTACTACTCTCGCCCAAGCACGCTTAACTTCGGAGTTCTGATGGGATCCGGTGCTTTAGTGCTGGTATGATCGCATCCGACATGTATGCCACTCTCCTTCCTCTTATCCTCTCGCCCCGACGCTTCGCCGCGCCACGTGGGCCCCATTCCGCTCCCGCGTTTCTTCCTTCTACCATGACTCGGACGGCGAAACCGTTTTTCGATCTTTAGCGACCATGATTTGGATACTTAATGCGGAAATGCAAAAAGAAACACGCGAGTTTGAAAAACCGTAAACGAAGAAAATTCGAGGAAAAAAAAAGTGAAAAAAGGAATGCAACACGAGGACTTCCCAGGAGGTCACCCATCCTAGTACTACTCTCGCCCAAGCACGCTTAACTTCGGAGTTCTGATGGGATCCGGTGCTTTAGTGCTGGTATGATCGCATCCGACATGTATGCCACTCTCCTTCCTCTTATCCTCTCGCCCCGACGCTTCGCCGCGCCACGTGGGCCCCATTCCGCTCCCGCGTTTCTTCCTTCTACCATGACTCGGACGGCGAAACCGTTTTTCGATCTTTAGCGACCATGATTTGGATACTTAATGCGGAAATGCAAAAAGAAACACGCGAGTTTGAAAAACCGTAAACGAAGAAAATTCGAGGAAAAAAAAAGTGAAAAAAGGAATGCAACACGAGGACTTCCCAGGAGGTCACCCATCCTAGTACTACTCTCGCCCAAGCACGCTTAACTTCGGAGTTCTGATGGGATCCGGTGCTTTAGTGCTGGTATGATCGCATCCGACATGTATGCCACTCTCCTTCCTCTTATCCTCTCGCCCCGACGCTTCGCCGCGCCACGTGGGCCCCATTCCGCTCCCGCGTTTCTTCCTTCTACCATGACTCGGACGGCGAAACCGTTTTTCGATCTTTAGCGACCATGATTTGGATACTTAATGCGGAAATGCAAAAAGAAACACGCGAGTTTGAAAAACCGTAAACGAAGAAAATTCGAGGAAAAAAAAAGTGAAAAAAGGAATGCAACACGAGGACTTCCCAGGAGGTCACCCATCCTAGTACTACTCTCGCCCAAGCACGCTTAACTTCGGAGTTCTGATGGGATCCGGTGCTTTAATGCTGGTATGATCGCATCCGACATGTATGCCACTCTCCTTCCTCTTATCCTCTCGCCCCGACGCTTCGCCGCGCCACGTGGGCCCCATTCCGCTCCCGCGTTTCTTCCTTCTACCATGACTCGGACGGCGAAACCGTTTTTCGATCTTTAGCGACCATGATTTGGATACTTAATGCGGAAATGCAAAAAGAAACACGCGAGTTTGAAAAACCGTAAACGAAGAAAATTCGAGGAAAAAAAAAGTGAAAAAAGGAATGCAACACGAGGACTTCCCAGGAGGTCACCCATCCTAGTACTACTCTCGCCCAAGCACGCTTAACTTCGGAGTTCTGATGGGATCCGGTGCTTTAGTGCTGGTATGATCGCATCCGACATGTATGCCACTCTCCTTCCTCTTATCCTCTCGCCCCGACGCTTCGCCGCGCCACGTGGGCCCCATTCCGCTCCCGCGTTTCTTCCTTCTACCATGACTCGGACGGCGAAACCGTTTTTCGATCTTTAGCGACCATGATTTGGATACTTAATGCGGAAATGCAAAAAGAAACACGCGAGTTTGAAAAACCGTAAACGAAGAAAATTCGAGGAAAAAAAAAGTGAAAAAAGGAATGCAACACGAGGACTTCCCAGGAGGTCACCCATCCTAGTACTACTCTCGCCCAAGCACGCTTAACTTCGGAGTTCTGATGGGATCCGGTGCTTTAATGCTGGTATGATCGCATCCGACATGTATGCCACTCTCCTTCCTCTTATCCTCTCGCCCCGACGCTTCGCCGCGCCACGTGGGCCCCATTCCGCTCCCGCGTTTCTTCCTTCTACCATGACTCGGACGGCGAAACCGTTTTTCGATCTTTAGCGACCATGATTTGGATACTTAATGCGGAAATGCAAAAAGAAACACGCGAGTTTGAAAAACCGTAAACGAAGAAAATTCGAGGAAAAAAAAAGTGAAAAAAGGAATGCAACACGAGGACTTCCCAGGAGGTCACCCATCCTAGTACTACTCTCGCCCAAGCACGCTTAACTTCGGAGTTCTGATGGGATCCGGTGCTTTAGTGCTGGTATGATCGCATCCGACATGTATGCCACTCTCCTTCCTCTTATCCTCTCGCCCCGACGCTTCGCCGCGCCACGTGGGCCCCATTCCGCTCCCGCGTTTCTTCCTTCTACCATGACTCGGACGGCGAAACCGTTTTTCGATCTTTAGCGACCATGATTTGGATACTTAATGCGGAAATGCAAAAAGAAACACGCGAGTTTGAAAAACCGTAAACGAAGAAAATTCGAGGAAAAAAAAAGTGAAAAAAGAAACACGCGAGTTTGAAAAACCGTAAACGAAGAAAATTCGAGGAAAAAAAAAGTGAAAAAAGGAATGCAACACGAGGACTTCCCAGGAGGTCACCCATCCTAGTACTACTCTCGCCCAAGCACGCTTAACTTCGGATTTCTAATGGGATCCGGTGCTTTAGTGCTGGTATGATCGCATCCGACATGTATGCCACTCTCCTTCCTCTTATCCTCTCGCCCCGACGCTTCGCCGCGCCACGTGGGCCCCATTCCGCTCCCGCGTTTCTTCCTTCTACCATGACTCGGACGGCGAAACCGTTTTTCGATCTTTAGCGACCATGATTTGGATACTTAATGCGGAAATGCAAAAAGAAACACGCGAGTTTGAAAAACCGTAAACGAAGAAAATTCGAGGAAAAAAAAAGTGAAAAAAGGAATGCAACACGAGGACTTCCCAGGAGGTCACCCATCCTAGTACTACTCTCGCCCAAGCACGCTTAACTTCGGAGTTCTGATGGGATCCGGTGCTTTAGTGCTGGTATGATCGCATCCGACATGTATGCCACTCTCCTTCCTCTTATCCTCTCGCCCCGACGCTTCGCCGCGCCACGTGGGCCCCATTCCGCTCCCGCGTTTCTTCCTTCTACCATGACTCGGACGGCGAAACCGTTTTTCGATCTTTAGCGACCATGATTTGGATACTTAATGCGGAAATGCAAAAAGAAACACGCGAGTTTGAAAAACCGTAAACGAAGAAAATTCGAGGAAAAAAAAAGTGAAAAAAGGAATGCAACACGAGGACTTCCCAGGAGGTCACCCATCCTAGTACTACTCTCGCCCAAGCACGCTTAACTTCGGAGTTCTGATGGGATCCGGTGCTTTAGTGCTGGTATGATCGCATCCGACATGTATGCCACTCTCCTTCCTCTTATCCTCTCGCCCCGACGCTTCGCCGCGCCACGTGGGCCCCATTCCGCTCCCGCGTTTCTTCCTTCTACCATGACTCGGACGGCGAAACCGTTTTTCGATCTTTAGCGACCATGATTTGGATACTTAATGCGGAAATGCAAAAAGAAACACGCGAGTTTGAAAAACCGTAAACGAAGAAAATTCGAGGAAAAAAAAAGTGAAAAAAGGAATGCAACACGAGGACTTCCCAGGAGGTCACCCATCCTAGTACTACTCTCGCCCAAGCACGCTTAACTTCGGAGTTCTGATGGGATCCGGTGCTTTAGTGCTGGTATGATCGCATCCGACATGTATGCCACTCTCCTTCCTCTTATCCTCTCGCCCCGACGCTTCGCCGCGCCACGTGGGCCCCATTCCGCTCCCGCGTTTCTTCCTTCTACCATGACTCGGACGGCGAAACCGTTTTTCGATCTTTAGCGACCATGATTTGGATACTTAATGCGGAAATGCAAAAAGAAACACGCGAGTTTGAAAAACCGTAAACGAAGAAAATTCGAGGAAAAAAAAAGTGAAAAAAGGAATGCAACACGAGGACTTCCCAGGAGGTCACCCATCCTAGTACTACTCTCGCCCAAGCACGCTTAACTTCGGAGTTCTGATGGGATCCGGTGCTTTAGTGCTGGTATGATCGCATCCGACATGTATGCCACTCTCCTTCCTCTTATCCTCTCGCCCCGACGCTTCGCCGCGCCACGTGGGCCCCATTCCGCTCCCGCGTTTCTTCCTTCTACCATGACTCGGACGGCGAAACCGTTTTTCGATCTTTAGCGACCATGATTTGGATACTTAATGCGGAAATGCAAAAAGAAACACGCGAGTTTGAAAAACCGTAAACGAAGAAAATTCGAGGAAAAAAAAAGTGAAAAAAGGAATGCAACACGAGGACTTCCCAGGAGGTCACCCATCCTAGTACTACTCTCGCCCAAGCACGCTTAACTTCGGAGTTCTGATGGGATCCGGTGCTTTAGTGCTGGTATGATCGCATCCGACATGTATGCCACTCTCCTTCCTCTTATCCTCTCGCCCCGACGCTTCGCCGCGCCACGTGGGCCCCATTCCGCTCCCGCGTTTCTTCCTTCTACCATGACTCGGACGGCGAAACCGTTTTTCGATCTTTAGCGACCATGATTTGGATACTTAATGCGGAAATGCAAAAAGAAACACGCGAGTTTGAAAAACCGTAAACGAAGAAAATTCGAGGAAAAAAAAAGTGAAAAAAGGAATGCAACACGAGGACTTCCCAGGAGGTCACCCATCCTAGTACTACTCTCGCCCAAGCACGCTTAACTTCGGAGTTCTGATGGGATCCGGTGCTTTAGTGCTGGTATGATCGCATCCGACATGTATGCCACTCTCCTTCCTCTTATCCTCTCGCCCCGACGCTTCGCCGCGCCACGTGGGCCCCATTCCGCTCCCGCGTTTCTTCCTTCTACCATGACTCGGACGGCGAAACCGTTTTTCGATCTTTAGCGACCATGATTTGGATACTTAATGCGGAAATGCAAAAAGAAACACGCGAGTTTGAAAAACCGTAAACGAAGAAAATTCGAGGAAAAAAAAAGTGAAAAAAGGAATGCAACACGAGGACTTCCCAGGAGGTCACCCATCCTAGTACTACTCTCGCCCAAGCACGCTTAACTTCGGAGTTCTGATGGGATCCGGTGCTTTAGTGCTGGTATGATCGCATCCGACATGTATGCCACTCTCCTTCCTCTTATCCTCTCGCCCCGACGCTTCGCCGCGCCACGTGGGCCCCATTCCGCTCCCGCGTTTCTTCCTTCTACCATGACTCGGACGGCGAAACCGTTTTTCGATCTTTAGCGACCATGATTTGGATACTTAATGCGGAAATGCAAAAAGAAACACGCGAGTTTGAAAAACCGTAAACGAAGAAAATTCGAGGAAAAAAAAAGTGAAAAAAGGAATGCAACACGAGGACTTCCCAGGAGGTCACCCATCCTAGTACTACTCTCGCCCAAGCACGCTTAACTTCGGAGTTCTGATGGGATCCGGTGCTTTAGTGCTGGTATGATCGCATCCGACATGTATGCCACTCTCCTTCCTCTTATCCTCTCGCCCCGACGCTTCGCCGCGCCACGTGGGCCCCATTCCGCTCCCGCGTTTCTTCCTTCTACCATGACTCGGACGGCGAAACCGTTTTTCGATCTTTAGCGACCATGATTTGGATACTTAATGCGGAAATGCAAAAAGAAACACGCGAGTTTGAAAAACCGTAAACGAAGAAAATTCGAGGAAAAAAAAAGTGAAAAAAGGAATGCAACACGAGGACTTCCCAGGAGGTCACCCATCCTAGTACTACTCTCGCCCAAGCACGCTTAACTTCGGAGTTCTGATGGGATCCGGTGCTTTAGTGCTGGTATGATCGCATCCGACATGTATGCCACTCTCCTTCCTCTTATCCTCTCGCCCCGACGCTTCGCCGCGCCACGTGGGCCCCATTCCGCTCCCGCGTTTCTTCCTTCTACCATGACTCGGACGGCGAAACCGTTTTTCGATCTTTAGCGACCATGATTTGGATACTTAATGCGGAAATGCAAAAAGAAACACGCGAGTTTGAAAAACCGTAAACGAAGAAAATTCGAGGAAAAAAAAAGTGAAAAAAGGAATGCAACACGAGGACTTCCCAGGAGGTCACCCATCCTAGTACTACTCTCGCCCAAGCACGCTTAACTTCGGAGTTCTGATGGGATCCGGTGCTTTAGTGCTGGTATGATCGCATCCGACATGTATGCCACTCTCCTTCCTCTTATCCTCTCGCCCCGACGCTTCGCCGCGCCACGTGGGCCCCATTCCGCTCCCGCGTTTCTTCCTTCTACCATGACTCGGACGGCGAAACCGTTTTTCGATCTTTAGCGACCATGATTTGGATACTTAATGCGGAAATGCAAAAAGAAACACGCGAGTTTGAAAAACCGTAAACGAAGAAAATTCGAGGAAAAAAAAAGTGAAAAAAGAAACACGCGAGTTTGAAAAACCGTAAACGAAGAAAATTCGAGGAAAAAAAAAGTGAAAAAAGGAATGCAACACGAGGACTTCCCAGGAGGTCACCCATCCTAGTACTACTCTCGCCCAAGCACGCTTAACTTCGGATTTCTGATGGGATCCAGTGCTTTAGTGCTGGTATGATCGCATCCGACATGTATGCCACTCTCCTTCCTCTTATCCTCTCGCCCCGACGCTTCGCCGCGCCACGTGGGCCCCATTCCGCTCCCGCGTTTCTTCCTTCTACCATGACTCGGACGGCGAAACCGTTTTTCGATCTTTAGCGACCATGATTTGGATACTTAATGCGGAAATGCAAAAAGAAACACGCGAGTTTGAAAAACCGTAAACGAAGAAAATTCGAGGAAAAAAAAAGTGAAAAAAGGAATGCAACACGAGGACTTCCCAGGAGGTCACCCATCCTAGTACTACTCTCGCCCAAGCACGCTTAACTTCGGAGTTCTGATGGGATCCGGTGCTTTAGTGCTGGTATGATCGCATCCGACATGTATGCCACTCTCCTTCCTCTTATCCTCTCGCCCCGACGCTTCGCCGCGCCACGTGGGCCCCATTCCGCTCCCGCGTTTCTTCCTTCTACCATGACTCGGACGGCGAAACCGTTTTTCGATCTTTAGCGACCATGATTTGGATACTTAATGCGGAAATGCAAAAAGAAACACGCGAGTTTGAAAAACCGTAAACGAAGAAAATTCGAGGAAAAAAAAAGTGAAAAAAGGAATGCAACACGAGGACTTCCCAGGAGGTCACCCATCCTAGTACTACTCTCGCCCAAGCACGCTTAACTTCGGAGTTCTGATGGGATCCGGTGCTTTAGTGCTGGTATGATCGCATCCGACATGTATGCCACTCTCCTTCCTCTTATCCTCTCGCCCCGACGCTTCGCCGCGCCACGTGGGCCCCATTCCGCTCCCGCGTTTCTTCCTTCTACCATGACTCGGACGGCGAAACCGTTTTTCGATCTTTAGCGACCATGATTTGGATACTTAATGCGGAAATGCAAAAAGAAACACGCGAGTTTGAAAAACCGTAAACGAAGAAAATTCGAGGAAAAAAAAAGTGAAAAAAGGAATGCAACACGAGGACTTCCCAGGAGGTCACCCATCCTAGTACTACTCTCGCCCAAGCACGCTTAACTTCGGAGTTCTGATGGGATCCGGTGCTTTAGTGCTGGTATGATCGCATCCGACATGTATGCCACTCTCCTTCCTCTTATCCTCTCGCCCCGACGCTTCGCCGCGCCACGTGGGCCCCATTCCGCTCCCGCGTTTCTTCCTTCTACCATGACTCGGACGGCGAAACCGTTTTTCGATCTTTAGCGACCATGATTTGGATACTTAATGCGGAAATGCAAAAAGAAACACGCGAGTTTGAAAAACCGTAAACGAAGAAAATTCGAGGAAAAAAAAAGTGAAAAAAGGAATGCAACACGAGGACTTCCCAGGAGGTCACCCATCCTAGTACTACTCTCGCCCAAGCACGCTTAACTTCGGAGTTCTGATGGGATCCGGTGCTTTAGTGCTGGTATGATCGCATCCGACATGTATGCCACTCTCCTTCCTCTTATCCTCTCGCCCCGACGCTTCGCCGCGCCACGTGGGCCCCATTCCGCTCCCGCGTTTCTTCCTTCTACCATGACTCGGACGGCGAAACCGTTTTTCGATCTTTAGCGACCATGATTTGGATACTTAATGCGGAAATGCAAAAAGAAACACGCGAGTTTGAAAAACCGTAAACGAAGAAAATTCGAGGAAAAAAAAAGTGAAAAAAGGAATGCAACACGAGGACTTCCCAGGAGGTCACCCATCCTAGTACTACTCTCGCCCAAGCACGCTTAACTTCGGAGTTCTGATGGGATCCGGTGCTTTAGTGCTGGTATGATCGCATCCGACATGTATGCCACTCTCCTTCCTCTTATCCTCTCGCCCCGACGCTTCGCCGCGCCACGTGGGCCCCATTCCGCTCCCGCGTTTCTTCCTTCTACCATGACTCGGACGGCGAAACCGTTTTTCGATCTTTAGCGACCATGATTTGGATACTTAATGCGGAAATGCAAAAAGAAACACGCGAGTTTGAAAAACCGTAAACGAAGAAAATTCGAGGAAAAAAAAAGTGAAAAAAGGAATGCAACACGAGGACTTCCCAGGAGGTCAACCATCCTAGTACTACTCTCGCCCAAGCACGCTTAACTTCGGAGTTCTGATGGGATCCGGTGCTTTAGTGCTGGTATGATCGCATCCGACATGTATGCCACTCTCCTTCCTCTTATCCTCTCGCCCCGACGCTTCGCCGCGCCACGTGGGCCCCATTCCGCTCCCGCGTTTCTTCCTTCTACCATGACTCGGACGGCGAAACCGTTTTTCGATCTTTAGCGACCATGATTTGGATACTTAATGCGGAAATGCAAAAAGAAACACGCGAGTTTGAAAAACCGTAAACGAAGAAAATTCGAGGAAAAAAAAAGTGAAAAAAGGAATGCAACACGAGGACTTCCCAGGAGGTCACCCATCCTAGTACTACTCTCGCCCAAGCACGCTTAACTTCGGAGTTCTGATGGGATCCGGTGCTTTAGTGCTGGTATGATCGCATCCGACATGTATGCCACTCTCCTTCCTCTTATCCTCTCGCCCCGACGCTTCGCCGCGCCACGTGGGCCCCATTCCGCTCCCGCGTTTCTTCCTTCTACCATGACTCGGACGGCGAAACCGTTTTTCGATCTTTAGCGACCATGATTTGGATACTTAATGCGGAAATGCAAAAAGAAACACGCGAGTTTGAAAAACCGTAAACGAAGAAAATTCGAGGAAAAAAAAAGTGAAAAAAGGAATGCAACACGAGGACTTCCCAGGAGGTCACCCATCCTAGTACTGCTCTCGCCCAAGCACGCTTAACTTCGGAGTTCTGATGGGATCCGGTGCTTTAGTGCTGGTATGATCGCATCCGACATGTATGCCACTCTCCTTCCTCTTATCCTCTCGCCCCGACGCTTCGCCGCGCCACGTGGGCCCCATTCCGCTCCCGCGTTTCTTCCTTCTACCATGACTCGGACGGCGAAACCGTTTTTCGATCTTTAGCGACCATGATTTGGATACTTAATGCGGAAATGCAAAAAGAAACACGCGAGTTTGAAAAACCGTAAACGAAGAAAATTCGAGGAAAAAAAAAGTGAAAAAAGGAATGCAACACGAGGACTTCCCAGGAGGTCACCCATCCTAGTACTACTCTCGCCCAAGCACGCTTAACTTCGGAGTTCTGATGGGATCCGGTGCTTTAGTGCTGGTATGATCGCATCCGACATGTATGCCACTCTCCTTCCTCTTATCCTCTCGCCCCGACGCTTCGCCGCGCCACGTGGGCCCCATTCCGCTCCCGCGTTTCTTCCTTCTACCATGACTCGGACGGCGAAACCGTTTTTCGATCTTTAGCGACCATGATTTGGATACTTAATGCGGAAATGCAAAAAGAAACACGCGAGTTTGAAAAACCGTAAACGAAGAAAATTCGAGGAAAAAAAAAGTGAAAAAAGGAATGCAACACGAGGACTTCCCAGGAGGTCACCCATCCTAGTACTACTCTCGCCCAAGCACGCTTAACTTCGGAGTTCTGATGGGATCCGGTGCTTTAGTGCTGGTATGATCGCATCCGACATGTATGCCACTCTCCTTCCTCTTATCCTCTCGCCCCGACGCTTCGCCGCGCCACGTGGGCCCCATTCCGCTCCCGCGTTTCTTCCTTCTACCATGACTCGGACGGCGAAACCGTTTTTCGATCTTTAGCGACCATGATTTGGATACTTAATGCGGAAATGCAAAAAGAAACACGCGAGTTTGAAAAACCGTAAACGAAGAAAATTCGAGGAAAAAAAAAGTGAAAAAAGAAACACGCGAGTTTGAAAAACCGTAAACGAAGAAAATTCGAGGAAAAAAAAAGTGAAAAAAGGAATGCAACACGAGGACTTCCCAGGAGGTCACCCATCCTAGTACTACTCTCGCCCAAGCACGCTTAACTTCGGATTTCTGATGGGATCCGGTGCTTTAGTGCTGGTATGATCGCATCCGACATGTATGCCACTCTCCTTCCTCTTATCCTCTCGCCCCGACGCTTCGCCGCGCCACGTGGGCCCCATTCCGCTCCCGCGTTTCTTCCTTCTACCATGACTCGGACGGCGAAACCGTTTTTCGATCTTTAGCGACCATGATTTGGATACTTAATGCGGAAATGCAAAAAGAAACACGCGAGTTTGAAAAACCGTAAACGAAGAAAATTCGAGGAAAAAAAAAGTGAAAAAAGGAATGCAACACGAGGACTTCCCAGGAGGTCACCCATCCTAGTACTACTCTCGCCCAAGCACGCTTAACTTCGGAGTTCTGATGGGATCCGGTGCTTTAGTGCTGGTATGATCGCATCCGACATGTATGCCACTCTCCTTCCTCTTATCCTCTCGCCCCGACGCTTCGCCGCGCCACGTGGGCCCCATTCCGCTCCCGCGTTTCTTCCTTCTACCATGACTCGGACGGCGAAACCGTTTTTCGATCTTTAGCGACCATGATTTGGATACTTAATGCGGAAATGCAAAAAGAAACACGCGAGTTTGAAAAACCGTAAACGAAGAAAATTCGAGGAAAAAAAAAGTGAAAAAAGGAATGCAACACGAGGACTTCCCAGGAGGTCACCCATCCTAGTACTACTCTCGCCCAAGCACGCTTAACTTCGGAGTTCTGATGGGATCCGGTGCTTTAGTGCTGGTATGATCGCATCCGACATGTATGCCACTCTCCTTCCTCTTATCCTCTCGCCCCGACGCTTCGCCGCGCCACGTGGGCCCCATTCCGCTCCCGCGTTTCTTCCTTCTACCATGACTCGGACGGCGAAACCGTTTTTCGATCTTTAGCGACCATGATTTGGATACTTAATGCGGAAATGCAAAAAGAAACACGCGAGTTTGAAAAACCGTAAACGAAGAAAATTCGAGGAAAAAAAAAGTGAAAAAAGGAATGCAACACGAGGACTTCCCAGGAGGTCACCCATCCTAGTACTACTCTCGCCCAAGCACGCTTAACTTCGGATTTCTGATGGGATCCGGTGCTTTAGTGCTGGTATGATCGCATCCGACATGTATGCCACTCTCCTTCCTCTTATCCTCTCGCCCCGACGCTTCGCCGCGCCACGTGGGCCCCATTCCGCTCCCGCGTTTCTTCCTTCTACCATGACTCGGACGGCGAAACCGTTTTTCGATCTTTAGCGACCATGATTTGGATACTTAATGCGGAAATGCAAAAAGAAACACGCGAGTTTGAAAAACCGTAAACGAAGAAAATTCGAGGAAAAAAAAAGTGAAAAAAGGAATGCAACACGAGGACTTCCCAGGAGGTCACCCATCCTAGTACTACTCTCGCCCAAGCACGCTTAACTTCGGAGTTCTGATGGGATCCGGTGCTTTAGTGCTGGTATGATCGCATCCGACATGTATGCCACTCTCCTTCCTCTTATCCTCTCGCCCCGACGCTTCGCCGCGCCACGTGGGCCCCATTCCGCTCCCGCGTTTCTTCCTTCTACCATGACTCGGACGGCGAAACCGTTTTTCGATCTTTAGCGACCATGATTTGGATACTTAATGCGGAAATGCAAAAAGAAACACGCGAGTTTGAAAAACCGTAAACGAAGAAAATTCGAGGAAAAAAAAAGTGAAAAAAGGAATGCAACACGAGGACTTCCCAGGAGGTCACCCATCCTAGTACTACTCTCGCCCAAGCACGCTTAACTTCGGAGTTCTGATGGGATCCGGTGCTTTAGTGCTGGTATGATCGCATCCGACATGTATGCCACTCTCCTTCCTCTTATCCTCTCGCCCCGACGCTTCGCCGCGCCACGTGGGCCCCATTCCGCTCCCGCGTTTCTTCCTTCTACCATGACTCGGACGGCGAAACCGTTTTTCGATCTTTAGCGACCATGATTTGGATACTTAATGCGGAAATGCAAAAAGAAACACGCGAGTTTGAAAAACCGTAAACGAAGAAAATTCGAGGAAAAAAAAAGTGAAAAAAGGAATGCAACACGAGGACTTCCCAGGAGGTCACCCATCCTAGTACTACTCTCGCCCAAGCACGCTTAACTTCGGAGTTCTGATGGGATCCGGTGCTTTAGTGCTGGTATGATCGCATCCGACATGTATGCCACTCTCCTTCCTCTTATCCTCTCGCCCCGACGCTTCGCCGCGCCACGTGGGCCCCATTCCGCTCCCGCGTTTCTTCCTTCTACCATGACTCGGACGGCGAAACCGTTTTTCGATCTTTAGCGACCATGATTTGGATACTTAATGCGGAAATGCAAAAAGAAACACGCGAGTTTGAAAAACCGTAAACGAAGAAAATTCGAGGAAAAAAAAAGTGAAAAAAGGAATGCAACACGAGGACTTCCCAGGAGGTCACCCATCCTAGTACTACTCTCGCCCAAGCACGCTTAACTTCGGAGTTCTGATGGGATCCGGTGCTTTAGTGCTGGTATGATCGCATCCGACATGTATGCCACTCTCCTTCCTCTTATCCTCTCGCCCCGACGCTTCGCCGCGCCACGTGGGCCCCATTCCGCTCCCGCGTTTCTTCCTTCTACCATGACTCGGACGGCGAAACCGTTTTTCGATCTTTAGCGACCATGATTTGGATACTTAATGCGGAAATGCAAAAAGAAACACGCGAGTTTGAAAAACCGTAAACGAAGAAAATTCGAGGAAAAAAAAAGTGAAAAAAGGAATGCAACACGAGGACTTCCCAGGAGGTCACCCATCCTAGTACTACTCTCGCCCAAGCACGCTTAACTTCGGAGTTCTGATGGGATCCGGTGCTTTAGTGCTGGTATGATCGCATCCGACATGTATGCCACTCTCCTTCCTCTTATCCTCTCGCCCCGACGCTTCGCCGCGCCACGTGGGCCCCATTCCGCTCCCGCGTTTCTTCCTTCTACCATGACTCGGACGGCGAAACCGTTTTTCGATCTTTAGCGACCATGATTTGGATACTTAATGCGGAAATGCAAAAAGAAACACGCGAGTTTGAAAAACCGTAAACGAAGAAAATTCGAGGAAAAAAAAAGTGAAAAAAGGAATGCAACACGAGGACTTCCCAGGAGGTCACCCATCCTAGTACTACTCTCGCCCAAGCACGCTTAACTTCGGAGTTCTGATGGGATCCGGTGCTTTAGTGCTGGTATGATCGCATCCGACATGTATGCCACTCTCCTTCCTCTTATCCTCTCGCCCCGACGCTTCGCCGCGCCACGTGGGCCCCATTCCGCTCCCGCGTTTCTTCCTTCTACCATGACTCGGACGGCGAAACCGTTTTTCGATCTTTAGCGACCATGATTTGGATACTTAATGCGGAAATGCAAAAAGAAACACGCGAGTTTGAAAAACCGTAAACGAAGAAAATTCGAGGAAAAAAAAAGTGAAAAAAGGAATGCAACACGAGGACTTCCCAGGAGGTCACCCATCCTAGTACTACTCTCGCCCAAGCACGCTTAACTTCGGAGTTCTGATGGGATCCGGTGCTTTAGTGCTGGTATGATCGCATCCGACATGTATGCCACTCTCCTTCCTCTTATCCTCTCGCCCCGACGCTTCGCCGCGCCACGTGGGCCCCATTCCGCTCCCGCGTTTCTTCCTTCTACCATGACTCGGACGGCGAAACCGTTTTTCGATCTTTAGCGACCATGATTTGGATACTTAATGCGGAAATGCAAAAAGAAACACGCGAGTTTGAAAAAGGTTAAACGAAGAAAATTCGAGGAAAAAAAAAGTGAAAAAAGGAATGCAACACGAGGACTTCCCAGGAGGTCACCCATCCTAGTACTACTCTCGCCCAAGCACGCTTAACTTCGGAGTTCTGATGGGATCCGGTGCTTTAGTGCTGGTATGATCGCATCCGACATGTATGCCACTCTCCTTCCTCTTATCCTCTCGCCCCGACGCTTCGCCGCGCCACGTGGGCCCCATTCCGCTCCCGCGTTTCTTCCTTCTACCATGACTCGGACGGCGAAACCGTTTTTCGATCTTTAGCGACCATGATTTGGATACTTAATGCGGAAATGCAAAAAGAAACACGCGAGTTTGAAAAACCGTAAACGAAGAAAATTCGAGGAAAAAAAAAGTGAAAAAAGGAATGCAACACGAGGACTTCCCAGGAGGTCACCCATCCTAGTACTACTCTCGCCCAAGCACGCTTAACTTCGGAGTTCTGATGGGATCCGGTGCTTTAGTGCTGGTATGATCGCATCCGACATGTATGCCACTCTCCTTCCTCTTATCCTCTCGCCCCGACGCTTCGCCGCGCCACGTGGGCCCCATTCCGCTCCCGCGTTTCTTCCTTCTACCATGACTCGGACGGCGAAACCGTTTTTCGATCTTTAGCGACCATGATTTGGATACTTAATGCGGAAATGCAAAAAGAAACACGCGAGTTTGAAAAACCGTAAACGAAGAAAATTCGAGGAAAAAAAAAGTGAAAAAAGGAATGCAACACGAGGACTTCCCAGGAGGTCACCCATCCTAGTACTACTCTCGCCCAAGCACGCTTAACTTCGGAGTTCTGATGGGATCCGGTGCTTTAGTGCTGGTATGATCGCATCCGACATGTATGCCACTCTCCTTCCTCTTATCCTCTCGCCCCGACGCTTCGCCGCGCCACGTGGGCCCCATTCCGCTCCCGCGTTTCTTCCTTCTACCATGACTCGGACGGCGAAACCGTTTTTCGATCTTTAGCGACCATGATTTGGATACTTAATGCGGAAATGCAAAAAGAAACACGCGAGTTTGAAAAACCGTAAACGAAGAAAATTCGAGGAAAAAAAAAGTGAAAAAAGGAATGCAACACGAGGACTTCCCAGGAGGTCACCCATCCTAGTACTACTCTCGCCCAAGCACGCTTAACTTCGGAGTTCTGATGGGATCCGGTGCTTTAGTGCTGGTATGATCGCATCCGACATGTATGCCACTCTCCTTCCTCTTATCCTCTCGCCCCGACGCTTCGCCGCGCCACGTGGGCCCCATTCCGCTCCCGCGTTTCTTCCTTCTACCATGACTCGGACGGCGAAACCGTTTTTCGATCTTTAGCGACCATGATTTGGATACTTAATGCGGAAATGCAAAAAGAAACACGCGAGTTTGAAAAACCGTAAACGAAGAAAATTCGAGGAAAAAAAAAGTGAAAAAAGGAATGCAACACGAGGACTTCCCAGGAGGTCACCCATCCTAGTACTACTCTCGCCCAAGCACGCTTAACTTCGGAGTTCTGATGGGATCCGGTGCTTTAGTGCTGGTATGATCGCATCCGACATGTATGCCACTCTCCTTCCTCTTATCCTCTCGCCCCGACGCTTCGCCGCGCCACGTGGGCCCCATTCCGCTCCCGCGTTTCTTCCTTCTACCATGACTCGGACGGCGAAACCGTTTTTCGATCTTTAGCGACCATGATTTGGATACTTAATGCGGAAATGCAAAAAGAAACACGCGAGTTTGAAAAACCGTAAACGAAGAAAATTCGAGGAAAAAAAAAGTGAAAAAAGGAATGCAACACGAGGACTTCCCAGGAGGTCACCCATCCTAGTACTACTCTCGCCCAAGCACGCTTAACTTCGGAGTTCTGATGGGATCCGGTGCTTTAGTGCTGGTATGATCGCATCCGACATGTATGCCACTCTCCTTCCTCTTATCCTCTCGCCCCGACGCTTCGCCGCGCCACGTGGGCCCCATTCCGCTCCCGCGTTTCTTCCTTCTACCATGACTCGGACGGCGAAACCGTTTTTCGATCTTTAGCGACCATGATTTGGATACTTAATGCGGAAATGCAAAAAGAAACACGCGAGTTTGAAAAACCGTAAACGAAGAAAATTCGAGGAAAAAAAAAGTGAAAAAAGGAATGCAACACGAGGACTTCCCAGGAGGTCACCCATCCTAGTACTACTCTCGCCCAAGCACGCTTAACTTCGGAGTTCTGATGGGATCCGGTGCTTTAGTGCTGGTATGATCGCATCCGACATGTATGCCACTCCGCCGCGCCACGTGGGCCCCATTCCGCTCCCGCGTTTCTTCCTTCTACCATGACTCGGACGGCGAAACCGTTTTTCGATCTTTAGCGACCATGATTTGGATACTTAATGCGGAAATGCAAAAAGAAACACGCGAGTTTGAAAAACCGTAAACGAAGAAAATTCGAGGAAAAAAAAAGTGAAAAAAGGAATGCAACACGAGGACTTCCCAGGAGGTCACCCATCCTAGTACTACTCTCGCCCAAGCACGCTTAACTTCGGAGTTCTGATGGGATCCAGTGCTTTAGTGCTGGTATGATCGCATCCGACATGTATGCCACTCTCCTTCCTCTTATCCTCTCGCCCCGACGCTTCGCCGCGCCACGTGGGCCCCATTCCGCTCCCGCGTTTCTTCCTTCTACCATGACTCGGACGGCGAAACCGTTTTTCGATCTTTAGCGACCATGATTTGGATACTTAATGCGGAAATGCAAAAAGAAACACGCGAGTTTGAAAAACCGTAAACGAAGAAAATTCGAGGAAAAAAAAAGTGAAAAAAGGAATGCAACACGAGGACTTCCCAGGAGGTCACCCATCCTAGTACTACTCTCGCCCAAGCACGCTTAACTTCGGAGTTCTGATGGGATCCGGTGCTTTAGTGCTGGTATGATCGCATCCGACATGTATGCCACTCTCCTTCCTCTTATCCTCTCGCCCCGACGCTTCGCCGCGCCACGTGGGCCCCATTCCGCTCCCGCGTTTCTTCCTTCTACCATGACTCGGACGGCGAAACCGTTTTTCGATCTTTAGCGACCATGATTTGGATACTTAATGCGGAAATGCAAAAAGAAACACGCGAGTTTGAAAAACCGTAAACGAAGAAAATTCGAGGAAAAAAAAAGTGAAAAAAGGAATGCAACACGAGGACTTCCCAGGAGGTCACCCATCCTAGTACTACTCTCGCCCAAGCACGCTTAACTTCGGAGTTCTGATGGGATCCGGTGCTTTAGTGCTGGTATGATCGCATCCGACATGTATGCCACTCCGCCGCGCCACGTGGGCCCCATTCCGCTCCCGCGTTTCTTCCTTCTACCATGACTCGGACGGCGAAACCGTTTTTCGATCTTTAGCGACCATGATTTGGATACTTAATGCGGAAATGCAAAAAGAAACACGCGAGTTTGAAAAACCGTAAACGAAGAAAATTCGAGGAAAAAAAAAGTGAAAAAAGGAATGCAACACGAGGACTTCCCAGGAGGTCACCCATCCTAGTACTACTCTCGCCCAAGCACGCTTAACTTCGGAGTTCTGATGGGATCCGGTGCTTTAGTGCTGGTATGATCGCATCCGACATGTATGCCACTCTCCTTCCTCTTATCCTCTCGCCCCGACGCTTCGCCGCGCCACGTGGGCCCCATTCCGCTCCCGCGTTTCTTCCTTCTACCATGACTCGGACGGCGAAACCGTTTTTCGATCTTTAGCGACCATGATTTGGATACTTAATGCGGAAATGCAAAAAGAAACACGCGAGTTTGAAAAACCGTAAACGAAGAAAATTCGAGGAAAAAAAAAGTGAAAAAAGGAATGCAACACGAGGACTTCCCAGGAGGTCACCCATCCTAGTACTACTCTCGCCCAAGCACGCTTAACTTCGGAGTTCTGATGGGATCCGGTGCTTTAGTGCTGGTATGATCGCATCCGACATGTATGCCACTCTCCTTCCTCTTATCCTCTCGCCCCGACGCTTCGCCGCGCCACGTGGGCCCCATTCCGCTCCCGCGTTTCTTCCTTCTACCATGACTCGGACGGCGAAACCGTTTTTCGATCTTTAGCGACCATGATTTGGATACTTAATGCGGAAATGCAAAAAGAAACACGCGAGTTTGAAAAACCGTAAACGAAGAAAATTCGAGGAAAAAAAAAGTGAAAAAAGGAATGCAACACGAGGACTTCCCAGGAGGTCACCCATCCTAGTACTACTCTCGCCCAAGCACGCTTAACTTCGGAGTTCTGATGGGATCCGGTGCTTTAGTGCTGGTATGATCGCATCCGACATGTATGCCACTCTCCTTCCTCTTATCCTCTCGCCCCGACGCTTCGCCGCGCCACGTGGGCCCCATTCCGCTCCCGCGTTTCTTCCTTCTACCATGACTCGGACGGCGAAACCGTTTTTCGATCTTTAGCGACCATGATTTGGATACTTAATGCGGAAATGCAAAAAGAAACACGCGAGTTTGAAAAACCGTAAACGAAGAAAATTCGAGGAAAAAAAAAGTGAAAAAAGGAATGCAACACGAGGACTTCCCAGGAGGTCACCCATCCTAGTACTACTCTCGCCCAAGCACGCTTAACTTCGGAGTTCTGATGGGATCCGGTGCTTTAGTGCTGGTATGATCGCATCCGACATGTATGCCACTCTCCTTCCTCTTATCCTCTCGCCCCGACGCTTCGCCGCGCCACGTGGGCCCCATTCCGCTCCCGCGTTTCTTCCTTCTACCATGACTCGGACGGCGAAACCATTTTTCGATCTTTAGCGACCATGATTTGGATACTTAATGCGGAAATGCAAAAAGAAACACGCGAGTTTGAAAAACCGTAAACGAAGAAAATTCGAGGAAAAAAAAAGTGAAAAAAGGAATGCAACACGAGGACTTCCCAGGAGGTCACCCATCCTAGTACTACTCTCGCCCAAGCACGCTTAACTTCGGAGTTCTGATGGGATCCGGTGCTTTAGTGCTGGTATGATCGCATCCGACATGTATGCCACTCTCCTTCCTCTTATCCTCTCGCCCCGACGCTTCGCCGCGCCACGTGGGCCCCATTCCGCTCCCGCGTTTCTTCCTTCTACCATGACTCGGACGGCGAAACCGTTTTTCGATCTTTAGCGACCATGATTTGGATACTTAATGCGGAAATGCAAAAAGAAACACGCGAGTTTGAAAAACCGTAAACGAAGAAAATTCGAGGAAAAAAAAAGTGAAAAAAGGAATGCAACACGAGGACTTCCCAGGAGGTCACCCATCCTAGTACTACTCTCGCCCAAGCACGCTTAACTTCGGAGTTCTGATGGGATCCGGTGCTTTAGTGCTGGTATGATCGCATCCGACATGTATGCCACTCTCCTTCCTCTTATCCTCTCGCCCCGACGCTTCGCCGCGCCACGTGGGCCCCATTCCGCTCCCGCGTTTCTTCCTTCTACCATGACTCGGACGGCGAAACCGTTTTTCGATCTTTAGCGACCATGATTTGGATACTTAATGCGGAAATGCAAAAAGAAACACGCGAGTTTGAAAAACCGTAAACGAAGAAAATTCGAGGAAAAAAAAAGTGAAAAAAGGAATGCAACACGAGGACTTCCCAGGAGGTCACCCATCCTAGTACTACTCTCGCCCAAGCACGCTTAACTTCGGAGTTCTGATGGGATCCGGTGCTTTAGTGCTGGTATGATCGCATCCGACATGTATGCCACTCCGCCGCGCCACGTGGGCCCCATTCCGCTCCCGCGTTTCTTCCTTCTACCATGACTCGGACGGCGAAACCGTTTTTCGATCTTTAGCGACCATGATTTGGATACTTAATGCGGAAATGCAAAAAGAAACACGCGAGTTTGAAAAACCGTAAACGAAGAAAATTCGAGGAAAAAAAAAGTGAAAAAAGGAATGCAACACGAGGACTTCCCAGGAGGTCACCCATCCTAGTACTACTCTCGCCCAAGCACGCTTAACTTCGGAGTTCTGATGGGATCCGGTGCTTTAGTGCTGGTATGATCGCATCCGACATGTATGCCACTCTCCTTCCTCTTATCCTCTCGCCCCGACGCTTCGCCGCGCCACGTGGGCCCCATTCCGCTCCCGCGTTTCTTCCTTCTACCATGACTCGGACGGCGAAACCGTTTTTCGATCTTTAGCGACCATGATTTGGATACTTAATGCGGAAATGCAAAAAGAAACACGCGAGTTTGAAAAACCGTAAACGAAGAAAATTCGAGGAAAAAAAAAGTGAAAAAAGGAATGCAACACGAGGACTTCCCAGGAGGTCACCCATCCTAGTACTACTCTCGCCCAAGCACGCTTAACTTCGGAGTTCTGATGGGATCCGGTGCTTTAGTGCTGGTATGATCGCATCCGACATGTATGCCACTCCGCCGCGCCACGTGGGCCCCATTCCGCTCCCGCGTTTCTTCCTTCTACCATGACTCGGACGGCGAAACCGTTTTTCGATCTTTAGCGACCATGATTTGGATACTTAATGCGGAAATGCAAAAAGAAACACGCGAGTTTGAAAAACCGTAAACGAAGAAAATTCGAGGAAAAAAAAAGTGAAAAAAGGAATGCAACACGAGGACTTCCCAGGAGGTCACCCATCCTAGTACTACTCTCGCCCAAGCACGCTTAACTTCGGAGTTCTGATGGGATCCGGTGCTTTAGTGCTGGTATGATCGCATCCGACATGTATGCCACTCTCCTTCCTCTTATCCTCTCGCCCCGACGCTTCGCCGCGCCACGTGGGCCCCATTCCGCTCCCGCGTTTCTTCCTTCTACCATGACTCGGACGGCGAAACCGTTTTTCGATCTTTAGCGACCATGATTTGGATACTTAATGCGGAAATGCAAAAAGAAACACGCGAGTTTGAAAAACCGTAAACGAAGAAAATTCGAGGAAAAAAAAAGTGAAAAAAGGAATGCAACACGAGGACTTCCCAGGAGGTCACCCATCCTAGTACTACTCTCGCCCAAGCACGCTTAACTTCGGAGTTCTGATGGGATCCGGTGCTTTAGTGCTGGTATGATCGCATCCGACATGTATGCCACTCTCCTTCCTCTTATCCTCTCGCCCCGACGCTTCGCCGCGCCACGTGGGCCCCATTCCGCTCCCGCGTTTCTTCCTTCTACCATGACTCGGACGGCGAAACCGTTTTTCGATCTTTAGCGACCATGATTTGGATACTTAATGCGGAAATGCAAAAAGAAACACGCGAGTTTGAAAAACCGTAAACGAAGAAAATTCGAGGAAAAAAAAAGTGAAAAAAGGAATGCAACACGAGGACTTCCCAGGAGGTCACCCATCCTAGTACTACTCTCGCCCAAGCACGCTTAACTTCGGAGTTCTGATGGGATCCGGTGCTTTAGTGCTGGTATGATCGCATCCGACATGTATGCCACTCCGCCGCGCCACGTGGGCCCCATTCCGCTCCCGCGTTTCTTCCTTCTACCATGACTCGGACGGCGAAACCGTTTTTCGATCTTTAGCGACCATGATTTGGATACTTAATGCGGAAATGCAAAAAGAAACACGCGAGTTTGAAAAACCGTAAACGAAGAAAATTCGAGGAAAAAAAAAGTGAAAAAAGGAATGCAACACGAGGACTTCCCAGGAGGTCACCCATCCTAGTACTACTCTCGCCCAAGCACGCTTAACTTCGGAGTTCTGATGGGATCCGGTGCTTTAGTGCTGGTATGATCGCATCCGACATGTATGCCACTCTCCTTCCTCTTATCCTCTCGCCCCGACGCTTCGCCGCGCCACGTGGGCCCCATTCCGCTCCCGCGTTTCTTCCTTCTACCATGACTCGGACGGCGAAACCGTTTTTCGATCTTTAGCGACCATGATTTGGATACTTAATGCGGAAATGCAAAAAGAAACACGCGAGTTTGAAAAACCGTAAACGAAGAAAATTCGAGGAAAAAAAAAGTGAAAAAAGGAATGCAACACGAGGACTTCCCAGGAGGTCACCCATCCTAGTACTACTCTCGCCCAAGCACGCTTAACTTCGGAGTTCTGATGGGATCCGGTGCTTTAGTGCTGGTATGATCGCATCCGACATGTATGCCACTCCGCCGCGCCACGTGGGCCCCATTCCGCTCCCGCGTTTCTTCCTTCTACCATGACTCGGACGGCGAAACCGTTTTTCGATCTTTAGCGACCATGATTTGGATACTTAATGCGGAAATGCAAAAAGAAACACGCGAGTTTGAAAAACCGTAAACGAAGAAAATTCGAGGAAAAAAAAAGTGAAAAAAGGAATGCAACACGAGGACTTCCCAGGAGGTCACCCATCCTAGTACTACTCTCGCCCAAGCACGCTTAACTTCGGAGTTCTGATGGGATCCGGTGCTTTAGTGCTGGTATGATCGCATCCGACATGTATGCCACTCTCCTTCCTCTTATCCTCTCGCCCCGACGCTTCGCCGCGCCACGTGGGCCCCATTCCGCTCCCGCGTTTCTTCCTTCTACCATGACTCGGACGGCGAAACCGTTTTTCGATCTTTAGCGACCATGATTTGGATACTTAATGCGGAAATGCAAAAAGAAACACGCGAGTTTGAAAAACCGTAAACGAAGAAAATTCGAGGAAAAAAAAAGTGAAAAAAGGAATGCAACACGAGGACTTCCCAGGAGGTCACCCATCCTAGTACTACTCTCGCCCAAGCACGCTTAACTTCGGAGTTCTGATGGGATCCGGTGCTTTAGTGCTGGTATGATCGCATCCGACATGTATGCCACTCTCCTTCCTCTTATCCTCTCGCCCCGACGCTTCGCCGCGCCACGTGGGCCCCATTCCGCTCCCGCGTTTCTTCCTTCTACCATGACTCGGACGGCGAAACCGTTTTTCGATCTTTAGCGACCATGATTTGGATACTTAATGCGGAAATGCAAAAAGAAACACGCGAGTTTGAAAAACCGTAAACGAAGAAAATTCGAGGAAAAAAAAAGTGAAAAAAGGAATGCAACACGAGGACTTCCCAGGAGGTCACCCATCCTAGTACTACTCTCGCCCAAGCACGCTTAACTTCGGAGTTCTGATGGGATCCGGTGCTTTAGTGCTGGTATGATCGCATCCGACATGTATGCCACTCTCCTTCCTCTTATCCTCTCGCCCCGACGCTTCGCCGCGCCACGTGGGCCCCATTCCGCTCCCGCGTTTCTTCCTTCTACCATGACTCGGACGGCGAAACCGTTTTTCGATCTTTAGCGACCATGATTTGGATACTTAATGCGGAAATGCAAAAAGAAACACGCGAGTTTGAAAAACCGTAAACGAAGAAAATTCGAGGAAAAAAAAAGTGAAAAAAGGAATGCAACACGAGGACTTCCCAGGAGGTCACCCATCCTAGTACTACTCTCGCCCAAGCACGCTTAACTTCGGAGTTCTGATGGGATCCGGTGCTTTAGTGCTGGTATGATCGCATCCGACATGTATGCCACTCTCCTTCCTCTTATCCTCTCGCCCCGACGCTTCGCCGCGCCACGTGGGCCCCATTCCGCTCCCGCGTTTCTTCCTTCTACCATGACTCGGACGGCGAAACCGTTTTTCGATCTTTAGCGACCATGATTTGGATACTTAATGCGGAAATGCAAAAAGAAACACGCGAGTTTGAAAAACCGTAAACGAAGAAAATTCGAGGAAAAAAAAAGTGAAAAAAGGAATGCAACACGAGGACTTCCCAGGAGGTCACCCATCCTAGTACTACTCTCGCCCAAGCACGCTTAACTTCGGAGTTCTGATGGGATCCGGTGCTTTAGTGCTGGTATGATCGCATCCGACATGTATGCCACTCTCCTTCCTCTTATCCTCTCGCCCCGACGCTTCGCCGCGCCACGTGGGCCCCATTCCGCTCCCGCGTTTCTTCCTTCTACCATGACTCGGACGGCGAAACCGTTTTTCGATCTTTAGCGACCATGATTTGGATACTTAATGCGGAAATGCAAAAAGAAACACGCGAGTTTGAAAAAGGTTAAACGAAGAAAATTCGAGGAAAAAAAAAGTGAAAAAAGGAATGCAACACGAGGACTTCCCAGGAGGTCACCCATCCTAGTACTACTCTCGCCCAAGCACGCTTAACTTCGGAGTTCTGATGGGATCCGGTGCTTTAGTGCTGGTATGATCGCATCCGACATGTATGCCACTCTCCTTCCTCTTATCCTCTCGCCCCGACGCTTCGCCGCGCCACGTGGGCCCCATTCCGCTCCCGCGTTTCTTCCTTCTACCATGACTCGGACGGCGAAACCGTTTTTCGATCTTTAGCGACCATGATTTGGATACTTAATGCGGAAATGCAAAAAGAAACACGCGAGTTTGAAAAAGGTTAAACGAAGAAAATTCGAGGAAAAAAAAAGTGAAAAAAGGAATGCAACACGAGGACTTCCCAGGAGGTCACCCATCCTAGTACTACTCTCGCCCAAGCACGCTTAACTTCGGAGTTCTGATGGGATCCGGTGCTTTAGTGCTGGTATGATCGCATCCGACATGTATGCCACTCTCCTTCCTCTTATCCTCTCGCCCCGACGCTTCGCCGCGCCACGTGGGCCCCATTCCGCTCCCGCGTTTCTTCCTTCTACCATGACTCGGACGGCGAAACCGTTTTTCGATCTTTAGCGACCATGATTTGGATACTTAATGCGGAAATGCAAAAAGAAACACGCGAGTTTGAAAAACCGTAAACGAAGAAAATTCGAGGAAAAAAAAAGTGAAAAAAGGAATGCAACACGAGGACTTCCCAGGAGGTCACCCATCCTAGTACTACTCTCGCCCAAGCACGCTTAACTTCGGAGTTCTGATGGGATCCGGTGCTTTAGTGCTGGTATGATCGCATCCGACATGTATGCCACTCCGCCGCGCCACGTGGGCCCCATTCCGCTCCCGCGTTTCTTCCTTCTACCATGACTCGGACGGCGAAACCGTTTTTCGATCTTTAGCGACCATGATTTGGATACTTAATGCGGAAATGCAAAAAGAAACACGCGAGTTTGAAAAACCGTAAACGAAGAAAATTCGAGGAAAAAAAAAGTGAAAAAAGGAATGCAACACGAGGACTTCCCAGGAGGTCACCCATCCTAGTACTACTCTCGCCCAAGCACGCTTAACTTCAGAGTTCTGATGGGATCCGGTGCTTTAGTGCTGGTATGATCGCATCCGACATGTATGCCACTCTCCTTCCTCTTATCCTCTCGCCCCGACGCTTCGCCGCGCCACGTGGGCCCCATTCCGCTCCCGCGTTTCTTCCTTCTACCATGACTCGGACGGCGAAACCGTTTTTCGATCTTTAGCGACCATGATTTGGATACTTAATGCGGAAATGCAAAAAGAAACACGCGAGTTTGAAAAACCGTAAACGAAGAAAATTCGAGGAAAAAAAAAGTGAAAAAAGGAATGCAACACGAGGACTTCCCAGGAGGTCACCCATCCTAGTACTACTCTCGCCCAAGCACGCTTAACTTCGGAGTTCTGATGGGATCCGGTGCTTTAGTGCTGGTATGATCGCATCCGACATGTATGCCACTCTCCTTCCTCTTATCCTCTCGCCCCGACGCTTCGCCGCGCCACGTGGGCCCCATTCCGCTCCCGCGTTTCTTCCTTCTACCATGACTCGGACGGCGAAACCGTTTTTCGATCTTTAGCGACCATGATTTGGATACTTAATGCGGAAATGCAAAAAGAAACACGCGAGTTTGAAAAACCGTAAACGAAGAAAATTCGAGGAAAAAAAAAGTGAAAAAAGGAATGCAACACGAGGACTTCCCAGGAGGTCACCCATCCTAGTACTACTCTCGCCCAAGCACGCTTAACTTCGGAGTTCTGATGGGATCCGGTGCTTTAGTGCTGGTATGATCGCATCCGACATGTATGCCACTCTCCTTCCTCTTATCCTCTCGCCCCGACGCTTCGCCGCGCCACGTGGGCCCCATTCCGCTCCCGCGTTTCTTCCTTCTACCATGACTCGGACGGCGAAACCGTTTTTCGATCTTTAGCGACCATGATTTGGATACTTAATGCGGAAATGCAAAAAGAAACACGCGAGTTTGAAAAACCGTAAACGAAGAAAATTCGAGGAAAAAAAAAGTGAAAAAAGGAATGCAACACGAGGACTTCCCAGGAGGTCACCCATCCTAGTACTACTCTCGCCCAAGCACGCTTAACTTCGGAGTTCTGATGGGATCCGGTGCTTTAGTGCTGGTATGATCGCATCCGACATGTATGCCACTCTCCTTCCTCTTATCCTCTCGCCCCGACGCTTCGCCGCGCCACGTGGGCCCCATTCCGCTCCCGCGTTTCTTCCTTCTACCATGACTCGGACGGCGAAACCGTTTTTCGATCTTTAGCGACCATGATCTGGATACTTAATGCGGAAATGCAAAAAGAAACACGCGAGTTTGAAAAACCGTAAACGAAGAAAATTCGAGGAAAAAAAAAGTGAAAAAAGGAATGCAACACGAGGACTTCCCAGGAGGTCACCCATCCTAGTACTACTCTCGCCCAAGCACGCTTAACTTCGGAGTTCTGATGGGATCCGGTGCTTTAGTGCTGGTATGATCGCATCCGACATGTATGCCACTCTCCTTCCTCTTATCCTCTCGCCCCGACGCTTCGCCGCGCCACGTGGGCCCCATTCCGCTCCCGCGTTTCTTCCTTCTACCATGACTCGGACGGCGAAACCGTTTTTCGATCTTTAGCGACCATGATTTGGATACTTAATGCGGAAATGCAAAAAGAAACACGCGAGTTTGAAAAACCGTAAACGAAGAAAATTCGAGGAAAAAAAAAGTGAAAAAAGGAATGCAACACGAGGACTTCCCAGGAGGTCACCCATCCTAGTACTACTCTCGCCCAAGCACGCTTAACTTCGGAGTTCTGATGGGATCCGGTGCTTTAGTGCTGGTATGATCGCATCCGACATGTATGCCACTCTCCTTCCTCTTATCCTCTCGCCCCGACGCTTCGCCGCGCCACGTGGGCCCCATTCCGCTCCCGCGTTTCTTCCTTCTACCATGACTCGGACGGCGAAACCGTTTTTCGATCTTTAGCGACCATGATTTGGATACTTAATGCGGAAATGCAAAAAGAAACACGCGAGTTTGAAAAACCGTAAACGAAGAAAATTCGAGGAAAAAAAAAGTGAAAAAAGGAATGCAACACGAGGACTTCCCAGGAGGTCACCCATCCTAGTACTACTCTCGCCCAAGCACGCTTAACTTCGGAGTTCTGATGGGATCCGGTGCTTTAGTGCTGGTATGATCGCATCCGACATGTATGCCACTCTCCTTCCTCTTATCCTCTCGCCCCGACGCTTCGCCGCGCCACGTGGGCCCCATTCCGCTCCCGCGTTTCTTCCTTCTACCATGACTCGGACGGCGAAACCGTTTTTCGATCTTTAGCGACCATGATTTGGATACTTAATGCGGAAATGCAAAAAGAAACACGCGAGTTTGAAAAACCGTAAACGAAGAAAATTCGAGGAAAAAAAAAGTGAAAAAAGGAATGCAACACGAGGACTTCCCAGGAGGTCACCCATCCTAGTACTACTCTCGCCCAAGCACGCTTAACTTCGGAGTTCTGATGGGATCCGGTGCTTTAGTGCTGGTATGATCGCATCCGACATGTATGCCACTCCGCCGCGCCACGTGGGCCCCATTCCGCTCCCGCGTTTCTTCCTTCTACCATGACTCGGACGGCGAAACCGTTTTTCGATCTTTAGCGACCATGATTTGGATACTTAATGCGGAAATGCAAAAAGAAACACGCGAGTTTGAAAAACCGTAAACGAAGAAAATTCGAGGAAAAAAAAGTGAAAAAAGGAATGCAACACGAGGACTTCCCAGGAGGTCACCCATCCTAGTACTACTCTCGCCCAAGCACGCTTAACTTCGGAGTTCTGATGGGATCCGGTGCTTTAGTGCTGGTATGATCGCATCCGACATGTATGCCACTCTCCTTCCTCTTATCCTCTCGCCCCGACGCTTCGCCGCGCCACGTGGGCCCCATTCCGCTCCCGCGTTTCTTCCTTCTACCATGACTCGGACGGCGAAACCGTTTTTCGATCTTTAGCGACCATGATTTGGATACTTAATGCGGAAATGCAAAAAGAAACACGCGAGTTTGAAAAACCGTAAACGAAGAAAATTCGAGGAAAAAAAAAGTGAAAAAAGGAATGCAACACGAGGACTTCCCAGGAGGTCACCCATCCTAGTACTACTCTCGCCCAAGCACGCTTAACTTCGGAGTTCTGATGGGATCCGGTGCTTTAGTGCTGGTATGATCGCATCCGACATGTATGCCACTCTCCTTCCTCTTATCCTCTCGCCCCGACGCTTCGCCGCGCCACGTGGGCCCCATTCCGCTCCCGCGTTTCTTCCTTCTACCATGACTCGGACGGCGAAACCGTTTTTCGATCTTTAGCGACCATGATTTGGATACTTAATGCGGAAATGCAAAAAGAAACACGCGAGTTTGAAAAACCGTAAACGAAGAAAATTCGAGGAAAAAAAAAGTGAAAAAAGGAATGCAACACGAGGACTTCCCAGGAGGTCACCCATCCTAGTACTACTCTCGCCCAAGCACGCTTAACTTCGGAGTTCTGATGGGATCCGGTGCTTTAGTGCTGGTATGATCGCATCCGACATGTATGCCACTCTCCTTCCTCTTATCCTCTCGCCCCGACGCTTCGCCGCGCCACGTGGGCCCCATTCCGCTCCCGCGTTTCTTCCTTCTACCATGACTCGGACGGCGAAACCGTTTTTCGATCTTTAGCGACCATGATTTGGATACTTAATGCGGAAATGCAAAAAGAAACACGCGAGTTTGAAAAACCGTAAACGAAGAAAATTCGAGGAAAAAAAAAGTGAAAAAAGGAATGCAACACGAGGACTTCCCAGGAGGTCACCCATCCTAGTACTACTCTCGCCCAAGCACGCTTAACTTCGGAGTTCTGATGGGATCCGGTGCTTTAGTGCTGGTATGATCGCATCCGACATGTATGCCACTCCGCCGCGCCACGTGGGCCCCATTCCGCTCCCGCGTTTCTTCCTTCTACCATGACTCGGACGGCGAAACCGTTTTTCGATCTTTAGCGACCATGATTTGGATACTTAATGCGGAAATGCAAAAAGAAACACGCGAGTTTGAAAAACCGTAAACGAAGAAAATTCGAGGAAAAAAAAAGTGAAAAAAGGAATGCAACACGAGGACTTCCCAGGAGGTCACCCATCCTAGTACTACTCTCGCCCAAGCACGCTTAACTTCGGAGTTCTGATGGGATCCGGTGCTTTAGTGCTGGTATGATCGCATCCGACATGTATGCCACTCTCCTTCCTCTTATCCTCTCGCCCCGACGCTTCGCCGCGCCACGTGGGCCCCATTCCGCTCCCGCGTTTCTTCCTTCTACCATGACTCGGACGGCGAAACCGTTTTTCGATCTTTAGCGACCATGATTTGGATACTTAATGCGGAAATGCAAAAAGAAACACGCGAGTTTGAAAAACCGTAAACGAAGAAAATTCGAGGAAAAAAAAAGTGAAAAAAGGAATGCAACACGAGGACTTCCCAGGAGGTCACCCATCCTAGTACTACTCTCGCCCAAGCACGCTTAACTTCGGAGTTCTGATGGGATCCGGTGCTTTAGTGCTGGTATGATCGCATCCGACATGTATGCCACTCCGCCGCGCCACGTGGGCCCCATTCCGCTCCCGCGTTTCTTCCTTCTACCATGACTCGGACGGCGAAACCGTTTTTCGATCTTTAGCGACCATGATTTGGATACTTAATGCGGAAATGCAAAAAGAAACACGCGAGTTTGAAAAACCGTAAACGAAGAAAATTCGAGGAAAAAAAAAGTGAAAAAAGGAATGCAACACGAGGACTTCCCAGGAGGTCACCCATCCTAGTACTACTCTCGCCCAAGCACGCTTAACTTCGGAGTTCTGATGGGATCCGGTGCTTTAGTGCTGGTATGATCGCATCCGACATGTATGCCACTCTCCTTCCTCTTATCCTCTCGCCCCGACGCTTCGCCGCGCCACGTGGGCCCCATTCCGCTCCCGCGTTTCTTCCTTCTACCATGACTCGGACGGCGAAACCGTTTTTCGATCTTTAGCGACCATGATTTGGATACTTAATGCGGAAATGCAAAAAGAAACACGCGAGTTTGAAAAACCGTAAACGAAGAAAATTCGAGGAAAAAAAAAGTGAAAAAAGGAATGCAACACGAGGACTTCCCAGGAGGTCACCCATCCTAGTACTACTCTCGCCCAAGCACGCTTAACTTCGGAGTTCTGATGGGATCCGGTGCTTTAGTGCTGGTATGATCGCATCCGACATGTATGCCACTCCGCCGCGCCACGTGGGCCCCATTCCGCTCCCGCGTTTCTTCCTTCTACCATGACTCGGACGGCGAAACCGTTTTTCGATCTTTAGCGACCATGATTTGGATACTTAATGCGGAAATGCAAAAAGAAACACGCGAGTTTGAAAAACCGTAAACGAAGAAAATTCGAGGAAAAAAAAAGTGAAAAAAGGAATGCAACACGAGGACTTCCCAGGAGGTCACCCATCCTAGTACTACTCTCGCCCAAGCACGCTTAACTTCGGAGTTCTGATGGGATCCGGTGCTTTAGTGCTGGTATGATCGCATCCGACATGTATGCCACTCTCCTTCCTCTTATCCTCTCGCCCCGACGCTTCGCCGCGCCACGTGGGCCCCATTCCGCTCCCGCGTTTCTTCCTTCTACCATGACTCGGACGGCGAAACCGTTTTTCGATCTTTAGCGACCATGATTTGGATACTTAATGCGGAAATGCAAAAAGAAACACGCGAGTTTGAAAAACCGTAAACGAAGAAAATTCGAGGAAAAAAAAAGTGAAAAAAGGAATGCAACACGAGGACTTCCCAGGAGGTCACCCATCCTAGTACTACTCTCGCCCAAGCACGCTTAACTTCGGAGTTCTGATGGGATCCGGTGCTTTAGTGCTGGTATGATCGCATCCGACATGTATGCCACTCTCCTTCCTCTTATCCTCTCGCCCCGACGCTTCGCCGCGCCACGTGGGCCCCATTCCGCTCCCGCGTTTCTTCCTTCTACCATGACTCGGACGGCGAAACCGTTTTTCGATCTTTAGCGACCATGATCTGGATACTTAATGCGGAAATGCAAAAAGAAACACGCGAGTTTGAAAAACCGTAAACGAAGAAAATTCGAGGAAAAAAAAAGTGAAAAAAGGAATGCAACACGAGGACTTCCCAGGAGGTCACCCATCCTAGTACTACTCTCGCCCAAGCACGCTTAACTTCGGAGTTCTGATGGGATCCGGTGCTTTAGTGCTGGTATGATCGCATCCGACATGTATGCCACTCTCCTTCCTCTTATCCTCTCGCCCCGACGCTTCGCCGCGCCACGTGGGCCCCATTCCGCTCCCGCGTTTCTTCCTTCTACCATGACTCGGACGGCGAAACCGTTTTTCGATCTTTAGCGACCATGATTTGGATACTTAATGCGGAAATGCAAAAAGAAACACGCGAGTTTGAAAAACCGTAAACGAAGAAAATTCGAGGAAAAAAAAAGTGAAAAAAGGAATGCAACACGAGGACTTCCCAGGAGGTCACCCATCCTAGTACTACTCTCGCCCAAGCACGCTTAACTTCGGAGTTCTGATGGGATCCGGTGCTTTAGTGCTGGTATGATCGCATCCGACATGTATGCCACTCTCCTTCCTCTTATCCTCTCGCCCCGACGCTTCGCCGCGCCACGTGGGCCCCATTCCGCTCCCGCGTTTCTTCCTTCTACCATGACTCGGACGGCGAAACCGTTTTTCGATCTTTAGCGACCATGATTTGGATACTTAATGCGGAAATGCAAAAAGAAACACGCGAGTTTGAAAAACCGTAAACGAAGAAAATTCGAGGAAAAAAAAGTGAAAAAAGGAATGCAACACGAGGACTTCCCAGGAGGTCACCCATCCTAGTACTACTCTCGCCCAAGCACGCTTAACTTCGGAGTTCTGATGGGATCCGGTGCTTTAGTGCTGGTATGATCGCATCCGACATGTATGCCACTCTCCTTCCTCTTATCCTCTCGCCCCGACGCTTCGCCGCGCCACGTGGGCCCCATTCCGCTCCCGCGTTTCTTCCTTCTACCATGACTCGGACGGCGAAACCGTTTTTCGATCTTTAGCGACCATGATTTGGATACTTAATGCGGAAATGCAAAAAGAAACACGCGAGTTTGAAAAACCGTAAACGAAGAAAATTCGAGGAAAAAAAAAGTGAAAAAAGGAATGCAACACGAGGACTTCCCAGGAGGTCACCCATCCTAGTACTACTCTCGCCCAAGCACGCTTAACTTCGGAGTTCTGATGGGATCCGGTGCTTTAGTGCTGGTATGATCGCATCCGACATGTATGCCACTCCGCCGCGCCACGTGGGCCCCATTCCGCTCCCGCGTTTCTTCCTTCTACCATGACTCGGACGGCGAAACCGTTTTTCGATCTTTAGCGACCATGATTTGGATACTTAATGCGGAAATGCAAAAAGAAACACGCGAGTTTGAAAAACCGTAAACGAAGAAAATTCGAGGAAAAAAAAGTGAAAAAAGGAATGCAACACGAGGACTTCCCAGGAGGTCACCCATCCTAGTACTACTCTCGCCCAAGCACGCTTAACTTCGGAGTTCTGATGGGATCCGGTGCTTTAGTGCTGGTATGATCGCATCCGACATGTATGCCACTCTCCTTCCTCTTATCCTCTCGCCCCGACGCTTCGCCGCGCCACGTGGGCCCCATTCCGCTCCCGCGTTTCTTCCTTCTACCATGACTCGGACGGCGAAACCGTTTTTCGATCTTTAGCGACCATGATTTGGATACTTAATGCGGAAATGCAAAAAGAAACACGCGAGTTTGAAAAACCGTAAACGAAGAAAATTCGAGGAAAAAAAAAGTGAAAAAAGGAATGCAACACGAGGACTTCCCAGGAGGTCACCCATCCTAGTACTACTCTCGCCCAAGCACGCTTAACTTCGGAGTTCTGATGGGATCCGGTGCTTTAGTGCTGGTATGATCGCATCCGACATGTATGCCACTCTCCTTCCTCTTATCCTCTCGCCCCGACGCTTCGCCGCGCCACGTGGGCCCCATTCCGCTCCCGCGTTTCTTCCTTCTACCATGACTCGGACGGCGAAACCGTTTTTCGATCTTTAGCGACCATGATTTGGATACTTAATGCGGAAATGCAAAAAGAAACACGCGAGTTTGAAAAACCGTAAACGAAGAAAATTCGAGGAAAAAAAAAGTGAAAAAAGGAATGCAACACGAGGACTTCCCAGGAGGTCACCCATCCTAGTACTACTCTCGCCCAAGCACGCTTAACTTCGGAGTTCTGATGGGATCCGGTGCTTTAGTGCTGATATGATCGCATCCGACATGTATGCCACTCTCCTTCCTCTTATCCTCTCGCCCCGACGCTTCGCCGCGCCACGTGGGCCCCATTCCGCTCCCGCGTTTCTTCCTTCTACCATGACTCGGACGGCGAAACCGTTTTTCGATCTTTAGCGACCATGATTTGGATACTTAATGCGGAAATGCAAAAAGAAACACGCGAGTTTGAAAAACCGTAAACGAAGAAAATTCGAGGAAAAAAAAAGTGAAAAAAGGAATGCAACACGAGGACTTCCCAGGAGGTCACCCATCCTAGTACTACTCTCGCCCAAGCACGCTTAACTTCGGAGTTCTGATGGGATCCGGTGCTTTAGTGCTGGTATGATCGCATCCGACATGTATGCCACTCCGCCGCGCCACGTGGGCCCCATTCCGCTCCCGCGTTTCTTCCTTCTACCATGACTCGGACGGCGAAACCGTTTTTCGATCTTTAGCGACCATGATTTGGATACTTAATGCGGAAATGCAAAAAGAAACACGCGAGTTTGAAAAACCGTAAACGAAGAAAATTCGAGGAAAAAAAAAGTGAAAAAAGGAATGCAACACGAGGACTTCCCAGGAGGTCACCCATCCTAGTACTACTCTCGCCCAAGCACGCTTAACTTCGGAGTTCTGATGGGATCCGGTGCTTTAGTGCTGGTATGATCGCATCCGACATGTATGCCACTCTCCTTCCTCTTATCCTCTCGCCCCGACGCTTCGCCGCGCCACGTGGGCCCCATTCCGCTCCCGCGTTTCTTCCTTCTACCATGACTCGGACGGCGAAACCGTTTTTCGATCTTTAGCGACCATGATTTGGATACTTAATGCGGAAATGCAAAAAGAAACACGCGAGTTTGAAAAACCGTAAACGAAGAAAATTCGAGGAAAAAAAAAGTGAAAAAAGGAATGCAACACGAGGACTTCCCAGGAGGTCACCCATCCTAGTACTACTCTCGCCCAAGCACGCTTAACTTCGGAGTTCTGATGGGATCCGGTGCTTTAGTGCTGGTATGATCGCATCCGACATGTATGCCACTCCGCCGCGCCACGTGGGCCCCATTCCGCTCCCGCGTTTCTTCCTTCTACCATGACTCGGACGGCGAAACCGTTTTTCGATCTTTAGCGACCATGATTTGGATACTTAATGCGGAAATGCAAAAAGAAACACGCGAGTTTGAAAAACCGTAAACGAAGAAAATTCGAGGAAAAAAAAAGTGAAAAAAGGAATGCAACACGAGGACTTCCCAGGAGGTCACCCATCCTAGTACTACTCTCGCCCAAGCACGCTTAACTTCGGAGTTCTGATGGGATCCGGTGCTTTAGTGCTGGTATGATCGCATCCGACATGTATGCCACTCTCCTTCCTCTTATCCTCTCGCCCCGACGCTTCGCCGCGCCACGTGGGCCCCATTCCGCTCCCGCGTTTCTTCCTTCTACCATGACTCGGACGGCGAAACCGTTTTTCGATCTTTAGCGACCATGATTTGGATACTTAATGCGGAAATGCAAAAAGAAACACGCGAGTTTGAAAAACCGTAAACGAAGAAAATTCGAGGAAAAAAAAAGTGAAAAAAGGAATGCAACACGAGGACTTCCCAGGAGGTCACCCATCCTAGTACTACTCTCGCCCAAGCACGCTTAACTTCGGAGTTCTGATGGGATCCGGTGCTTTAGTGCTGGTATGATCGCATCCGACATGTATGCCACTCCGCCGCGCCACGTGGGCCCCATTCCGCTCCCGCGTTTCTTCCTTCTACCATGACTCGGACGGCGAAACCGTTTTTCGATCTTTAGCGACCATGATTTGGATACTTAATGCGGAAATGCAAAAAGAAACACGCGAGTTTGAAAAACCGTAAACGAAGAAAATTCGAGGAAAAAAAAAGTGAAAAAAGGAATGCAACACGAGGACTTCCCAGGAGGTCACCCATCCTAGTACTACTCTCGCCCAAGCACGCTTAACTTCGGAGTTCTGATGGGATCCGGTGCTTTAGTGCTGGTATGATCGCATCCGACATGTATGCCACTCCGCCGCGCCACGTGGGCCCCATTCCGCTCCCGCGTTTCTTCCTTCTACCATGACTCGGACGGCGAAACCGTTTTTCGATCTTTAGCGACCATGATTTGGATACTTAATGCGGAAATGCAAAAAGAAACACGCGAGTTTGAAAAACCGTAAACGAAGAAAATTCGAGGAAAAAAAAAGTGAAAAAAGGAATGCAACACGAGGACTTCCCAGGAGGTCACCCATCCTAGTACTACTCTCGCCCAAGCACGCTTAACTTCGGAGTTCTGATGGGATCCGGTGCTTTAGTGCTGGTATGATCGCATCCGACATGTATGCCACTCTCCTTCCTCTTATCCTCTCGCCCCGACGCTTCGCCGCGCCACGTGGGCCCCATTCCGCTCCCGCGTTTCTTCCTTCTACCATGACTCGGACGGCGAAACCGTTTTTCGATCTTTAGCGACCATGATTTGGATACTTAATGCGGAAATGCAAAAAGAAACACGCGAGTTTGAAAAACCGTAAACGAAGAAAATTCGAGGAAAAAAAAAGTGAAAAAAGGAATGCAACACGAGGACTTCCCAGGAGGTCACCCATCCTAGTACTACTCTCGCCCAAGCACGCTTAACTTCGGAGTTCTGATGGGATCCGGTGCTTTAGTGCTGGTATGATCGCATCCGACATGTATGCCACTCCGCCGCGCCACGTGGGCCCCATTCCGCTCCCGCGTTTCTTCCTTCTACCATGACTCGGACGGCGAAACCGTTTTTCGATCTTTAGCGACCATGATTTGGATACTTAATGCGGAAATGCAAAAAGAAACACGCGAGTTTGAAAAACCGTAAACGAAGAAAATTCGAGGAAAAAAAAAGTGAAAAAAGGAATGCAACACGAGGACTTCCCAGGAGGTCACCCATCCTAGTACTACTCTCGCCCAAGCACGCTTAACTTCGGAGTTCTGATGGGATCCGGTGCTTTAGTGCTGGTATGATCGCATCCGACATGTATGCCACTCTCCTTCCTCTTATCCTCTCGCCCCGACGCTTCGCCGCGCCACGTGGGCCCCATTCCGCTCCCGCGTTTCTTCCTTCTACCATGACTCGGACGGCGAAACCGTTTTTCGATCTTTAGCGACCATGATTTGGATACTTAATGCGGAAATGCAAAAAGAAACACGCGAGTTTGAAAAACCGTAAACGAAGAAAATTCGAGGAAAAAAAAAGTGAAAAAAGGAATGCAACACGAGGACTTCCCAGGAGGTCACCCATCCTAGTACTACTCTCGCCCAAGCACGCTTAACTTCGGAGTTCTGATGGGATCCGGTGCTTTAGTGCTGGTATGATCGCATCCGACATGTATGCCACTCCGCCGCGCCACGTGGGCCCCATTCCGCTCCCGCGTTTCTTCCTTCTACCATGACTCGGACGGCGAAACCGTTTTTCGATCTTTAGCGACCATGATTTGGATACTTAATGCGGAAATGCAAAAAGAAACACGCGAGTTTGAAAAACCGTAAACGAAGAAAATTCGAGGAAAAAAAAAGTGAAAAAAGGAATGCAACACGAGGACTTCCCAGGAGGTCACCCATCCTAGTACTACTCTCGCCCAAGCACGCTTAACTTCGGAGTTCTGATGGGATCCGGTGCTTTAGTGCTGGTATGATCGCATCCGACATGTATGCCACTCTCCTTCCTCTTATCCTCTCGCCCCGACGCTTCGCCGCGCCACGTGGGCCCCATTCCGCTCCCGCGTTTCTTCCTTCTACCATGACTCGGACGGCGAAACCGTTTTTCGATCTTTAGCGACCATGATTTGGATACTTAATGCGGAAATGCAAAAAGAAACACGCGAGTTTGAAAAACCGTAAACGAAGAAAATTCGAGGAAAAAAAAAGTGAAAAAAGGAATGCAACACGAGGACTTCCCAGGAGGTCACCCATCCTAGTACTACTCTCGCCCAAGCACGCTTAACTTCGGAGTTCTGATGGGATCCGGTGCTTTAGTGCTGGTATGATCGCATCCGACATGTATGCCACTCTCCTTCCTCTTATCCTCTCGCCCCGACGCTTCGCCGCGCCACGTGGGCCCCATTCCGCTCCCGCGTTTCTTCCTTCTACCATGACTCGGACGGCGAAACCGTTTTTCGATCTTTAGCGACCATGATTTGGATACTTAATGCGGAAATGCAAAAAGAAACACGCGAGTTTGAAAAACCGTAAACGAAGAAAATTCGAGGAAAAAAAAAGTGAAAAAAGGAATGCAACACGAGGACTTCCCAGGAGGTCACCCATCCTAGTACTACTCTCGCCCAAGCACGCTTAACTTCGGAGTTCTGATGGGATCCGGTGCTTTAGTGCTGGTATGATCGCATCCGACATGTATGCCACTCTCCTTCCTCTTATCCTCTCGCCCCGACGCTTCGCCGCGCCACGTGGGCCCCATTCCGCTCCCGCGTTTCTTCCTTCTACCATGACTCGGACGGCGAAACCGTTTTTCGATCTTTAGCGACCATGATTTGGATACTTAATGCGGAAATGCAAAAAGAAACACGCGAGTTTGAAAAACCGTAAACGAAGAAAATTCGAGGAAAAAAAAAGTGAAAAAAGGAATGCAACACGAGGACTTCCCAGGAGGTCACCCATCCTAGTACTACTCTCGCCCAAGCACGCTTAACTTCGGAGTTCTGATGGGATCCGGTGCTTTAGTGCTGGTATGATCGCATCCGACATGTATGCCACTCTCCTTCCTCTTATCCTCTCGCCCCGACGCTTCGCCGCGCCACGTGGGCCCCATTCCGCTCCCGCGTTTCTTCCTTCTACCATGACTCGGACGGCGAAACCGTTTTTCGATCTTTAGCGACCATGATTTGGATACTTAATGCGGAAATGCAAAAAGAAACACGCGAGTTTGAAAAACCGTAAACGAAGAAAATTCGAGGAAAAAAAAAGTGAAAAAAGGAATGCAACACGAGGACTTCCCAGGAGGTCACCCATCCTAGTACTACTCTCGCCCAAGCACGCTTAACTTCGGAGTTCTGATGGGATCCGGTGCTTTAGTGCTGGTATGATCGCATCCGACATGTATGCCACTCTCCTTCCTCTTATCCTCTCGCCCCGACGCTTCGCCGCGCCACGTGGGCCCCATTCCGCTCCCGCGTTTCTTCCTTCTACCATGACTCGGACGGCGAAACCGTTTTTCGATCTTTAGCGACCATGATTTGGATACTTAATGCGGAAATGCAAAAAGAAACACGCGAGTTTGAAAAACCGTAAACGAAGAAAATTCGAGGAAAAAAAAAGTGAAAAAAGGAATGCAACACGAGGACTTCCCAGGAGGTCACCCATCCTAGTACTACTCTCGCCCAAGCACGCTTAACTTCGGAGTTCTGATGGGATCCGGTGCTTTAGTGCTGGTATGATCGCATCCGACATGTATGCCACTCTCCTTCCTCTTATCCTCTCGCCCCGACGCTTCGCCGCGCCACGTGGGCCCCATTCCGCTCCCGCGTTTCTTCCTTCTACCATGACTCGGACGGCGAAACCGTTTTTCGATCTTTAGCGACCATGATTTGGATACTTAATGCGGAAATGCAAAAAGAAACACGCGAGTTTGAAAAACCGTAAACGAAGAAAATTCGAGGAAAAAAAAAGTGAAAAAAGGAATGCAACACGAGGACTTCCCAGGAGGTCACCCATCCTAGTACTACTCTCGCCCAAGCACGCTTAACTTCGGAGTTCTGATGGGATCCGGTGCTTTAGTGCTGGTATGATCGCATCCGACATGTATGCCACTCTCCTTCCTCTTATCCTCTCGCCCCGACGCTTCGCCGCGCCACGTGGGCCCCATTCCGCTCCCGCGTTTCTTCCTTCTACCATGACTCGGACGGCGAAACCGTTTTTCGATCTTTAGCGACCATGATTTGGATACTTAATGCGGAAATGCAAAAAGAAACACGCGAGTTTGAAAAACCGTAAACGAAGAAAATTCGAGGAAAAAAAAAGTGAAAAAAGGAATGCAACACGAGGACTTCCCAGGAGGTCACCCATCCTAGTACTACTCTCGCCCAAGCACGCTTAACTTCGGAGTTCTGATGGGATCCGGTGCTTTAGTGCTGGTATGATCGCATCCGACATGTATGCCACTCTCCTTCCTCTTATCCTCTCGCCCCGACGCTTCGCCGCGCCACGTGGGCCCCATTCCGCTCCCGCGTTTCTTCCTTCTACCATGACTCGGACGGCGAAACCATTTTTCGATCTTTAGCGACCATGATTTGGATACTTAATGCGGAAATGCAAAAAGAAACACGCGAGTTTGAAAAACCGTAAACGAAGAAAATTCGAGGAAAAAAAAAGTGAAAAAAGGAATGCAACACGAGGACTTCCCAGGAGGTCACCCATCCTAGTACTACTCTCGCCCAAGCATGCTTAACTTCGGAGTTCTGATGGGATCCGGTGCTTTAGTGCTGGTATGATCGCATCCGACATGTATGCCACTCTCCTTCCTCTTATCCTCTCGCCCCGACGCTTCGCCGCGCCACGTGGGCCCCATTCCGCTCCCGCGTTTCTTCCTTCTACCATGACTCGGACGGCGAAACCGTTTTTCGATCTTTAGCGACCATGATTTGGATACTTAATGCGGAAATGCAAAAAGAAACACGCGAGTTTGAAAAACCGTAAACGAAGAAAATTCGAGGAAAAAAAAAGTGAAAAAAGGAATGCAACACGAGGACTTCCCAGGAGGTCACCCATCCTAGTACTACTCTCGCCCAAGCACGCTTAACTTCGGAGTTCTGATGGGATCCGGTGCTTTAGTGCTGGTATGATCGCATCCGACATGTATGCCACTCTCCTTCCTCTTATCCTCTCGCCCCGACGCTTCGCCGCGCCACGTGGGCCCCATTCCGCTCCCGCGTTTCTTCCTTCTACCATGACTCGGACGGCGAAACCGTTTTTCGATCTTTAGCGACCATGATTTGGATACTTAATGCGGAAATGCAAAAAGAAACACGCGAGTTTGAAAAACCGTAAACGAAGAAAATTCGAGGAAAAAAAAAGTGAAAAAAGGAATGCAACACGAGGACTTCCCAGGAGGTCACCCATCCTAGTACTACTCTCGCCCAAGCACGCTTAACTTCGGAGTTCTGATGGGATCCGGTGCTTTAGTGCTGGTATGATCGCATCCGACATGTATGCCACTCTCCTTCCTCTTATCCTCTCGCCCCGACGCTTCGCCGCGCCACGTGGGCCCCATTCCGCTCCCGCGTTTCTTCCTTCTACCATGACTCGGACGGCGAAACCATTTTTCGATCTTTAGCGACCATGATTTGGATACTTAATGCGGAAATGCAAAAAGAAACACGCGAGTTTGAAAAACCGTAAACGAAGAAAATTCGAGGAAAAAAAAAGTGAAAAAAGGAATGCAACACGAGGACTTCCCAGGAGGTCACCCATCCTAGTACTACTCTCGCCCAAGCACGCTTAACTTCGGAGTTCTGATGGGATCCGGTGCTTTAGTGCTGGTATGATCGCATCCGACATGTATGCCACTCTCCTTCCTCTTATCCTCTCGCCCCGACGCTTCGCCGCGCCACGTGGGCCCCATTCCGCTCCCGCGTTTCTTCCTTCTACCATGACTCGGACGGCGAAACCGTTTTTCGATCTTTAGCGACCATGATTTGGATACTTAATGCGGAAATGCAAAAAGAAACACGCGAGTTTGAAAAACCGTAAACGAAGAAAATTCGAGGAAAAAAAAGTGAAAAAAGGAATGCAACACGAGGACTTCCCAGGAGGTCACCCATCCTAGTACTACTCTCGCCCAAGCACGCTTAACTTCGGAGTTCTGATGGGATCCGGTGCTTTAGTGCTGGTATGATCGCATCCGACATGTATGCCACTCTCCTTCCTCTTATCCTCTCGCCCCGACGCTTCGCCGCGCCACGTGGGCCCCATTCCGCTCCCGCGTTTCTTCCTTCTACCATGACTCGGACGGCGAAACCGTTTTTCGATCTTTAGCGACCATGATTTGGATACTTAATGCGGAAATGCAAAAAGAAACACGCGAGTTTGAAAAACCGTAAACGAAGAAAATTCGAGGAAAAAAAAAGTGAAAAAAGGAATGCAACACGAGGACTTCCCAGGAGGTCACCCATCCTAGTACTACTCTCGCCCAAGCACGCTTAACTTCGGAGTTCTGATGGGATCCGGTGCTTTAGTGCTGGTATGATCGCATCCGACATGTATGCCACTCCGCCGCGCCACGTGGGCCCCATTCCGCTCCCGCGTTTCTTCCTTCTACCATGACTCGGACGGCGAAACCGTTTTTCGATCTTTAGCGACCATGATTTGGATACTTAATGCGGAAATGCAAAAAGAAACACGCGAGTTTGAAAAACCGTAAACGAAGAAAATTCGAGGAAAAAAAAAGTGAAAAAAGGAATGCAACACGAGGACTTCCCAGGAGGTCACCCATCCTAGTACTACTCTCGCCCAAGCACGCTTAACTTCGGAGTTCTGATGGGATCCGGTGCTTTAGTGCTGGTATGATCGCATCCGACATGTATGCCACTCTCCTTCCTCTTATCCTCTCGCCCCGACGCTTCGCCGCGCCACGTGGGCCCCATTCCGCTCCCGCGTTTCTTCCTTCTACCATGACTCGGACGGCGAAACCGTTTTTCGATCTTTAGCGACCATGATTTGGATACTTAATGCGGAAATGCAAAAAGAAACACGCGAGTTTGAAAAACCGTAAACGAAGAAAATTCGAGGAAAAAAAAAGTGAAAAAAGGAATGCAACACGAGGACTTCCCAGGAGGTCACCCATCCTAGTACTACTCTCGCCCAAGCACGCTTAACTTCGGAGTTCTGATGGGATCCGGTGCTTTAGTGCTGGTATGATCGCATCCGACATGTATGCCACTCCGCCGCGCCACGTGGGCCCCATTCCGCTCCCGCGTTTCTTCCTTCTACCATGACTCGGACGGCGAAACCGTTTTTCGATCTTTAGCGACCATGATTTGGATACTTAATGCGGAAATGCAAAAAGAAACACGCGAGTTTGAAAAACCGTAAACGAAGAAAATTCGAGGAAAAAAAAAGTGAAAAAAGGAATGCAACACGAGGACTTCCCAGGAGGTCACCCATCCTAGTACTACTCTCGCCCAAGCACGCTTAACTTCGGAGTTCTGATGGGATCCGGTGCTTTAGTGCTGGTATGATCGCATCCGACATGTATGCCACTCTCCTTCCTCTTATCCTCTCGCCCCGACGCTTCGCCGCGCCACGTGGGCCCCACTCCGCTCCCGCGTTTCTTCCTTCTACCATGACTCGGACGGCGAAACCGTTTTTCGATCTTTAGCGACCATGATTTGGATACTTAATGCGGAAATGCAAAAAGAAACACGCGAGTTTGAAAAACCGTAAACGAAGAAAATTCGAGGAAAAAAAAAGTGAAAAAAGGAATGCAACACGAGGACTTCCCAGGAGGTCACCCATCCTAGTACTACTCTCGCCCAAGCACGCTTAACTTCGGAGTTCTGATGGGATCCGGTGCTTTAGTGCTGGTATGATCGCATCCGACATGTATGCCACTCTCCTTCCTCTTATCCTCTCGCCCCGACGCTTCGCCGCGCCACGTGGGCCCCATTCCGCTCCCGCGTTTCTTCCTTCTACCATGACTCGGACGGCGAAACCGTTTTTCGATCTTTAGCGACCATGATTTGGATACTTAATGCGGAAATGCAAAAAGAAACACGCGAGTTTGAAAAACCGTAAACGAAGAAAATTCGAGGAAAAAAAAAGTGAAAAAAGGAATGCAACACGAGGACTTCCCAGGAGGTCACCCATCCTAGTACTACTCTCGCCCAAGCACGCTTAACTTCGGAGTTCTGATGGGATCCGGTGCTTTAGTGCTGGTATGATCGCATCCGACATGTATGCCACTCCGCCGCGCCACGTGGGCCCCATTCCGCTCCCGCGTTTCTTCCTTCTACCATGACTCGGACGGCGAAACCGTTTTTCGATCTTTAGCGACCATGATTTGGATACTTAATGCGGAAATGCAAAAAGAAACACGCGAGTTTGAAAAACCGTAAACGAAGAAAATTCGAGGAAAAAAAAAGTGAAAAAAGGAATGCAACACGAGGACTTCCCAGGAGGTCACCCATCCTAGTACTACTCTCGCCCAAGCACGCTTAACTTCGGAGTTCTGATGGGATCCGGTGCTTTAGTGCTGGTATGATCGCATCCGACATGTATGCCACTCTCCTTCCTCTTATCCTCTCGCCCCGACGCTTCGCCGCGCCACGTGGGCCCCACTCCGCTCCCGCGTTTCTTCCTTCTACCATGACTCGGACGGCGAAACCGTTTTTCGATCTTTAGCGACCATGATTTGGATACTTAATGCGGAAATGCAAAAAGAAACACGCGAGTTTGAAAAACCGTAAACGAAGAAAATTCGAGGAAAAAAAAAGTGAAAAAAGGAATGCAACACGAGGACTTCCCAGGAGGTCACCCATCCTAGTACTACTCTCGCCCAAGCACGCTTAACTTCGGAGTTCTGATGGGATCCGGTGCTTTAGTGCTGGTATGATCGCATCCGACATGTATGCCACTCTCCTTCCTCTTATCCTCTCGCCCCGACGCTTCGCCGCGCCACGTGGGCCCCATTCCGCTCCCGCGTTTCTTCCTTCTACCATGACTCGGACGGCGAAACCGTTTTTCGATCTTTAGCGACCATGATTTGGATACTTAATGCGGAAATGCAAAAAGAAACACGCGAGTTTGAAAAACCGTAAACGAAGAAAATTCGAGGAAAAAAAAAGTGAAAAAAGGAATGCAACACGAGGACTTCCCAGGAGGTCACCCATCCTAGTACTACTCTCGCCCAAGCACGCTTAACTTCGGAGTTCTGATGGGATCCGGTGCTTTAGTGCTGGTATGATCGCATCCGACATGTATGCCACTCTCCTTCCTCTTATCCTCTCGCCCCGACGCTTCGCCGCGCCACGTGGGCCCCATTCCGCTCCCGCGTTTCTTCCTTCTACCATGACTCGGACGGCGAAACCGTTTTTCGATCTTTAGCGACCATGATTTGGATACTTAATGCGGAAATGCAAAAAGAAACACGCGAGTTTGAAAAACCGTAAACGAAGAAAATTCGAGGAAAAAAAAAGTGAAAAAAGGAATGCAACACGAGGACTTCCCAGGAGGTCACCCATCCTAGTACTACTCTCGCCCAAGCACGCTTAACTTCGGAGTTCTGATGGGATCCGGTGCTTTAGTGCTGGTATGATCGCATCCGACATGTATGCCACTCTCCTTCCTCTTATCCTCTCGCCCCGACGCTTCGCCGCGCCACGTGGGCCCCATTCCGCTCCCGCGTTTCTTCCTTCTACCATGACTCGGACGGCGAAACCGTTTTTCGATCTTTAGCGACCATGATTTGGATACTTAATGCGGAAATGCAAAAAGAAACACGCGAGTTTGAAAAACCGTAAACGAAGAAAATTCGAGGAAAAAAAAAGTGAAAAAAGGAATGCAACACGAGGACTTCCCAGGAGGTCACCCATCCTAGTACTACTCTCGCCCAAGCACGCTTAACTTCGGAGTTCTGATGGGATCCGGTGCTTTAGTGCTGGTATGATCGCATCCGACATGTATGCCACTCTCCTTCCTCTTATCCTCTCGCCCCGACGCTTCGCCGCGCCACGTGGGCCCCATTCCGCTCCCGCGTTTCTTCCTTCTACCATGACTCGGACGGCGAAACCGTTTTTCGATCTTTAGCGACCATGATTTGGATACTTAATGCGGAAATGCAAAAAGAAACACGCGAGTTTGAAAAAGGTTAAACGAAGAAAATTCGAGGAAAAAAAAAGTGAAAAAAGGAATGCAACACGAGGACTTCCCAGGAGGTCACCCATCCTAGTACTACTCTCGCCCAAGCACGCTTAACTTCGGAGTTCTGATGGGATCCGGTGCTTTAGTGCTGGTATGATCGCATCCGACATGTATGCCACTCTCCTTCCTCTTATCCTCTCGCCCCGACGCTTCGCCGCGCCACGTGGGCCCCATTCCGCTCCCGCGTTTCTTCCTTCTACCATGACTCGGACGGCGAAACCGTTTTTCGATCTTTAGCGACCATGATTTGGATACTTAATGCGGAAATGCAAAAAGAAACACGCGAGTTTGAAAAAGGTTAAACGAAGAAAATTCGAGGAAAAAAAAAGTGAAAAAAGGAATGCAACACGAGGACTTCCCAGGAGGTCACCCATCCTAGTACTACTCTCGCCCAAGCACGCTTAACTTCGGAGTTCTGATGGGATCCGGTGCTTTAGTGCTGGTATGATCGCATCCGACATGTATGCCACTCTCCTTCCTCTTATCCTCTCGCCCCGACGCTTCGCCGCGCCACGTGGGCCCCATTCCGCTCCCGCGTTTCTTCCTTCTACCATGACTCGGACGGCGAAACCGTTTTTCGATCTTTAGCGACCATGATTTGGATACTTAATGCGGAAATGCAAAAAGAAACACGCGAGTTTGAAAAACCGTAAACGAAGAAAATTCGAGGAAAAAAAAAGTGAAAAAAGGAATGCAACACGAGGACTTCCCAGGAGGTCACCCATCCTAGTACTACTCTCGCCCAAGCACGCTTAACTTCGGAGTTCTGATGGGATCCGGTGCTTTAGTGCTGGTATGATCGCATCCGACATGTATGCCACTCCGCCGCGCCACGTGGGCCCCATTCCGCTCCCGCGTTTCTTCCTTCTACCATGACTCGGACGGCGAAACCGTTTTTCGATCTTTAGCGACCATGATTTGGATACTTAATGCGGAAATGCAAAAAGAAACACGCGAGTTTGAAAAACCGTAAACGAAGAAAATTCGAGGAAAAAAAAAGTGAAAAAAGGAATGCAACACGAGGACTTCCCAGGAGGTCACCCATCCTAGTACTACTCTCGCCCAAGCACGCTTAACTTCAGAGTTCTGATGGGATCCGGTGCTTTAGTGCTGGTATGATCGCATCCGACATGTATGCCACTCTCCTTCCTCTTATCCTCTCGCCCCGACGCTTCGCCGCGCCACGTGGGCCCCATTCCGCTCCCGCGTTTCTTCCTTCTACCATGACTCGGACGGCGAAACCGTTTTTCGATCTTTAGCGACCATGATTTGGATACTTAATGCGGAAATGCAAAAAGAAACACGCGAGTTTGAAAAACCGTAAACGAAGAAAATTCGAGGAAAAAAAAAGTGAAAAAAGGAATGCAACACGAGGACTTCCCAGGAGGTCACCCATCCTAGTACTACTCTCGCCCAAGCACGCTTAACTTCGGAGTTCTGATGGGATCCGGTGCTTTAGTGCTGGTATGATCGCATCCGACATGTATGCCACTCCGCCGCGCCACGTGGGCCCCATTCCGCTCCCGCGTTTCTTCCTTCTACCATGACTCGGACGGCGAAACCGTTTTTCGATCTTTAGCGACCATGATTTGGATACTTAATGCGGAAATGCAAAAAGAAACACGCGAGTTTGAAAAACCGTAAACGAAGAAAATTCGAGGAAAAAAAAAGTGAAAAAAGGAATGCAACACGAGGACTTCCCAGGAGGTCACCCATCCTAGTACTACTCTCGCCCAAGCACGCTTAACTTCGGAGTTCTGATGGGATCCGGTGCTTTAGTGCTGGTATGATCGCATCCGACATGTATGCCACTCTCCTTCCTCTTATCCTCTCGCCCCGACGCTTCGCCGCGCCACGTGGGCCCCATTCCGCTCCCGCGTTTCTTCCTTCTACCATGACTCGGACGGCGAAACCGTTTTTCGATCTTTAGCGACCATGATTTGGATACTTAATGCGGAAATGCAAAAAGAAACACGCGAGTTTGAAAAACCGTAAACGAAGAAAATTCGAGGAAAAAAAAAGTGAAAAAAGGAATGCAACACGAGGACTTCCCAGGAGGTCACCCATCCTAGTACTACTCTCGCCCAAGCACGCTTAACTTCGGAGTTCTGATGGGATCCGGTGCTTTAGTGCTGGTATGATCGCATCCGACATGTATGCCACTCTCCTTCCTCTTATCCTCTCGCCCCGACGCTTCGCCGCGCCACGTGGGCCCCATTCCGCTCCCGCGTTTCTTCCTTCTACCATGACTCGGACGGCGAAACCGTTTTTCGATCTTTAGCGACCATGATTTGGATACTTAATGCGGAAATGCAAAAAGAAACACGCGAGTTTGAAAAACCGTAAACGAAGAAAATTCGAGGAAAAAAAAAGTGAAAAAAGGAATGCAACACGAGGACTTCCCAGGAGGTCACCCATCCTAGTACTACTCTCGCCCAAGCACGCTTAACTTCGGAGTTCTGATGGGATCCGGTGCTTTAGTGCTGGTATGATCGCATCCGACATGTATGCCACTCTCCTTCCTCTTATCCTCTCGCCCCGACGCTTCGCCGCGCCACGTGGGCCCCATTCCGCTCCCGCGTTTCTTCCTTCTACCATGACTCGGACGGCGAAACCGTTTTTCGATCTTTAGCGACCATGATTTGGATACTTAATGCGGAAATGCAAAAAGAAACACGCGAGTTTGAAAAACCGTAAACGAAGAAAATTCGAGGAAAAAAAAAGTGAAAAAAGGAATGCAACACGAGGACTTCCCAGGAGGTCACCCATCCTAGTACTACTCTCGCCCAAGCACGCTTAACTTCGGAGTTCTGATGGGATCCGGTGCTTTAGTGCTGGTATGATCGCATCCGACATGTATGCCACTCTCCTTCCTCTTATCCTCTCGCCCCGACGCTTCGCCGCGCCACGTGGGCCCCATTCCGCTCCCGCGTTTCTTCCTTCTACCATGACTCGGACGGCGAAACCGTTTTTCGATCTTTAGCGACCATGATTTGGATACTTAATGCGGAAATGCAAAAAGAAACACGCGAGTTTGAAAAACCGTAAACGAAGAAAATTCGAGGAAAAAAAAAGTGAAAAAAGGAATGCAACACGAGGACTTCCCAGGAGGTCACCCATCCTAGTACTACTCTCGCCCAAGCACGCTTAACTTCGGAGTTCTGATGGGATCCGGTGCTTTAGTGCTGGTATGATCGCATCCGACATGTATGCCACTCTCCTTCCTCTTATCCTCTCGCCCCGACGCTTCGCCGCGCCACGTGGGCCCCATTCCGCTCCCGCGTTTCTTCCTTCTACCATGACTCGGACGGCGAAACCGTTTTTCGATCTTTAGCGACCATGATTTGGATACTTAATGCGGAAATGCAAAAAGAAACACGCGAGTTTGAAAAACCGTAAACGAAGAAAATTCGAGGAAAAAAAAAGTGAAAAAAGGAATGCAACACGAGGACTTCCCAGGAGGTCACCCATCCTAGTACTACTCTCGCCCAAGCACGCTTAACTTCGGAGTTCTGATGGGATCCGGTGCTTTAGTGCTGGTATGATCGCATCCGACATGTATGCCACTCTCCTTCCTCTTATCCTCTCGCCCCGACGCTTCGCCGCGCCACGTGGGCCCCATTCCGCTCCCGCGTTTCTTCCTTCTACCATGACTCGGACGGCGAAACCGTTTTTCGATCTTTAGCGACCATGATTTGGATACTTAATGCGGAAATGCAAAAAGAAACACGCGAGTTTGAAAAACCGTAAACGAAGAAAATTCGAGGAAAAAAAAAGTGAAAAAAGGAATGCAACACGAGGACTTCCCAGGAGGTCACCCATCCTAGTACTACTCTCGCCCAAGCACGCTTAACTTCGGAGTTCTGATGGGATCCGGTGCTTTAGTGCTGGTATGATCGCATCCGACATGTATGCCACTCTCCTTCCTCTTATCCTCTCGCCCCGACGCTTCGCCGCGCCACGTGGGCCCCATTCCGCTCCCGCGTTTCTTCCTTCTACCATGACTCGGACGGCGAAACCGTTTTTCGATCTTTAGCGACCATGATTTGGATACTTAATGCGGAAATGCAAAAAGAAACACGCGAGTTTGAAAAACCGTAAACGAAGAAAATTCGAGGAAAAAAAAAGTGAAAAAAGGAATGCAACACGAGGACTTCCCAGGAGGTCACCCATCCTAGTACTACTCTCGCCCAAGCACGCTTAACTTCGGAGTTCTGATGGGATCCGGTGCTTTAGTGCTGGTATGATCGCATCCGACATGTATGCCACTCTCCTTCCTCTTATCCTCTCGCCCCGACGCTTCGCCGCGCCACGTGGGCCCCATTCCGCTCCCGCGTTTCTTCCTTCTACCATGACTCGGACGGCGAAACCGTTTTTCGATCTTTAGCGACCATGATTTGGATACTTAATGCGGAAATGCAAAAAGAAACACGCGAGTTTGAAAAACCGTAAACGAAGAAAATTCGAGGAAAAAAAAAGTGAAAAAAGGAATGCAACACGAGGACTTCCCAGGAGGTCACCCATCCTAGTACTACTCTCGCCCAAGCACGCTTAACTTCGGAGTTCTGATGGGATCCGGTGCTTTAGTGCTGGTATGATCGCATCCGACATGTATGCCACTCTCCTTCCTCTTATCCTCTCGCCCCGACGCTTCGCCGCGCCACGTGGGCCCCATTCCGCTCCCGCGTTTCTTCCTTCTACCATGACTCGGACGGCGAAACCGTTTTTCGATCTTTAGCGACCATGATTTGGATACTTAATGCGGAAATGCAAAAAGAAACACGCGAGTTTGAAAAACCGTAAACGAAGAAAATTCGAGGAAAAAAAAAGTGAAAAAAGGAATGCAACACGAGGACTTCCCAGGAGGTCACCCATCCTAGTACTACTCTCGCCCAAGCACGCTTAACTTCGGAGTTCTGATGGGATCCGGTGCTTTAGTGCTGGTATGATCGCATCCGACATGTATGCCACTCTCCTTCCTCTTATCCTCTCGCCCCGACGCTTCGCCGCGCCACGTGGGCCCCATTCCGCTCCCGCGTTTCTTCCTTCTACCATGACTCGGACGGCGAAACCGTTTTTCGATCTTTAGCGACCATGATTTGGATACTTAATGCGGAAATGCAAAAAGAAACACGCGAGTTTGAAAAACCGTAAACGAAGAAAATTCGAGGAAAAAAAAAGTGAAAAAAGGAATGCAACACGAGGACTTCCCAGGAGGTCACCCATCCTAGTACTACTCTCGCCCAAGCACGCTTAACTTCGGAGTTCTGATGGGATCCGGTGCTTTAGTGCTGGTATGATCGCATCCGACATGTATGCCACTCTCCTTCCTCTTATCCTCTCGCCCCGACGCTTCGCCGCGCCACGTGGGCCCCATTCCGCTCCCGCGTTTCTTCCTTCTACCATGACTCGGACGGCGAAACCGTTTTTCGATCTTTAGCGACCATGATTTGGATACTTAATGCGGAAATGCAAAAAGAAACACGCGAGTTTGAAAAACCGTAAACGAAGAAAATTCGAGGAAAAAAAAAGTGAAAAAAGGAATGCAACACGAGGACTTCCCAGGAGGTCACCCATCCTAGTACTACTCTCGCCCAAGCACGCTTAACTTCGGAGTTCTGATGGGATCCGGTGCTTTAGTGCTGGTATGATCGCATCCGACATGTATGCCACTCTCCTTCCTCTTATCCTCTCGCCCCGACGCTTCGCCGCGCCACGTGGGCCCCATTCCGCTCCCGCGTTTCTTCCTTCTACCATGACTCGGACGGCGAAACCATTTTTCGATCTTTAGCGACCATGATTTGGATACTTAATGCGGAAATGCAAAAAGAAACACGCGAGTTTGAAAAAGGTTAAACGAAGAAAATTCGAGGAAAAAAAAAGTGAAAAAAGGAATGCAACACGAGGACTTCCCAGGAGGTCACCCATCCTAGTACTACTCTCGCCCAAGCACGCTTAACTTCGGAGTTCTGATGGGATCCGGTGCTTTAGTGCTGGTATGATCGCATCCGACATGTATGCCACTCTCCTTCCTCTTATCCTCTCGCCCCGACGCTTCGCCGCGCCACGTGGGCCCCATTCCGCTCCCGCGTTTCTTCCTTCTACCATGACTCGGACGGCGAAACCGTTTTTCGATCTTTAGCGACCATGATTTGGATACTTAATGCGGAAATGCAAAAAGAAACACGCGAGTTTGAAAAAGGTTAAACGAAGAAAATTCGAGGAAAAAAAAAGTGAAAAAAGGATTGCAACACGAGGACTTCCCAGGAGGTCACCCATCCTAGTACTACTCTCGCCCAAGCACGCTTAACTTCGGAGTTCTGATGGGATCCGGTGCTTTAGTGCTGGTATGATCGCATCCGACATGTATGCCACTCTCCTTCCTCTTATCCTCTCGCCCCGACGCTTCGCCGCGCCACGTGGGCCCCATTCCGCTCCCGCGTTTCTTCCTTCTACCATGACTCGGACGGCGAAACCGTTTTTCGATCTTTAGCGACCATGATTTGGATACTTAATGCGGAAATGCAAAAAGAAACACGCGAGTTTGAAAAACCGTAAACGAAGAAAATTCGAGGAAAAAAAAAGTGAAAAAAGGAATGCAACACGAGGACTTCCCAGGAGGTCACCCATCCTAGTACTACTCTCGCCCAAGCACGCTTAACTTCGGAGTTCTGATGGGATCCGGTGCTTTAGTGCTGGTATGATCGCATCCGACATGTATGCCACTCCGCCGCGCCACGTGGGCCCCATTCCGCTCCCGCGTTTCTTCCTTCTACCATGACTCGGACGGCGAAACCGTTTTTCGATCTTTAGCGACCATGATTTGGATACTTAATGCGGAAATGCAAAAAGAAACACGCGAGTTTGAAAAACCGTAAACGAAGAAAATTCGAGGAAAAAAAAAGTGAAAAAAGGAATGCAACACGAGGACTTCCCAGGAGGTCACCCATCCTAGTACTACTCTCGCCCAAGCACGCTTAACTTCGGAGTTCTGATGGGATCCGGTGCTTTAGTGCTGGTATGATCGCATCCGACATGTATGCCACTCTCCTTCCTCTTATCCTCTCGCCCCGACGCTTCGCCGCGCCACGTGGGCCCCATTCCGCTCCCGCGTTTCTTCCTTCTACCATGACTCGGACGGCGAAACCGTTTTTCGATCTTTAGCGACCATGATTTGGATACTTAATGCGGAAATGCAAAAAGAAACACGCGAGTTTGAAAAACCGTAAACGAAGAAAATTCGAGGAAAAAAAAAGTGAAAAAAGGAATGCAACACGAGGACTTCCCAGGAGGTCACCCATCCTAGTACTACTCTCGCCCAAGCACGCTTAACTTCGGAGTTCTGATGGGATCCGGTGCTTTAGTGCTGGTATGATCGCATCCGACATGTATGCCACTCTCCTTCCTCTTATCCTCTCGCCCCGACGCTTCGCCGCGCCACGTGGGCCCCATTCCGCTCCCGCGTTTCTTCCTTCTACCATGACTCGGACGGCGAAACCGTTTTTCGATCTTTAGCGACCATGATTTGGATACTTAATGCGGAAATGCAAAAAGAAACACGCGAGTTTGAAAAAGGTTAAACGAAGAAAATTCGAGGAAAAAAAAAGTGAAAAAAGGAATGCAACACGAGGACTTCCCAGGAGGTCACCCATCCTAGTACTACTCTCGCCCAAGCACGCTTAACTTCGGAGTTCTGATGGGATCCGGTGCTTTAGTGCTGGTATGATCGCATCCGACATGTATGCCACTCTCCTTCCTCTTATCCTCTCGCCCCGACGCTTCGCCGCGCCACGTGGGCCCCATTCCGCTCCCGCGTTTCTTCCTTCTACCATGACTCGGACGGCGAAACCGTTTTTCGATCTTTAGCGACCATGATTTGGATACTTAATGCGGAAATGCAAAAAGAAACACGCGAGTTTGAAAAACCGTAAACGAAGAAAATTCGAGGAAAAAAAAAGTGAAAAAAGGAATGCAACACGAGGACTTCCCAGGAGGTCACCCATCCTAGTACTACTCTCGCCCAAGCACGCTTAACTTCGGAGTTCTGATGGGATCCGGTGCTTTAGTGCTGGTATGATCGCATCCGACATGTATGCCACTCTCCTTCCTCTTATCCTCTCGCCCCGACGCTTCGCCGCGCCACGTGGGCCCCATTCCGCTCCCGCGTTTCTTCCTTCTACCATGACTCGGACGGCGAAACCGTTTTTCGATCTTTAGCGACCATGATTTGGATACTTAATGCGGAAATGCAAAAAGAAACACGCGAGTTTGAAAAACCGTAAACGAAGAAAATTCGAGGAAAAAAAAAGTGAAAAAAGGAATGCAACACGAGGACTTCCCAGGAGGTCACCCATCCTAGTACTACTCTCGCCCAAGCACGCTTAACTTCGGAGTTCTGATGGGATCCGGTGCTTTAGTGCTGGTATGATCGCATCCGACATGTATGCCACTCTCCTTCCTCTTATCCTCTCGCCCCGACGCTTCGCCGCGCCACGTGGGCCCCATTCCGCTCCCGCGTTTCTTCCTTCTACCATGACTCGGACGGCGAAACCGTTTTTCGATCTTTAGCGACCATGATTTGGATACTTAATGCGGAAATGCAAAAAGAAACACGCGAGTTTGAAAAACCGTAAACGAAGAAAATTCGAGGAAAAAAAAAGTGAAAAAAGGAATGCAACACGAGGACTTCCCAGGAGGTCACCCATCCTAGTACTACTCTCGCCCAAGCACGCTTAACTTCGGAGTTCTGATGGGATCCGGTGCTTTAGTGCTGGTATGATCGCATCCGACATGTATGCCACTCTCCTTCCTCTTATCCTCTCGCCCCGACGCTTCGCCGCGCCACGTGGGCCCCATTCCGCTCCCGCGTTTCTTCCTTCTACCATGACTCGGACGGCGAAACCGTTTTTCGATCTTTAGCGACCATGATTTGGATACTTAATGCGGAAATGCAAAAAGAAACACGCGAGTTTGAAAAACCGTAAACGAAGAAAATTCGAGGAAAAAAAAAGTGAAAAAAGGAATGCAACACGAGGACTTCCCAGGAGGTCACCCATCCTAGTACTACTCTCGCCCAAGCACGCTTAACTTCGGAGTTCTGATGGGATCCGGTGCTTTAGTGCTGGTATGATCGCATCCGACATGTATGCCACTCTCCTTCCTCTTATCCTCTCGCCCCGACGCTTCGCCGCGCCACGTGGGCCCCATTCCGCTCCCGCGTTTCTTCCTTCTACCATGACTCGGACGGCGAAACCGTTTTTCGATCTTTAGCGACCATGATTTGGATACTTAATGCGGAAATGCAAAAAGAAACACGCGAGTTTGAAAAACCGTAAACGAAGAAAATTCGAGGAAAAAAAAAGTGAAAAAAGGAATGCAACACGAGGACTTCCCAGGAGGTCACCCATCCTAGTACTACTCTCGCCCAAGCACGCTTAACTTCGGAGTTCTGATGGGATCCGGTGCTTTAGTGCTGGTATGATCGCATCCGACATGTATGCCACTCTCCTTCCTCTTATCCTCTCGCCCCGACGCTTCGCCGCGCCACGTGGGCCCCATTCCGCTCCCGCGTTTCTTCCTTCTACCATGACTCGGACGGCGAAACCGTTTTTCGATCTTTAGCGACCATGATTTGGATACTTAATGCGGAAATGCAAAAAGAAACACGCGAGTTTGAAAAACCGTAAACGAAGAAAATTCGAGGAAAAAAAAAGTGAAAAAAGGAATGCAACACGAGGACTTCCCAGGAGGTCACCCATCCTAGTACTACTCTCGCCCAAGCACGCTTAACTTCGGAGTTCTGATGGGATCCGGTGCTTTAGTGCTGGTATGATCGCATCCGACATGTATGCCACTCTCCTTCCTCTTATCCTCTCGCCCCGACGCTTCGCCGCGCCACGTGGGCCCCATTCCGCTCCCGCGTTTCTTCCTTCTACCATGACTCGGACGGCGAAACCGTTTTTCGATCTTTAGCGACCATGATTTGGATACTTAATGCGGAAATGCAAAAAGAAACACGCGAGTTTGAAAAACCGTAAACGAAGAAAATTCGAGGAAAAAAAAAGTGAAAAAAGGAATGCAACACGAGGACTTCCCAGGAGGTCACCCATCCTAGTACTACTCTCGCCCAAGCACGCTTAACTTCGGAGTTCTGATGGGATCCGGTGCTTTAGTGCTGGTATGATCGCATCCGACATGTATGCCACTCTCCTTCCTCTTATCCTCTCGCCCCGACGCTTCGCCGCGCCACGTGGGCCCCATTCCGCTCCCGCGTTTCTTCCTTCTACCATGACTCGGACGGCGAAACCGTTTTTCGATCTTTAGCGACCATGATTTGGATACTTAATGCGGAAATGCAAAAAGAAACACGCGAGTTTGAAAAACCGTAAACGAAGAAAATTCGAGGAAAAAAAAAGTGAAAAAAGGAATGCAACACGAGGACTTCCCAGGAGGTCACCCATCCTAGTACTACTCTCGCCCAAGCACGCTTAACTTCGGAGTTCTGATGGGATCCGGTGCTTTAGTGCTGGTATGATCGCATCCGACATGTATGCCACTCTCCTTCCTCTTATCCTCTCGCCCCGACGCTTCGCCGCGCCACGTGGGCCCCATTCCGCTCCCGCGTTTCTTCCTTCTACCATGACTCGGACGGCGAAACCGTTTTTCGATCTTTAGCGACCATGATTTGGATACTTAATGCGGAAATGCAAAAAGAAACACGCGAGTTTGAAAAAGGTTAAACGAAGAAAATTCGAGGAAAAAAAAAGTGAAAAAAGGAATGCAACACGAGGACTTCCCAGGAGGTCACCCATCCTAGTACTACTCTCGCCCAAGCACGCTTAACTTCGGAGTTCTGATGGGATCCGGTGCTTTAGTGCTGGTATGATCGCATCCGACATGTATGCCACTCTCCTTCCTCTTATCCTCTCGCCCCGACGCTTCGCCGCGCCACGTGGGCCCCATTCCGCTCCCGCGTTTCTTCCTTCGACCATGACTCGGACGGCGAAACCGTTTTTCGATCTTTAGCGACCATGATTTGGATACTTAATGCGGAAATGCAAAAAGAAACACGCGAGTTTGAAAAAGGTTAAACGAAGAAAATTCGAGGAAAAAAAAAGTGAAAAAAGGAATGCAACACGAGGACTTCCCAGGAGGTCACCCATCCTAGTACTACTCTCGCCCAAGCACGCTTAACTTCGGAGTTCTGATGGGATCCGGTGCTTTAGTGCTGGTATGATCGCATCCGACATGTATGCCACTCTCCTTCCTCTTATCCTCTCGCCCCGACGCTTCGCCGCGCCACGTGGGCCCCATTCCGCTCCCGCGTTTCTTCCTTCTACCATGACTCGGACGGCGAAACCGTTTTTCGATCTTTAGCGACCATGATTTGGATACTTAATGCGGAAATGCAAAAAGAAACACGCGAGTTTGAAAAAGGTTAAACGAAGAAAATTCGAGGAAAAAAAAAGTGAAAAAAGGAATGCAACACGAGGACTTCCCAGGAGGTCACCCATCCTAGTACTACTCTCGCCCAAGCACGCTTAACTTCGGAGTTCTGATGGGATCCGGTGCTTTAGTGCTGGTATGATCGCATCCGACATGTATGCCACTCTCCTTCCTCTTATCCTCTCGCCCCGACGCTTCGCCGCGCCACGTGGGCCCCATTCCGCTCCCGCGTTTCTTCCTTCTACCATGACTCGGACGGCGAAACCGTTTTTCGATCTTTAGCGACCATGATTTGGATACTTAATGCGGAAATGCAAAAAGAAACACGCGAGTTTGAAAAACCGTAAACGAAGAAAATTCGAGGAAAAAAAAGTGAAAAAAGGAATGCAACACGAGGACTTCCCAGGAGGTCACCCATCCTAGTACTACTCTCGCCCAAGCACGCTTAACTTCGGAGTTCTGATGGGATCCGGTGCTTTAGTGCTGGTATGATCGCATCCGACATGTATGCCACTCTCCTTCCTCTTATCCTCTCGCCCCGACGCTTCGCCGCGCCACGTGGGCCCCATTCCGCTCCCGCGTTTCTTCCTTCTACCATGACTCGGACGGCGAAACCGTTTTTCGATCTTTAGCGACCATGATTTGGATACTTAATGCGGAAATGCAAAAAGAAACACGCGAGTTTGAAAAACCGTAAACGAAGAAAATTCGAGGAAAAAAAAAGTGAAAAAAGGAATGCAACACGAGGACTTCCCAGGAGGTCACCCATCCTAGTACTACTCTCGCCCAAGCACGCTTAACTTCGGAGTTCTGATGGGATCCGGTGCTTTAGTGCTGGTATGATCGCATCCGACATGTATGCCACTCTCCTTCCTCTTATCCTCTCGCCCCGACGCTTCGCCGCGCCACGTGGGCCCCATTCCGCTCCCGCGTTTCTTCCTTCTACCATGACTCGGACGGCGAAACCGTTTTTCGATCTTTAGCGACCATGATTTGGATACTTAATGCGGAAATGCAAAAAGAAACACGCGAGTTTGAAAAACCGTAAACGAAGAAAATTCGAGGAAAAAAAAAGTGAAAAAAGGAATGCAACACGAGGACTTCCCAGGAGGTCACCCATCCTAGTACTACTCTCGCCCAAGCACGCTTAACTTTGGAGTTCTGATGGGATCCGGTGCTTTAGTGCTGGTATGATCGCATCCGACATGTATGCCACTCTCCTTCCTCTTATCCTCTCGCCCCGACGCTTCGCCGCGCCACGTGGGCCCCATTCCGCTCCCGCGTTTCTTCCTTCTACCATGACTCGGACGGCGAAACCGTTTTTCGATCTTTAGCGACCATGATTTGGATACTTAATGCGGAAATGCAAAAAGAAACACGCGAGTTTGAAAAAGGTTAAACGAAGAAAATTCGAGGAAAAAAAAAGTGAAAAAAGGAATGCAACACGAGGACTTCCCAGGAGGTCACCCATCCTAGTACTACTCTCGCCCAAGCACGCTTAACTTCGGAGTTCTGATGGGATCCGGTGCTTTAGTGCTGGTATGATCGCATCCGACATGTATGCCACTCTCCTTCCTCTTATCCTCTCGCCCCGACGCTTCGCCGCGCCACGTGGGCCCCATTCCGCTCCCGCGTTTCTTCCTTCTACCATGACTCGGACGGCGAAACCGTTTTTCGATCTTTAGCGACCATGATTTGGATACTTAATGCGGAAATGCAAAAAGAAACACGCGAGTTTGAAAAACCGTAAACGAAGAAAATTCGAGGAAAAAAAAAGTGAAAAAAGGAATGCAACACGAGGACTTCCCAGGAGGTCACCCATCCTAGTACTACTCTCGCCCAAGCACGCTTAACTTCGGAGTTCTGATGGGATCCGGTGCTTTAGTGCTGGTATGATCGCATCCGACATGTATGCCACTCTCCTTCCTCTTATCCTCTCGCCCCGACGCTTCGCCGCGCCACGTGGGCCCCATTCCGCTCCCGCGTTTCTTCCTTCTACCATGACTCGGACGGCGAAACCGTTTTTCGATCTTTAGCGACCATGATTTGGATACTTAATGCGGAAATGCAAAAAGAAACACGCGAGTTTGAAAAAGGTTAAACGAAGAAAATTCGAGGAAAAAAAAAGTGAAAAAAGGAATGCAACACGAGGACTTCCCAGGAGGTCACCCATCCTAGTACTACTCTCGCCCAAGCACGCTTAACTTCGGAGATCTGATGGGATCCGGTGCTTTAGTGCTGGTATGATCGCATCCGACATGTATGCCACTCTCCTTCCTCTTATCCTCTCGCCCCGACGCTTCGCCGCGCCACGTGGGCCCCATTCCGCTCCCGCGTTTCTTCCTTCTACCATGACTCGGACGGCGAAACCGTTTTTCGATCTTTAGCGACCATGATTTGGATACTTAATGCGGAAATGCAAAAAGAAACACGCGAGTTTGAAAAAGGTTAAACGAAGAAAATTCGAGGAAAAAAAAAGTGAAAAAAGGAATGCAACACGAGGACTTCCCAGGAGGTCACCCATCCTAGTACTACTCTCGCCCAAGCACGCTTAACTTCGGAGTTCTGATGGGATCCGGTGCTTTAGTGCTGGTATGATCGCATCCGACATGTATGCCACTCTCCTTCCTCTTATCCTCTCGCCCCGACGCTTCGCCGCGCCACGTGGGCCCCATTCCGCTCCCGCGTTTCTTCCTTCTACCATGACTCGGACGGCGAAACCGTTTTTCGATCTTTAGCGACCATGATTTGGATACTTAATGCGGAAATGCAAAAAGAAACACGCGAGTTTGAAAAACCGTAAACGAAGAAAATTCGAGGAAAAAAAAAGTGAAAAAAGGAATGCAACACGAGGACTTCCCAGGAGGTCACCCATCCTAGTACTACTCTCGCCCAAGCACGCTTAACTTCGGAGTTCTGATGGGATCCGGTGCTTTAGTGCTGGTATGATCGCATCCGACATGTATGCCACTCTCCTTCCTCTTATCCTCTCGCCCCGACGCTTCGCCGCGCCACGTGGGCCCCATTCCGCTCCCGCGTTTCTTCCTTCTACCATGACTCGGACGGCGAAACCGTTTTTCGATCTTTAGCGACCATGATTTGGATACTTAATGCGGAAATGCAAAAAGAAACACGCGAGTTTGAAAAAGGTTAAACGAAGAAAATTCGAGGAAAAAAAAAGTGAAAAAAGGAATGCAACACGAGGACTTCCCAGGAGGTCACCCATCCTAGTACTACTCTCGCCCAAGCACGCTTAACTTCGGAGTTCTGATGGGATCCGGTGCTTTAGTGCTGGTATGATCGCATCCGACATGTATGCCACTCTCCTTCCTCTTATCCTCTCGCCCCGACGCTTCGCCGCGCCACGTGGGCCCCATTCCGCTCCCGCGTTTCTTCCTTCTACCATGACTCGGACGGCGAAACCGTTTTTCGATCTTTAGCGACCATGATTTGGATACTTAATGCGGAAATGCAAAAAGAAACACGCGAGTTTGAAAAAGGTTAAACGAAGAAAATTCGAGGAAAAAAAAAGTGAAAAAAGGAATGCAACACGAGGACTTCCCAGGAGGTCACCCATCCTAGTACTACTCTCGCCCAAGCACGCTTAACTTCGGAGTTCTGATGGGATCCGGTGCTTTAGTGCTGGTATGATCGCATCCGACATGTATGCCACTCTCCTTCCTCTTATCCTCTCGCCCCGACGCTTCGCCGCGCCACGTGGGCCCCATTCCGCTCCCGCGTTTCTTCCTTCTACCATGACTCGGACGGCGAAACCGTTTTTCGATCTTTAGCGACCATGATTTGGATACTTAATGCGGAAATGCAAAAAGAAACACGCGAGTTTGAAAAACCGTAAACGAAGAAAATTCGAGGAAAAAAAAAGTGAAAAAAGGAATGCAACACGAGGACTTCCCAGGAGGTCACCCATCCTAGTACTACTCTCGCCCAAGCACGCTTAACTTCGGAGTTCTGATGGGATCCGGTGCTTTAGTGCTGGTATGATCGCATCCGACATGTATGCCACTCTCCTTCCTCTTATCCTCTCGCCCCGACGCTTCGCCGCGCCACGTGGGCCCCATTCCGCTCCCGCGTTTCTTCCTTCTACCATGACTCGGACGGCGAAACCGTTTTTCGATCTTTAGCGACCATGATTTGGATACTTAATGCGGAAATGCAAAAAGAAACACGCGAGTTTGAAAAAGGTTAAACGAAGAAAATTCGAGGAAAAAAAAAGTGAAAAAAGGAATGCAACACGAGGACTTCCCAGGAGGTCACCCATCCTAGTACTACTCTCGCCCAAGCACGCTTAACTTCGGAGTTCTGATGGGATCCGGTGCTTTAGTGCTGGTATGATCGCATCCGACATGTATGCCACTCTCCTTCCTCTTATCCTCTCGCCCCGACGCTTCGCCGCGCCACGTGGGCCCCATTCCGCTCCCGCGTTTCTTCCTTCTACCATGACTCGGACGGCGAAACCGTTTTTCGATCTTTAGCGACCATGATTTGGATACTTAATGCGGAAATGCAAAAAGAAACACGCGAGTTTGAAAAACCGTAAACGAAGAAAATTCGAGGAAAAAAAAAGTGAAAAAAGGAATGCAACACGAGGACTTCCCAGGAGGTCACCCATCCTAGTACTACTCTCGCCCAAGCACGCTTAACTTCGGAGTTCTGATGGGATCCGGTGCTTTAGTGCTGGTATGATCGCATCCGACATGTATGCCACTCTCCTTCCTCTTATCCTCTCGCCCCGACGCTTCGCCGCGCCACGTGGGCCCCATTCCGCTCCCGCGTTTCTTCCTTCTACCATGACTCGGACGGCGAAACCGTTTTTCGATCTTTAGCGACCATGATTTGGATACTTAATGCGGAAATGCAAAAAGAAACACGCGAGTTTGAAAAACCGTAAACGAAGAAAATTCGAGGAAAAAAAAAGTGAAAAAAGGAATGCAACACGAGGACTTCCCAGGAGGTCACCCATCCTAGTACTACTCTCGCCCAAGCACGCTTAACTTCGGAGTTCTGATGGGATCCGGTGCTTTAGTGCTGGTATGATCGCATCCGACATGTATGCCACTCTCCTTCCTCTTATCCTCTCGCCCCGACGCTTCGCCGCGCCACGTGGGCCCCATTCCGCTCCCGCGTTTCTTCCTTCTACCATGACTCGGACGGCGAAACCGTTTTTCGATCTTTAGCGACCATGATTTGGATACTTAATGCGGAAATGCAAAAAGAAACACGCGAGTTTGAAAAAGGTTAAACGAAGAAAATTCGAGGAAAAAAAAAGTGAAAAAAGGAATGCAACACGAGGACTTCCCAGGAGGTCACCCATCCTAGTACTACTCTCGCCCAAGCACGCTTAACTTCGGAGTTCTGATGGGATCCGGTGCTTTAGTGCTGGTATGATCGCATCCGACATGTATGCCACTCTCCTTCCTCTTATCCTCTCGCCCCGACGCTTCGCCGCGCCACGTGGGCCCCATTCCGCTCCCGCGTTTCTTCCTTCTACCATGACTCGGACGGCGAAACCGTTTTTCGATCTTTAGCGACCATGATTTGGATACTTAATGCGGAAATGCAAAAAGAAACACGCGAGTTTGAAAAACCGTAAACGAAGAAAATTCGAGGAAAAAAAAAGTGAAAAAAGGAATGCAACACGAGGACTTCCCAGGAGGTCACCCATCCTAGTACTACTCTCGCCCAAGCACGCTTAACTTCGGAGTTCTGATGGGATCCGGTGCTTTAGTGCTGGTATGATCGCATCCGACATGTATGCCACTCTCCTTCCTCTTATCCTCTCGCCCCGACGCTTCGCCGCGCCACGTGGGCCCCATTCCGCTCCCGCGTTTCTTCCTTCTACCATGACTCGGACGGCGAAACCGTTTTTCGATCTTTAGCGACCATGATTTGGATACTTAATGCGGAAATGCAAAAAGAAACACGCGAGTTTGAAAAACCGTAAACGAAGAAAATTCGAGGAAAAAAAAAGTGAAAAAAGGAATGCAACACGAGGACTTCCCAGGAGGTCACCCATCCTAGTACTACTCTCGCCCAAGCACGCTTAACTTCGGAGTTCTGATGGGATCCGGTGCTTTAGTGCTGGTATGATCGCATCCGACATGTATGCCACTCTCCTTCCTCTTATCCTCTCGCCCCGACGCTTCGCCGCGCCACGTGGGCCCCATTCCGCTCCCGCGTTTCTTCCTTCTACCATGACTCGGACGGCGAAACCGTTTTTCGATCTTTAGCGACCATGATTTGGATACTTAATGCGGAAATGCAAAAAGAAACACGCGAGTTTGAAAAAGGTTAAACGAAGAAAATTCGAGGAAAAAAAAAGTGAAAAAAGGAATGCAACACGAGGACTTCCCAGGAGGTCACCCATCCTAGTACTACTCTCGCCCAAGCACGCTTAACTTCGGAGTTCTGATGGGATCCGGTGCTTTAGTGCTGGTATGATCGCATCCGACATGTATGCCACTCTCCTTCCTCTTATCCTCTCGCCCCGACGCTTCGCCGCGCCACGTGGGCCCCATTCCGCTCCCGCGTTTCTTCCTTCTACCATGACTCGGACGGCGAAACCGTTTTTCGATCTTTAGCGACCATGATTTGGATACTTAATGCGGAAATGCAAAAAGAAACACGCGAGTTTGAAAAAGGTTAAACGAAGAAAATTCGAGGAAAAAAAAAGTGAAAAAAGGAATGCAACACGAGGACTTCCCAGGAGGTCACCCATCCTAGTACTACTCTCGCCCAAGCACGCTTAACTTCGGAGTTCTGATGGGATCCGGTGCTTTAGTGCTGGTATGATCGCATCCGACATGTATGCCACTCTCCTTCCTCTTATCCTCTCGCCCCGACGCTTCGCCGCGCCACGTGGGCCCCATTCCGCTCCCGCGTTTCTTCCTTCTACCATGACTCGGACGGCGAAACCGTTTTTCGATCTTTAGCGACCATGATTTGGATACTTAATGCGGAAATGCAAAAAGAAACACGCGAGTTTGAAAAACCGTAAACGAAGAAAATTCGAGGAAAAAAAAAGTGAAAAAAGGAATGCAACACGAGGACTTCCCAGGAGGTCACCCATCCTAGTACTACTCTCGCCCAAGCACGCTTAACTTCGGAGTTCTGATGGGATCCGGTGCTTTAGTGCTGGTATGATCGCATCCGACATGTATGCCACTCTCCTTCCTCTTATCCTCTCGCCCCGACGCTTCGCCGCGCCACGTGGGCCCCATTCCGCTCCCGCGTTTCTTCCTTCTACCATGACTCGGACGGCGAAACCGTTTTTCGATCTTTAGCGACCATGATTTGGATACTTAATGCGGAAATGCAAAAAGAAACACGCGAGTTTGAAAAAGGTTAAACGAAGAAAATTCGAGGAAAAAAAAAGTGAAAAAAGGAATGCAACACGAGGACTTCCCAGGAGGTCACCCATCCTAGTACTACTCTCGCCCAAGCACGCTTAACTTCGGAGTTCTGATGGGATCCGGTGCTTTAGTGCTGGTATGATCGCATCCGACATGTATGCCACTCTCCTTCCTCTTATCCTCTCGCCCCGACGCTTCGCCGCGCCACGTGGGCCCCATTCCGCTCCCGCGTTTCTTCCTTCTACCATGACTCGGACGGCGAAACCGTTTTTCGATCTTTAGCGACCATGATTTGGATACTTAATGCGGAAATGCAAAAAGAAACACGCGAGTTTGAAAAAGGTTAAACGAAGAAAATTCGAGGAAAAAAAAAGTGAAAAAAGGAATGCAACACGAGGACTTCCCAGGAGGTCACCCATCCTAGTACTACTCTCGCCCAAGCACGCTTAACTTCGGAGTTCTGATGGGATCCGGTGCTTTAGTGCTGGTATGATCGCATCCGACATGTATGCCACTCTCCTTCCTCTTATCCTCTCGCCCCGACGCTTCGCCGCGCCACGTGGGCCCCATTCCGCTCCCGCGTTTCTTCCTTCTACCATGACTCGGACGGCGAAACCGTTTTTCGATCTTTAGCGACCATGATTTGGATACTTAATGCGGAAATGCAAAAAGAAACACGCGAGTTTGAAAAACCGTAAACGAAGAAAATTCGAGGAAAAAAAAAGTGAAAAAAGGAATGCAACACGAGGACTTCCCAGGAGGTCACCCATCCTAGTACTACTCTCGCCCAAGCACGCTTAACTTCGGAGTTCTGATGGGATCCGGTGCTTTAGTGCTGGTATGATCGCATCCGACATGTATGCCACTCTCCTTCCTCTTATCCTCTCGCCCCGACGCTTCGCCGCGCCACGTGGGCCCCATTCCGCTCCCGCGTTTCTTCCTTCTACCATGACTCGGACGGCGAAACCGTTTTTCGATCTTTAGCGACCATGATTTGGATACTTAATGCGGAAATGCAAAAAGAAACACGCGAGTTTGAAAAAGGTTAAACGAAGAAAATTCGAGGAAAAAAAAAGTGAAAAAAGGAATGCAACACGAGGACTTCCCAGGAGGTCACCCATCCTAGTACTACTCTCGCCCAAGCACGCTTAACTTCGGAGTTCTGATGGGATCCGGTGCTTTAGTGCTGGTATGATCGCATCCGACATGTATGCCACTCTCCTTCCTCTTATCCTCTCGCCCCGACGCTTCGCCGCGCCACGTGGGCCCCATTCCGCTCCCGCGTTTCTTCCTTCTACCATGACTCGGACGGCGAAACCGTTTTTCGATCTTTAGCGACCATGATTTGGATACTTAATGCGGAAATGCAAAAAGAAACACGCGAGTTTGAAAAACCGTAAACGAAGAAAATTCGAGGAAAAAAAAAGTGAAAAAAGGAATGCAACACGAGGACTTCCCAGGAGGTCACCCATCCTAGTACTACTCTCGCCCAAGCACGCTTAACTTCGGAGTTCTGATGGGATCCGGTGCTTTAGTGCTGGTATGATCGCATCCGACATGTATGCCACTCTCCTTCCTCTTATCCTCTCGCCCCGACGCTTCGCCGCGCCACGTGGGCCCCATTCCGCTCCCGCGTTTCTTCCTTCTACCATGACTCGGACGGCGAAACCGTTTTTCGATCTTTAGCGACCATGATTTGGATACTTAATGCGGAAATGCAAAAAGAAACACGCGAGTTTGAAAAACCGTAAACGAAGAAAATTCGAGGAAAAAAAAAGTGAAAAAAGGAATGCAACACGAGGACTTCCCAGGAGGTCACCCATCCTAGTACTACTCTCGCCCAAGCACGCTTAACTTCGGAGTTCTGATGGGATCCGGTGCTTTAGTGCTGGTATGATCGCATCCGACATGTATGCCACTCTCCTTCCTCTTATCCTCTCGCCCCGACGCTTCGCCGCGCCACGTGGGCCCCATTCCGCTCCCGCGTTTCTTCCTTCTACCATGACTCGGACGGCGAAACCGTTTTTCGATCTTTAGCGACCATGATTTGGATACTTAATGCGGAAATGCAAAAAGAAACACGCGAGTTTGAAAAAGGTTAAACGAAGAAAATTCGAGGAAAAAAAAAGTGAAAAAAGGAATGCAACACGAGGACTTCCCAGGAGGTCACCCATCCTAGTACTACTCTCGCCCAAGCACGCTTAACTTCGGAGTTCTGATGGGATCCGGTGCTTTAGTGCTGGTATGATCGCATCCGACATGTATGCCACTCTCCTTCCTCTTATCCTCTCGCCCCGACGCTTCGCCGCGCCACGTGGGCCCCATTCCGCTCCCGCGTTTCTTCCTTCTACCATGACTCGGACGGCGAAACCGTTTTTCGATCTTTAGCGACCATGATTTGGATACTTAATGCGGAAATGCAAAAAGAAACACGCGAGTTTGAAAAACCGTAAACGAAGAAAATTCGAGGAAAAAAAAAGTGAAAAAAGGAATGCAACACGAGGACTTCCCAGGAGGTCACCCATCCTAGTACTACTCTCGCCCAAGCACGCTTAACTTCGGAGTTCTGATGGGATCCGGTGCTTTAGTGCTGGTATGATCGCATCCGACATGTATGCCACTCTCCTTCCTCTTATCCTCTCGCCCCGACGCTTCGCCGCGCCACGTGGGCCCCATTCCGCTCCCGCGTTTCTTCCTTCTACCATGACTCGGACGGCGAAACCGTTTTTCGATCTTTAGCGACCATGATTTGGATACTTAATGCGGAAATGCAAAAAGAAACACGCGAGTTTGAAAAACCGTAAACGAAGAAAATTCGAGGAAAAAAAAAGTGAAAAAAGGAATGCAACACGAGGACTTCCCAGGAGGTCACCCATCCTAGTACTACTCTCGCCCAAGCACGCTTAACTTCGGAGTTCTGATGGGATCCGGTGCTTTAGTGCTGGTATGATCGCATCCGACATGTATGCCACTCTCCTTCCTCTTATCCTCTCGCCCCGACGCTTCGCCGCGCCACGTGGGCCCCATTCCGCTCCCGCGTTTCTTCCTTCTACCATGACTCGGACGGCGAAACCGTTTTTCGATCTTTAGCGACCATGATTTGGATACTTAATGCGGAAATGCAAAAAGAAACACGCGAGTTTGAAAAACCGTAAACGAAGAAAATTCGAGGAAAAAAAAAGTGAAAAAAGGAATGCAACACGAGGACTTCCCAGGAGGTCACCCATCCTAGTACTACTCTCGCCCAAGCACGCTTAACTTCGGAGTTCTGATGGGATCCGGTGCTTTAGTGCTGGTATGATCGCATCCGACATGTATGCCACTCTCCTTCCTCTTATCCTCTCGCCCCGACGCTTCGCCGCGCCACGTGGGCCCCATTCCGCTCCCGCGTTTCTTCCTTCTACCATGACTCGGACGGCGAAACCGTTTTTCGATCTTTAGCGACCATGATTTGGATACTTAATGCGGAAATGCAAAAAGAAACACGCGAGTTTGAAAAACCGTAAACGAAGAAAATTCGAGGAAAAAAAAAGTGAAAAAAGGAATGCAACACGAGGACTTCCCAGGAGGTCACCCATCCTAGTACTACTCTCGCCCAAGCACGCTTAACTTCGGAGTTCTGATGGGATCCGGTGCTTTAGTGCTGGTATGATCGCATCCGACATGTATGCCACTCTCCTTCCTCTTATCCTCTCGCCCCGACGCTTCGCCGCGCCACGTGGGCCCCATTCCGCTCCCGCGTTTCTTCCTTCTACCATGACTCGGACGGCGAAACCGTTTTTCGATCTTTAGCGACCATGATTTGGATACTTAATGCGGAAATGCAAAAAGAAACACGCGAGTTTGAAAAACCGTAAACGAAGAAAATTCGAGGAAAAAAAAAGTGAAAAAAGGAATGCAACACGAGGACTTCCCAGGAGGTCACCCATCCTAGTACTACTCTCGCCCAAGCACGCTTAACTTCGGAGTTCTGATGGGATCCGGTGCTTTAGTGCTGGTATGATCGCATCCGACATGTATGCCACTCTCCTTCCTCTTATCCTCTCGCCCCGACGCTTCGCCGCGCCACGTGGGCCCCATTCCGCTCCCGCGTTTCTTCCTTCTACCATGACTCGGACGGCGAAACCGTTTTTCGATCTTTAGCGACCATGATTTGGATACTTAATGCGGAAATGCAAAAAGAAACACGCGAGTTTGAAAAAGGTTAAACGAAGAAAATTCGAGGAAAAAAAAAGTGAAAAAAGGAATGCAACACGAGGACTTCCCAGGAGGTCACCCATCCTAGTACTACTCTCGCCCAAGCACGCTTAACTTCGGAGTTCTGATGGGATCCGGTGCTTTAGTGCTGGTATGATCGCATCCGACATGTATGCCACTCTCCTTCCTCTTATCCTCTCGCCCCGACGCTTCGCCGCGCCACGTGGGCCCCATTCCGCTCCCGCGTTTCTTCCTTCTACCATGACTCGGACGGCGAAACCGTTTTTCGATCTTTAGCGACCATGATTTGGATACTTAATGCGGAAATGCAAAAAGAAACACGCGAGTTTGAAAAAGGTTAAACGAAGAAAATTCGAGGAAAAAAAAAGTGAAAAAAGGAATGCAACACGAGGACTTCCCAGGAGGTCACCCATCCTAGTACTACTCTCGCCCAAGCACGCTTAACTTCGGAGTTCTGATGGGATCCGGTGCTTTAGTGCTGGTATGATCGCATCCGACATGTATGCCACTCTCCTTCCTCTTATCCTCTCGCCCCGACGCTTCGCCGCGCCACGTGGGCCCCATTCCGCTCCCGCGTTTCTTCCTTCTACCATGACTCGGACGGCGAAACCGTTTTTCGATCTTTAGCGACCATGATTTGGATACTTAATGCGGAAATGCAAAAAGAAACACGCGAGTTTGAAAAACCGTAAACGAAGAAAATTCGAGGAAAAAAAAAGTGAAAAAAGGAATGCAACACGAGGACTTCCCAGGAGGTCACCCATCCTAGTACTACTCTCGCCCAAGCACGCTTAACTTCGGAGTTCTGATGGGATCCGGTGCTTTAGTGCTGGTATGATCGCATCCGACATGTATGCCACTCTCCTTCCTCTTATCCTCTCGCCCCGACGCTTCGCCGCGCCACGTGGGCCCCATTCCGCTCCCGCGTTTCTTCCTTCTACCATGACTCGGACGGCGAAACCGTTTTTCGATCTTTAGCGACCATGATTTGGATACTTAATGCGGAAATGCAAAAAGAAACACGCGAGTTTGAAAAAGGTTAAACGAAGAAAATTCGAGGAAAAAAAAAGTGAAAAAAGGAATGCAACACGAGGACTTCCCAGGAGGTCACCCATCCTAGTACTACTCTCGCCCAAGCACGCTTAACTTCGGAGTTCTGATGGGATCCGGTGCTTTAGTGCTGGTATGATCGCATCCGACATGTATGCCACTCTCCTTCCTCTTATCCTCTCGCCCCGACGCTTCGCCGCGCCACGTGGGCCCCATTCCGCTCCCGCGTTTCTTCCTTCTACCATGACTCGGACGGCGAAACCGTTTTTCGATCTTTAGCGACCATGATTTGGATACTTAATGCGGAAATGCAAAAAGAAACACGCGAGTTTGAAAAAGGTTAAACGAAGAAAATTCGAGGAAAAAAAAAGTGAAAAAAGGAATGCAACACGAGGACTTCCCAGGAGGTCACCCATCCTAGTACTACTCTCGCCCAAGCACGCTTAACTTCGGAGTTCTGATGGGATCCGGTGCTTTAGTGCTGGTATGATCGCATCCGACATGTATGCCACTCTCCTTCCTCTTATCCTCTCGCCCCGACGCTTCGCCGCGCCACGTGGGCCCCATTCCGCTCCCGCGTTTCTTCCTTCTACCATGACTCGGACGGCGAAACCGTTTTTCGATCTTTAGCGACCATGATTTGGATACTTAATGCGGAAATGCAAAAAGAAACACGCGAGTTTGAAAAAGGTTAAACGAAGAAAATTCGAGGAAAAAAAAAGTGAAAAAAGGAATGCAACACGAGGACTTCCCAGGAGGTCACCCATCCTAGTACTACTCTCGCCCAAGCACGCTTAACTTCGGAGTTCTGATGGGATCCGGTGCTTTAGTGCTGGTATGATCGCATCCGACATGTATGCCACTCTCCTTCCTCTTATCCTCTCGCCCCGACGCTTCGCCGCGCCACGTGGGCCCCATTCCGCTCCCGCGTTTCTTCCTTCTACCATGACTCGGACGGCGAAACCGTTTTTCGATCTTTAGCGACCATGATTTGGATACTTAATGCGGAAATGCAAAAAGAAACACGCGAGTTTGAAAAACCGTAAACGAAGAAAATTCGAGGAAAAAAAAAGTGAAAAAAGGAATGCAACACGAGGACTTCCCAGGAGGTCACCCATCCTAGTACTACTCTCGCCCAAGCACGCTTAACTTCGGAGTTCTGATGGGATCCGGTGCTTTAGTGCTGGTATGATCGCATCCGACATGTATGCCACTCTCCTTCCTCTTATCCTCTCGCCCCGACGCTTCGCCGCGCCACGTGGGCCCCATTCCGCTCCCGCGTTTCTTCCTTCTACCATGACTCGGACGGCGAAACCGTTTTTCGATCTTTAGCGACCATGATTTGGATACTTAATGCGGAAATGCAAAAAGAAACACGCGAGTTTGAAAAACCGTAAACGAAGAAAATTCGAGGAAAAAAAAAGTGAAAAAAGGAATGCAACACGAGGACTTCCCAGGAGGTCACCCATCCTAGTACTACTCTCGCCCAAGCACGCTTAACTTCGGAGTTCTGATGGGATCCGGTGCTTTAGTGCTGGTATGATCGCATCCGACATGTATGCCACTCTCCTTCCTCTTATCCTCTCGCCCCGACGCTTCGCCGCGCCACGTGGGCCCCATTCCGCTCCCGCGTTTCTTCCTTCTACCATGACTCGGACGGCGAAACCGTTTTTCGATCTTTAGCGACCATGATTTGGATACTTAATGCGGAAATGCAAAAAGAAACACGCGAGTTTGAAAAAGGTTAAACGAAGAAAATTCGAGGAAAAAAAAAGTGAAAAAAGGAATGCAACACGAGGACTTCCCAGGAGGTCACCCATCCTAGTACTACTCTCGCCCAAGCACGCTTAACTTCGGAGTTCTGATGGGATCCGGTGCTTTAGTGCTGGTATGATCGCATCCGACATGTATGCCACTCTCCTTCCTCTTATCCTCTCGCCCCGACGCTTCGCCGCGCCACGTGGGCCCCATTCCGCTCCCGCGTTTCTTCCTTCTACCATGACTCGGACGGCGAAACCGTTTTTCGATCTTTAGCGACCATGATTTGGATACTTAATGCGGAAATGCAAAAAGAAACACGCGAGTTTGAAAAACCGTAAACGAAGAAAATTCGAGGAAAAAAAAAGTGAAAAAAGGAATGCAACACGAGGACTTCCCAGGAGGTCACCCATCCTAGTACTACTCTCGCCCAAGCACGCTTAACTTCGGAGTTCTGATGGGATCCGGTGCTTTAGTGCTGGTATGATCGCATCCGACATGTATGCCACTCTCCTTCCTCTTATCCTCTCGCCCCGACGCTTCGCCGCGCCACGTGGGCCCCATTCCGCTCCCGCGTTTCTTCCTTCTACCATGACTCGGACGGCGAAACCGTTTTTCGATCTTTAGCGACCATGATTTGGATACTTAATGCGGAAATGCAAAAAGAAACACGCGAGTTTGAAAAACCGTAAACGAAGAAAATTCGAGGAAAAAAAAAGTGAAAAAAGGAATGCAACACGAGGACTTCCCAGGAGGTCACCCATCCTAGTACTACTCTCGCCCAAGCACGCTTAACTTCGGAGTTCTGATGGGATCCGGTGCTTTAGTGCTGGTATGATCGCATCCGACATGTATGCCACTCTCCTTCCTCTTATCCTCTCGCCCCGACGCTTCGCCGCGCCACGTGGGCCCCATTCCGCTCCCGCGTTTCTTCCTTCTACCATGACTCGGACGGCGAAACCGTTTTTCGATCTTTAGCGACCATGATTTGGATACTTAATGCGGAAATGCAAAAAGAAACACGCGAGTTTGAAAAAGGTTAAACGAAGAAAATTCGAGGAAAAAAAAAGTGAAAAAAGGAATGCAACACGAGGACTTCCCAGGAGGTCACCCATCCTAGTACTACTCTCGCCCAAGCACGCTTAACTTCGGAGTTCTGATGGGATCCGGTGCTTTAGTGCTGGTATGATCGCATCCGACATGTATGCCACTCTCCTTCCTCTTATCCTCTCGCCCCGACGCTTCGCCGCGCCACGTGGGCCCCATTCCGCTCCCGCGTTTCTTCCTTCTACCATGACTCGGACGGCGAAACCGTTTTTCGATCTTTAGCGACCATGATTTGGATACTTAATGCGGAAATGCAAAAAGAAACACGCGAGTTTGAAAAACCGTAAACGAAGAAAATTCGAGGAAAAAAAAAGTGAAAAAAGGAATGCAACACGAGGACTTCCCAGGAGGTCACCCATCCTAGTACTACTCTCGCCCAAGCACGCTTAACTTCGGAGTTCTGATGGGATCCGGTGCTTTAGTGCTGGTATGATCGCATCCGACATGTATGCCACTCTCCTTCCTCTTATCCTCTCGCCCCGACGCTTCGCCGCGCCACGTGGGCCCCATTCCGCTCCCGCGTTTCTTCCTTCTACCATGACTCGGACGGCGAAACCGTTTTTCGATCTTTAGCGACCATGATTTGGATACTTAATGCGGAAATGCAAAAAGAAACACGCGAGTTTGAAAAACCGTAAACGAAGAAAATTCGAGGAAAAAAAAAGTGAAAAAAGGAATGCAACACGAGGACTTCCCAGGAGGTCACCCATCCTAGTACTACTCTCGCCCAAGCACGCTTAACTTCGGAGTTCTGATGGGATCCGGTGCTTTAGTGCTGGTATGATCGCATCCGACATGTATGCCACTCTCCTTCCTCTTATCCTCTCGCCCCGACGCTTCGCCGCGCCACGTGGGCCCCATTCCGCTCCCGCGTTTCTTCCTTCTACCATGACTCGGACGGCGAAACCGTTTTTCGATCTTTAGCGACCATGATTTGGATACTTAATGCGGAAATGCAAAAAGAAACACGCGAGTTTGAAAAAGGTTAAACGAAGAAAATTCGAGGAAAAAAAAAGTGAAAAAAGGAATGCAACACGAGGACTTCCCAGGAGGTCACCCATCCTAGTACTACTCTCGCCCAAGCACGCTTAACTTCGGAGTTCTGATGGGATCCGGTGCTTTAGTGCTGGTATGATCGCATCCGACATGTATGCCACTCTCCTTCCTCTTATCCTCTCGCCCCGACGCTTCGCCGCGCCACGTGGGCCCCATTCCGCTCCCGCGTTTCTTCCTTCTACCATGACTCGGACGGCGAAACCGTTTTTCGATCTTTAGCGACCATGATTTGGATACTTAATGCGGAAATGCAAAAAGAAACACGCGAGTTTGAAAAACCGTAAACGAAGAAAATTCGAGGAAAAAAAAAGTGAAAAAAGGAATGCAACACGAGGACTTCCCAGGAGGTCACCCATCCTAGTACTACTCTCGCCCAAGCACGCTTAACTTCGGAGTTCTGATGGGATCCGGTGCTTTAGTGCTGGTATGATCGCATCCGACATGTATGCCACTCTCCTTCCTCTTATCCTCTCGCCCCGACGCTTCGCCGCGCCACGTGGGCCCCATTCCGCTCCCGCGTTTCTTCCTTCTACCATGACTCGGACGGCGAAACCGTTTTTCGATCTTTAGCGACCATGATTTGGATACTTAATGCGGAAATGCAAAAAGAAACACGCGAGTTTGAAAAAGGTTAAACGAAGAAAATTCGAGGAAAAAAAAAGTGAAAAAAGGAATGCAACACGAGGACTTCCCAGGAGGTCACCCATCCTAGTACTACTCTCGCCCAAGCACGCTTAACTTCGGAGTTCTGATGGGATCCGGTGCTTTAGTGCTGGTATGATCGCATCCGACATGTATGCCACTCTCCTTCCTCTTATCCTCTCGCCCCGACGCTTCGCCGCGCCACGTGGGCCCCATTCCGCTCCCGCGTTTCTTCCTTCTACCATGACTCGGACGGCGAAACCGTTTTTCGATCTTTAGCGACCATGATTTGGATACTTAATGCGGAAATGCAAAAAGAAACACGCGAGTTTGAAAAACCGTAAACGAAGAAAATTCGAGGAAAAAAAAAGTGAAAAAAGGAATGCAACACGAGGACTTCCCAGGAGGTCACCCATCCTAGTACTACTCTCGCCCAAGCACGCTTAACTTCGGAGTTCTGATGGGATCCGGTACTTTAGTGCTGGTATGATCGCATCCGACATGTATGCCACTCTCCTTCCTCTTATCCTCTCGCCCCGACGCTTCGCCGCGCCACGTGGGCCCCATTCCGCTCCCGCGTTTCTTCCTTCTACCATGACTCGGACGGCGAAACCGTTTTTCGATCTTTAGCGACCATGATTTGGATACTTAATGCGGAAATGCAAAAAGAAACACGCGAGTTTGAAAAAGGTTAAACGAAGAAAATTCGAGGAAAAAAAAAGTGAAAAAAGGAATGCAACACGAGGACTTCCCAGGAGGTCACCCATCCTAGTACTACTCTCACCCAAGCACGCTTAACTTCGGAGTTCTGATGGGATCCGGTGCTTTAGTGCTGGTATGATCGCATCCGACATGTATGCCACTCTCCTTCCTCTTATCCTCTCGCCCCGACGCTTCGCCGCGCCACGTGGGCCCCATTCCGCTCCCGCGTTTCTTCCTTCTACCATGACTCGGACGGCGAAACCGTTTTTCGATCTTTAGCGACCATGATTTGGATACTTAATGCGGAAATGCAAAAAGAAACACGCGAGTTTGAAAAAGGTTAAACGAAGAAAATTCGAGGAAAAAAAAAGTGAAAAAAGGAATGCAACACGAGGACTTCCCAGGAGGTCACCCATCCTAGTACTACTCTCGCCCAAGCACGCTTAACTTCGGAGTTCTGATGGGATCCGGTGCTTTAGTGCTGGTATGATCGCATCCGACATGTATGCCACTCTCCTTCCTCTTATCCTCTCGCCCCGACGCTTCGCCGCGCCACGTGGGCCCCATTCCGCTCCCGCGTTTCTTCCTTCTACCATGACTCGGACGGCGAAACCGTTTTTCGATCTTTAGCGACCATGATTTGGATACTTAATGCGGAAATGCAAAAAGAAACACGCGAGTTTGAAAAACCGTAAACGAAGAAAATTCGAGGAAAAAAAAAGTGAAAAAAGGAATGCAACACGAGGACTTCCCAGGAGGTCACCCATCCTAGTACTACTCTCGCCCAAGCACGCTTAACTTCGGAGTTCTGATGGGATCCGGTGCTTTAGTGCTGGTATGATCGCATCCGACATGTATGCCACTCTCCTTCCTCTTATCCTCTCGCCCCGACGCTTCGCCGCGCCACGTGGGCCCCATTCCGCTCCCGCGTTTCTTCCTTCTACCATGACTCGGACGGCGAAACCGTTTTTCGATCTTTAGCGACCATGATTTGGATACTTAATGCGGAAATGCAAAAAGAAACACGCGAGTTTGAAAAACCGTAAACGAAGAAAATTCGAGGAAAAAAAAAGTGAAAAAAGGAATGCAACACGAGGACTTCCCAGGAGGTCACCCATCCTAGTACTACTCTCGCCCAAGCACGCTTAACTTCGGAGTTCTGATGGGATCCGGTGCTTTAGTGCTGGTATGATCGCATCCGACATGTATGCCACTCTCCTTCCTCTTATCCTCTCGCCCCGACGCTTCGCCGCGCCACGTGGGCCCCATTCCGCTCCCGCGTTTCTTCCTTCTACCATGACTCGGACGGCGAAACCGTTTTTCGATCTTTAGCGACCATGATTTGGATACTTAATGCGGAAATGCAAAAAGAAACACGCGAGTTTGAAAAAGGTTAAACGAAGAAAATTCGAGGAAAAAAAAAGTGAAAAAAGGAATGCAACACGAGGACTTCCCAGGAGGTCACCCATCCTAGTACTACTCTCGCCCAAGCACGCTTAACTTCGGAGTTCTGATGGGATCCGGTGCTTTAGTGCTGGTATGATCGCATCCGACATGTATGCCACTCTCCTTCCTCTTATCCTCTCGCCCCGACGCTTCGCCGCGCCACGTGGGCCCCATTCCGCTCCCGCGTTTCTTCCTTCTACCATGACTCGGACGGCGAAACCGTTTTTCGATCTTTAGCGACCATGATTTGGATACTTAATGCGGAAATGCAAAAAGAAACACGCGAGTTTGAAAAACCGTAAACGAAGAAAATTCGAGGAAAAAAAAAGTGAAAAAAGGAATGCAACACGAGGACTTCCCAGGAGGTCACCCATCCTAGTACTACTCTCGCCCAAGCACGCTTAACTTCGGAGTTCTGATGGGATCCGGTGCTTTAGTGCTGGTATGATCGCATCCGACATGTATGCCACTCTCCTTCCTCTTATCCTCTCGCCCCGACGCTTCGCCGCGCCACGTGGGCCCCATTCCGCTCCCGCGTTTCTTCCTTGTACCATGACTCGGACGGCGAAACCGTTTTTCGATCTTTAGCGACCATGATTTGGATACTTAATGCGGAAATGCAAAAAGAAACACGCGAGTTTGAAAAAGGTTAAACGAAGAAAATTCGAGGGAAAAAAAAGTGAAAAAAGGAATGCAACACGAGGACTTCCCAGGAGGTCACCCATCCTAGTACTACTCTCGCCCAAGCACGCTTAACTTCGGAGTTCTGATGGGATCCGGTGCTTTAGTGCTGGTATGATCGCATCCGACATGTATGCCACTCTCCTTCCTCTTATCCTCTCGCCCCGACGCTTCGCCGCGCCACGTGGGCCCCATTCCGCTCCCGCGTTTCTTCCTTCTACCATGACTCGGACGGCGAAACCGTTTTTCGATCTTTAGCGACCATGATTTGGATACTTAATGCGGAAATGCAAAAAGAAACACGCGAGTTTGAAAAACCGTAAACGAAGAAAATTCGAGGAAAAAAAAAGTGAAAAAAGGAATGCAACACGAGGACTTCCCAGGAGGTCACCCATCCTAGTACTACTCTCGCCCAAGCACGCTTAACTTCGGAGTTCTGATGGGATCCGGTGCTTTAGTGCTGGTATGATCGCATCCGACATGTATGCCACTCTCCTTCCTCTTATCCTCTCGCCCCGACGCTTCGCCGCGCCACGTGGGCCCCATTCCGCTCCCGCGTTTCTTCCTTCTACCATGACTCGGACGGCGAAACCGTTTTTCGATCTTTAGCGACCATGATTTGGATACTTAATGCGGAAATGCAAAAAGAAACACGCGAGTTTGAAAAACCGTAAACGAAGAAAATTCGAGGAAAAAAAAAGTGAAAAAAGGAATGCAACACGAGGACTTCCCAGGAGGTCACCCATCCTAGTACTACTCTCGCCCAAGCACGCTTAACTTCGGAGTTCTGATGGGATCCGGTGCTTTAGTGCTGGTATGATCGCATCCGACATGTATGCCACTCTCCTTCCTCTTATCCTCTCGCCCCGACGCTTCGCCGCGCCACGTGGGCCCCATTCCGCTCCCGCGTTTCTTCCTTCTACCATGACTCGGACGGCGAAACCGTTTTTCGATCTTTAGCGACCATGATTTGGATACTTAATGCGGAAATGCAAAAAGAAACACGCGAGTTTGAAAAAGGTTAAACGAAGAAAATTCGAGGAAAAAAAAAGTGAAAAAAGGAATGCAACACGAGGACTTCCCAGGAGGTCACCCATCCTAGTACTACTCTCGCCCAAGCACGCTTAACTTCGGAGTTCTGATGGGATCCGGTGCTTTAGTGCTGGTATGATCGCATCCGACATGTATGCCACTCTCCTTCCTCTTATCCTCTCGCCCCGACGCTTCGCCGCGCCACGTGGGCCCCATTCCGCTCCCGCGTTTCTTCCTTCTACCATGACTCGGACGGCGAAACCGTTTTTCGATCTTTAGCGACCATGATTTGGATACTTAATGCGGAAATGCAAAAAGAAACACGCGAGTTTGAAAAACCGTAAACGAAGAAAATTCGAGGAAAAAAAAAGTGAAAAAAGGAATGCAACACGAGGACTTCCCAGGAGGTCACCCATCCTAGTACTACTCTCGCCCAAGCACGCTTAACTTCGGAGTTCTGATGGGATCCGGTGCTTTAGTGCTGGTATGATCGCATCCGACATGTATGCCACTCTCCTTCCTCTTATCCTCTCGCCCCGACGCTTCGCCGCGCCACGTGGGCCCCATTCCGCTCCCGCGTTTCTTCCTTCTACCATGACTCGGACGGCGAAACCGTTTTTCGATCTTTAGCGACCATGATTTGGATACTTAATGCGGAAATGCAAAAAGAAACACGCGAGTTTGAAAAACCGTAAACGAAGAAAATTCGAGGAAAAAAAAAGTGAAAAAAGGAATGCAACACGAGGACTTCCCAGGAGGTCACCCATCCTAGTACTACTCTCGCCCAAGCACGCTTAACTTCGGAGTTCTGATGGGATCCGGTGCTTTAGTGCTGGTATGATCGCATCCGACATGTATGCCACTCTCCTTCCTCTTATCCTCTCGCCCCGACGCTTCGCCGCGCCACGTGGGCCCCATTCCGCTCCCGGTTTCTTCCTTCTACCATGACTCGGACGGCGAAACCGTTTTTCGATCTTTAGCGACCATGATTTGGATACTTAATGCGGAAATGCAAAAAGAAACACGCGAGTTTGAAAAACCGTAAACGAAGAAAATTCGAGGAAAAAAAAAGTGAAAAAAGGAATGCAACACGAGGACTTCCCAGGAGGTCACCCATCCTAGTACTACTCTCGCCCAAGCACGCTTAACTTCGGAGTTCTGATGGGATCCGGTGCTTTAGTGCTGGTATGATCGCATCCGACATGTATGCCACTCTCCTTCCTCTTATCCTCTCGCCCCGACGCTTCGCCGCGCCACGTGGGCCCCATTCCGCTCCCGCGTTTCTTCCTTCTACCATGACTCGGACGGCGAAACCGTTTTTCGATCTTTAGCGACCATGATTTGGATACTTAATGCGGAAATGCAAAAAGAAACACGCGAGTTTGAAAACGGTTAAACGAAGAAAATTCGAGGAAAAAAAAAGTGAAAAAAGGAATGCAACACGAGGACTTCCCAGGAGGTCACCCATCCTAGTACTACTACAGCCCAAGCACGCTTAACTTCGGAGTTCTGATGGGATCCGGTGCTTTAGTGCTGGTATGATCGCATCCGACATGTATGCCACTCTCCTTCCTCTTATCCTCTCGCCCCGACGCTTCGCCGCGCCACGTGGGCCCCATTCCGCTCCCGCGTTTCTTCCTTCTACCATGACTCGGACGGCGAAACCGTTTTTCGATCTTTAGCGACCATGATTTGGATACTTAATGCGGAAATGCAAAAAGAAACACGCGAGTTTGAAAAACCGTAAACGAAGAAAATTCGAGGAAAAAAAAAGTGAAAAAAGGAATGCAACACGAGGACTTCCCAGGAGGTCACCCATCCTAGTACTACTCTCGCCCAAGCACGCTTAACTTCGGAGTTCTGATGGGATCCGGTGCTTTAGTGCTGGTATGATCGCATCCGACATGTATGCCACTCTCCTTCCTCTTATCCTCTCGCCCCGACGCTTCGCCGCGCCACGTGGGCCCCATTCCGCTCCCGCGTTTCTTCCTTCTACCATGACTCGGACGGCGAAACCGTTTTTCGATCTTTAGCGACCATGATTTGGATACTTAATGCGGAAATGCAAAAAGAAACACGCGAGTTTGAAAAACCGTAAACGAAGAAAATTCGAGGAAAAAAAAAGTGAAAAAAGGAATGCAACACGAGGACTTCCCAGGAGGTCACCCATCCTAGTACTACTCTCGCCCAAGCACGCTTAACTTCGGAGTTCTGATGGGATCCGGTGCTTTAGTGCTGGTATGATCGCATCCGACATGTATGCCACTCTCCTTCCTCTTATCCTCTCGCCCCGACGCTTCGCCGCGCCACGTGGGCCCCATTCCGCTCCCGCGTTTCTTCCTTCTACCATGACTCGGACGGCGAAACCGTTTTTCGATCTTTAGCGACCATGATTTGGATACTTAATGCGGAAATGCAAAAAGAAACACGCGAGTTTGAAAAAGGTTAAACGAAGAAAATTCGAGGAAAAAAAAAGTGAAAAAAGGAATGCAACACGAGGACTTCCCAGGAGGTCACCCATCCTAGTACTACTCTCGCCCAAGCACGCTTAACTTCGGAGTTCTGATGGGATCCGGTGCTTTAGTGCTGGTATGATCGCATCCGACATGTATGCCACTCTCCTTCCTCTTATCCTCTCGCCCCGACGCTTCGCCGCGCCACGTGGGCCCCATTCCGCTCCCGCGTTTCTTCCTTCTACCATGACTCGGACGGCGAAACCGTTTTTCGATCTTTAGCGACCATGATTTGGATACTTAATGCGGAAATGCAAAAAGAAACACGCGAGTTTGAAAAACCGTAAACGAAGAAAATTCGAGGAAAAAAAAAGTGAAAAAAGGAATGCAACACGAGGACTTCCCAGGAGGTCACCCATCCTAGTACTACTCTCGCCCAAGCACGCTTAACTTCGGAGTTCTGATGGGATCCGGTGCTTTAGTGCTGGTATGATCGCATCCGACATGTATGCCACTCTCCTTCCTCTTATCCTCTCGCCCCGACGCTTCGCCGCGCCACGTGGGCCCCATTCCGCTCCCGCGTTTCTTCCTTCTACCATGACTCGGACGGCGAAACCGTTTTTCGATCTTTAGCGACCATGATTTGGATACTTAATGCGGAAATGCAAAAAGAAACACGCGAGTTTGAAAAACGGTAAACGAAGAAAATTCGAGGAAAAAAAAAGTGAAAAAAGGAATGCAACACGAGGACTTCCCAGGAGGTCACCCATCCTAGTACTACTCTCGCCCAAGCACGCTTAACTTCGGAGTTCTGATGGGATCCGGTGCTTTAGTGCTGGTATGATCGCATCCGACATGTATGCCACTCTCCTTCCTCTTATCCTCTCGCCCCGACGCTTCGCCGCGCCACGTGGGCCCCATTCCGCTCCCGCGTTTCTTCCTTCTACCATGACTCGGACGGCGAAACCGTTTTTCGATCTTTAGCGACCATGATTTGGATACTTAATGCGGAAATGCAAAAAGAAACACGCGAGTTTGAAAAACCGTAAACGAAGAAAATTCGAGGAAAAAAAAAGTGAAAAAAGGAATGCAACACGAGGACTTCCCAGGAGGTCACCCATCCTAGTACTACTCTCGCCCAAGCACGCTTAACTTCGGAGTTCTGATGGGATCCGGTGCTTTAGTGCTGGTATGATCGCATCCGACATGTATGCCACTCTCCTTCCTCTTATCCTCTCGCCCCGACGCTTCGCCGCGCCACGTGGGCCCCATTCCGCTCCCGCGTTTCTTCCTTCTACCATGACTCGGACGGCGAAACCGTTTTTCGATCTTTAGCGACCATGATTTGGATACTTAATGCGGAAATGCAAAAAGAAACACGCGAGTTTGAAAAACCGTAAACGAAGAAAATTCGAGGAAAAAAAAAGTGAAAAAAGGAATGCAACACGAGGACTTCCCAGGAGGTCACCCATCCTAGTACTACTCTCGCCCAAGCACGCTTAACTTCGGAGTTCTGATGGGATCCGGTGCTTTAGTGCTGGTATGATCGCATCCGACATGTATGCCACTCTCCTTCCTCTTATCCTCTCGCCCCGACGCTTCGCCGCGCCACGTGGGCCCCATTCCGCTCCCGCGTTTCTTCCTTCTACCATGACTCGGACGGCGAAACCGTTTTTCGATCTTTAGCGACCATGATTTGGATACTTAATGCGGAAATGCAAAAAGAAACACGCGAGTTTGAAAAACCGTAAACGAAGAAAATTCGAGGAAAAAAAAAGTGAAAAAAGGAATGCAACACGAGGACTTCCCAGGAGGTCACCCATCCTAGTACTACTCTCGCCCAAGCACGCTTAACTTCGGAGTTCTGATGGGATCCGGTGCTTTAGTGCTGGTATGATCGCATCCGACATGTATGCCACTCTCCTTCCTCTTATCCTCTCGCCCCGACGCTTCGCCGCGCCACGTGGGCCCCATTCCGCTCCCGCGTTTCTTCCTTCTACCATGACTCGGACGGCGAAACCGTTTTTCGATCTTTAGCGACCATGATTTGGATACTTAATGCGGAAATGCAAAAAGAAACACGCGAGTTTGAAAAACCGTAAACGAAGAAAATTCGAGGAAAAAAAAAGTGAAAAAAGGAATGCAACACGAGGACTTCCCAGGAGGACACCCATCCTAGTACTACTCTCGCCCAAGCACGCTTAACTTCGGAGTTCTGATGGGATCCGGTGCTTTAGTGCTGGTATGATCGCATCCGACATGTATGCCACTCTCCTTCCTCTTATCCTCTCGCCCCGACGCTTCGCCGCGCCACGTGGGCCCCATTCCGCTCCCGCGTTTCTTCCTTCTACCATGACTCGGACGGCGAAACCGTTTTTCGATCTTTAGCGACCATGATTTGGATACTTAATGCGGAAATGCAAAAAGAAACACGCGAGTTTGAAAAACCGTAAACGAAGAAAATTCGAGGAAAAAAAAAGTGAAAAAAGGAATGCAACACGAGGACTTCCCAGGAGGTCACCCATCCTAGTACTACTCTCGCCCAAGCACGCTTAACTTCGGAGTTCTGATGGGATCCGGTGCTTTAGTGCTGGTATGATCGCATCCGACATGTATGCCACTCTCCTTCCTCTTATCCTCTCGCCCCGACGCTTCGCCGCGCCACGTGGGCCCCATTCCGCTCCCGCGTTTCTTCCTTCTACCATGACTCGGACGGCGAAACCGTTTTTCGATCTTTAGCGACCATGATTTGGATACTTAATGCGGAAATGCAAAAAGAAACACGCGAGTTTGAAAAACCGTAAACGAAGAAAATTCGAGGAAAAAAAAAGTGAAAAAAGGAATGCAACACGAGGACTTCCCAGGAGGTCACCCATCCTAGTACTACTCTCGCCCAAGCACGCTTAACTTCGGAGTTCTGATGGGATCCGGTGCTTTAGTGCTGGTATGATCGCATCCGACATGTATGCCACTCTCCTTCCTCTTATCCTCTCGCCCCGACGCTTCGCCGCGCCACGTGGGCCCCATTCCGCTCCCGCGTTTCTTCCTTCTACCATGACTCGGACGGCGAAACCGTTTTTCGATCTTTAGCGACCATGATTTGGATACTTAATGCGGAAATGCAAAAAGAAACACGCGAGTTTGAAAAACCGTAAACGAAGAAAATTCGAGGAAAAAAAAAGTGAAAAAAGGAATGCAACACGAGGACTTCCCAGGAGGTCACCCATCCTAGTACTACTCTCGCCCAAGCACGCTTAACTTCGGAGTTCTGATGGGATCCGGTGCTTTAGTGCTGGTATGATCGCATCCGACATGTATGCCACTCTCCTTCCTCTTATCCTCTCGCCCCGACGCTTCGCCGCGCCACGTGGGCCCCATTCCGCTCCCGCGTTTCTTCCTTCTACCATGACTCGGACGGCGAAACCGTTTTTCGATCTTTAGCGACCATGATTTGGATACTTAATGCGGAAATGCAAAAAGAAACACGCGAGTTTGAAAAAGGTTAAACGAAGAAAATTCGAGGAAAAAAAAAGTGAAAAAAGGAATGCAACACGAGGACTTCCCAGGAGGTCACCCATCCTAGTACTACTCTCGCCCAAGCACGCTTAACTTCGGAGTTCTGATGGGATCCGGTGCTTTAGTGCTGGTATGATCGCATCCGACATGTATGCCACTCTCCTTCCTCTTATCCTCTCGCCCCGACGCTTCGCCGCGCCACGTGGGCCCCATTCCGCTCCCGCGTTTCTTCCTTCTACCATGACTCGGACGGCGAAACCGTTTTTCGATCTTTAGCGACCATGATTTGGATACTTAATGCGGAAATGCAAAAAGAAACACGCGAGTTTGAAAAACCGTAAACGAAGAAAATTCGAGGAAAAAAAAAGTGAAAAAAGGAATGCAACACGAGGACTTCCCAGGAGGTCACCCATCCTAGTACTACTCTCGCCCAAGCACGCTTAACTTCGGAGTTCTGATGGGATCCGGTGCTTTAGTGCTGGTATGATCGCATCCGACATGTATGCCACTCTCCTTCCTCTTATCCTCTCGCCCCGACGCTTCGCCGCGCCACGTGGGCCCCATTCCGCTCCCGCGTTTCTTCCTTCTACCATGACTCGGACGGCGAAACCGTTTTTCGATCTTTAGCGACCATGATTTGGATACTTAATGCGGAAATGCAAAAAGAAACACGCGAGTTTGAAAAACCGTAAACGAAGAAAATTCGAGGAAAAAAAAAGTGAAAAAAGGAATGCAACACGAGGACTTCCCAGGAGGTCACCCATCCTAGTACTACTCTCGCCCAAGCACGCTTAACTTCGGAGTTCTGATGGGATCCGGTGCTTTAGTGCTGGTATGATCGCATCCGACATGTATGCCACTCTCCTTCCTCTTATCCTCTCGCCCCGACGCTTCGCCGCGCCACGTGGGCCCCATTCCGCTCCCGCGTTTCTTCCTTCTACCATGACTCGGACGGCGAAACCGTTTTTCGATCTTTAGCGACCATGATTTGGATACTTAATGCGGAAATGCAAAAAGAAACACGCGAGTTTGAAAAACCGTAAACGAAGAAAATTCGAGGAAAAAAAAAGTGAAAAAAGGAATGCAACACGAGGACTTCCCAGGAGGTCACCCATCCAAGTACTACTCTCGCCCAAGCACGCTTAACTTCGGAGTTCTGATGGGATCCGGTGCTTTAGTGCTGGTATGATCGCATCCGACATGTATGCCACTCTCCTTCCTCTTATCCTCTCGCCCCGACGCTTCGCCGCGCCACGTGGGCCCCATTCCGCTCCCGCGTTTCTTCCTTCTACCATGACTCGGACGGCGAAACCGTTTTTCGATCTTTAGCGACCATGATTTGGATACTTAATGCGGAAATGCAAAAAGAAACACGCGAGTTTGAAAAACCGTAAACGAAGAAAATTCGAGGAAAAAAAAAGTGAAAAAAGGAATGCAACACGAGGACTTCCCAGGAGGTCACCCATCCTAGTACTACTCTCGCCCAAGCACGCTTAACTTCGGAGTTCTGATGGGATCCGGTGCTTTAGTGCTGGTATGATCGCATCCGACATGTATGCCACTCTCCTTCCTCTTATCCTCTCGCCCCGACGCTTCGCCGCGCCACGTGGGCCCCATTCCGCTCCCGCGTTTCTTCCTTCTACCATGACTCGGACGGCGAAACCGTTTTTCGATCTTTAGCGACCATGATTTGGATACTTAATGCGGAAATGCAAAAAGAAACACGCGAGTTTGAAAAACCGTAAACGAAGAAAATTCGAGGAAAAAAAAAGTGAAAAAGGAATGCAACACGAGGACTTCCCAGGAGGTCACCCATCCTAGTACTACTCTCGCCCAAGCACGCTTAACTTCGGAGTTCTGATGGGATCCGGTGCTTTAGTGCTGGTATGATCGCATCCGACATGTATGCCACTCTCCTTCCTCTTATCCTCTCGCCCCGACGCTTCGCCGCGCCACGTGGGCCCCATTCCGCTCCCGCGTTTCTTCCTTCTACCATGACTCGGACGGCGAAACCGTTTTTCGATCTTTAGCGACCATGATTTGGATACTTAATGCGGAAATGCAAAAAGAAACACGCGAGTTTGAAAAACCGTAAACGAAGAAAATTCGAGGAAAAAAAAGTGAAAAAAGGAATGCAACACGAGGACTTCCCAGGAGGTCACCCATCCTAGTACTACTCTCGCCCAAGCACGCTTAACTTCGGAGTTCTGATGGGATCCGGTGCTTTAGTGCTGGTATGATCGCATCCGACATGTATGCCACTCTCCTTCCTCTTATCCTCTCGCCCCGACGCTTCGCCGCGCCACGTGGGCCCCATTCCGCTCCCGCGTTTCTTCCTTCTACCATGACTCGGACGGCGAAACCGTTTTTCGATCTTTAGCGACCATGATTTGGATACTTAATGCGGAAATGCAAAAAGAAACACGCGAGTTTGAAAAACGTTAAACGAAGAAAATTCGAGGAAAAAAAAAAGTGAAAAAAGGAATGCAACACGAGGACTTCCCAGGAGGTCACCCATCCTAGTACTACTCTCGCCCAAGCACGCTTAACTTCGGAGTTCTGATGGGATCCGGTGCTTTAGTGCTGGTATGATCGCATCCGACATGTATGCCACTCTCCTTCCTCTTATCCTCTCGCCCCGACGCTTCGCCGCGCCACGTGGGCCCCATTCCGCTCCCGCGTTTCTTCCTTCTACCATGACTCGGACGGCGAAACCGTTTTTCGATCTTTAGCGACCATGATTTGGATACTTAATGCGGAAATGCAAAAAGAAACACGCGAGTTTGAAAAACCGTAAACGAAGAAAATTCGAGGAAAAAAAAAGTGAAAAAAGGAATGCAACACGAGGACTTCCCAGGAGGTCACCCATCCTAGTACTACTCTCGCCCAAGCACGCTTAACTTCGGAGTTCTGATGGGATCCGGTGCTTTAGTGCTGGTATGATCGCATCCGACATGTATGCCACTCTCCTTCCTCTTATCCTCTCGCCCCGACGCTTCGCCGCGCCACGTGGGCCCCATTCCGCTCCCGCGTTTCTTCCTTCTACCATGACTCGGACGGCGAAACCGTTTTTCGATCTTTAGCGACCATGATTTGGATACTTAATGCGGAAATGCAAAAAGAAACACGCGAGTTTGAAAAACCGTAAACGAAGAAAATTCGAGGAAAAAAAAAGTGAAAAAAGGAATGCAACACGAGGACTTCCCAGGAGGTCACCCATCCTAGTACTACTCTCGCCCAAGCACGCTTAACTTCGGAGTTCTGATGGGATCCGGTGCTTTAGTGCTGGTATGATCGCATCCGACATGTATGCCACTCTCCTTCCTCTTATCCTCTCGCCCCGACGCTTCGCCGCGCCACGTGGGCCCCATTCCGCTCCCGCGTTTCTTCCTTCTACCATGACTCGGACGGCGAAACCGTTTTTCGATCTTTAGCGACCATGATTTGGATACTTAATGCGGAAATGCAAAAAGAAACACGCGAGTTTGAAAAACGGTTAAACGAAGAAAATTCGAGGAAAAAAAAAGTGAAAAAAGGAATGCAACACGAGGACTTCCCAGGAGGTCACCCATCCTAGTACTACTCTCGCCCAAGCACGCTTAACTTCGGAGTTCTGATGGGATCCGGTGCTTTAGTGCTGGTATGATCGCATCCGACATGTATGCCACTCTCCTTCCTCTTATCCTCTCGCCCCGACGCTTCGCCGCGCCACGTGGGCCCCATTCCGCTCCCGCGTTTCTTCCTTCTACCATGACTCGGACGGCGAAACCGTTTTTCGATCTTTAGCGACCATGATTTGGATACTTAATGCGGAAATGCAAAAAGAAACACGCGAGTTTGAAAAACCGTAAACGAAGAAAATTCGAGGAAAAAAAAAGTGAAAAAAGGAATGCAACACGAGGACTTCCCAGGAGGTCACCCATCCTAGTACTACTCTCGCCCAAGCACGCTTAACTTCGGAGTTCTGATGGGATCCGGTGCTTTAGTGCTGGTATGATCGCATCCGACATGTATGCCACTCTCCTTCCTCTTATCCTCTCGCCCCGACGCTTCGCCGCGCCACGTGGGCCCCATTCCGCTCCCGCGTTTCTTCCTTCTACCATGACTCGGACGGCGAAACCGTTTTTCGATCTTTAGCGACCATGATTTGGATACTTAATGCGGAAATGCAAAAAGAAACACGCGAGTTTGAAAAAGGTTAAACGAAGAAAATTCGAGGAAAAAAAAAGTGAAAAAAGGAATGCAACACGAGGACTTCCCAGGAGGTCACCCATCCTAGTACTACTCTCGCCCAAGCACGCTTAACTTCGGAGTTCTGATGGGATCCGGTGCTTTAGTGCTGGTATGATCGCATCCGACATGTATGCCACTCTCCTTCCTCTTATCCTCTCGCCCCGACGCTTCGCCGCGCCACGTGGGCCCCATTCCGCTCCCGCGTTTCTTCCTTCTACCATGACTCGGACGGCGAAACCGTTTTTCGATCTTTAGCGACCATGATTTGGATACTTAATGCGGAAATGCAAAAAGAAACACGCGAGTTTGAAAAAGGTTAAACGAAGAAAATTCGAGGAAAAAAAAAGTGAAAAAAGGAATGCAACACGAGGACTTCCCAGGAGGTCACCCATCCTAGTACTACTCTCGCCCAAGCACGCTTAACTTCGGAGTTCTGATGGGATCCGGTGCTTTAGTGCTGGTATGATCGCATCCGACATGTATGCCACTCTCCTTCCTCTTATCCTCTCGCCCCGACGCTTCGCCGCGCCACGTGGGCCCCATTCCGCTCCCGCGTTTCTTCCTTCTACCATGACTCGGACGGCGAAACCGTTTTTCGATCTTTAGCGACCATGATTTGGATACTTAATGCGGAAATGCAAAAAGAAACACGCGAGTTTGAAAAACCGTAAACGAAGAAAATTCGAGGAAAAAAAAAGTGAAAAAAGGAATGCAACACGAGGACTTCCCAGGAGGTCACCCATCCTAGTACTACTCTCGCCCAAGCACGCTTAACTTCGGAGTTCTGATGGGATCCGGTGCTTTAGTGCTGGTATGATCGCATCCGACATGTATGCCACTCTCCTTCCTCTTATCCTCTCGCCCCGACGCTTCGCCGCGCCACGTGGGCCCCATTCCGCTCCCGCGTTTCTTCCTTCTACCATGACTCGGACGGCGAAACCGTTTTTCGATCTTTAGCGACCATGATTTGGATACTTAATGCGGAAATGCAAAAAGAAACACGCGAGTTTGAAAAACCGTAAACGAAGAAAATTCGAGGAAAAAAAAAGTGAAAAAAGGAATGCAACACGAGGACTTCCCAGGAGGTCACCCATCCTAGTACTACTCTCGCCCAAGCACGCTTAACTTCGGAGTTCTGATGGGATCCGGTGCTTTAGTGCTGGTATGATCGCATCCGACATGTATGCCACTCTCCTTCCTCTTATCCTCTCGCCCCGACGCTTCGCCGCGCCACGTGGGCCCCATTCCGCTCCCGCGTTTCTTCCTTCTACCATGACTCGGACGGCGAAACCGTTTTTCGATCTTTAGCGACCATGATTTGGATACTTAATGCGGAAATGCAAAAAGAAACACGCGAGTTTGAAAAACCGTAAACGAAGAAAATTCGAGGAAAAAAAAAGTGAAAAAAGGAATGCAACACGAGGACTTCCCAGGAGGTCACCCATCCTAGTACTACTCTCGCCCAAGCACGCTTAACTTCGGAGTTCTGATGGGATCCGGTGCTTTAGTGCTGGTATGATCGCATCCGACATGTATGCCACTCTCCTTCCTCTTATCCTCTCGCCCCGACGCTTCGCCGCGCCACGTGGGCCCCATTCCGCTCCCGCGTTTCTTCCTTCTACCATGACTCGGACGGCGAAACCGTTTTTCGATCTTTAGCGACCATGATTTGGATACTTAATGCGGAAATGCAAAAAGAAACACGCGAGTTTGAAAAACCGTAAACGAAGAAAATTCGAGGAAAAAAAAAGTGAAAAAAGGAATGCAACACGAGGACTTCCCAGGAGGTCACCCATCCTAGTACTACTCTCGCCCAAGCACGCTTAACTTCGGAGTTCTGATGGGATCCGGTGCTTTAGTGCTGGTATGATCGCATCCGACATGTATGCCACTCTCCTTCCTCTTATCCTCTCGCCCCGACGCTTCGCCGCGCCACGTGGGCCCCATTCCGCTCCCGCGTTTCTTCCTTCTACCATGACTCGGACGGCGAAACCGTTTTTCGATCTTTAGCGACCATGATTTGGATACTTAATGCGGAAATGCAAAAAGAAACACGCGAGTTTGAAAAACCGTAAACGAAGAAAATTCGAGGAAAAAAAAAGTGAAAAAAGGAATGCAACACGAGGACTTCCCAGGAGGTCACCCATCCTAGTACTACTCTCGCCCAAGCACGCTTAACTTCGGAGTTCTGATGGGATCCGGTGCTTTAGTGCTGGTATGATCGCATCCGACATGTATGCCACTCTCCTTCCTCTTATCCTCTCGCCCCGACGCTTCGCCGCGCCACGTGGGCCCCATTCCGCTCCCGCGTTTCTTCCTTCTACCATGACTCGGACGGCGAAACCGTTTTTCGATCTTTAGCGACCATGATTTGGATACTTAATGCGGAAATGCAAAAAGAAACACGCGAGTTTGAAAAAGGTTAAACGAAGAAAATTCGAGGAAAAAAAAAGTGAAAAAAGGAATGCAACACGAGGACTTCCCAGGAGGTCACCCATCCTAGTACTACTCTCGCCCAAGCACGCTTAACTTCGGAGTTCTGATGGGATCCGGTGCTTTAGTGCTGGTATGATCGCATCCGACATGTATGCCACTCTCCTTCCTCTTATCCTCTCGCCCCGACGCTTCGCCGCGCCACGTGGGCCCCATTCCGCTCCCGCGTTTCTTCCTTCTACCATGACTCGGACGGCGAAACCGTTTTTCGATCTTTAGCGACCATGATTTGGATACTTAATGCGGAAATGCAAAAAGAAACACGCGAGTTTGAAAAACCGTAAACGAAGAAAATTCGAGGAAAAAAAAAGTGAAAAAAGGAATGCAACACGAGGACTTCCCAGGAGGTCACCCATCCTAGTACTACTCTCGCCCAAGCACGCTTAACTTCGGAGTTCTGATGGGATCCGGTGCTTTAGTGCTGGTATGATCGCATCCGACATGTATGCCACTCTCCTTCCTCTTATCCTCTCGCCCCGACGCTTCGCCGCGCCACGTGGGCCCCATTCCGCTCCCGCGTTTCTTCCTTCTACCATGACTCGGACGGCGAAACCGTTTTTCGATCTTTAGCGACCATGATTTGGATACTTAATGCGGAAATGCAAAAAGAAACACGCGAGTTTGAAAAACCGTAAACGAAGAAAATTCGAGGAAAAAAAAAGTGAAAAAAGGAATGCAACACGAGGACTTCCCAGGAGGTCACCCATCCTAGTACTACTCTCGCCCAAGCACGCTTAACTTCGGAGTTCTGATGGGATCCGGTGCTTTAGTGCTGGTATGATCGCATCCGACATGTATGCCACTCTCCTTCCTCTTATCCTCTCGCCCCGACGCTTCGCCGCGCCACGTGGGCCCCATTCCGCTCCCGCGTTTCTTCCTTCTACCATGACTCGGACGGCGAAACCGTTTTTCGATCTTTAGCGACCATGATTTGGATACTTAATGCGGAAATGCAAAAAGAAACACGCGAGTTTGAAAAACCGTAAACGAAGAAAATTCGAGGAAAAAAAAAGTGAAAAAAGGAATGCAACACGAGGACTTCCCAGGAGGTCACCCATCCTAGTACTACTCTCGCCCAAGCACGCTTAACTTCGGAGTTCTGATGGGATCCGGTGCTTTAGTGCTGGTATGATCGCATCCGACATGTATGCCACTCTCCTTCCTCTTATCCTCTCGCCCCGACGCTTCGCCGCGCCACGTGGGCCCCATTCCGCTCCCGCGTTTCTTCCTTCTACCATGACTCGGACGGCGAAACCGTTTTTCGATCTTTAGCGACCATGATTTGGATACTTAATGCGGAAATGCAAAAAGAAACACGCGAGTTTGAAAAAGGTTAAACGAAGAAAATTCGAGGAAAAAAAAAGTGAAAAAAGGAATGCAACACGAGGACTTCCCAGGAGGTCACCCATCCTAGTACTACTCTCGCCCAAGCACGCTTAACTTCGGAGTTCTGATGGGATCCGGTGCTTTAGTGCTGGTATGATCGCATCCGACATGTATGCCACTCTCCTTCCTCTTATCCTCTCGCCCCGACGCTTCGCCGCGCCACGTGGGCCCCATTCCGCTCCCGCGTTTCTTCCTTCTACCATGACTCGGACGGCGAAACCGTTTTTCGATCTTTAGCGACCATGATTTGGATACTTAATGCGGAAATGCAAAAAGAAACACGCGAGTTTGAAAAACCGTAAACGAAGAAAATTCGAGGAAAAAAAAAGTGAAAAAAGGAATGCAACACGAGGACTTCCCAGGAGGTCACCCATCCTAGTACTACTCTCGCCCAAGCACGCTTAACTTCGGAGTTCTGATGGGATCCGGTGCTTTAGTGCTGGTATGATCGCATCCGACATGTATGCCACTCTCCTTCCTCTTATCCTCTCGCCCCGACGCTTCGCCGCGCCACGTGGGCCCCATTCCGCTCCCGCGTTTCTTCCTTCTACCATGACTCGGACGGCGAAACCGTTTTTCGATCTTTAGCGACCATGATTTGGATACTTAATGCGGAAATGCAAAAAGAAACACGCGAGTTTGAAAAACCGTAAACGAAGAAAATTCGAGGAAAAAAAAAGTGAAAAAAGGAATGCAACACGAGGACTTCCCAGGAGGTCACCCATCGTAGTACTACTCTCGCCCAAGCACGCTTAACTTCGGAGTTCTGATGGGATCCGGTGCTTTAGTGCTGGTATGATCGCATCCGACATGTATGCCACTCTCCTTCCTCTTATCCTCTCGCCCCGACGCTTCGCCGCGCCACGTGGGCCCCATTCCGCTCCCGCGTTTCTTCCTTCTACCATGACTCGGACGGCGAAACCGTTTTTCGATCTTTAGCGACCATGATTTGGATACTTAATGCGGAAATGCAAAAAGAAACACGCGAGTTTGAAAAAGGTTAAACGAAGAAAATTCGAGGAAAAAAAAAGTGAAAAAAGGAATGCAACACGAGGACTTCCCAGGAGGTCACCCATCCTAGTACTACTCTCGCCCAAGCACGCTTAACTTCGGAGTTCTGATGGGATCCGGTGCTTTAGTGCTGGTATGATCGCATCCGACATGTATGCCACTCTCCTTCCTCTTATCCTCTCGCCCCGACGCTTCGCCGCGCCACGTGGGCCCCATTCCGCTCCCGCGTTTCTTCCTTCTACCATGACTCGGACGGCGAAACCGTTTTTCGATCTTTAGCGACCATGATTTGGATACTTAATGCGGAAATGCAAAAAGAAACACGCGAGTTTGAAAAACCGTAAACGAAGAAAATTCGAGGAAAAAAAAAGTGAAAAAAGGAATGCAACACGAGGACTTCCCAGGAGGTCACCCATCCTAGTACTACTCTCGCCCAAGCACGCTTAACTTCGGAGTTCTGATGGGATCCGGTGCTTTAGTGCTGGTATGATCGCATCCGACATGTATGCCACTCTCCTTCCTCTTATCCTCTCGCCCCGACGCTTCGCCGCGCCACGTGGGCCCCATTCCGCTCCCGCGTTTCTTCCTTCTACCATGACTCGGACGGCGAAACCGTTTTTCGATCTTTAGCGACCATGATTTGGATACTTAATGCGGAAATGCAAAAAGAAACACGCGAGTTTGAAAAAGGTTAAACGAAGAAAATTCGAGGAAAAAAAAAGTGAAAAAAGGAATGCAACACGAGGACTTCCCAGGAGGTCACCCATCCTAGTACTACTCTCGCCCAAGCACGCTTAACTTCGGAGTTCTGATGGGATCCGGTGCTTTAGTGCTGGTATGATCGCATCCGACATGTATGCCACTCTCCTTCCTCTTATCCTCTCGCCCCGACGCTTCGCCGCGCCACGTGGGCCCCATTCCGCTCCCGCGTTTCTTCCTTCTACCATGACTCGGACGGCGAAACCGTTTTTCGATCTTTAGCGACCATGATTTGGATACTTAATGCGGAAATGCAAAAAGAAACACGCGAGTTTGAAAAACCGTAAACGAAGAAAATTCGAGGAAAAAAAAAGTGAAAAAAGGAATGCAACACGAGGACTTCCCAGGAGGTCACCCATCCTAGTACTACTCTCGCCCAAGCACTACTACTCTCGCCCAAGCACGCTTAACTTCGGAGTTCTGATGGGATCCGGTGCTTTAGTGCTGGTATGATCGCATCCGACATGTATGCCACTCTCCTTCCTCTTATCCTCTCGCCCCGACGCTTCGCCGCGCCACGTGGGCCCCATTCCGCTCCCGCGTTTCTTCCTTCTACCATGACTCGGACGGCGAAACCGTTTTTCGATCTTTAGCGACCATGATTTGGATACTTAATGCGGAAATGCAAAAAGAAACACGCGAGTTTGAAAAACCGTAAACGAAGAAAATTCGAGGAAAAAAAAAGTGAAAAAAGGAATGCAACACGAGGACTTCCCAGGAGGTCACCCATCCTAGTACTACTCTCGCCCAAGCACGCTTAACTTCGGAGTTCTGATGGGATCCGGTGCTTTAGTGCTGGTATGATCGCATCCGACATGTATGCCACTCTCCTTCCTCTTATCCTCTCGCCCCGACGCTTCGCCGCGCCACGTGGGCCCCATTCCGCTCCCGCGTTTCTTCCTTCTACCATGACTCGGACGGCGAAACCGTTTTTCGATCTTTAGCGACCATGATTTGGATACTTAATGCGGAAATGCAAAAAGAAACACGCGAGTTTGAAAAAGGTTAAACGAAGAAAATTCGAGGAAAAAAAAAGTGAAAAAAGGAATGCAACACGAGGACTTCCCAGGAGGTCACCCATCCTAGTACTACTCTCGCCCAAGCACGCTTAACTTCGGAGTTCTGATGGGATCCGGTGCTTTAGTGCTGGTATGATCGCATCCGACATGTATGCCACTCTCCTTCCTCTTATCCTCTCGCCCCGACGCTTCGCCGCGCCACGTGGGCCCCATTCCGCTCCCGCGTTTCTTCCTTCTACCATGACTCGGACGGCGAAACCGTTTTTCGATCTTTAGCGACCATGATTTGGATACTTAATGCGGAAATGCAAAAAGAAACACGCGAGTTTGAAAAACCGTAAACGAAGAAAATTCGAGGAAAAAAAAAGTTAAAAAAGGAATGCAACACGAGGACTTCCCAGGAGGTCACCCATCCTAGTACTACTCTCGCCCAAGCACGCTTAACTTCGGAGTTCTGATGGGATCCGGTGCTTTAGTGCTGGTATGATCGCATCCGACATGTATGCCACTCTCCTTCCTCTTATCCTCTCGCCCCGACGCTTCGCCGCGCCACGTGGGCCCCATTCCGCTCCCGCGTTTCTTCCTTCTACCATGACTCGGACGGCGAAACCGTTTTTCGATCTTTAGCGACCATGATTTGGATACTTAATGCGGAAATGCAAAAAGAAACACGCGAGTTTGAAAAAGGTTAAACGAAGAAAATTCGAGGAAAAAAAAAGTGAAAAAAGGAATGCAACACGAGGACTTCCCAGGAGGTCACCCATCCTAGTACTACTCTCGCCCAAGCACGCTTAACTTCGGAGTTCTGATGGGATCCGGTGCTTTAGTGCTGGTATGATCGCATCCGACATGTATGCCACTCTCCTTCCTCTTATCCTCTCGCCCCGACGCTTCGCCGCGCCACGTGGGCCCCATTCCGCTCCCGCGTTTCTTCCTTCTACCATGACTCGGACGGCGAAACCGTTTTTCGATCTTTAGCGACCATGATTTGGATACTTAATGCGGAAATGCAAAAAGAAACACGCGAGTTTGAAAAACCGTAAACGAAGAAAATTCGAGGAAAAAAAAAGTGAAAAAAGGAATGCAACACGAGGACTTCCCAGGAGGTCACCCATCCTAGTACTACTCTCGCCCAAGCACGCTTAACTTCGGAGTTCTGATGGGATCCGGTGCTTTAGTGCTGGTATGATCGCATCCGACATGTATGCCACTCTCCTTCCTCTTATCCTCTCGCCCCGACGCTTCGCCGCGCCACGTGGGCCCCATTCCGCTCCCGCGTTTCTTCCTTCTACCATGACTCGGACGGCGAAACCGTTTTTCGATCTTTAGCGACCATGATTTGGATACTTAATGCGGAAATGCAAAAAGAAACACGCGAGTTTGAAAAACCGTAAACGAAGAAAATTCGAGGAAAAAAAAAGTGAAAAAAGGAATGCAACACGAGGACTTCCCAGGAGGTCACCCATCCTAGTACTACTCTCGCCCAAGCACGCTTAACTTCGGAGTTCTGATGGGATCCGGTGCTTTAGTGCTGGTATGATCGCATCCGACATGTATGCCACTCTCCTTCCTCTTATCCTCTCGCCCCGACGCTTCGCCGCGCCACGTGGGCCCCATTCCGCTCCCGCGTTTCTTCCTTCTACCATGACTCGGACGGCGAAACCGTTTTTCGATCTTTAGCGACCATGATTTGGATACTTAATGCGGAAATGCAAAAAGAAACACGCGAGTTTGAAAAACCGTAAACGAAGAAAATTCGAGGAAAAAAAAAGTGAAAAAAGGAATGCAACACGAGGACTTCCCAGGAGGTCACCCATCCTAGTACTACTCTCGCCCAAGCACGCTTAACTTCGGAGTTCTGATGGGATCCGGTGCTTTAGTGCTGGTATGATCGCATCCGACATGTATGCCACTCTCCTTCCTCTTATCCTCTCGCCCCGACGCTTCGCCGCGCCACGTGGGCCCCATTCCGCTCCCGCGTTTCTTCCTTCTACCATGACTCGGACGGCGAAACCGTTTTTCGATCTTTAGCGACCATGATTTGGATACTTAATGCGGAAATGCAAAAAGAAACACGCGAGTTTGAAAAAGGTTAAACGAAGAAAATTCGAGGAAAAAAAAAGTGAAAAAAGGAATGCAACACGAGGACTTCCCAGGAGGTCACCCATCCTAGTACTACTCTCGCCCAAGCACGCTTAACTTCGGAGTTCTGATGGGATCCGGTGCTTTAGTGCTGGTATGATCGCATCCGACATGTATGCCACTCTCCTTCCTCTTATCCTCTCGCCCCGACGCTTCGCCGCGCCACGTGGGCCCCATTCCGCTCCCGCGTTTCTTCCTTCTACCATGACTCGGACGGCGAAACCGTTTTTCGATCTTTAGCGACCATGATTTGGATACTTAATGCGGAAATGCAAAAAGAAACACGCGAGTTTGAAAAACCGTAAACGAAGAAAATTCGAGGAAAAAAAAAGTGAAAAAAGGAATGCAACACGAGGACTTCCCAGGAGGTCACCCATCCTAGTACTACTCTCGCCCAAGCACGCTTAACTTCGGAGTTCTGATGGGATCCGGTGCTTTAGTGCTGGTATGATCGCATCCGACATGTATGCCACTCTCCTTCCTCTTATCCTCTCGCCCCGACGCTTCGCCGCGCCACGTGGGCCCCATTCCGCTCCCGCGTTTCTTCCTTCTACCATGACTCGGACGGCGAAACCGTTTTTCGATCTTTAGCGACCATGATTTGGATACTTAATGCGGAAATGCAAAAAGAAACACGCGAGTTTGAAAAACCGTAAACGAAGAAAATTCGAGGAAAAAAAAAGTGAAAAAAGGAATGCAACACGAGGACTTCCCAGGAGGTCACCCATCCTAGTACTACTCTCGCCCAAGCACGCTTAACTTCGGAGTTCTGATGGGATCCGGTGCTTTAGTGCTGGTATGATCGCATCCGACATGTATGCCACTCTCCTTCCTCTTATCCTCTCGCCCCGACGCTTCGCCGCGCCACGTGGGCCCCATTCCGCTCCCGCGTTTCTTCCTTCTACCATGACTCGGACGGCGAAACCGTTTTTCGATCTTTAGCGACCATGATTTGGATACTTAATGCGGAAATGCAAAAAGAAACACGCGAGTTTGAAAAACCGTAAACGAAGAAAATTCGAGGAAAAAAAAAGTGAAAAAAGGAATGCAACACGAGGACTTCCCAGGAGGTCACCCATCCTAGTACTACTCTCGCCCAAGCACGCTTAACTTCGGAGTTCTGATGGGATCCGGTGCTTTAGTGCTGGTATGATCGCATCCGACATGTATGCCACTCTCCTTCCTCTTATCCTCTCGCCCCGACGCTTCGCCGCGCCACGTGGGCCCCATTCCGCTCCCGCGTTTCTTCCTTCTACCATGACTCGGACGGCGAAACCGTTTTTCGATCTTTAGCGACCATGATTTGGATACTTAATGCGGAAATGCAAAAAGAAACACGCGAGTTTGAAAAACCGTAAACGAAGAAAATTCGAGGAAAAAAAAAGTGAAAAAAGGAATGCAACACGAGGACTTCCCAGGAGGTCACCCATCCTAGTACTACTCTCGCCCAAGCACGCTTAACTTCGGAGTTCTGATGGGATCCGGTGCTTTAGTGCTGGTATGATCGCATCCGACATGTATGCCACTCTCCTTCCTCTTATCCTCTCGCCCCGACGCTTCGCCGCGCCACGTGGGCCCCATTCCGCTCCCGCGTTTCTTCCTTCTACCATGACTCGGACGGCGAAACCGTTTTTCGATCTTTAGCGACCATGATTTGGATACTTAATGCGGAAATGCAAAAAGAAACACGCGAGTTTGAAAAACCGTAAACGAAGAAAATTCGAGGAAAAAAAAAGTGAAAAAAGGAATGCAACACGAGGACTTCCCAGGAGGTCACCCATCCTAGTACTACTCTCGCCCAAGCACGCTTAACTTCGGAGTTCTGATGGGATCCGGTGCTTTAGTGCTGGTATGATCGCATCCGACATGTATGCCACTCTCCTTCCTCTTATCCTCTCGCCCCGACGCTTCGCCGCGCCACGTGGGCCCCATTCCGCTCCCGCGTTTCTTCCTTCTACCATGACTCGGACGGCGAAACCGTTTTTCGATCTTTAGCGACCATGATTTGGATACTTAATGCGGAAATGCAAAAAGAAACACGCGAGTTTGAAAAACCGTAAACGAAGAAAATTCGAGGAAAAAAAAAGTGAAAAAAGGAATGCAACACGAGGACTTCCCAGGAGGTCACCCATCCTAGTACTACTCTCGCCCAAGCACGCTTAACTTCGGAGTTCTGATGGGATCCGGTGCTTTAGTGCTGGTATGATCGCATCCGACATGTATGCCACTCTCCTTCCTCTTATCCTCTCGCCCCGACGCTTCGCCGCGCCACGTGGGCCCCATTCCGCTCCCGCGTTTCTTCCTTCTACCATGACTCGGACGGCGAAACCGTTTTTCGATCTTTAGCGACCATGATTTGGATACTTAATGCGGAAATGCAAAAAGAAACACGCGAGTTTGAAAAACCGTAAACGAAGAAAATTCGAGGAAAAAAAAAGTGAAAAAAGGAATGCAACACGAGGACTTCCCAGGAGGTCACCCATCCTAGTACTACTCTCGCCCAAGCACGCTTAACTTCGGAGTTCTGATGGGATCCGGTGCTTTAGTGCTGGTATGATCGCATCCGACATGTATGCCACTCTCCTTCCTCTTATCCTCTCGCCCCGACGCTTCGCCGCGCCACGTGGGCCCCATTCCGCTCCCGCGTTTCTTCCTTCTACCATGACTCGGACGGCGAAACCGTTTTTCGATCTTTAGCGACCATGATTTGGATACTTAATGCGGAAATGCAAAAAGAAACACGCGAGTTTGAAAAACCGGTAAACGAAGAAAATTCGAGGAAAAAAAAAGTGAAAAAAGGAATGCAACACGAGGACTTCCCAGGAGGTCACCCATCCTAGTACTACTCTCGCCCAAGCACGCTTAACTTCGGAGTTCTGATGGGATCCGGTGCTTTAGTGCTGGTATGATCGCATCCGACATGTATGCCACTCTCCTTCCTCTTATCCTCTCGCCCCGACGCTTCGCCGCGCCACGTGGGCCCCATTCCGCTCCCGCGTTTCTTCCTTCTACCATGACTCGGACGGCGAAACCGTTTTTCGATCTTTAGCGACCATGATTTGGATACTTAATGCGGAAATGCAAAAAGAAACACGCGAGTTTGAAAAACCGGTAAACGAAGAAAATTCGAGGAAAAAAAAAGTGAAAAAAGGAATGCAACACGAGGACTTCCCAGGAGGTCACCCATCCTAGTACTACTCTCGCCCAAGCACGCTTAACTTCGGAGTTCTGATGGGATCCGGTGCTTTAGTGCTGGTATGATCGCATCCGACATGTATGCCACTCTCCTTCCTCTTATCCTCTCGCCCCGACGCTTCGCCGCGCCACGTGGGCCCCATTCCGCTCCCGCGTTTCTTCCTTCTACCATGACTCGGACGGCGAAACCGTTTTTCGATCTTTAGCGACCATGATTTGGATACTTAATGCGGAAATGCAAAAAGAAACACGCGAGTTTGAAAAACCGTAAACGAAGAAAATTCGAGGAAAAAAAAAGTGAAAAAAGGAATGCAACACGAGGACTTCCCAGGAGGTCACCCATCCTAGTACTACTCTCGCCCAAGCACGCTTAACTTCGGAGTTCTGATGGGATCCGGTGCTTTAGTGCTGGTATGATCGCATCCGACATGTATGCCACTCTCCTTCCTCTTATCCTCTCGCCCCGACGCTTCGCCGCGCCACGTGGGCCCCATTCCGCTCCCGCGTTTCTTCCTTCTACCATGACTCGGACGGCGAAACCGTTTTTCGATCTTTAGCGACCATGATTTGGATACTTAATGCGGAAATGCAAAAAGAAACACGCGAGTTTGAAAAACCGTAAACGAAGAAAATTCGAGGAAAAAAAAAGTGAAAAAAGGAATGCAACACGAGGACTTCCCAGGAGGTCACCCATCCTAGTACTACTCTCGCCCAAGCACGCTTAACTTCGGAGTTCTGATGGGATCCGGTGCTTTAGTGCTGGTATGATCGCATCCGACATGTATGCCACTCTCCTTCCTCTTATCCTCTCGCCCCGACGCTTCGCCGCGCCACGTGGGCCCCATTCCGCTCCCGCGTTTCTTCCTTCTACCATGACTCGGACGGCGAAACCGTTTTTCGATCTTTAGCGACCATGATTTGGATACTTAATGCGGAAATGCAAAAAGAAACACGCGAGTTTGAAAAACCGTAAACGAAGAAAATTCGAGGAAAAAAAAAGTGAAAAAAGGAATGCAACACGAGGACTTCCCAGGAGGTCACCCATCCTAGTACTACTCTCGCCCAAGCACGCTTAACTTCGGAGTTCTGATGGGATCCGGTGCTTTAGTGCTGGTATGATCGCATCCGACATGTATGCCACTCTCCTTCCTCTTATCCTCTCGCCCCGACGCTTCGCCGCGCCACGTGGGCCCCATTCCGCTCCCGCGTTTCTTCCTTCTACCATGACTCGGACGGCGAAACCGTTTTTCGATCTTTAGCGACCATGATTTGGATACTTAATGCGGAAATGCAAAAAGAAACACGCGAGTTTGAAAAACCGGTAAACGAAGAAAATTCGAGGAAAAAAAAAGTGAAAAAAGGAATGCAACACGAGGACTTCCCAGGAGGTCACCCATCCTAGTACTACTCTCGCCCAAGCACGCTTAACTTCGGAGTTCTGATGGGATCCGGTGCTTTAGTGCTGGTATGATCGCATCCGACATGTATGCCACTCTCCTTCCTCTTATCCTCTCGCCCCGACGCTTCGCCGCGCCACGTGGGCCCCATTCCGCTCCCGCGTTTCTTCCTTCTACCATGACTCGGACGGCGAAACCGTTTTTCGATCTTTAGCGACCATGATTTGGATACTTAATGCGGAAATGCAAAAAGAAACACGCGAGTTTGAAAAACCGTTAAACGAAGAAAATTCGAGGAAAAAAAAAGTGAAAAAAGGAATGCAACACGAGGACTTCCCAGGAGGTCACCCATCCTAGTACTACTCTCGCCCAAGCACGCTTAACTTCGGAGTTCTGATGGGATCCGGTGCTTTAGTGCTGGTATGATCGCATCCGACATGTATGCCACTCTCCTTCCTCTTATCCTCTCGCCCCGACGCTTCGCCGCGCCACGTGGGCCCCATTCCGCTCCCGCGTTTCTTCCTTCTACCATGACTCGGACGGCGAAACCGTTTTTCGATCTTTAGCGACCATGATTTGGATACTTAATGCGGAAATGCAAAAAGAAACACGCGAGTTTGAAAAACCGGTAAACGAAGAAAATTCGAGGAAAAAAAAAGTGAAAAAAGGAATGCAACACGAGGACTTCCCAGGAGGTCACCCATCCTAGTACTACTCTCGCCCAAGCACGCTTAACTTCGGAGTTCTGATGGGATCCGGTGCTTTAGTGCTGGTATGATCGCATCCGACATGTATGCCACTCTCCTTCCTCTTATCCTCTCGCCCCGACGCTTCGCCGCGCCACGTGGGCCCCATTCCGCTCCCGCGTTTCTTCCTTCTACCATGACTCGGACGGCGAAACCGTTTTTCGATCTTTAGCGACCATGATTTGGATACTTAATGCGGAAATGCAAAAAGAAACACGCGAGTTTGAAAAACCGTAAACGAAGAAAATTCGAGGAAAAAAAAAGTGAAAAAAGGAATGCAACACGAGGACTTCCCAGGAGGTCACCCATCCTAGTACTACTCTCGCCCAAGCACGCTTAACTTCGGAGTTCTGATGGGATCCGGTGCTTTAGTGCTGGTATGATCGCATCCGACATGTATGCCACTCTCCTTCCTCTTATCCTCTCGCCCCGACGCTTCGCCGCGCCACGTGGGCCCCATTCCGCTCCCGCGTTTCTTCCTTCTACCATGACTCGGACGGCGAAACCGTTTTTCGATCTTTAGCGACCATGATTTGGATACTTAATGCGGAAATGCAAAAAGAAACACGCGAGTTTGAAAAACCGTAAGAAAATTCGAGGAAAAAAAAAGTGAAAAAAGGAATGCAACACGAGGACTTCCCAGGAGGTCACCCATCCTAGTACTACTCTCGCCCAAGCACGCTTAACTTCGGAGTTCTGATGGGATCCGGTGCTTTAGTGCTGGTATGATCGCATCCGACATGTATGCCACTCTCCTTCCTCTTATCCTCTCGCCCCGACGCTTCGCCGCGCCACGTGGGCCCCATTCCGCTCCCGCGTTTCTTCCTTCTACCATGACTCGGACGGCGAAACCGTTTTTCGATCTTTAGCGACCATGATTTGGATACTTAATGCGGAAATGCAAAAAGAAACACGCGAGTTTGAAAAACCGTAAACGAAGAAAATTCGAGGAAAAAAAAAGTGAAAAAAGGAATGCAACACGAGGACTTCCCAGGAGGTCACCCATCCTAGTACTACTCTCGCCCAAGCACGCTTAACTTCGGAGTTCTGATGGGATCCGGTGCTTTAGTGCTGGTATGATCGCATCCGACATGTATGCCACTCTCCTTCCTCTTATCCTCTCGCCCCGACGCTTCGCCGCGCCACGTGGGCCCCATTCCGCTCCCGCGTTTCTTCCTTCTACCATGACTCGGACGGCGAAACCGTTTTTCGATCTTTAGCGACCATGATTTGGATACTTAATGCGGAAATGCAAAAAGAAACACGCGAGTTTGAAAAACCGTAAACGAAGAAAATTCGAGGAAAAAAAAAGTGAAAAAAGGAATGCAACACGAGGACTTCCCAGGAGGTCACCCATCCTAGTACTACTCTCGCCCAAGCACGCTTAACTTCGGAGTTCTGATGGGATCCGGTGCTTTAGTGCTGGTATGATCGCATCCGACATGTATGCCACTCTCCTTCCTCTTATCCTCTCGCCCCGACGCTTCGCCGCGCCACGTGGGCCCCATTCCGCTCCCGCGTTTCTTCCTTCTACCATGACTCGGACGGCGAAACCGTTTTTCGATCTTTAGCGACCATGATTTGGATACTTAATGCGGAAATGCAAAAAGAAACACGCGAGTTTGAAAAACCGTAAACGAAGAAAATTCGAGGAAAAAAAAAGTGAAAAAAGGAATGCAACACGAGGACTTCCCAGGAGGTCACCCATCCTAGTACTACTCTCGCCCAAGCACGCTTAACTTCGGAGTTCTGATGGGATCCGGTGCTTTAGTGCTGGTATGATCGCATCCGACATGTATGCCACTCTCCTTCCTCTTATCCTCTCGCCCCGACGCTTCGCCGCGCCACGTGGGCCCCATTCCGCTCCCGCGTTTCTTCCTTCTACCATGACTCGGACGGCGAAACCGTTTTTCGATCTTTAGCGACCATGATTTGGATACTTAATGCGGAAATGCAAAAAGAAACACGCGAGTTTGAAAAACCGTAAACGAAGAAAATTCGAGGAAAAAAAAAGTGAAAAAAGGAATGCAACACGAGGACTTCCCAGGAGGTCACCCATCCTAGTACTACTCTCGCCCAAGCACGCTTAACTTCGGAGTTCTGATGGGATCCGGTGCTTTAGTGCTGGTATGATCGCATCCGACATGTATGCCACTCTCCTTCCTCTTATCCTCTCGCCCCGACGCTTCGCCGCGCCACGTGGGCCCCATTCCGCTCCCGCGTTTCTTCCTTCTACCATGACTCGGACGGCGAAACCGTTTTTCGATCTTTAGCGACCATGATTTGGATACTTAATGCGGAAATGCAAAAAGAAACACGCGAGTTTGAAAAACCGTAAACGAAGAAAATTCGAGGAAAAAAAAAGTGAAAAAAGGAATGCAACACGAGGACTTCCCAGGAGGTCACCCATCCTAGTACTACTCTCGCCCAAGCACGCTTAACTTCGGAGTTCTGATGGGATCCGGTGCTTTAGTGCTGGTATGATCGCATCCGACATGTATGCCACTCTCCTTCCTCTTATCCTCTCGCCCCGACGCTTCGCCGCGCCACGTGGGCCCCATTCCGCTCCCGCGTTTCTTCCTTCTACCATGACTCGGACGGCGAAACCGTTTTTCGATCTTTAGCGACCATGATTTGGATACTTAATGCGGAAATGCAAAAAGAAACACGCGAGTTTGAAAAACCGTAAACGAAGAAAATTCGAGGAAAAAAAAAGTGAAAAAAGGAATGCAACACGAGGACTTCCCAGGAGGTCACCCATCCTAGTACTACTCTCGCCCAAGCACGCTTAACTTCGGAGTTCTGATGGGATCCGGTGCTTTAGTGCTGGTATGATCGCATCCGACATGTATGCCACTCTCCTTCCTCTTATCCTCTCGCCCCGACGCTTCGCCGCGCCACGTGGGCCCCATTCCGCTCCCGCGTTTCTTCCTTCTACCATGACTCGGACGGCGAAACCGTTTTTCGATCTTTAGCGACCATGATTTGGATACTTAATGCGGAAATGCAAAAAGAAACACGCGAGTTTGAAAAACCGTAAACGAAGAAAATTCGAGGAAAAAAAAAGTGAAAAAAGGAATGCAACACGAGGACTTCCCAGGAGGTCACCCATCCTAGTACTACTCTCGCCCAAGCACGCTTAACTTCGGAGTTCTGATGGGATCCGGTGCTTTAGTGCTGGTATGATCGCATCCGACATGTATGCCACTCTCCTTCCTCTTATCCTCTCGCCCCGACGCTTCGCCGCGCCACGTGGGCCCCATTCCGCTCCCGCGTTTCTTCCTTCTACCATGACTCGGACGGCGAAACCGTTTTTCGATCTTTAGCGACCATGATTTGGATACTTAATGCGGAAATGCAAAAAGAAACACGCGAGTTTGAAAAACCGTAAACGAAGAAAATTCGAGGAAAAAAAAAGTGAAAAAAGGAATGCAACACGAGGACTTCCCAGGAGGTCACCCATCCTAGTACTACTCTCGCCCAAGCACGCTTAACTTCGGAGTTCTGATGGGATCCGGTGCTTTAGTGCTGGTATGATCGCATCCGACATGTATGCCACTCTCCTTCCTCTTATCCTCTCGCCCCGACGCTTCGCCGCGCCACGTGGGCCCCATTCCGCTCCCGCGTTTCTTCCTTCTACCATGACTCGGACGGCGAAACCGTTTTTCGATCTTTAGCGACCATGATTTGGATACTTAATGCGGAAATGCAAAAAGAAACACGCGAGTTTGAAAAACCGTAAACGAAGAAAATTCGAGGAAAAAAAAAGTGAAAAAAGGAATGCAACACGAGGACTTCCCAGGAGGTCACCCATCCTAGTACTACTCTCGCCCAAGCACGCTTAACTTCGGAGTTCTGATGGGATCCGGTGCTTTAGTGCTGGTATGATCGCATCCGACATGTATGCCACTCTCCTTCCTCTTATCCTCTCGCCCCGACGCTTCGCCGCGCCACGTGGGCCCCATTCCGCTCCCAGCGTTTCTTCCTTCTACCATGACTCGGACGGCGAAACCGTTTTTCGATCTTTAGCGACCATGATTTGGATACTTAATGCGGAAATGCAAAAAGAAACACGCGAGTTTGAAAAACCGTAAACGAAGAAAATTCGAGGAAAAAAAAAGTGAAAAAAGGAATGCAACACGAGGACTTCCCAGGAGGTCACCCATCCTAGTACTACTCTCGCCCAAGCACGCTTAACTTCGGAGTTCTGATGGGATCCGGTGCTTTAGTGCTGGTATGATCGCATCCGACATGTATGCCACTCTCCTTCCTCTTATCCTCTCGCCCCGACGCTTCGCCGCGCCACGTGGGCCCCATTCCGCTCCCGCGTTTCTTCCTTCTACCATGACTCGGACGGCGAAACCGTTTTTCGATCTTTAGCGACCATGATTTGGATACTTAATGCGGAAATGCAAAAAGAAACACGCGAGTTTGAAAAACCGTAAACGAAGAAAATTCGAGGAAAAAAAAAGTGAAAAAAGGAATGCAACACGAGGACTTCCCAGGAGGTCACCCATCCTAGTACTACTCTCGCCCAAGCACGCTTAACTTCGGAGTTCTGATGGGATCCGGTGCTTTAGTGCTGGTATGATCGCATCCGACATGTATGCCACTCTCCTTCCTCTTATCCTCTCGCCCCGACGCTTCGCCGCGCCACGTGGGCCCCATTCCGCTCCCGCGTTTCTTCCTTCTACCATGACTCGGACGGCGAAACCGTTTTTCGATCTTTAGCGACCATGATTTGGATACTTAATGCGGAAATGCAAAAAGAAACACGCGAGTTTGAAAAACCGTAAACGAAGAAAATTCGAGGAAAAAAAAAGTGAAAAAAGGAATGCAACACGAGGACTTCCCAGGAGGTCACCCATCCTAGTACTACTCTCGCCCAAGCACGCTTAACTTCGGAGTTCTGATGGGATCCGGTGCTTTAGTGCTGGTATGATCGCATCCGACATGTATGCCACTCTCCTTCCTCTTATCCTCTCGCCCCGACGCTTCGCCGCGCCACGTGGGCCCCATTCCGCTCCCGCGTTTCTTCCTTCTACCATGACTCGGACGGCGAAACCGTTTTTCGATCTTTAGCGACCATGATTTGGATACTTAATGCGGAAATGCAAAAAGAAACACGCGAGTTTGAAAAACCGTAAACGAAGAAAATTCGAGGAAAAAAAAAGTGAAAAAAGGAATGCAACACGAGGACTTCCCAGGAGGTCACCCATCCTAGTACTACTCTCGCCCAAGCACGCTTAACTTCGGAGTTCTGATGGGATCCGGTGCTTTAGTGCTGGTATGATCGCATCCGACATGTATGCCACTCTCCTTCCTCTTATCCTCTCGCCCCGACGCTTCGCCGCGCCACGTGGGCCCCATTCCGCTCCCGCGTTTCTTCCTTCTACCATGACTCGGACGGCGAAACCGTTTTTCGATCTTTAGCGACCATGATTTGGATACTTAATGCGGAAATGCAAAAAGAAACACGCGAGTTTGAAAAACCGTAAACGAAGAAAATTCGAGGAAAAAAAAAGTGAAAAAAGGAATGCAACACGAGGACTTCCCAGGAGGTCACCCATCCTAGTACTACTCTCGCCCAAGCACGCTTAACTTCGGAGTTCTGATGGGATCCGGTGCTTTAGTGCTGGTATGATCGCATCCGACATGTATGCCACTCTCCTTCCTCTTATCCTCTCGCCCCGACGCTTCGCCGCGCCACGTGGGCCCCATTCCGCTCCCGCGTTTCTTCCTTCTACCATGACTCGGACGGCGAAACCGTTTTTCGATCTTTAGCGACCATGATTTGGATACTTAATGCGGAAATGCAAAAAGAAACACGCGAGTTTGAAAAACCGTAAACGAAGAAAATTCGAGGAAAAAAAAAGTGAAAAAAGGAATGCAACACGAGGACTTCCCAGGAGGTCACCCATCCTAGTACTACTCTCGCCCAAGCACGCTTAACTTCGGAGTTCTGATGGGATCCGGTGCTTTAGTGCTGGTATGATCGCATCCGACATGTATGCCACTCTCCTTCCTCTTATCCTCTCGCCCCGACGCTTCGCCGCGCCACGTGGGCCCCATTCCGCTCCCGCGTTTCTTCCTTCTACCATGACTCGGACGGCGAAACCGTTTTTCGATCTTTAGCGACCATGATTTGGATACTTAATGCGGAAATGCAAAAAGAAACACGCGAGTTTGAAAAACCGTAAACGAAGAAAATTCGAGGAAAAAAAAAGTGAAAAAAGGAATGCAACACGAGGACTTCCCAGGAGGTCACCCATCCTAGTACTACTCTCGCCCAAGCACGCTTAACTTCGGAGTTCTGATGGGATCCGGTGCTTTAGTGCTGGTATGATCGCATCCGACATGTATGCCACTCTCCTTCCTCTTATCCTCTCGCCCCGACGCTTCGCCGCGCCACGTGGGCCCCATTCCGCTCCCGCGTTTCTTCCTTCTACCATGACTCGGACGGCGAAACCGTTTTTCGATCTTTAGCGACCATGATTTGGATACTTAATGCGGAAATGCAAAAAGAAACACGCGAGTTTGAAAAACCGTAAACGAAGAAAATTCGAGGAAAAAAAAAGTGAAAAAAGGAATGCAACACGAGGACTTCCCAGGAGGTCACCCATCCTAGTACTACTCTCGCCCAAGCACGCTTAACTTCGGAGTTCTGATGGGATCCGGTGCTTTAGTGCTGGTATGATCGCATCCGACATGTATGCCACTCTCCTTCCTCTTATCCTCTCGCCCCGACGCTTCGCCGCGCCACGTGGGCCCCATTCCGCTCCCGCGTTTCTTCCTTCTACCATGACTCGGACGGCGAAACCGTTTTTCGATCTTTAGCGACCATGATTTGGATACTTAATGCGGAAATGCAAAAAGAAACACGCGAGTTTGAAAAACCGTAAACGAAGAAAATTCGAGGAAAAAAAAAGTGAAAAAAGGAATGCAACACGAGGACTTCCCAGGAGGTCACCCATCCTAGTACTACTCTCGCCCAAGCACGCTTAACTTCGGAGTTCTGATGGGATCCGGTGCTTTAGTGCTGGTATGATCGCATCCGACATGTATGCCACTCTCCTTCCTCTTATCCTCTCGCCCCGACGCTTCGCCGCGCCACGTGGGCCCCATTCCGCTCCCGCGTTTCTTCCTTCTACCATGACTCGGACGGCGAAACCGTTTTTCGATCTTTAGCGACCATGATTTGGATACTTAATGCGGAAATGCAAAAAGAAACACGCGAGTTTGAAAAACCGTAAACGAAGAAAATTCGAGGAAAAAAAAAGTGAAAAAAGGAATGCAACACGAGGACTTCCCAGGAGGTCACCCATCCTAGTACTACTCTCGCCCAAGCACGCTTAACTTCGGAGTTCTGATGGGATCCGGTGCTTTAGTGCTGGTATGATCGCATCCGACATGTATGCCACTCTCCTTCCTCTTATCCTCTCGCCCCGACGCTTCGCCGCGCCACGTGGGCCCCATTCCGCTCCCGCGTTTCTTCCTTCTACCATGACTCGGACGGCGAAACCGTTTTTCGATCTTTAGCGACCATGATTTGGATACTTAATGCGGAAATGCAAAAAGAAACACGCGAGTTTGAAAAACCGTAAACGAAGAAAATTCGAGGAAAAAAAAAGTGAAAAAAGGAATGCAACACGAGGACTTCCCAGGAGGTCACCCATCCTAGTACTACTCTCGCCCAAGCACGCTTAACTTCGGAGTTCTGATGGGATCCGGTGCTTTAGTGCTGGTATGATCGCATCCGACATGTATGCCACTCTCCTTCCTCTTATCCTCTCGCCCCGACGCTTCGCCGCGCCACGTGGGCCCCATTCCGCTCCCGCGTTTCTTCCTTCTACCATGACTCGGACGGCGAAACCGTTTTTCGATCTTTAGCGACCATGATTTGGATACTTAATGCGGAAATGCAAAAAGAAACACGCGAGTTTGAAAAACCGTAAACGAAGAAAATTCGAGGAAAAAAAAAGTGAAAAAAGGAATGCAACACGAGGACTTCCCAGGAGGTCACCCATCCTAGTACTACTCTCGCCCAAGCACGCTTAACTTCGGAGTTCTGATGGGATCCGGTGCTTTAGTGCTGGTATGATCGCATCCGACATGTATGCCACTCTCCTTCCTCTTATCCTCTCGCCCCGACGCTTCGCCGCGCCACGTGGGCCCCATTCCGCTCCCGCGTTTCTTCCTTCTACCATGACTCGGACGGCGAAACCGTTTTTCGATCTTTAGCGACCATGATTTGGATACTTAATGCGGAAATGCAAAAAGAAACACGCGAGTTTGAAAAACCGTAAACGAAGAAAATTCGAGGAAAAAAAAAGTGAAAAAAGGAATGCAACACGAGGACTTCCCAGGAGGTCACCCATCCTAGTACTACTCTCGCCCAAGCACGCTTAACTTCGGAGTTCTGATGGGATCCGGTGCTTTAGTGCTGGTATGATCGCATCCGACATGTATGCCACTCTCCTTCCTCTTATCCTCTCGCCCCGACGCTTCGCCGCGCCACGTGGGCCCCATTCCGCTCCCGCGTTTCTTCCTTCTACCATGACTCGGACGGCGAAACCGTTTTTCGATCTTTAGCGACCATGATTTGGATACTTAATGCGGAAATGCAAAAAGAAACACGCGAGTTTGAAAAACCGTAAACGAAGAAAATTCGAGGAAAAAAAAAGTGAAAAAAGGAATGCAACACGAGGACTTCCCAGGAGGTCACCCATCCTAGTACTACTCTCGCCCAAGCACGCTTAACTTCGGAGTTCTGATGGGATCCGGTGCTTTAGTGCTGGTATGATCGCATCCGACATGTATGCCACTCTCCTTCCTCTTATCCTCTCGCCCCGACGCTTCGCCGCGCCACGTGGGCCCCATTCCGCTCCCGCGTTTCTTCCTTCTACCATGACTCGGACGGCGAAACCGTTTTTCGATCTTTAGCGACCATGATTTGGATACTTAATGCGGAAATGCAAAAAGAAACACGCGAGTTTGAAAAACCGTAAACGAAGAAAATTCGAGGAAAAAAAAAGTGAAAAAAGGAATGCAACACGAGGACTTCCCAGGAGGTCACCCATCCTAGTACTACTCTCGCCCAAGCACGCTTAACTTCGGAGTTCTGATGGGATCCGGTGCTTTAGTGCTGGTATGATCGCATCCGACATGTATGCCACTCTCCTTCCTCTTATCCTCTCGCCCCGACGCTTCGCCGCGCCACGTGGGCCCCATTCCGCTCCCGCGTTTCTTCCTTCTACCATGACTCGGACGGCGAAACCGTTTTTCGATCTTTAGCGACCATGATTTGGATACTTAATGCGGAAATGCAAAAAGAAACACGCGAGTTTGAAAAACCGTAAACGAAGAAAATTCGAGGAAAAAAAAAGTGAAAAAAGGAATGCAACACGAGGACTTCCCAGGAGGTCACCCATCCTAGTACTACTCTCGCCCAAGCACGCTTAACTTCGGAGTTCTGATGGGATCCGGTGCTTTAGTGCTGGTATGATCGCATCCGACATGTATGCCACTCTCCTTCCTCTTATCCTCTCGCCCCGACGCTTCGCCGCGCCACGTGGGCCCCATTCCGCTCCCGCGTTTCTTCCTTCTACCATGACTCGGACGGCGAAACCGTTTTTCGATCTTTAGCGACCATGATTTGGATACTTAATGCGGAAATGCAAAAAGAAACACGCGAGTTTGAAAAACCGTAAACGAAGAAAATTCGAGGAAAAAAAAAGTGAAAAAAGGAATGCAACACGAGGACTTCCCAGGAGGTCACCCATCCTAGTACTACTCTCGCCCAAGCACGCTTAACTTCGGAGTTCTGATGGGATCCGGTGCTTTAGTGCTGGTATGATCGCATCCGACATGTATGCCACTCTCCTTCCTCTTATCCTCTCGCCCCGACGCTTCGCCGCGCCACGTGGGCCCCATTCCGCTCCCGCGTTTCTTCCTTCTACCATGACTCGGACGGCGAAACCGTTTTTCGATCTTTAGCGACCATGATTTGGATACTTAATGCGGAAATGCAAAAAGAAACACGCGAGTTTGAAAAACCGTAAACGAAGAAAATTCGAGGAAAAAAAAAGTGAAAAAAGGAATGCAACACGAGGACTTCCCAGGAGGTCACCCATCCTAGTACTACTCTCGCCCAAGCACGCTTAACTTCGGAGTTCTGATGGGATCCGGTGCTTTAGTGCTGGTATGATCGCATCCGACATGTATGCCACTCTCCTTCCTCTTATCCTCTCGCCCCGACGCTTCGCCGCGCCACGTGGGCCCCATTCCGCTCCCGCGTTTCTTCCTTCTACCATGACTCGGACGGCGAAACCGTTTTTCGATCTTTAGCGACCATGATTTGGATACTTAATGCGGAAATGCAAAAAGAAACACGCGAGTTTGAAAAACCGTAAACGAAGAAAATTCGAGGAAAAAAAAAGTGAAAAAAGGAATGCAACACGAGGACTTCCCAGGAGGTCACCCATCCTAGTACTACTCTCGCCCAAGCACGCTTAACTTCGGAGTTCTGATGGGATCCGGTGCTTTAGTGCTGGTATGATCGCATCCGACATGTATGCCACTCTCCTTCCTCTTATCCTCTCGCCCCGACGCTTCGCCGCGCCACGTGGGCCCCATTCCGCTCCCGCGTTTCTTCCTTCTACCATGACTCGGACGGCGAAACCGTTTTTCGATCTTTAGCGACCATGATTTGGATACTTAATGCGGAAATGCAAAAAGAAACACGCGAGTTTGAAAAACCGTAAACGAAGAAAATTCGAGGAAAAAAAAAGTGAAAAAAGGAATGCAACACGAGGACTTCCCAGGAGGTCACCCATCCTAGTACTACTCTCGCCCAAGCACGCTTAACTTCGGAGTTCTGATGGGATCCGGTGCTTTAGTGCTGGTATGATCGCATCCGACATGTATGCCACTCTCCTTCCTCTTATCCTCTCGCCCCGACGCTTCGCCGCGCCACGTGGGCCCCATTCCGCTCCCGCGTTTCTTCCTTCTACCATGACTCGGACGGCGAAACCGTTTTTCGATCTTTAGCGACCATGATTTGGATACTTAATGCGGAAATGCAAAAAGAAACACGCGAGTTTGAAAAACCGTAAACGAAGAAAATTCGAGGAAAAAAAAAGTGAAAAAAGGAATGCAACACGAGGACTTCCCAGGAGGTCACCCATCCTAGTACTACTCTCGCCCAAGCACGCTTAACTTCGGAGTTCTGATGGGATCCGGTGCTTTAGTGCTGGTATGATCGCATCCGACATGTATGCCACTCTCCTTCCTCTTATCCTCTCGCCCCGACGCTTCGCCGCGCCACGTGGGCCCCATTCCGCTCCCGCGTTTCTTCCTTCTACCATGACTCGGACGGCGAAACCGTTTTTCGATCTTTAGCGACCATGATTTGGATACTTAATGCGGAAATGCAAAAAGAAACACGCGAGTTTGAAAAACCGTAAACGAAGAAAATTCGAGGAAAAAAAAAGTGAAAAAAGGAATGCAACACGAGGACTTCCCAGGAGGTCACCCATCCTAGTACTACTCTCGCCCAAGCACGCTTAACTTCGGAGTTCTGATGGGATCCGGTGCTTTAGTGCTGGTATGATCGCATCCGACATGTATGCCACTCTCCTTCCTCTTATCCTCTCGCCCCGACGCTTCGCCGCGCCACGTGGGCCCCATTCCGCTCCCGCGTTTCTTCCTTCTACCATGACTCGGACGGCGAAACCGTTTTTCGATCTTTAGCGACCATGATTTGGATACTTAATGCGGAAATGCAAAAAGAAACACGCGAGTTTGAAAAACCGTAAACGAAGAAAATTCGAGGAAAAAAAAAGTGAAAAAAGGAATGCAACACGAGGACTTCCCAGGAGGTCACCCATCCTAGTACTACTCTCGCCCAAGCACGCTTAACTTCGGAGTTCTGATGGGATCCGGTGCTTTAGTGCTGGTATGATCGCATCCGACATGTATGCCACTCTCCTTCCTCTTATCCTCTCGCCCCGACGCTTCGCCGCGCCACGTGGGCCCCATTCCGCTCCCGCGTTTCTTCCTTCTACCATGACTCGGACGGCGAAACCGTTTTTCGATCTTTAGCGACCATGATTTGGATACTTAATGCGGAAATGCAAAAAGAAACACGCGAGTTTGAAAAACCGTAAACGAAGAAAATTCGAGGAAAAAAAAAGTGAAAAAAGGAATGCAACACGAGGACTTCCCAGGAGGTCACCCATCCTAGTACTACTCTCGCCCAAGCACGCTTAACTTCGGAGTTCTGATGGGATCCGGTGCTTTAGTGCTGGTATGATCGCATCCGACATGTATGCCACTCTCCTTCCTCTTATCCTCTCGCCCCGACGCTTCGCCGCGCCACGTGGGCCCCATTCCGCTCCCGCGTTTCTTCCTTCTACCATGACTCGGACGGCGAAACCGTTTTTCGATCTTTAGCGACCATGATTTGGATACTTAATGCGGAAATGCAAAAAGAAACACGCGAGTTTGAAAAACCGTAAACGAAGAAAATTCGAGGAAAAAAAAAGTGAAAAAAGGAATGCAACACGAGGACTTCCCAGGAGGTCACCCATCCTAGTACTACTCTCGCCCAAGCACGCTTAACTTCGGAGTTCTGATGGGATCCGGTGCTTTAGTGCTGGTATGATCGCATCCGACATGTATGCCACTCTCCTTCCTCTTATCCTCTCGCCCCGACGCTTCGCCGCGCCACGTGGGCCCCATTCCGCTCCCGCGTTTCTTCCTTCTACCATGACTCGGACGGCGAAACCGTTTTTCGATCTTTAGCGACCATGATTTGGATACTTAATGCGGAAATGCAAAAAGAAACACGCGAGTTTGAAAAACCGTAAACGAAGAAAATTCGAGGAAAAAAAAAGTGAAAAAAGGAATGCAACACGAGGACTTCCCAGGAGGTCACCCATCCTAGTACTACTCTCGCCCAAGCACGCTTAACTTCGGAGTTCTGATGGGATCCGGTGCTTTAGTGCTGGTATGATCGCATCCGACATGTATGCCACTCTCCTTCCTCTTATCCTCTCGCCCCGACGCTTCGCCGCGCCACGTGGGCCCCATTCCGCTCCCGCGTTTCTTCCTTCTACCATGACTCGGACGGCGAAACCGTTTTTCGATCTTTAGCGACCATGATTTGGATACTTAATGCGGAAATGCAAAAAGAAACACGCGAGTTTGAAAAACCGTAAACGAAGAAAATTCGAGGAAAAAAAAAGTGAAAAAAGGAATGCAACACGAGGACTTCCCAGGAGGTCACCCATCCTAGTACTACTCTCGCCCAAGCACGCTTAACTTCGGAGTTCTAATGGGATCCGGTGCTTTAGTGCTGGTATGATCGCATCCGACATGTATGCCACTCTCCTTCCTCTTATCCTCTCGCCCCGACGCTTCGCCGCGCCACGTGGGCCCCATTCCGCTCCCGCGTTTCTTCCTTCTACCATGACTCGGACGGCGAAACCGTTTTTCGATCTTTAGCGACCATGATTTGGATACTTAATGCGGAAATGCAAAAAGAAACACGCGAGTTTGAAAAACCGTAAACGAAGAAAATTCGAGGAAAAAAAAAGTGAAAAAAGGAATGCAACACGAGGACTTCCCAGGAGGTCACCCATCCTAGTACTACTCTCGCCCAAGCACGCTTAACTTCGGAGTTCTGATGGGATCCGGTGCTTTAGTGCTGGTATGATCGCATCCGACATGTATGCCACTCTCCTTCCTCTTATCCTCTCGCCCCGACGCTTCGCCGCGCCACGTGGGCCCCATTCCGCTCCCGCGTTTCTTCCTTCTACCATGACTCGGACGGCGAAACCGTTTTTCGATCTTTAGCGACCATGATTTGGATACTTAATGCGGAAATGCAAAAAGAAACACGCGAGTTTGAAAAACCGTAAACGAAGAAAATTCGAGGAAAAAAAAAGTGAAAAAAGGAATGCAACACGAGGACTTCCCAGGAGGTCACCCATCCTAGTACTACTCTCGCCCAAGCACGCTTAACTTCGGAGTTCTGATGGGATCCGGTGCTTTAGTGCTGGTATGATCGCATCCGACATGTATGCCACTCTCCTTCCTCTTATCCTCTCGCCCCGACGCTTCGCCGCGCCACGTGGGCCCCATTCCGCTCCCGCGTTTCTTCCTTCTACCATGACTCGGACGGCGAAACCGTTTTTCGATCTTTAGCGACCATGATTTGGATACTTAATGCGGAAATGCAAAAAGAAACACGCGAGTTTGAAAAACCGTAAACGAAGAAAATTCGAGGAAAAAAAAAGTGAAAAAAGGAATGCAACACGAGGACTTCCCAGGAGGTCACCCATCCTAGTACTACTCTCGCCCAAGCACGCTTAACTTCGGAGTTCTGATGGGATCCGGTGCTTTAGTGCTGGTATGATCGCATCCGACATGTATGCCACTCTCCTTCCTCTTATCCTCTCGCCCCGACGCTTCGCCGCGCCACGTGGGCCCCATTCCGCTCCCGCGTTTCTTCCTTCTACCATGACTCGGACGGCGAAACCGTTTTTCGATCTTTAGCGACCATGATTTGGATACTTAATGCGGAAATGCAAAAAGAAACACGCGAGTTTGAAAAACCGTAAACGAAGAAAATTCGAGGAAAAAAAAAGTGAAAAAAGGAATGCAACACGAGGACTTCCCAGGAGGTCACCCATCCTAGTACTACTCTCGCCCAAGCACGCTTAACTTCGGAGTTCTGATGGGATCCGGTGCTTTAGTGCTGGTATGATCGCATCCGACATGTATGCCACTCTCCTTCCTCTTATCCTCTCGCCCCGACGCTTCGCCGCGCCACGTGGGCCCCATTCCGCTCCCGCGTTTCTTCCTTCTACCATGACTCGGACGGCGAAACCGTTTTTCGATCTTTAGCGACCATGATTTGGATACTTAATGCGGAAATGCAAAAAGAAACACGCGAGTTTGAAAAACCGTAAACGAAGAAAATTCGAGGAAAAAAAAAGTGAAAAAAGGAATGCAACACGAGGACTTCCCAGGAGGTCACCCATCCTAGTACTACTCTCGCCCAAGCACGCTTAACTTCGGAGTTCTGATGGGATCCGGTGCTTTAGTGCTGGTATGATCGCATCCGACATGTATGCCACTCTCCTTCCTCTTATCCTCTCGCCCCGACGCTTCGCCGCGCCACGTGGGCCCCATTCCGCTCCCGCGTTTCTTCCTTCTACCATGACTCGGACGGCGAAACCGTTTTTCGATCTTTAGCGACCATGATTTGGATACTTAATGCGGAAATGCAAAAAGAAACACGCGAGTTTGAAAAACCGTAAACGAAGAAAATTCGAGGAAAAAAAAAGTGAAAAAAGGAATGCAACACGAGGACTTCCCAGGAGGTCACCCATCCTAGTACTACTCTCGCCCAAGCACGCTTAACTTCGGAGTTCTGATGGGATCCGGTGCTTTAGTGCTGGTATGATCGCATCCGACATGTATGCCACTCTCCTTCCTCTTATCCTCTCGCCCCGACGCTTCGCCGCGCCACGTGGGCCCCATTCCGCTCCCGCGTTTCTTCCTTCTACCATGACTCGGACGGCGAAACCGTTTTTCGATCTTTAGCGACCATGATTTGGATACTTAATGCGGAAATGCAAAAAGAAACACGCGAGTTTGAAAAACCGTAAACGAAGAAAATTCGAGGAAAAAAAAAGTGAAAAAAGGAATGCAACACGAGGACTTCCCAGGAGGTCACCCATCCTAGTACTACTCTCGCCCAAGCACGCTTAACTTCGGAGTTCTGATGGGATCCGGTGCTTTAGTGCTGGTATGATCGCATCCGACATGTATGCCACTCTCCTTCCTCTTATCCTCTCGCCCCGACGCTTCGCCGCGCCACGTGGGCCCCATTCCGCTCCCGCGTTTCTTCCTTCTACCATGACTCGGACGGCGAAACCGTTTTTCGATCTTTAGCGACCATGATTTGGATACTTAATGCGGAAATGCAAAAAGAAACACGCGAGTTTGAAAAACCGTAAACGAAGAAAATTCGAGGAAAAAAAAAGTGAAAAAAGGAATGCAACACGAGGACTTCCCAGGAGGTCACCCATCCTAGTACTACTCTCGCCCAAGCACGCTTAACTTCGGAGTTCTGATGGGATCCGGTGCTTTAGTGCTGGTATGATCGCATCCGACATGTATGCCACTCTCCTTCCTCTTATCCTCTCGCCCCGACGCTTCGCCGCGCCACGTGGGCCCCATTCCGCTCCCGCGTTTCTTCCTTCTACCATGACTCGGACGGCGAAACCGTTTTTCGATCTTTAGCGACCATGATTTGGATACTTAATGCGGAAATGCAAAAAGAAACACGCGAGTTTGAAAAACCGTAAACGAAGAAAATTCGAGGAAAAAAAAAGTGAAAAAAGGAATGCAACACGAGGACTTCCCAGGAGGTCACCCATCCTAGTACTACTCTCGCCCAAGCACGCTTAACTTCGGAGTTCTGATGGGATCCGGTGCTTTAGTGCTGGTATGATCGCATCCGACATGTATGCCACTCTCCTTCCTCTTATCCTCTCGCCCCGACGCTTCGCCGCGCCACGTGGGCCCCATTCCGCTCCCGCGTTTCTTCCTTCTACCATGACTCGGACGGCGAAACCGTTTTTCGATCTTTAGCGACCATGATTTGGATACTTAATGCGGAAATGCAAAAAGAAACACGCGAGTTTGAAAAACCGTAAACGAAGAAAATTCGAGGAAAAAAAAAGTGAAAAAAGGAATGCAACACGAGGACTTCCCAGGAGGTCACCCATCCTAGTACTACTCTCGCCCAAGCACGCTTAACTTCGGAGTTCTGATGGGATCCGGTGCTTTAGTGCTGGTATGATCGCATCCGACATGTATGCCACTCTCCTTCCTCTTATCCTCTCGCCCCGACGCTTCGCCGCGCCACGTGGGCCCCATTCCGCTCCCGCGTTTCTTCCTTCTACCATGACTCGGACGGCGAAACCGTTTTTCGATCTTTAGCGACCATGATTTGGATACTTAATGCGGAAATGCAAAAAGAAACACGCGAGTTTGAAAAACCGTAAACGAAGAAAATTCGAGGAAAAAAAAAGTGAAAAAAGGAATGCAACACGAGGACTTCCCAGGAGGTCACCCATCCTAGTACTACTCTCGCCCAAGCACGCTTAACTTCGGAGTTCTGATGGGATCCGGTGCTTTAGTGCTGGTATGATCGCATCCGACATGTATGCCACTCTCCTTCCTCTTATCCTCTCGCCCCGACGCTTCGCCGCGCCACGTGGGCCCCATTCCGCTCCCGCGTTTCTTCCTTCTACCATGACTCGGACGGCGAAACCGTTTTTCGATCTTTAGCGACCATGATTTGGATACTTAATGCGGAAATGCAAAAAGAAACACGCGAGTTTGAAAAACCGTAAACGAAGAAAATTCGAGGAAAAAAAAAGTGAAAAAAGGAATGCAACACGAGGACTTCCCAGGAGGTCACCCATCCTAGTACTACTCTCGCCCAAGCACGCTTAACTTCGGAGTTCTAATGGGATCCGGTGCTTTAGTGCTGGTATGATCGCATCCGACATGTATGCCACTCTCCTTCCTCTTATCCTCTCGCCCCGACGCTTCGCCGCGCCACGTGGGCCCCATTCCGCTCCCGCGTTTCTTCCTTCTACCATGACTCGGACGGCGAAACCGTTTTTCGATCTTTAGCGACCATGATTTGGATACTTAATGCGGAAATGCAAAAAGAAACACGCGAGTTTGAAAAACCGTAAACGAAGAAAATTCGAGGAAAAAAAAAGTGAAAAAAGGAATGCAACACGAGGACTTCCCAGGAGGTCACCCATCCTAGTACTACTCTCGCCCAAGCACGCTTAACTTCGGAGTTCTGATGGGATCCGGTGCTTTAGTGCTGGTATGATCGCATCCGACATGTATGCCACTCTCCTTCCTCTTATCCTCTCGCCCCGACGCTTCGCCGCGCCACGTGGGCCCCATTCCGCTCCCGCGTTTCTTCCTTCTACCATGACTCGGACGGCGAAACCGTTTTTCGATCTTTAGCGACCATGATTTGGATACTTAATGCGGAAATGCAAAAAGAAACACGCGAGTTTGAAAAACCGTAAACGAAGAAAATTCGAGGAAAAAAAAAGTGAAAAAAGGAATGCAACACGAGGACTTCCCAGGAGGTCACCCATCCTAGTACTACTCTCGCCCAAGCACGCTTAACTTCGGAGTTCTGATGGGATCCGGTGCTTTAGTGCTGGTATGATCGCATCCGACATGTATGCCACTCTCCTTCCTCTTATCCTCTCGCCCCGACGCTTCGCCGCGCCACGTGGGCCCCATTCCGCTCCCGCGTTTCTTCCTTCTACCATGACTCGGACGGCGAAACCGTTTTTCGATCTTTAGCGACCATGATTTGGATACTTAATGCGGAAATGCAAAAAGAAACACGCGAGTTTGAAAAACCGTAAACGAAGAAAATTCGAGGAAAAAAAAAGTGAAAAAAGGAATGCAACACGAGGACTTCCCAGGAGGTCACCCATCCTAGTACTACTCTCGCCCAAGCACGCTTAACTTCGGAGTTCTGATGGGATCCGGTGCTTTAGTGCTGGTATGATCGCATCCGACATGTATGCCACTCTCCTTCCTCTTATCCTCTCGCCCCGACGCTTCGCCGCGCCACGTGGGCCCCATTCCGCTCCCGCGTTTCTTCCTTCTACCATGACTCGGACGGCGAAACCGTTTTTCGATCTTTAGCGACCATGATTTGGATACTTAATGCGGAAATGCAAAAAGAAACACGCGAGTTTGAAAAACCGTAAACGAAGAAAATTCGAGGAAAAAAAAAGTGAAAAAAGGAATGCAACACGAGGACTTCCCAGGAGGTCACCCATCCTAGTACTACTCTCGCCCAAGCACGCTTAACTTCGGAGTTCTGATGGGATCCGGTGCTTTAGTGCTGGTATGATCGCATCCGACATGTATGCCACTCTCCTTCCTCTTATCCTCTCGCCCCGACGCTTCGCCGCGCCACGTGGGCCCCATTCCGCTCCCGCGTTTCTTCCTTCTACCATGACTCGGACGGCGAAACCGTTTTTCGATCTTTAGCGACCATGATTTGGATACTTAATGCGGAAATGCAAAAAGAAACACGCGAGTTTGAAAAACCGTAAACGAAGAAAATTCGAGGAAAAAAAAAGTGAAAAAAGGAATGCAACACGAGGACTTCCCAGGAGGTCACCCATCCTAGTACTACTCTCGCCCAAGCACGCTTAACTTCGGAGTTCTGATGGGATCCGGTGCTTTAGTGCTGGTATGATCGCATCCGACATGTATGCCACTCTCCTTCCTCTTATCCTCTCGCCCCGACGCTTCGCCGCGCCACGTGGGCCCCATTCCGCTCCCGCGTTTCTTCCTTCTACCATGACTCGGACGGCGAAACCGTTTTTCGATCTTTAGCGACCATGATTTGGATACTTAATGCGGAAATGCAAAAAGAAACACGCGAGTTTGAAAAACCGTAAACGAAGAAAATTCGAGGAAAAAAAAAGTGAAAAAAGGAATGCAACACGAGGACTTCCCAGGAGGTCACCCATCCTAGTACTACTCTCGCCCAAGCACGCTTAACTTCGGAGTTCTGATGGGATCCGGTGCTTTAGTGCTGGTATGATCGCATCCGACATGTATGCCACTCTCCTTCCTCTTATCCTCTCGCCCCGACGCTTCGCCGCGCCACGTGGGCCCCATTCCGCTCCCGCGTTTCTTCCTTCTACCATGACTCGGACGGCGAAACCGTTTTTCGATCTTTAGCGACCATGATTTGGATACTTAATGCGGAAATGCAAAAAGAAACACGCGAGTTTGAAAAACCGTAAACGAAGAAAATTCGAGGAAAAAAAAAGTGAAAAAAGGAATGCAACACGAGGACTTCCCAGGAGGTCACCCATCCTAGTACTACTCTCGCCCAAGCACGCTTAACTTCGGAGTTCTGATGGGATCCGGTGCTTTAGTGCTGGTATGATCGCATCCGACATGTATGCCACTCTCCTTCCTCTTATCCTCTCGCCCCGACGCTTCGCCGCGCCACGTGGGCCCCATTCCGCTCCCGCGTTTCTTCCTTCTACCATGACTCGGACGGCGAAACCGTTTTTCGATCTTTAGCGACCATGATTTGGATACTTAATGCGGAAATGCAAAAAGAAACACGCGAGTTTGAAAAACCGTAAACGAAGAAAATTCGAGGAAAAAAAAAGTGAAAAAAGGAATGCAACACGAGGACTTCCCAGGAGGTCACCCATCCTAGTACTACTCTCGCCCAAGCACGCTTAACTTCGGAGTTCTGATGGGATCCGGTGCTTTAGTGCTGGTATGATCGCATCCGACATGTATGCCACTCTCCTTCCTCTTATCCTCTCGCCCCGACGCTTCGCCGCGCCACGTGGGCCCCATTCCGCTCCCGCGTTTCTTCCTTCTACCATGACTCGGACGGCGAAACCGTTTTTCGATCTTTAGCGACCATGATTTGGATACTTAATGCGGAAATGCAAAAAGAAACACGCGAGTTTGAAAAACCGTAAACGAAGAAAATTCGAGGAAAAAAAAAGTGAAAAAAGGAATGCAACACGAGGACTTCCCAGGAGGTCACCCATCCTAGTACTACTCTCGCCCAAGCACGCTTAACTTCGGAGTTCTGATGGGATCCGGTGCTTTAGTGCTGGTATGATCGCATCCGACATGTATGCCACTCTCCTTCCTCTTATCCTCTCGCCCCGACGCTTCGCCGCGCCACGTGGGCCCCATTCCGCTCCCGCGTTTCTTCCTTCTACCATGACTCGGACGGCGAAACCGTTTTTCGATCTTTAGCGACCATGATTTGGATACTTAATGCGGAAATGCAAAAAGAAACACGCGAGTTTGAAAAAGGTTAATGATGATTTGGAAACAGAGGCAGTATGCTGATGAGTTTGGAAAAGGTTAATGATGATTTGGAAACAGAGGTAGTATGCTGATGAGTTTGGAAAAGGTTAATGATGATTTGGAAACAGAGGTAGTATGCTGATGAGTTTGGAAAAGGTTAATGATGATTTGGAAACAGAGGTAGTATGCTGATGAGTTTGAACCTTTTTTTAACACCCTTCATTTAATATCATTAGATGTTGAGATACCATCATTTGGATCGCACATTGTTATTAAGATATGTCAAGTCATGGTATCCCACATGTTTCAATCTGATATATAACTTCAACCGTGTAAGGTACACCAAAATTTCCAATGTTTTAGTGGTGGATTGCATCTCTCATTTTGTTTTTTTTCTAAAGTGTGGATGCTGATGGCCTTATTTTGGAATTTGGTCTAGCGTAAGTTTTCTGGAAATTTCTGTGTTTTTTGGGAAAAGGGACATTTAATGAACATTAAATGATGTCATCTCTCTCTACTCCTAATAAGACTGCGCTGGGGAATTGCGTCCGCCCCCTCCTTCCGTCTGCCATCTAATCCCGCCTGCGATCCTCGTATCTGTCAAAATCGGATCCTACGGCTACGATCGAGTCTCACCCGCCCGCCTGCAGACCTACGTCGCCCTCCGCCAAACCCCCGCACTCCGCAGTTAGTCCTGATATCTTTTGGTTTGCCTGATATCTTGTGTGGAAAATCGAGGATGGGGTATCACAATAAACATAAAGACAGTTAGTCCCGGTAATGTGCAACTATGTATTCACTATTATTGTGATGCTCATTTAAGATTGTGTCCTGTATCTATATTCGCAAAATTAGCTAGCTACTAAGTATGGTCAAGAATGGAATAGCAATGGCTTTGAATTGATCAACTTGATCTGTGTAATAATAGGTACAGAAAGGGCCATTTCTTTCAATTTTTAATTAGTGGATGTGTAATCCTGTCAAATGAAGGCCTCTCTATATATATGGTTCCACCAGTAGGTGCTCATATTTTAGCATCTTCAACTTGGGCAGCTGTGTCAATATTTGCCTCGGCTTCCTCGGTTCTTTCTGAGGAGCTCTGCCCGAAGTCTGCTCATTCTTCATTGGTGAGGCCACCAACTGGTTCGTCGTCGTTGGAAGGCTACATAATAAAAAGCACTCGGATGAGAGTGGTTATTTCAAGAGTTATTGACAAAGCAAAGAGTATGACTACTTACTGAGCTAGGAGGTTTGGCCTTCGAGTACTCTCCTACAATGAGAGGCTTCTCTGTCACGCCAGCGAACATGCGCTTTAGTCGCATGAGCACGATCTCGTCTGATATATTCTCTGGCGCCATCCTTGAGGGATCCGAGTTTCCCTCGTAGTTGAACCCGAGGTTGATACGCTCTTGGAGTGGTTGCACTCTTCGCTTTAAAAAGTTGAATGCAATTCCTACTCAAGTGAGGCCCTTATCCTTCAAAGCGTGTGCCCGCTTTAACAAAGCGGGCACGTCCTTGGGTTCTGTCGACGGATTATGTCGATCACGTCTATCTGGGGGTACCCCAGAGAGTAGATTCGTGGGTCTCGCCTAGTTCTTGGAGCGACAGTACACGAACAACACAAGGATTTAGACAGGTTCGGGCCGCGAGTAGCGTAATACCCTACGTCCTGTGTGCTTGATTGTCCCTGCCCCACCTTATATAGTCCGGGAGGCAGGGTTACAAGTCAGTTTGTACAGTCCTAGTCGTATACAACATGGAGAACTACAACAAAATACTTTGGGGAGTTTCCTATCTATACACGACTAGTTATCCTAGTCTGCTACGCCGTCTTGCACCATAGCCGACTGGTTTGAGTAGTCGGGTCGAACTCTCTCTGCCGAGTAGTTTAACCCTCTGGATAAGTGGCCCTAGGGATCCTGGTCCCACAACCCCCCGAGCATCTTGCGTCTTTGCTTCAAATGAATGGTTGGAGCTAAGTCCAAGACGCTCAAATCTTCTCTGTCAAGTAGTTTCATTGGAGTGCATCTGTTGATGCACCCAATGGGTGTAGCCCCCGAGCCTCCGAGTACTTATTAAGTAGTCGGAGGTTCAAAAGCAATCTTCTGTCTTCGTCTCGAATAATCCAATGGAGTGCACCGAGTAGGTGCACCCATTGGGTGTAGCCCCCGAGCTTCGAGTAGTTTGCATGAAAAACCAGTCGAAGGTCTTTGAGTACTTGCAGCTTGAATTTCGGAAAATCAAATCCCGGATTATCCGCCAGCAGCCCCCGAGCTTTGAAGCAAAATATCTTTTGGTTTAAAGATCAGGATAAGCCTTCTATAACTGATAAGATCCAGGATATCCGAAGATTTCGCTAACGCCATTTGAGGATTGTTATCCCGACAAAATAGGCGGGAAAATAGAATGCCATGCGCCGGCGCACTGTAGTCCACAGTAACCCTAACTGGTTATTATATAGATCTATCAGTGTCATTTGTAAAACCGCTTCACCCCGTCCAGCCTTTGTCCACCAAGCTCAAGCAATCTCACTTCCTTAGTGAAAATGAGCTCAAGCCCCCGAGCCTAGGATCCGCGTAGTGCTGCTCCCAAGCTGCATAGCCGGTGAATGCGAGAGAAATCCAAAGCCACCATCCACTCAAAGATGTCTGGGCAAAGGAGAGGTGCTGGAGCTGGATCTCCGAGGGGAGGAAAGAAGAAATTGCCCATCATAGAGCCATCCTCAAGGCCGGTGTTCGCGGATCCGCCTCCGCCATCTGTGGCATGGAAGAGATGCACAACAAACACCGATGAACTAGCCAGCTTGGTGGAACAAGGTTTGCTACTTGACCAAGTGTCGTTAGAATGGAAATCTTGCTGGAGACAAGAATTCCCTACTGAGAATAGCCAGGAGATTCCTTTGTTTATTTCTTTCTGTGAGCGCGGAGTTGGGTTGCCAATCTCATCGTTCTTCAAAGAATTCCTTGCTTTCTATAGTCTTCAACTCCACCATCTCAATCCTAATGGCATCTTAAATATAGCTGTCTTTGTCCATGCTTGCGAAGCATTCTTAAGCATAAAACCTAGTCTACCTTTGTTTCGAACCTTGTATCACATCAAACCGCAATCTACCAATCTGAAGACTGAAGTAGTCGGCGGTGCGGGTATCCAGTTCCGCCAGAACATGAGGGCAAAGTGGTTTGAGATGCCCATCATGGATTCTTGCGGTGACTGGAAGTCGAAGTGGTTCACCATCGGTAAGAATACTCGAATATCTTGATTATTCAAATAATCTAGTCGTAAACTGTATATATGATGTTAACCGCCTTTGTGTATACTTGAATACAACAGGAAACCACTCGTTGAGCTGCCCTGAGAAGCATGGATGGTATCCCAGAGACCAATCCAACTGGAACTCGCGCCCCTGTGCTGAGGAAGCGAAGGATGTGTCTGCTCTACTGAAGCAGGTGCAAATCTTGAAGGAGAAGGGTCTCACTGGAGTTGGAATCGCCTTCAGCTTCATGAAGCGAAGGATTCAACCACTCCAGGAGCAAGTGCATCTGGGATTCCAGTACGAGGGAATCTCAGATCCCTCACGTACTGCCCCTAAAGATATTGCCGATGAAACTGTCTTAATGCGCCTGAGCCGCATGTTTACTGGTGTCAGTGGAAAACCAGTCATCGTGGAAGAGCTGTCGAAGGAAAACCCAGTGGCAGAGGTAAATACACTCAAATCTGTGTACCTATTATGGTAATATCTTTGTTATGTTGATTCGAGTCGTTTCTAAATCAAACCAGGACCAGCCAAAAGAGCTATTTTCCACAGAAGAGTGGGAAAATCTTGCCCAGAGTTCTTCGAAGAAGACCATCAGCGAACAAGCCCGGGGCACAACTGCTGAAGAAGTCGAGACTGTGGAGGACTCGGAAACCAGTGTGCCACCAGCTGTTATTACCGCAAGTAAGTGTCTTGATCACTTATAAATAGTTGAGATGAATCTAATAGTCAATGTAGATCACTGCTTGTAACCTTACTTGTACAACAGCTCCAGACCTGCCTGCATCCGCCAGGAAGAGAAGATCCTCTCTGAGTCAATCAACAAAGGGAGATGATACAGTGCCGAGTGGAGATCCAGCCAAACGGATTAAGTTATCACATCAAATTACGGTGCCACAAGGGTCTTCATCATCGAGTGCTTTGGTGAGTACGGCCACTGGAAGTACTACAAGCTCCAAGCGGACCAAGCCATCGCTGAAATTCCAATTTCAACCATTGAAAGTTCCAGAGCCACCCAAAGAGTAAGTACCATGCTGTCATGTTGAAAATTTCTGTTACTTAATATACTAATGTAACCTGGTCATTGAATAGGACACCAAACCAGTCACTGCAACAAGATGAGCCAGAACAACAAATTGCTGGACAAGAGGTGCCACCAGCACATCAAGAAACGCCATCGATAAGACCCAACGAGGACACCACATATGACACAACAAAGCAATTGGCAATCGATGAACATAGCCATCAAGTCAAGCCATCTGCAGATGTTGAAACTGTTGAAAATCGTGATGCATCTGTCCTGCCTGAAACGACTGATGTACTCATTCCTTCAAGTGAGCCCGTTGTGGGGGAGATGACTACCATGATCGCCTCAACAAATAATCAGGTATGTCTTGAAAACTTGCTCAAATTATAATTGAATATGCATGCAGGGCATTTGTAGTTGAACACCTGTATTCGTCCGTAGGCCGGCACAGGACAAGAAACAGAACAACCCGGAAGTATTGTACGAGAAACTGTGTCCGCCAGCGCTGGAGATGGACTAGAAAATGTAAGTAATTGTAACTTGTTTGATGTAAACATATGATCCTTGCGTGATAATCAATAACCCTTTATGAAGGTTGAGGTGAAAGGCAAAACTGCACATGATGAGGCTACAGAACTGCGCAACCATCTGCAACTTGCTGTGGTAAGAATCTGTAAACCCAATCCATAATGTTAGATCAGAAGCATAACTGCGAAAATAGTTGAATGTGCAGGCCCTTGTCGATCTGGTGGAGAAACCCGGAGATGCGAAGCTCTCAGCTCGCATCCGCGAGTTGGAAACAAATTTTACTGAAGCCTGTGAACAACTCGCAAAGGAGCGGGCTGAGCATAAAAAAGAAGTCGAATTTCACCAGAAGCAGTATGAAAGCTTATTGGATGCGAAGGAAACACTTGAAGGTCGTGTCACCAACTTGACCAAAGATAATCACAGTAAGTTTCGTGAATTATGCAAAAATAACTTGAAATTTAAAGCATGCGGTAACATGATAAAACAACTCGTGCAGACTTGAAGAAGCAGCTGAAAGTGGAAGAGAGCAATACTACCAACTGGTATAACCTGTCTCAGCGGCAATCTGGTGAAATTGCACAGCTCAAGGATTCCATCACAGTGAAGGATGAAGAAATCACCAAAGAGAAACAAATCCACACTGACATGGAGAAGGAACTTGCAACAACATTGAAGTCTATCCAGCTGAAACAAGAGGAAGTGAACAACTTGCATGCTGAGAAGATAGAGCTGAAAGAAGCCATGGAGCCCATAGTTGAGTTGTTAACTCCTGAAGACGCACCAAGTACTATAACATCATTGGTGGAGCGCCTGCGGCAAGTGCCAGAACAAATTGGGGGCTTTTGCAAAAGTACCCTGAAAGACTGCATTAACAAGATCTTGGCCTTGTTCAAAGCGCACAACCCGGAGGCGAGGATGGAACTCAAGTATCTACCAGCTGGAATAACTGATGAGCAATATGAAGCACTTGTTGCAGAAACAGAACCAATGGCGGAAGAATTTGTGAACTCTTTGGTTCAAAAATGATATGTAATTTATTGCTCGAGTGAGGCTGTAATGAAACAATATACCACTTACTGCTTTTGGTGTGAAGTAGTAAGATACCTTATGATAGATAAATATCCAGTTTTGAATGAAATGAATGGATTGATAATCTGTTAATTATTGGTCATGTGTGGACCTGATTGGCTAAATAATGTCATGCAAAAAGTACAATGTGTGCCTAGGCCCAAGGTCAAAATATGACAAATGTCTGTTATAACAAACACCGTCTAAACAAGTCTGTGAGAGGACTCGTGTGGTTGCTTGGTGCAGAGCCAGAGTACTACTGAAAGTAGTCTGTACTTGTTGTTTGCATGAATATATGAAGCAATGTGTATGTATACGCAAATTAGAGGGAAAATCTGTTGATTTCTGAACAAAAAAGGAGTCTGATGTGGTCGGCACAAGACACAGAGCAGTACTTCCATGAAATTTCAAAAGATTAGATGCTAACAACGACAACCATGTGTAGAACTTGAATTATACACAGGGTTCCCTGCTGAGAAAAGCTTGAATAAATGAAAACAACTTTATTGATCTCTTGATAATCAAAAAGTACATGAAACTTGTTTTGAAACCCACTGTTATGGGTAGAACTTGCGCAGATGTTCGATGTTCCATACATTTGGTAAATCCTCGCCTTCTTGAGTCTGTAGGCGATATGTGCTAGCCCCAATGACTTGTTTAACAAGGAACGGGCCTTCCCATCGAGACATGAGTTTACGCAGGCCATCGGTCTTCTGTATGCCTACCAAGTCTCCTATGACAAAGGAACGAGGCTGGACAGAGCGTTGATGATAATGCCGTAAGCCTTCCAAATAGCGAGTGTTCTGAATGAGAGCCGCTACTCGAGCTTCTTCAATGCCATCGACATCTTGAAAACGTTCTTGCTGAGCAACTTGTTCATCATAGTTTTCTAGTCGAGGGGCCTTCCAGAGAAGATCAGCAGGTAAAACTGCTTCAGACCCGTAGAGTAGAAAATATGGGGTTTGCCCGGTTGCACGAATTGGCTGCGTGCGAAGCCCCAGTGTACTGCTGGCAGTTCCTGAGCCCACTTTCCACCATACTTCTTGAGCGGTTCGTAGAGTCTAGGTTTTAAACCTTGCAATAATAAGCCATTGGCTTTATCGACTTGTCCATTGGCACGTGGATGAGCAACCGAAGCGTAATGCGTCTCGATTGAGTACTTGCTGCAGTAGTCTTGAAATGCTTCACTTGTGAAAACGGACCCCAAGTCTGTAATGATCTCATGGGGTATTCCAAATCTGTGAATTATCCCGTCAAAAAACTTGATCAGATTTTCGGCTCTCGAATTGACCAGGGGTTGGGCTTCGATCCACTTGGTGAATTTATCGATGGCTACAATAAGCCACTCGAAACCACCAGGAGCTTTAGCGAGGGGACCGACTAAGTCCAGGCCCCAACAGGCAAAAGGCCAAGACAGTGGAATCATACGAAGTTCATGAGCCGGTACGTGAGCTTGCCGAGCAAAGAACTGGCAGCCTTGACATCTTTTAACAATATCTTCAGCATCTCTCTTTACTGATAGCCAGAAAAATCCTGCTCTGTAGGCTTTTTCGACTAGAGTGCGCGAGGCCGCGTGATTTCCACAAACACCACTATGGATTTCTTCTAGTAGTGCTCTACCTTGATCAGCTGGAATACACTTCATCAGGACGTTGACAGATGCCCCACGTCGATAAAGTGTATTGTTGACCACCACATAGTGTGCGGCCCTACGCCTGATGCGGACTTGTTTGCTTTCCAGCTTTGGTAACTTGTGATCCCGTAGATAGTCGATGAATGGAGCCATCCAGTCGGTGTCAATGACCATGACCTGTTGGTCGGGTCGTGGATGAGAAACGGTGCCATCAAGGACTGGTTCCTTGATAGATGGATGATGTAGCTCGTGAACAAAGATTTCTGCTGGGACGTCCGCTGTCTGTGAGCCTAGCTTGGACAAGGCATCCGCAGGCGACATTGTAGTCACGAACGACATGATGAAATTCCAGTCCAAGGAAATGACGTTCAAGTTTGCAAACCTCCTTGACATATGCATCCATTGTCTCCTTTGTGGCATCCTAGTCCTTGTTGACTTGATTTATAGCTACTGCAGAATCGCCATATACACAGAGGCGCTTGATACCTAGTGACGTGGCCAACCGAAGGCCGTGTAACATGGCTTCATACTCAGCTTCATTGTTGGTGACTGGAAAAAGAATCTGTAGGACGTACTTGAGTTGTTCCCCCTTGGGAGAAATCAATAAGACTCCTGCTCCACCGCCTTCCAACTTCAATGATCCATCAAAATACATGACCCAATGTTCTGGACGAGTAGTTGTCCTGGAGTACTGAGTTTCCATCCATTCAACTGTGAAATCAGCCAAGGCTTGGGACTTGATTGCTGTCTGTGGAGCAAAAATAAGGTCGTATGCGGCGATTTCTGCTTTCCACTTGCTTACTCGTCCAGTCGCATCAGGATTGTCAAAGATTTCACCTAAAGGAAATTTGGTCACAACAGTAATTGAATAAGCTTGAAAATAATGCCTTAACTTCCTAGAGGTGACGAAGACTGCATAAAGGAGCTTCTGGACTTGAGGATAGCGAATCTTTGATTCAGAGAGTACTTCGCTGATGTAGTAAACTGGTCGCTGTACTGGATATACCTGGCCTTCTTCCTTTCGTTCTACCACAATGACCGTGCTGACTACGTGTGTGGTAGCCGCAATATATAAAAGCAAATGATCACCTTGGATAGGAGCAACGAGTACCGGAGGAGTGGTCAGATATGTCTTTAGTTGTTCAAAAGCTAGGTTGGCTTCATTGGTCCAGTTGAACTTGTCTTGTTTCTTGAGAAGTCTGAAGAAAGGAAGACCCTTTTCACCAAGTCTTGAAATGAACCTGTTGAGTGCTGCGATGCACCCAGTAAGTTTCTGAACCTCCTTGATACTTGATGGTGCTTCCATATTGAGAATTGATGTAATCTTGGAGGGATTAGCTTCAATGCCTCGATGACTTACGATGAACCCGAGTAGTTTGCCAGCGGGTACACCGAAGACGCACTTGGTCGGGTTCAGCTTCCAGCGATATGTCTTGAGATTGTCGAATGTCTCCTGTAGATCAACAATGAAGTTGTCTGGATTCCGTGTCTTGACAACCACGTCATCAACATATGCCTCTACATTCGTGCCGATCTGAGAAGAAAGGCAGTTCTATATGGCTCGTTGGTAAGTGGCCCCTGCGTTCTTCAAACCAAATGACATAGTCGTGTAACAGAATGCTCTGAATGGGGTGATAAAGGAGGACTTGATCTGGTCATCTTTGTTCAAGGCTATCTGATGATAACCGGAGTAGCAGTCTAGGAAGCAGAGTAGTGCGCTTCCGGCCGTGGAATCCACGACTTGATCTATGCGCGGTAGACCCATGGGGTCTGGAGGACAATGCTTGTTGAGGTCTATATAATCAACGCACATGCACCACTCATTGTTGTTCTTTTTCCTGACCAAGACTGGATTGGCCAACCACTCTGGATGAAAGACTTCTTTGATAAAGCCGGCCGCGAGTAGTTTGGCTATCTCAGCCTTGATCGCATTACGTCGTTATTGATCGAAGCGTCGTAAGAATTGCCTTTTAGGCTTCGCGTCCTTCTTGACATTGAGGTTGTCCTCGGCAAACTCCCTAGGAACACCAGGCATATCAGATGGTTTCCAAGCAAATATATCTTTATTAGTACGGAGGAACTTGACGAGCGCGTCTTCCTATTTACAATCTAAATTTGCCCCTAGGAGGGCAGTTTTTGACGAGTCGCCCGTCTCAAGATCTACAGTCTTGAGCTGTACATCTTCAGAGGGCTTGAAACTCGCACTTGTAGACTTCTTAGCAGGGACTTCTGATCCTTCCTCAGCGGACTTCTTGGCCAGGGCGAGTACTTCCATCATCTGTGTGGGTACTTGTGAAGCAGCCGCGAACTCCACAGCTTCCACGTCGCAGTCATGAGAAATCTTGAGGTCTCCTTTGAGAGAAAGGACTCCATGAGGAGCTGGCATCTTGAGAACAAGGTAAACATAATGTGGGATCGCCATGAACTTGGCGAGGGCTGGTCGCCCAAGGATCGCGTGATATGAAGTCTCGAAATCTGCCACCTCAAACTTGATGTACTCGGTTCTAAAATTGGCCGCAGTGCCGAACGTGACTGGGAGAGTGACTTGTCTGAGAGGAATCACAGCTTTGCCAGGGACAATGCCATATAATGGAGAGTCCATGGGCTTAAGATACTGTTGGCGGTCGTTACAACCCAAATCCAACCACCAATACTCGGGAATAAATGAGGTCTTATGCAACATTCCATGTACTTAGGTTTTATTTCTAATAAAGTTCCACGAGTTTTGGTGAGTGACACTTGTGCAGGTACAACTACGACAAATACGCACTATTGGGGCCGAAAATGACCGAATCGGCCGAACGACTCCGTTCGGCCGGTTATCCCCCTTAGCCGTACGGGTCTGCGGGAGCCGTCCACGTCAACCGAACACAACGTACGACATGTGGACGACCGCCAACTCACCCCGAAGGACCAACACGTCACCCTGGGCCAGAACGACACGAAGCAAGACACCAGAGGGCAGCCCAGGAGGGTCCAGGACCAGAGGCGGTGCCGGGGGGCCGGCCCGGGCCTCCAGCCCAGTTCGGCCGAAGGGCCAGGTTCGGTCGAACCGCCCCCAGGCTGGCAACCGCCTCCCAGGGGTGCATCTTGGCCCTTGGTGGCCAGGTCGGTGGATCCTACGTTCCCTGGATGCCTTGGCGGTTACTCAGCCCCAAACCGACCTGTGCAACTATAAATAGAGGGTCACTTTCACTTGTAAACACACACCAAGCCAAGGAGCTCATTTCCACTTTCATTCTAGTAGAGTTAGGATAGTTTAGTTGGGAGTTAGAGTTGAGTCGAGCTTTGCCTCGGAGGTTCCGGAGTCGTCTTCAGAAGCTCTGGTAATAGCTCTTGTATCTTTTACTTTTCCTTTTGTAAGACATTGAGTATCAATATAGTTATCTTTATCACTTTGCCTTTGTCATTTATATCTTGCTTCTACTTTATTCTAGTAGCAAATATATCTTGTTTAGACTAGAGTCAGTTATAGTTCTAGTGCTCGTAGTCTTGTTTAAGTCTTTGTCTTGGCTGGTTCTTCGATCTTGTTTGATACTGGAGGTGAATTGCCACCAAGAGTATTGACAAGGTTGCTTGCTCTTGCTAGCAGAGTAAGTAGTCGTTGTCTAGTGTAGGAGTGATTCCTAGACTAGTCAGTGGCCTTAGTTTATTCCCGTCGCAACGGAGGTGGTAGCCGGGAGGTGGTGACAGTCCTTTCGGTCTTTGTAGCCCATCACGTTAGTTCCGGTCCGTAGGATTCCCCAATTGGGAAATAGTGGCACCCCTTCTCATCCCTTTCTGTGTGTTCACCGGTTCCCTTGTCCCGAAGCTAAGACATTAGAGTTATCCCAGATCTCCTAGTGCTGGCTCTGTAGCCGCTGTATCTCTAAGCTAGAGTGGCATAGGTAGATAAAGAATCCAGGAGTCCTCTATCTCTTCTCGTTGTCCTCCCAGCTATCTATCTCTTCTCTCCCTTACCTGAGTATCCCTTGAGCTGTGTGTCCGGTATATCCACTCCTATCCAATACCGTTATCCCCTGTCTTGTCTAGTCGTGTACCCTCCTCTGATAGTCTCGAATATCTGTTCACTAGTAATCTTGCCAAAGCTTCCCTGCGGAAATATAAATTACGATACCTCGGGATACTCCCAGGTGAAGTGCTACAACGGTGATTCTGTGCGCTTGCAGAATATTTCTATATTTTATTAAGCCATAAGGAAAACCACTGAAACACTCCTTACCCCAGTACCAGGATTCTCAATTCTGATATTGGATCGTAAGAAGTGCCAACAGATACTTGGTGATATCGAGCCCCATCTTTGTGAATGTCTTGGCGAATATGATGTTGAGTCCGCTGCCTCCATCAATGAGTACCTTGGTCAGTCTGGCTTGTGCCACGACTAGATCCAAGACTAAGGGATACCTGCTTGGATTGGCAAAGTTGGTCCATTGGTCCGCCCTGGAGAAGGTGATGGGGATTTCGGACCACTTGAGGTATGAGGGAGTAGCTGGTTCCACCGCCATGATTTCTCTAAGGGAAAGCTTCTTCGAATGCTTTGATTGCGTGAGGGTTTCACCACTGAACAACACAACGACGACATTGTCGACCTGAGGAAAGCCATTGCCCGGGTCTTCATTGTCTTTGTTGTTTCACCTGTTGTCCAACTTCTTTTCTTCGGGTAGTTCTCACTTGTCGAACTCCTTCTTGATATGAATACACTGAGGCAGGGTGTGTCTGCCGTGAGGGTGATATGGGCAGGGGACGTTCATGACTTTTTCCAAGGTTGGGGCTGCCTTCTTCCTCGCGGGACGCTCAACTGCCGTGACTGTATTGTTTGGTTTGCGCTTATTGTTGCGGTTGAAGTCACGCCTGTTGTTGTTATTGCGACGGTCAGGACTACTCTTGCTGTAGTTGTTGCCGTTGTTGGTACTAGGGTTGTTGTCCTTTCGCTTGTCAAAGCGTTCATGCTCACGGTCATCTTGATCAGCCCAGTCAGCAGCCATGCGTCTGAGCTCTGATATGGTCTCGGGACGCCGTCTTCCGAATTCCCGATGCAATTCGCGTGCCCAGAGCCCATCATGAAAGTAGTCGATGATCTCTCTATCTGACACGTCCACAATGGTGGCCCTTTTTTTGAAGAATCTCTTGACGTACTTGCGCAGAGTTTCACCCTTCTCTTGCTTGCAGGCTGCTAATTCAAACCGGGTTCTGGGCTGTGCCCAGGTTCCTTGAAAATTAGCAGTGAACTTCATTGTGAGTTGTTCCCAGGTGTCGATGGATCCAGGGCGGAGGCCTTCGAGCCATGTCAGTGGAGCAGTATCCATCATGATTGGAAAGTATCTGACTTTGACATCATTGCTTCCTCCTGCCATGGTGATCGGTGTTGAGTAAACGCGCAGCCATTGCTCTGGGTCCAACTTGCTAGTGAACTTCTCGATTCCAGTCGTCTTGAACTTTTGGGGTAGCAGGGTGTAACACCCCGCCTTTCACGAGCCGCCCCGCACAGCCCTTCCGAGGGGCGCGCACGCGTACACATAGCACCCTGCTTACACTTTCGTCCTCGCTTCGTGTAAAAGGGTTAACCCGAAGGTGCTATGGCTGGAAGACAAAGGCTTATAAGTTGCCTCCACCCTTGCTCAACTAGCAATGTGGCACTAAACATGTGCATCCCGCACTAATGGGCCACTACCGGGCCATACAAACTGGGCCGGGTGTGACATACACCCCCCCTCAAAGAACCCGACGTCCTCGTCGGCGCAACTCACCCACCCGGGCAAATGTACAGGAACGTTCCCCCTTAGCGCACGACCGTACGTCCAGTGCCGGCGCCATAGTCCATGCCGTATGCCCTACCCGGGCCATACGCGCCATGCGCCCTATGCCCGCACACTGACCCGTACGTGCAACCGCGAGGGTCGGCTCTGATACCATTTGTAACACCCCGCCTTTCACGAGCCACCCCGCACAGCCCTTCCGAGGGGCGCGCACGCGTACACATAGCAACCTGCTTACACTTTCGTCCTCGCTTCGTGTAAAAGGGTTAACCCGAAGGTTATATGGCTGGAAGACAAAGGCTTATAAGTTGCCTCCACCCTTGCTCAACTAGCAATGTGGCACTAAACATGTGCATCCCGCACTAATGGGCCACTACCGGGCCATACAAACTGGGCCGGGTGTGACATACACCCCCCCTCAAAGAACCCGACGTCCTCGTCGGCGCAACTCACCCACCCGGGCAAATGTACAGGAACGTTCCCCCTTAGCGCACGACCGTACGTCCAGTGCCGGCGCCATAGTCCATGCCGTATGCCCTACCCGGGCCATACGCGCCATGCGCCCTATGCCCGCACACTGACCCGTACGTGCAACCGCGAGGGTCGGCTCTGATACCATTTGTAACACCCCGCCTTTCACGAGCCGCCCCGCACAGCCCTTCCGAGGGGCGCGCAGGCGTACACATAGCACCCTGCTTACACTTTCGTCCTCGCTTCGTGTAAAAGGGTTAACCCGAAGGTGCTATGGCTGGAAGACAAAGGCTTATAAGTTGCCTCCACCCTTGCTCAACTAGCAATGTGGCACTAAACATGTGCATCCCGCACTAATGGGCCACTACCGGGCCATACAAACTGGGCCGGGTGTGACACAGGGTCTTTTTGATGCTGCTGGAAAAAGCTGGGAAACCATCATACTTGTCTGATGGGGACCGGTTTCGCCTTCCGTGGTTGGCGTCATCCTCGTCATCGTCGCGGCGGTTCGAGTGATGGCTTGGAGAACCACTCGGTTCAGGGTCGTCGTGGCCCCGGCCGCTTCCACGATTACGGTCACGACCGCGTGGAGGGCGATCGCCGTCATTGTCGTCTCCAGATGGATCATTGTCAGGTTGATTATCTCTGCCACGGCCGCGTCCACCACCTTGATTGGCTGGACGTGGTGGGTCTTGTGCACGACTGCGATTGGTATCGCGTGGAGGATCTTGGCCACGATTGCGATTGGTATCATGTGGAGGATCTTGGCCACGATTGCGATTGGTATCACGTGGAGGATCTTGGCCGCGATTGCGATTGGTATCGCGTGGAGGCTGTTCATGATCAGCTGGTAGCGGGCCATAGAGTCTCTCAAAGTCAGCTCGTCGTCGCATCTCTGATGATATGCGGTTGGCTCTGTTGGCATCGATTTGAGAACGAGCGTCGCGGTTGGCGTTGATCGTGTCTCGAAGATCATGGGCTAGTGGATTGCCAGTCCTGTTGCCACCTTGATGAGCAGCCGCCGTATCGTGAAGCACGAGTTGTCTTGAATTCTATCGTGCAGCTCGACTTGGATGGGGGGATGATACATCATGGCTTCCTTCAGGTCTTGGATCTGGAGTCCGCTGAGTCATCCCTGGTCCGCCGTTGAGCTCGTCGTGAACCGCGGCCAGCAAGGTAAGAACTTGTTGTAGCTGTGGCGTATTGGGCATAGACTTGACGATTTCAGCGGCGACGGATAAATTTTCTGGGGCGTCGGGTAGGATTGGATGATCACCAACCATCTAGAAGTCTCGATCAAGGTTTCGTGTGGCAGTAGCACGCCTTGCTGCATTAACACGTCTTTGCCTACGCTTTACGTTCCTTGATCGCCTGGCCGTCTTCTGCTGATCCGATTCTCCAACATCGGTTGGTTCTTCATCGGAGATTTCGCCCATGAGTTCTCTGTCGTATTGTCCGCCTTGTCCTGATGCGCCCGCCATGTAGACTTGCCTGCTAGGATCAGGCAGCAATAGGCTCGGAGCGCTGGAGAAATTGTTCCCTATCGAGCCAGAGGAGGAAGTGACCGAAGCGGTTCTGCCGTCTTGATAGGGCAGGTTCTCGAGTATTGCAGCAGTCAGTCTCGACTCGTTGTCCCAGCAGGAATCAGTTGGGATCATGCCGGGCCAGTGGATAAGAAGTCCTCCTGGGGAGTTGGTCACGATGAGCCCTGATGGGAGCTAAACGAGTGGTTGCTCGAGGGAAAAGTCGGTCTTGAAATACGCGGCGTGGTTGAAACGCGCAATATTGTCTGGAGAACCATTCAGTAAGACCATGAAATCGTCTTCATCCTCGTCCTCTGATGGCCCAGAGGCCGACTCAGAGTCCTTGGAACTTGTCCCGATCTGGCTGGGAGATCTGATCGTCTTGTATTCTTGCTTCACGACATACATCTGTTGATACACGGCCGCAGTATTGGAGAGTCCGAACGGGAGTCGGGCCAGGGGGTTGTCCGATGGCGTAGCCAGCTTAGAGTTCCCAGCTCCTTCCATGATTGGAAAAGAGTCGTACCCGCCCTCGACTTGTAGAATCCCAGTCGGAGTTGGAGTCGGAGTCGATGTCGATCCCGATGAATTCGTCGAGAGCTGATTCTCGATGAGACCTTGAAGTGGTTTTGATGGAGACGCCGTCGTCGAGTAGGGCCCCGGTTGATCTGCTAGGAACGACTCGAAGCCAAGCTTGCCGTCAGAGACGAAGGTCCACGAGCCGATGACGAAAGTCGCGCCTTCCTCGACGCCGGTGGCTGTGAAAGTGCATCCCATCGCGCCTGTCGACGAATTATGTCGAGCACGTCTAACTGAGGATACCCCAGGGAGTAGATTTGTGTGGGTCTCGCCTAGTTCTTAGAAACGATGGTGCACGAACAACACGAATTAGACAGGTTCGGGCCGCGAGTAGCGTAATACCCTAAGTCCTGTATGGCTGATTATATTATCCGTGAGGTTGTCTGATGTCTTTTGGAGGGGTCCCTGCTCCACCTTATATAGTCTGAAGGAGCAGAGTTACAAGTCGATTACAATATCCTAGTCGTATACAACTTGGAGTACTACAACAAAATACTTTGGGGAGTCTCCTACTAGTATACGACTAGTTTACCTAATCAACTATGCCGTCTTGTACCATAGCCGACTAGTTTGAAGTAGTCGGATCAAACATTCCTTATCGAGTAGTTTAATCCTTGAATGAGTGGCCCTAGGGATCCTGGTCCCACAAGCCACCGAGCATCTTGCGCCTTCGCTTCAAGTCTGGAATCTATCTTCGAGTAATTGGAGCTAAGCTCAAGACGCTCAAGCCTTCTCTGACGAGTAGTTTACATTGGAGTGCATCTGTTGATGCACCCAATGTGTGTAGCCCCCGAGCCTCCGAGTACTCTTGAAGTAGTCGGAGGTTCAAAAGCAATCTTCTTATCTTTATCTCGAGTAGTTCAATGGTGTGCGCCGAATAGGTGCACCCATTGGGTGTAGCCCCCGAGCTTCGAGTAGTTTCATGAAAACTAGTCGAAGGTCTGCAAGTAATTATTCCTTAAATTTCGGAAATCAAATCCCGGATTATCCGCTAGCAGCCCCCGAGCTTTAAAGCAAATATCTTTGGTTTAAAGATCAGGATAAATCTTCTGTATTCTGTTGCCTAACTGAACTTCCGGATTTTGCTCCGTTAACTGATGAGGGAATGTTATCTCGAAAAAATAGGCGGAAAATCAGGATGCGATACGCCACCGCACTGTAGTGCACAGTAACCCTAACCATGTATTATATAGATCTGCCGAACTTCATTGTATGGATCACTTCATTCGTCTTCAACTCTACACCTCTGAGCCCGAAATCTCTCCCTTTCCTCGCCAATCACCAATCACACCTTTGTGCGTAAGATCAGCCTAGGGTAGCCCCCGAGCTTGTGCAATCAATGAATGCGAGAGAAATCCAAGGTAGTGAATCGCTCTGCAATGTCTTCACGAGGGAGAGGCACAGGAAGGGGAACTGGAAACCCTGGATCTCAGAGGGGTGGTAGAAGAAAATCAACACTTCCGGATCCTTTGACGAAGCCAACATTCGCTAATCCACCATCACCTGCCGTAGCTTGGAAGAGATGCACGGCCAACTCTGATGAGTTAAGCAGCTTGGTGGAACAAGGTTTGCTTCTTGACCAAGCTTCCCTTGAGTGGAAATCTTGTTGGAATCAAGAATTCCCAACTGAAAATAACCAAGAAATTCCTCTTTTCATATCCTTCTGTGAACGTGGAGTTGGCTTGCCAATCTCTGCTTTTTTCAAAAATCTCCTTGGTTTCTATGGCTTGCAACTGCATCATCTTAATCCCAACGGGATTTTATATATCTCTGTCTTTGTTCATGCTTGTGAAGCATTTCTTGGTATAGAACCTAGCCTCCCTTTGTTCCGCACACTATACCATATCAAACCACAACCAACCCATATAAGAAAAGAAGTTGTTGGAGGAGCTGGCGTCCAATTTCGCCAGAAAATGAAAGCGAAGTGGTTTGATATGCCAATCATGGATTCCTGTGGCGACTAGAAGAGCAAATGGTTCACCATTGGTAAGTGTACTTCAAATCTCTTGTAATTTCAAATACACTAGTCGATTCTGTTACTAGTATCCTTCTCATTTACTTGGATATCTTAAAAAACAGCAGGAAATCATTCTTTGAGTTGTCCTGAAAAAGATGGATGGTACCCTAAGGTCCAAGAGAACTGGAACTCCCGCCCCTCTACTGAGGAAGCCAAGGATGTGCCCGCATTACTGAAGCGGGTACAATTTCTGAAGGAAAAAGGCTTGACTGGCGTTGGGATTGCCTTCAGCTTCATGAAGCGAAGGGTGCAACCTCTGCGGGAGAGGGTCCATCTTGGATTTCAGTATGAAGGAATTACTGATCCATCACGAATGGCTCCCGAGGATATCTCTGATGAGACTGTCCTCATGCGGCTGAACAAGATGTTTACTGATGTTCATGGAAAACCAGTCCTTGTTGGAGAATTGTCTAGTGAACAACCACTGTTGGAGGTAATGTCCCAAATCTTGAATACTTCGAGTCGTTTGATGTTTTATAAATAACAACCCTGATTGTCTTGATCAATACAGGCTGAACCACAAGAACTGTTTGCCCCCGAAGAATGGGAAGAACTCGCTAAGAGTTCATCTGAGAAGACTCTTAGTGACAAAATTGTCAATGTCCCTGGTGATGACGAGGCCGTGGAAGATTCTGACATCAGCGCGCCACCACAAGTTTTGACTGCAAGTAAGTATCCTAAGTACTCAAAAGCAGTACTTGTTGATGTTGATAACGTTATTGCTTATATTTGTATCCTGTAGCTGCTCCAGATCTACCAATATCTGCTAGGAGAAAGCTATCCACTCGGAGTCAGTCGACAAGATTTGATGATGTCGTACCGTCTAATGATCCATCCAAGCACATCAAGCTGTCACATAGGCTCTCTACTCCTCAAGGTTCATCTTCTTCAAGTGCTCTGGGAAGCACACCTTCTGAGAGTACCACAAGTTCCAGGCGGCCAAAACCTCTGTTGAAGTTCCAATTCCAGCCTCTAAAAGCTCCTGAACCACCAAAGGAGTAAGTAGAAAAACTGTCTCCTAATGTCTTGATTCTGACTTTTGAATAGATAATGTATGCTTATAGTTGTTATGACTGACAGGTCACCCAAAGAAGCAGTCACAAAGGCTGTTCAACAAGAGGAAACTAAAGATGGGGCTGCAATTGAAGCCAATGTTGAAAATCCGCCAAGGCCTCAGCTGGAAGCTACCATAACGACTCCAACCAAGAGCACTGCTCATGATGACACAGAAGCTTCGAGGCAGATGGTGGTTAGCGCCCCTGATGAACAAGCCAACATATCCAATGAGAGTCTTCCGCCGCAAGGTACTGCCCCCATCGCCCCGGCTGGCTCCGCTGAAGGAGTTGAATCACCAGCCAAAGCTATCAATGTTGATGAATCGTCTCTGGACAAGGTACTCCTTGAACTAAAATTGTAGTAATGTTACTCCTTATTTCATTTATTGTAATGTCGACTTGAATCGCATTCTGCAGGATGAAGAAATACAAGAAATAGAGCAACTCGAGAGAGTGCTGTGTGAGCAAATACCAAGCGAAACACTTGAAAATGTAAGTACTCATAAAATGTATTTCGTTGTTTGCATGAGTAAAAACTTGATTAATATTGTTTACTATGTTCCTGTTCAGGTTGAAGTACAGGGCAAATCCGTGAAGGATGAAGCCTATGAACTGCGCAACCACCTGCAACTGGCTTTGGTAAGAAACTGATGTACCTTACTTGTGAATTCAAGAACATAGATAATATTGTCATAATAGAAAAATGCACAGGAACTGGTCGAACTAGTCGAAAAGCCTGGAGATGCTAAATTATCAGCTCGGATTCGCGAGTTAGAAGCCGACTGGGTGAAGGCTCGTGAAGAACTCGAGAAAGCCCAAGTGGAGCACAAGGAAGAAATTCAAGCACTCCAAAGGCAAAATGACAGCCTTGTTGATGTCAAGGGTAGATTGGAGACCCGTGTGACAAATTTGAACAAAGAAAATACTGGTAAGTACTCTATACTTAATGTAAAGTATTTATACTAATAAGCAGTACTGAAAAATATAACCTGCTATGCACAGATTTGAAGAAAAAGCTGACTGAAGAGAAAGGCAGGACTACAAGCTGGTATAACCAGGTACAACGCCAAGCTGACGATATTACCAAGCTGAAGGCTCTGATTGATAAGAAAGATGCCAATTTCGCCAAGGAACATAAAGTTCGTACCGACATGGAGAAAGAGCTGGCCGCTGCCTTGAAGATTTCTCAGATTAAACAAGAGGAAGTGAATAACCTACTTGATGAAAGAAAGAAAATTAAAGAGGCTATGGAACCAATCATGGACTTGCTTATTCTAGAGGGTGCAGGGTCAGGCAACTTATATCTACCAGAGCGATTGCGCCAAGTGCCAGAACTAGTCGGCGACTTCTGTAAGGCCACCCTGAAAGACTGCATAAGCAAAGTATTGGCTTTGTTCAAGGCACACAACCCGGCTGCAAAGATTGAATTGAAGTATCTGCCAGTTGGTACAAGTGAAGAACAATATACAACACTAGTAGAGGAAACAGAGCCAATAGCTGAAGAATTTGTAAACTCTGTAATCCAGAAGTGAAAAACAAGCTATTGCTGTGAGATTGCTATGTAATATATAACAATATAATTGTGCTACTTTTGAATGGAAGTAACAATGCTTATGAATTTGAATGTTCATTGTATGAGATGTACTTGTAGTACTTTTAAAGCCTGAAGTCATTTGTTTTTGACTTGTAGATGATCTTGGAACAGGCTAATGAAATCATGCAAAAGTACAATTGTGCCTAGACCCAAGGTCTAAAAAGAACAAGTTCTGCTTGAATACAGAAAATTTTGTTCAAACAAGCCGTGAAGGGACTTGTTGGGTTGCTGTTGCAAAGCCAGTGGAACTACTATTTGGAAGTAGAGTGTACTTGATAAGTTGCATGATAATGTTATTTGAAAAATAAAAAACTCTTAGTGAGCAATGAAAAAAGGAGTCTGATGTAGTCGGCACATAGACACAGAGCAGAAACATCTATAATATGTCACATAGAAATGATACTAACAACAACAACCATGTATAGGCTGGTGTAGATCTGTCATGACTTCTGAGGCTTGGTGCCGCTTCTGAAAAAGTAGTCATGACTTCTATTGACTAATTGAAAATAACCCTGGGCTTGAAAACTTGTAAATAGCATGACACAGGGTTCTCTGATGAGAAAACAATATGGATATGCGGGAACAACTTTATTGATCTCTTGATAATAAAAAAAGATACATGATGGGCACTGTAGAACCCAATCACGAGTAGAATTTCTTCAAGTGTTCGATGTTCCATACATTGGGCAATTCTTCGCCTTCTTGAGTTTGCAGGTGATAAGTTCCAGCCCCAATGACTTGTTTGACAATGAAAGGGCCTTCCCATCTTGACATGAGCTTATGTAGGCCATCTGTCTTCTGTACGCGCCGAAGCACCAAGTCTCCTATGACGAAGGAACGAGGCTGGACAGAGCGCTGGTGGTAGCGCCGTAACCCTTCAAGGTAACGTGTATTCTGAATGAGAGCTGCCACTCGAGCTTCTTCGACACCGTCAACATCCTGAAATCGTTCTTGCTGAGCAACTTGTTCATCATAATTTTCTAATCTTGGGGCATTCCAAAGGAGATCGGCAGGCAAAACTGCTTCAGACCCATAAACTAGAAAATAAGGAGTCTGTCCTGTCGCATGACTTGGTTGAGTGCGTAGCCCCCAGAGTACTGCTGGTAATTCTTTAGCCCACTTGCCACCATATTTCTTCAAGGGCTCATATAATCGGGGCTTTAAGCCTTGCAATAGCAATCCATTAGCCTTCTCGACTTGTCCGTTCGCTCGTGGGTGAGCAACCGAGGCATAATGGAGTTCAATTGAATATTGATCATAGTATGTTTGAAATGCATCGCTTGTAAACACCTATCCGAGGTCTGTAATGATCTCGTGCGGTACGCCAAATCGCTGGATGATCCCATCAAAGAACTTGATCAAATTCTCCACTCGTGGGTGAACCAACGGCTGTGCTTCAATCCCATTTGGTAAACTTGTCGATGGCTACAATAAGCCACTCGAACCCACCAGGAGCTTTTGTTAGATGACCAACAAGATCAAGACCCCAACATGCAAAGGGCCAAGATAAAGGTATCATGCGGAGCTCATGAGCCTGGCGGGCGAAGAACTGACATCCTTGACATTTCTTGACGATGTCTTCTGCATCTCGCTGTACTGTAGGCCAGAAAAACCCTGCTCTGTAAGCTTTACCGACTAGAGTGCGGGAGGCTGCGTGATTGCCACATACACCGCTGTGTATTTCTTCAAGTAATGCTCTGCCTTGGTCGGCTGTAATACACATCATCAAGACGTTGACAGAGGCCCCACGCCGATAAAGTGTGTTGTTGACTACCACATAGTGTGCAGCTCTGCGCCTGAGACGAGCTTGTTCTCTTTTGTTATCTGGTACTTTATGATCCCGGAGATACTCAATGAAAGGTGTCATCCAGTCAGTGTCAATGACCATTACTTGAAGATCAGGACGTGGAGGAATCCCATGGCTATGGTCGGGAGTTGTTTCGCTGATACATGGATGATGTAGCTCGTGAACAAAGATTTTTGCCGGGACATCTGCTCGTTGTGACCCTAACTTGGACAAAGCATCGCCGGCAACATTGTAGTCACGAACAACGTGGTGAAATTCCAGTCCAAGGAAGTGACGTTCAAGCTTGCGAACTTCCTGGACATATGCATCCATCGTCTCTTTAGTTGTATCCTAATCTTTGTTGACTTGATTAATAGCCACTGCAGAATCCCCATATACACATATGCGCTTGATGCCTAAGGATGCTGCAATACGAAGTCCATGAAGCATAGCTTCATACTCAGCCTCATTGTTCGTTAATTGAAAAAGGATCTGCAAGACATATTTGAGTTGTTCTCCTTTGGGTGAAATCAAAAGGACTCCTGCTCCTCCTCCTTCAAGCTTCAATGATCCGTCAAAATACATGACCCAGTGCTCTGGACGAGTAGTTGATCTGAAGTACTGAATCTCCATCCACTCAACTGTGAAGTCAGCCAGGGCTTGGGACTTGATAGCTGTTTGCGGGACAAAGTCAAGACTATACGCAGCAATTTCCGCTTTCCACTTGCTTATTCGTCCAGTCGCATCAGGGTTATTAAAGATTTCTCCAAGAGGGAACTTAGTCACGACAGTAATTGGAAAAGATTGAAAATAATGCCGTAACTTTCTTGAAGTTATGAATACCGCATAAAGGAGCTTCTGGACTTGAGGGTAGCAAATCTTGGACGCAAAGAGTACTTCGCTGATGTAGTAAACCGGCCGTTGGACTGGAAAAACATGGCCTTCTTCCTTGCGCTCAACCACGATGACCGTACTGACCACATGTGTAGTAGCAGCAATGTATAAAAATAAATGATCACCTTTGACTGGAGCGACGAGGATTGGTGGAGTGGTTAAGTAGGCTTTGAGTTGTTCAAAAGCTTGATTGGCCTCTGCTGTCCAAGTAAACTTGTCTTGCTGCTTGAGTAGTTTGAAGAAAGGAAGACCCTTTTCTCCAAGTCTTGAGATGAATCTGTTGAGCGCCGCGAGGCATCCTGTAAGCCTCTAGACTTCCTTAATATTCTTTGGGGCTTCCATCTGGAGAATAGCCGTGGTCTTGGAAGGGTTAGCTTCAATGCCTCTGTGACTCACTATGAACCCAAGTAGTTTGCCAGCGGGTACGCCGAAGACACACTTAGTCGGGTTGAGTTTCCAGCGAAAGGTTCTGAGATTGTCGAATGTTTCTTGTAGGTCGGCAATGAAGTTGTCTGGATTTCTTGTTTTGATTACCACATCATCAACATATGCCTCTACATTGATACCAATCTGAGATGAAAGGCACTTCTGTATGGCTCGTTGATATGTGGCTCCGGCGTTCTTCAACCCAAACAACATGGTAGTATAGAAAAAAGCGCCGAAGGGGTTGATGAACGATGTTTTGATCTGGTCCTCCTTGTTCAGGGCTATCTGATGATACCCTGAATAACAATCAAGGAAAGATAATAGTGCGCACCCTGTCATGGAGTCCACGACTTCATCAATGCGTGGGAGACCCATGGGGTCTGGAGGGCAATGCTTGTTGAGATCTGTGTAGTCAACACACATACGCCACTCATTGTTGTTCTTCTTTCTGACCAAGACTGGATTAGCCAACCACTCTGGATGAAAAACTTCTTTGATGAAGCCAGCCGCGAGTAGTTTGGCTATCTCCGCCTTGATAGCATTGCGCCGTTCTTGGTCGAAGCGTTGTAAGCGTTGTCTTTTGGGTTTCGCATCTTTTTTGACATTGAGGTTGTGCTCGACAAGCTCCCTAGGAACACCAGGCATATCAGATGGTTTCCAAGCAAATATATCTTTATTAGCACAAAGGAACTTGACGAGCGCGTCTTCCTATTTACAGTCTAAACTAGCCCCTATGAGGAAGTTTGGGATGAGTCGCCCGTCTGTAGGTCGACAGTCTTGAGTTGTACTTCCTCAGAGGGCTTGAAACTCATGCTTGTAGACTTCTTGGCACGGACTTCTGGGCCTTCTTCCTTCGACTTGTTGTCCAGGGCGAGTACTTCCATCATCTGTGTGGGAACCTGTGAAGCTGCTGCAAACTCCACGGCTTCCACGTCGCAGTCATGCGAGATCTTGAGGTCTCCTTTGAGGGAAAGAACTCCATTGGGAGCAGGCATCTTGAGGACAAGGTACACGTAGTGCGGGATCGCCATGTACTTGGCGAGGGCTGGACGCCCGAGAATCGCGTGGTACGAAGTCTCAAAGTCCGCCACCTCAAACTTGATGTACTCTGTTCTGAAATTGGCCGCCGTGCCGAAGGTGACTGGTAGCGTGACTTGTCCCAAGGGAATTGCTGCTTTGCCTGGGACAATGCCGTAGAAAGGAGATTCCATGGGCTTCAGGTACTTGGTGATGTCAAGTCCCATCTTTGTGAATGTCTTGGCGACGATAATATTGAGCCCACTGCCTCCGTCGATAAGTACTTTGGTCAATCTGGCTTGTGCCACGACTGGATCCAATACTAGGGGGTATTTGCCTGGATTGGCAAAATTGGTCCATTGATCCGCCCTGTAAAAGGTAATGGGGACCTCAGACCACTTGAGATACGTGGGAGTAGCTGGTTCTATCGCCATGATCTCACGAAGAGATAGCTTCTTGGAGCGCTTTGACTGAGTGAGGCTGTCGCCGCTGAACAATACTGCAACAACATTGTCCACTTGCGGAAAGCCATTATCTGGGTCATCGTTGTCGTCATCTTTTTTCTTGTTCGCTGGCTTCCTCTTGTCAGGCAACTCCCGCTTGTCAAACTCCTTCTTGATGTGGATACATTGAGCCATCGTGTGTTTGCCGTGGGGGTGGTATGGGCAGGGGATATTCATGACTTTATCCAGATCAAGAGTGCTTTTCTTCCGCGTAGAGCGCTCGACTGCCGCGACCGTGTTGTCTGGCTTGCGCTTATTGTTGCGGTTGAAATCACGGCTGTTGTTGTTGCGGCGATCAGGACTACTCTTGTCGTAGTTGTTGCCGCCATTGGGATTGTTGTTATCCTTGCGCTTGTCGAATCGTTCGCGTTCACGGTCATCTTGATCTGCCCAATCAGCAGCCATACGCCTGAGCTTCGCAATGGTTTCTGGGCGTCGTCTCCCGAATTCGCGATGAAGTTCGCGTGCCCACAAGCCGTCGTGAAAGCAGTCGATGATCTCTCTATCTGACACATCGACGATAGTGGCTCTTTTCTCAAAGAACCTCTTGATGTACTTGCGCAGGGTTTCACCTTTCTCCTGTTTGCAAGCTGCTAATTCAAATCGGGTTCCGGGCCGTGCCCAGGTTCCCTGAAAGTTAGCAGTGAACTTGCGCGTGAGTTGTTCCCAGGTGTCGATGGATCCTGGGCGGAGGCCTTCGAGCCATGTCACTGGAGCGGTATCCATCATGATTGGAAAGTATCTGACTTTGACGTCGTTACTGCCTCCCGCCATGGTGATTGCTGTTGAGTAGACACGCAATCACTGTTATGGGTCTTGTTTGCCTGTAAACTTCTCTATTCCAGTCGCCTTGAACTTCTGAGGCAGCACAACCTTCTTGATACGGCTGGAAAAAGCAGGAAATCCATCGTATTTGTCTGATGGAGACCGGTGTCGTTCTCCGGGGTGGCCGTCATCCTCGTCGTCATTCTGATGGTTTGAGTGGTGGCTTGGAGAACCACTCGGTTCAGGGTCTTGGTGACCTCGGCCGCCTTGATGGTTGCGATCACGACCACGCGGGGGGCGATCGCCATTGCCGTCGTCACCCGGAGGATCATTGTCAGGCTGGTTGTCTCTGCCACGGCCGTGCGATCGGTTACCGCGTCCACGATTAGCGTTGCGTGGTGGGTCTTGTTCCCGATCACGCGGAGGTTGTTCCTGATCAGCTGGAATCGGGCCATAGCGTTCATCGAATTCCGCTCATCGACGAATCTCAGTTGCGATGCGGTTGGTCCTGTTGGCGTTGATCTGAGAACGAGCGTCACGGTTGGCGTTGATCATGTGGCGAAGATCATCAACGGGAGGGTTGTTGGTTCTATTGCCCCCTTGTTGAGCAGCTGCAGTGTCTTGGAGCACGAGCTGTCCTGAGTTTCCTTGCTGTTCCCGGCTTGGATGAGGGGACGATACGGAGGGACTGTCGTGAGATCTTTGGTCTGGGGTCCGTTGAGTCATCCCTGGTCCACCATTGAGATGAGGTTGGACCGCCGCGAGCAAGGTGAGTACTTGCTGCAACTGCGGTGTGCTAGGCATAGCTTTGACTATTTCAGCAGCCACAGTCAGATTGGTTGGAGCATCAGGTAAAACGGGTTGATCCCCAACCATCTGGAAGTCGTGATCAAGATTTCGTGTAGCGGCGGCGCGCCTTGCTGCGTTGACACGCCTTTGCCTACGCTTCACGTTCCTCGACCGCCTGGCCGTCTTCTGCTAATCAGTCTCATTGGGTACCATCGGCTCTTCGTCGGAGATATCGCCTAGGATCTCTCGCTCATACTGGTGTCCTTGACCCGGAGCGCCTGCCATGTAGACTTGCCTGCTTGGATCGCGCAGTTCTAGGCTCTGGGCGCCGGAGAAGTTATCCCCCACTGAATCGGAAGAAGAAGTGATCGAGGCGGTCCTGCCGTCTTGATAGGGCAGGTCCTCCAGTATTGCAGCACTTAGTCTCGACTCGTTGCCCAGACAGGAGTCAACAGGGATCGTGCCAGGCCAGTGAACAAGGAGTCCTCCTGGCGAATTGGTCACGACTAGTCCTGAAGGGAGCCAAACGAGTGGTTGCTCGAGGGTAATGTTGGACTTGTAGTAAGCGCTGCAGTTGAATCGCGCAACGTTGTCTGGCGAGTCGCTTAGTAAGACCGTGAAGTTGTCTTCGTCTTCGTCCTCTGATGGTCTAGAGACCAACTCAGAGTCCTTACAACGATCCACGATCCAACTAGGCGATGAGCTTGTATTGTTGTCTTGCTTCGCGGCGTACGTCTGTTGATATATAGCCGCGGAGTTGGATAGGCCGAACGGGAATCGGTCTGGGTGGGTGTCCGATGGCATAGCCGGCTCGGAATCCCCTGCTCTTTCCATGTTTGGAAAAGAGTCATACCCAGACTCGACTTGGAGAGTCCCGATCGGAGTCCGAGTCGTTGTCAAAGTCGAACTTGATGTTGAAGTTGAGGTTGATGGACTCGTCAAGGTCTGATTCTCGACGAGGTCTTGAAGCGGCTCTGGTGGAGACGCCGGCATTGAGTAGGGCCCCGGTCGATCTGCTAGGAACGACTCAAAACCGAGCTTTCCATCGGAGACGAAGGTCCATGAACCGATGACAAACGTCGCGCCCTCTTCGATGCCGCTTGCACCGAAGGTTGATCCCATCGCGCCTAATGTCGAGCTTCGGCGATCAAGCCCCACGGTGGGCGCCAAGTGTCGACGTATTATGTTGAGCACGTCTAACTGGGGATACCCCAGGGAGTAGATTTGTGTGGGTCTCGCCTAGTTCTTAGAAACGATGGTGCACGAACAACACGAATTAGACAGGTTCGGGCCGCGAGTAGCGTAATACCCTACGTCCTGTATGGCTGATTGTATTATCCGTGAGGTTGTCTGATGTCTTTTGGAGGGGTCCCTGCTCCACCTTATATAGTCTGGAGGAGCAGAGTTACAAGTCGGTTACAATATCCTAGTCGTATACAACTTGGAGTACTACAACAAAATACTTTGGGGAGTCTCCTACTAGTATACGACTAGTTTACCTAATCAACTATGCCGTCTTGTACCATAGCTGACTAGTTTGAAGTAGTCGGATCAAACATTCCTTATCGAGTAGTTTAATCCTTGAATGAGTGGCCCTAGGGATCCTGGTCCCACAGCGCCTATCGATGAACTTCGACGAGCTTGCCCCACGGTGGGCGCCAAATGTCGACGAATTATGTCGAGCACGTCTATCTGGGGGTAACCTAGAGAGTAGATTCGTGACAGTACATGAACAGCACAAGGATTTAGACAGGTTCGGGCCGCGAGTAGCGTAATACCCTACGTCCTGTGTGCTTGATTGTATTGCATGTGTGATTGTATGATCTGAGTTCCGAGGGGGTCCCTGCCCCGCCTTATATAGTCCGGGAGGCAGGGTTACAAGTCGGTTTGTACAGTCCTAGTCGTATACAACATGGAAAACTACAACAGAATACTTTGGGGAGTTTCCTATCTGTACACGACTAGTTATCCTAGTCTGCTACGCCGTCTTGCACCATAGCCGACTGGTTTGAGTAGTCGGGTCGAACTCTCTCTGCCGAGTAGTTTAACCCTCTGAATAAGTGGCCCTAGGGATCCTGGTCCCACAGGTTCTTCCGCGGTCGGTTTGGTGTTCCACTGGGATAAATCCCGTGGGTACCACCTATCCTTCACTAGACAACTCTTGCCGTGGTTTCTTGCTGTATTAAAAATACATAGGAAAGGATTAATATATTTACAAGTACTCGTAACAAGAGAAGAAAAAGTTGTAGACAACTTACTGATGAGAAACCAGTCGGGCTTCCAGTCTCCGCATGAGTACTTGATCGGCATGTCGAACCACTGGTCCATCTTTTGGCAGAACTGAATCCCAGGGCCGCCGACTACTTCCATCTTCTGGAGAGTAAGTTGCGGCTTGATGTGGTACAAGGTGCGGAAGAGAGCAAGATTTAGCTTAATGCCGAGAAAAGCATCACAAGCATGAACAAAGACGGCAAGATTCAAAATCCCATTAGGCTTGAGATGGTGGAGTTGCAGCTTGTAGAAATCAAGAAGCTCTTGGAAGATAGAAGAGATAGGCAACCCCACCCCCGCGTTCACAAAAGGAAAGAAACGAGGGGACTTCATCGGTGTTCTCGGTAGGGAACGGAAGATTCAACCAAGATTTCCACGCAAGAGTCTCTTGCGACAAAAGCAAACCTTGGATGACTAGGCTGTTCAGATCGTCCATGGATGTAGTACACAACTTTCACGTATTGGCCGGTGATGGAGGTGTCTTGGAGTCGGGCCTCGTGTTGGGATCTACCAATCATGCCCTCTTCCTTACGAACTTCCTCTCCGGTGTCTTGGCGGATCCAGCTTCATTGGTCTTCTTCACGGCGCCCTTCTTCTGACCCATGGCAGCTGAGCGCGTCACTACCTTGGATTTCTCTCACATTAATCGATCAAGAAGTGGTGGTGCGATGCACTAGGGTTGCGCAAGCTCGGGGGCTACAAGCTCGGGGGCTGCGAGGGCTCAGTGGTTAACAGCTCTGAGCTCTAGAAGGAGGACAATGGTGGCGCACTTAGCAGATGGAAATGAGCAAGCTCAATGAATGAGATTTATAACCAACAGCCAGGGTTACTGTGTGGAACAGTGCTCACGGCGCATCGCATTCTGTCATTAGGGCCGATTCTTTAGGGATAACCTTCCTAACTAACCAGACGTGATGGGAACTCGGGTGATTCAGGATTTGTGCAGATTTTTAAAGGTTTCCTTGATCTTTAAACCAAAGATATTTGCTTCAAAGATTGGGGGCTGCTAGCGGATTATCTGGGATTTCATTTTTCCAAAATTTTCAGTTTAAGTCACGCAGAGACCTTCTACTAGTTTTAACAAAGCTATTCAAAGCTCGGGGGCTATACCCAATGGGTGCAGTGCACCTACTCGGTGCACGCCATTTAACTACTCAAGAAGAAGACAAAAGAGTGCTTTTGAACCTTTGACTACTTAAAAAGTAGTCGGAGGCTTGGGGGCTACATCCATTGGGTGCATCAAAGATGCACTCAATGGAAACTACTCATTAGAGAAGGTTTGAGCGTCTTGGGCTTAGCTCCAACTACTCGAATCATTAAGGGATGAGGCCTTGAAGATGTTAAAGCAGATTCAAGACTTGAAGCGAAGGCGCAAGATGCTCGGAGGCTTGTGGGACCAGGATCCCTAGCGCCACTCATATATGAGAATAAACTACTCGGCTACGGACTCAGTCTTCTGTCTTGAGGGTACCTGGGGATGTATATCCCACAATTTCCATATTGAAACTCATAATGATAACAAGGATGAATATCTATTCATCACAAAAAATGACGGATATAAGAAACAACAGCTTGAGAAAATTCCTTCATTATCCTCTGGATTGTATTACACATATCAAACTCGTACGACATGTTACATATAAGATAATTTTTCAGCATCTTGATATCTTCAGGACACGGCATATCGCCTAGGTCATCCTGGAGTTGGGATGATGCAAAAGATTATCGGCACTTCAATTGGTCAGAACATAAATTTCCCAAACCTTCAGATTTTTTACGCACTGCATGTGCCACAAGGAAATTAATCTTAAGACCCTCTTATCTTAAGATCAAGGCTAAACCACTACAATTTCTTGACTGGATTCAAGGTAATATTTGTGATCTTATTCATCCATTAACTGGGCTATTCATGTACTTCTTGATACTTATTGATGCATCTAATAGATGGTCCCATGTGTGTTTATTATCCACTAGAAACCATGCTTTTGCAAGGTTTATTGCTCAAATTATCAAATTAAGAGCAAATTATCCGAAAAATCCAATAAAATCCATCAGGATTGACAATGCCGCTGATTTTTCCTCAAAAGCATTCAATTACTATTGCATAGCTTTAGGCATTAATGTGGAACATTCTGTACCTTATGTACATACACAAAATGGATTAGCCGAATCTCTTATCAAGAGAATTAAATTAATTGCTAGACCATTATTGCAGAATTGCAAATTTCCAACATCACGTTGGAGGTCATGTGGTCTTACATGCCGCTGATCTAATTCAAATCAGACCTACTGCATATCATATGGCTTCCCCGTTGCAGTAAGTATGTAGAAATCAACCAAGTATTTCTCATCTGTGAAAATTTCGTTGTGTTGTATGCGTACCAATTTCACCACCGCAGCGTACATCCATGGCCCTCCATAGAACAATGGGGATATAAGTGAGGTATAAATCACCGTCAATCATAAAATACCTCGAGCCTCCTACCGGAGACTTAGATACTGCCCGGTACGCTCATTGCATCATCAATGCAGATGATTTCTCGACATTAGGGGGAGACAATATGTACCATACAGAATGCCAGGAAATAAATTGGAATATCATTGGTATTCAGTCCAATCATCCACATACTACATAATCTAAACATGTAGTTCAAAGGATTATACATTTGCAAATCATTGCAAATAATCTACCAGAAGCATTTACTAACTATAAAGGTGTCACTAATCCTACTGTTAAAAGTACCAGGAAGAGTAGCAACTCTTACTCAAAATCTCCCTAATCAAAATAAGAGGGGGAGAAATACAACTGTAAACGATATCCGCAGAAAACGGAAGCTTGCTTCTGAAGCAGTAATGCAAATCAACATCATGTTGATTTACACCAATTGCATATTGAATATCCAAATAATATAGATGTTCAACAGATACATCACATACCCAGCACAAGTGTGCACACAAATTTTGGTGTTGGGACGTCGGAAGACCTTGACTCTACTATATTGGGAAATCATGAAGAGTCGGAAAGGGTAAATAAAATTTCCAGTAATTATATTGATTCTGGAGAATCATTCAACTGAAAGACTACAATATTGTTGACACTACCCCTTCAAGATTGCAAATAACCTTCAACTAATCCAAACATAAGACCTAAGTAGTGCATCAGCACTTCGAATGGATCAAATGAAAGGTAGCAATCAAAGTAGAATTGCTCTCGTTCAAAATCGAGAGGTTCTCGCCGCAGCGATACTGACTCCTCAAAATATTTTCCTACAGGATCAAAAAGAGGTGGTGAGATATAAAGCGAGGCTTGTAGCACAAGGGTTCACGCAGAGACCCATCATCAATTTTGATGCATCATAGACTCCAGTTATGAGTGGTATACCATTTCGATATTTAATATTATTGGCAGTACAAAAAGGTCTATCCATGCATCTCATGGTCGTTGTTAGTGCATATCTTTATGGGTCACTTGATTTGGATTTTTATATGAAAGTTCCTGAAGGGCTTGATGTTCCGAATAAGAATCATTCACGCAACATGTATTGTGTAAAGCTTCAGATGTCATTATGCGGCTTGAAGCAGTCGGAAAAGAATATGGTACAACCGACTAAGGGAATACATTGGGAGTACACAAGATATAGATGAAGCACACGAGATTTTGCTTAGGCTTACAACTTGAGCATCTCCCTACAGGGATTTTAATACATCAGTCTGCATATATCCAGAAAATTCTGCGGAAACTCGATATGGATGTATCTTATCCATCAGAGACACTTATTGTCGTTTGATCTCTTGATCTGAATAAAGATCAATTCTGACCAAACGATGAAGAGTTATTGGGACCAGAGGTTCCATATCTTAGTGCCATTGGAGCGCTTATGTATATCGCAAATTGCATAAGGCCTGACATTGCATTTGTGGTAAATTTACTAGCTAAACATTACGTTGCTCCAACATAACGCCATTGGGGCTAGAGTTAAGGATATCTTCGGATATCTCTAAGGCACAATAAATCTTGGTTTACTCTATATATTTAACGAAGACAAGTCTTTAACTAGATATAACCGATACTGGCTATTTATCTGATCCCAACAATGCCAGATCGCAGAAATGCTTTGTATTCTTATATGGTGGAATATATATATCATTGAATTCATCAAATAGACTCTTATAGCCACATCCACAAATCATTCTAAAATAATTGCATTATATGAAGCATCACATAATTATGTATGGCTTCGTAGAATGATAAATCATATACAATAGTTATGTGATTTTGGTTTAATCATAAAACCAACAATTATCTATGAAGAAAATTCTGCTTGTATTGCATGAATATAGGTTAAATCTCGCAAACCAAGTCATGTGATAATCTTGCATATTTATCACAAAGTCATTACCTACATCATTATTCTAGATATATATATATATATATATATGGAATAGGTATGAGACAACTCAAAGATTTGCAAGCATCAGCGGGAGTATATCCTCCGGTATAACCTGTACATAATCTTCTGATTACAAAAATTGCACTTTTTTCCTAATGAGTTTTCCCATCAAGATTTTTCTCATACATAGGTTTTTAATGAGGCAATATGCATTAACAAGCAATCATATATGTCAACTACATTTTCTCCTATATTTTTCCTCAGGGGTTTTAAGGAGTTTTCCCATGACAAATCTATATTTCTCCTCAAGTTTTTCCCACTGCGTTTTGGGGGAGTTTTATACATTTGATGGCCATCCATCGAATATCACGTGGTTTCTCCTTGTATTTTTCCTAGTAGATTTTAGTAGAGTTTTTCCCACACAACAATCTACGAACGGAGGACATTTACAAGAAGCTATTGATCAAGACAGTTATAGTTTTACCAAGGGGCCACTCTCAAGAGGCATGTCCTTTAAAGTGGCAACCCTCCATGGGCTTGTATATATATATATGTACATACTAGTCCTCCATCAACAAGAGATTCATTCTATTCACATTTACTTAACACCCACGTGGCCTACCTTTGGAGACGCCTTAGGACTTGATTTGAACAGAAAACTATAGAGCACCGAGTTAATTAGAACAAATCTGCCACCTACTGGCATTGCCTTGCCCTTCCAAGTGCTCAACTTTTTCCGAAACAAAATCCCCTGCTAACTTTTCAGCCTCACGAAAACAACACAATGTATAGAGCAAACGACGAGAATACTATTTTCATATTAAATACAGCGTAAATCAAAATTAAATTCATGTATATATACGTGTCGCAAAAGTTAAAGTATCATAAATCAAAATTAAACATATGCCGAACATATGTCTTGGCCTTCCAAGTGCTCAACTTTTTCTGAAACAAAATCCCCTGCTAAGTTTTCAGCCTCACGAAAGAGCAAGCGACGAGAATACTATTTTTATATTAAATACAGCGTAAATTAAAATTAAATTCATGTATATGGATGTGTCGCAAAATTTAAAGGTATCACAAATCAAAATTAAACATATGCCGAACATATATGGAAGTGTCGCAAAAGTAAAAGCTAATACAATTAAGCCATTCGATGCCTCTGTGGAGATGTGAATCAAATATTATTACATAGATTAACGTAGTTCAATACAATAAATGTTTGTTTAAAAGCTAATTATAATTACACATTCCGATATAACTCTGAATGTTCCTCAACTCGTTCTCCAAAAGTCACAAAATTCAAGCTGACAAACCAATGTCACTTCTCACTTGCACCCACTAGACAAAATCGAAATAGAAACCCTTTGTGCAAGAAGGCACATAAGAACTATGGTCTGGCCTTCTCGTTGCTGGACGACACTTTCAGAAATTCAATGTGTACACGATAAAGTTATGGTCTGATTTGAGATTTAAATATTTTCGTGCTCGTGTAGTCGTGTAGAAATGTTCCAACTTCCAAGTCGTGAAAGAACTACGGTCACGTTGTTTTTAGGATTTTTTAACTAAGGGCTTTAATGACACTCGTTAAGAAAGACACAATTTAATCTTTCACAAGATCACATCTACGAATACAGTAGTACGGATTGCTAGCTCGAAACAAAGCACTTCAAGGTAGCTTTTAGATACAGTACAAACACATATAAAAGAAACAGAGCTGCTAGCTGCTTTATTCTTCGTCAACTTTATTCTGTACTTCCAACTTTATTCTGTACTTCCAACTTTATTCTGTACTTCGCAGGACTATAAACTTGACAGGGAGCTGCTCAGTGCTGGCCGGGGAGCTTCTCCTTGATCTTCTCCATGAAGCCCTTCTTCTCGTGTGTCCCCTCAGTCGTCGTCCCGTACGTGTCGGTGGTTCCCGTGCGGCCCGGCGCGTAACCGCCGGTCGCCGTGGTGTGCTGCTGGCCATGGTCCTTGTGGGCGCCCGGAAGCTTCTCCTTGATCTTCTCCTTCACGCCCTTCTTTTCTTGCGCCCCCTCGGTCGTGGGCGCGTACGTCCCACCTGTGGTGCCGGTGCCGGTCGACCCAGTATACCCTGTCGTCCCGCCGTATGCTCCGGTGGCCGTCGCCTGGCCCTGGTTGTCCTTGTGGCCTCCCGGCATTTTCTCCTTGATCTTCTCCTTGAGGCCCTTCTTCCTACGCCCGCCCATGCCGTCGTCCTCAGATGACTACAAGATTGTTGACTTTGGTTAAAACTCAAGAGGAACACTTCTAGATAACACACGTGTACACGATGGAGTGCAGAGACCACAAAAAGGAGGCAAGAAACGCACCGAGCTGCTGGAGCTGGAGCTGCCGGAGCGGCGGAGGATACCGCCTGTCTTGTGCTCAGCTGCATGAGGGAACGCGGCGCCGGTTGCGGCGCCCTGCGTTCCGGTGACGCCAGTGGCGCCGTGACCCGTGCCATGGGTCCCCATTCCCGTGGCTCCGGGCATACCGGTGTGCCCACCGCCGCCCAAGACCCCGGTGTCGTGAACTCCGGGCACCCCGGTGGCGCCGTGTGTACCGTAGCCGGTGCCGTGGGCCCCGGTGCCCGTGACTCCGTGCGTACCCGTGTGACCGCCGCCTACACCTCTGGCGTCATGGATTCCGGTGATTCCATGCGTGCCGTGACCACCGGTACCTGTGGCTGCATAGCCTCCCGGCCCCCCGGCATCATGGACGCCTGTTCCGGTAGCACCGTAACCTGGGTGACCGGAGCCTCCGTAGCCCCCGACATCGTGGGTGCCGGTGCCGGTGGGGCCATACCCGGCCTGCTGGCCGTAGGCCCCGGCGTCGTAGCTGCCGGTGCCCGGGGCGCCGTATCCGCCGCCGGCCTGCCCCTGAATGCCGTGTCCGCCCGGGATCGGGTTGCCGTACTCGTCGACGCGGGTGGCCGGCTGGCCGTGCTGCCCCTGCTGGTAGTGCGCCATTGCTTCTCTCTAAAGTCTAAACGCGCGCTCCCTTGCTTCTGCGTCACTAATTAAGCTTTGGCTAACTTTACGGATGAGCTCACTCGTCAAACTTTTCACGACTCGAGATGGATGGGATGAAGCCGAAGCCGTATGGTTTATTTATAGAGTCTGTATGCGTCCAACGTGTTGAGTTTGGCAGATGGACACGTCGCGAGCTACGTGTGTGCTCATGCAGCGAGTTGGGTGTCGGGCTCATAGGATGCCGAGTGGACGCGTGGGCTGGCCGGCTGTCTGCGTGGTGACCGTGGACGTTTTTTGTTCTTGTTTCTATATCCATATAAACGGCTCCGTGGGCGGCTACCGTCCAAGGCGTGCCACGCGATAAGTTTAGGACTCGATCGTGGGCGACGAATTAGCGAGATGACTCTGCTTGCTCGGTTACCTGAAGTTAGGTATACTCAGCTAAGCCTTCGAGATGGCATAGGAAGTTTTCTTCCTCCAGATAAGCTGCGAAGACTCCGGGGCTACCCACTGGATAAACTAGATCTAGAATGAAATACGCTCTATTTTTGCTGTTTGTTTAGAAACGTGTTTCCTCTTTTGAATTACTAATAGATGTTCAATTAGAGCATCTCCAGTAGTTCCCTTTCCCCAAACCAATTACTGTATTGCGATAGTTGAAGCAAATATATGCTCTAACATAATCTCATGATATTTCCTTTTCCTTAACAATTACCAGGATAAATCAATAATCCACCCTAACTCTACACAAATAAAGTGGTTACTTAGATTAGAATAAGATTATTAAGAAACTAATAATTAAAGCAACTATCCCAGCAACTATAAAATAAATATTAAGACATCCGCATTAACTTGTTATTAGGAAAGACGCACTGAGATGCTCGATATTCTAAAAATACAAACACCTCACATTTTGACATTTCATTACTTCACCCTTGGCTCAGTTGGATCACAAGCCTGAAGAGAATTAACAAGGTATGGGAGGGGACGTATCCACACAGTGGATCGATCTTGGTCCCAACTCAAACTCGTGCAAGCAAGTCCATGCACACAGCCGATTTCGATTTCAAATATTGTTAGTACTACATTATGTTGTGTGGCTTTCCTTTTCTTGTTATATTGATTTGAACTTGGATCCATGAGAAAAGTAAGCTAAGACTTATCCCCTTTCAAAATTAGTGAACAAAAAAATCCAACAATTCAAATCTGTTACAAACATACACTATGGTTTTCCTTACAGAACTTTTCGAATTTCATCGGTTTTTACATTGTAAGTTTGGAGGAAAAGTTATAGTTCAAACCTTCTTGTTTGTCTTGAACTGTTTCATTTTCAATGATTTTCATCCAAGGCTTCTTATGAATCCTCAAAGCCTTCAAATTTCTAGAGCATGTCAAGTGGTAGGATGTTTCAGACTCTGTTTCTCTCATATTCCTAAGTTCTACAGTGTTTTAAATTAAGAGTGCTTAAATGAAATACTTTTGGAGCATAGCCCTTGTATAAAATTTATAGGAAAGGTGTTCTTCTAATATAAGAAAGCGCAATTCTAATGAAACCTTGAATCGCAAAAATGTGTGAAAGGAATCTAAAATTCTTTTAATCATAAGGAGGACATCAGAAAGGTGAAATCATTTGACTTTTAATTATATTGGTGAAATTTCAAAACCACCGCATGTCACATTGATTTTAAGATTATACCCATAGTATGTTTTGTTGCAAATACGCACTCTTTTACTTAGTTATGTTGAAAAAACATCCCCAACATCCATGTGTTCAGATAATTCCAACCATTTTCACAAATGTCGAGTCACTATACGGCACCCTAGCCGAATGAAGCCAGTTCCCAATGCTTGTAATGCGCTCATATTAATCATGCTGTGGTGAAAGCAATTTGAGAATAGCAAATACATTGAATCTTTTGGTGAATACTTTGTTAGAGCATCTCCAACCGTCCTCCAATAAATCTTTCCTAATAATGCTAATGGAAATATCATAATGTTTATTTTATAGTTATTGGGGGAATTGCTTTTATACTTCCGCAATAATCTGATCCCAATCCAACTCACATATTGGAAGAGACCTAACTCACCATTTATTTAGAAGAGTTGGGCTAGAATATTGGTTTGTTAAATTAATTATTAGGAAAATAGAAAAGTATTGGGATTCTAATGGAGCACTATCTTTTCACCTACTCTAGGTAGTTGGATCGGGGAACAGGGATATGCTGGAGATGCTCTTAGTGCCCTTACATTTGCGGAAGGGTTTTTTTCGAGCACGAGTATTGTGAGGTGCTTTTTCGACAAGGCCAGGTAAGGGTGGATGTTTGAAACAAACTTTCTATTATGAGGAATCTCAAACGATATGGAATATCAAAGTCAAACTGGCATATGGGTGTGTCGGACCTTAGGACCGGCAATCCACCTGGGGGTATCCGGGTGGTTGATTTGTAGGAGGGGCGATTGATGAACTAGTGACTTGATGGTACACAAGAGACACTGATTTAGACAGGTTCGGGCTACCCGGAGGTATAATACCCTACGTCCTGTGTCGGTGGCGTCGTTTGTATTGCTTGGTACTCGGCCGAGCTTTAGGAAGCCGGGATGAGCGTATGGTTTACAGGATGTGATGCGATACTTTTCGGCGTGATTCGATGAGGGTGCCCTAGGCCGCTTTATATAGGGTAGCGGGCTAGGGTTTACAAGTCGGTTTCCAGCTAAACCTACTTTGTCCCAACCAGGACTCTAGTCTGAGTCGGTTACAACCGAATATCCCTGGATATCCGGACGAGCCGCCCGCCGGGTCTTCATCAAACTTGTCCACCAAGTCGGGATGCCCGTGTGGGCCGCCTAGGGGTCGGCCCACAAGCCTGTCAGATGTGGGCCCTGGCCGCCGTAGTCTAGTCTGACAGTGGGTCCAGGGGTACCCATATCCCAGAAGCCCCCGAGCAACGTGCAGGCGCGTGTCGAACTGCTTGATGAAGGAACGAGGCCAATTTAGTCGGCTGAAGGTGCTTCAATATGTAGTCGGTGTTGGCGGTCGTTACAGACCGATTTCCGACCTCCAACCGAGTATAAAACAAACACAATGGAATCACACACCATAGCTATAGGGCTTATTACTGACTATTTCCACAAGTTTTGGTGATTGTCCATTGTGCAGGTACAAAATGGAGAAACACGTGCTATAGGGGACGGAAATGACCGATTCGGCCAAACGACACGATTCGGCCGGTTACCCCCCTTAGCCGTATACGACACCGGGAGCCGTCTACGTCAACGATGATCAAGCAATGATGACGTACGACACGTGGACGACCGCCACCTCTTCCTGGGCCAGCACAACACGAAGCCAAGCACCAGAGGCCAGCCCAAGGAGCCCACCAGGCAGAGGCGGTGCTGGGGAGGCCGGCCAGAGGCCAGGCCCAGTTCGGCCGAACTAGGGCCTTTGGCCGAACCGCCCCCAGCCTGGAACCACCTCCCCAGGGTGGATCTCAGCCCTTGGAGCTGATGGCGGTGGATCCTCCGGTTTGGCCGAACCAGGATTTTCGCCCGAACGGCCCGGCACCGACCTCCAGTTGCTTGGCCGCTGCTCCACTTCTCCACCGACCCTGGACACTATAAATAGAGGCCCGGTTTCACCTGCAAAACACACAACACAAGAAGAAGAAGAGTAGGCGTCGCTAGGTTCCGCCACTCATATCAGTAGAAATAGGGAGAGAGGAGAGGTGAAAGTCCCGGAGAGGAGCCGGAGTGTTGGCCCCTCTTCAAGCTGTACCTCTACGGATGCGGCTCTGCTTCGAGTAACATCCGGGTCTTGTCTGGTAACTCTTGTATCTCTCTCTGATTAATTGAGCATTCAGTTCTTACTCTTATATGCTTGCTGGTTCTTCGTTCGATGCTTAGTTGATTGGTATAACTGTATACTGGTTGCTTAGCTTGGGTGCTTATCTTTCTATAGGAGATAAGTATTAGTTGACTAGTGTAAGCGTGGTGCTTATACTTGAGACTAACTTAGTTTATTCCCGTCGCAACGGAGGTGGTAGCCATAAGGTGGTGACAGCCCTTCCGGTCTTTGTAGTCCATCACGTTAGTTCCGGTCCATAGGATTCCCCAGTTGAGAAATAGTGGCACCCCTTCTCATCCCTTTCTGTGTGTCACCGGTTCCCTTGTCCCGAAGCAAGTATCTATCTGTATCCTCTGATCTGCTCGACCAATCAGTAGAGTACATCTATCAGACTCGTACCCTCTCTACCCTCCTATCACTCATCTTCTCTCTTTGTTGTTGTCATCCACCTCATTCACTCTATCCATCTATCAAGGACAACTTAGTTTAGAATTAGTTCACTTCTCGTTCTCCGTGGAAATCGATACCTTGGAATACTCCCGGGTGAAAGCTACATCGGTATCCGTCCGCTTGCGGATTTATCTGTAGGCCGTAAGGAGTGCCAACAGTCGGCACAAGGGTGGGCGGTGCTCAAAAAAGAGAGAACACCCAATACGACGCCGAGTCCTTCGAGGTAGTCGGTCGGTCCTCATGAGGGCCGATTACAGGGCGACGATTAGGAGCACTGTATACAGTAGCCCCCGAGCGTTGGGTTGGTTAGACAACATGTTGCCCAGGAGTTGGTGAAGGCTTGCTACCACCAAGGGTACTTTCCGAGTTGTATGGCTTACTCAGTCAATTTGGCTGAGGTGTGGGTAGGTGAGAGCATGCTGCCACCAAGGAAGGGGCCAAAATTATTAGCACCCGTGACTCAACAGTGCGTCGATAACGATGAGCCGAGCCTGCTTGGTTAAAAGGTGTTATAGTCGGTCATGCGGGAATCCTGCCTCTGAGCATGCTCAGTCAAGGGCATTGATGGCCGCCTGCCCGGGGAAAAAGCGAAACGATTGCGCATCCATTCCCAGGCGTTAGTGGCTCATGGGCCAACAGTACTGCGACCCGGGACGCCTATAAATAGACGCTTCGGCGTGGTTCACCGTCGTAGTGTGTTGAAAGGGATAGCCACCATGTGGATCTTGAGAATCCTTCTGCCTGAGAGGATTGTTTGTGAGAGCAGAATAGTCCAAGGTACATGCCTTGGTACATGCTGTTGATGCCAGAAGAAAATCATCGAAGGGTGGTGCAAATGCTGCGGGAAAGGAGCAGGACATCGCGCTCCTCATAGGCGGGGGAGGTGCCTACTTCTTGGTGGATCCAGGCGAGGAGGTTGTGGTGAGTGTACTCTTCGTCACAAAGCTAGCGAATGACGCCGAGTTGATGGTTGATTTGGCTAGGGAGCCCATCGAGGACGAGTGGCGCGGTCCAAGCCTGGGCGCCATTGGAGGTGGTGCCCAGTCCTTACCCTCTTCCAGCAATGCAACCACGAGGTTCTTCAGTTGGTGGGATGCCACAAGAAAATCGTCGAGAAAGCTGTGGAAACTGCTCTCGGTGATTGTGTGCAGAACACTTAACTGAAGTGGTCCAAGAGCCATCTAATGTGCGGTTTATGTCTTTGTATCTCTAAATGGCCTTTGGCCAGATGTACTTTTTCTTAGTAAACTCGCGATTCGTGAAGTATGTAATATGAACATGTTCATTTGTTGTGGTGGCGAACTGTGTCCGACCCCCCGAAATGGTCAGTGATAGTCATATAGATCTATCAGACCCTACCCAGCGCCCAGCCCCCGAGCATGCGAGGGACCTGGCCTAGTTCTCTTGGAACGCGCCGAGTCATTTTTCGGAGCCCAGCCCCCGAGCATGCGACGGACTTGGCCTAGTTCTTCTTGGAACATGCCGAGTCATTTTCCGGCGCCCAGCCCCTAAGCATGCGAGGGACTTGGCCTGGTTCTCTTGGAACGCGCTGAGTCGTCTTCCGGCACCCAGCCCCCGAGCATGCGAGGGACTTGGCCTAGTTCTCTTGGAACGCGCTGAGTGATCTTCCGGCGCCCAGCCCCCGAGCATGCGAGGGACTTGGCCTAGTTCTCTTGGAACGCGCCGAGTCATCTTCCGGTGCCCAGCCCCCGAGCATGCGAGGGGCTTGGCCCTGTTCTCTTGGAACACGCCGAGTCATTCTCCGGCGCCCAGCCCCCGAGCATGCGAGGGAGTTGGCCTGGTCCTCTTGGAACGCGCCGAGTTGATTTGCGGCGCCCAGCCCCCGAGCATCCGAGGAACTTGGCCTGGTTCTCTTGGAACGCGCCGAGTCAATTTCTGGCGCCCAGCCCCTGAGCATGCGAGGGACTTGGCCTGGTTCTCTTGGAACGCGCCGAGTCGTCTTCCGGCGCCCAGCCCCCGAGCATGCGAGGGACTTGGCCTGGTTCTCTTGGAACACGCCGAGTCATTCTCCGACGCTCAGCCCCCGAGCATGCGGGGGACTTGGCCTGGTTCTCTCGGAACGCGCCGAGTCATTTTTCGGCGCCCAGCCCCCGAGCATGCGAGGGGCTTGGCCTGCTTCTCTTGGAACGCGCCAAGTCGTCTTCCGGCGCCCAGCCCCCGAGCATGCGAGGGACTTGGCCTAGTTCTCTTGGAACGCGGCGAGTCATTTTCCGGCGCCCAGCCCCCGAGCATGCGAGGGACTTGGCCTGGTTCTCTTGGAACGTGCCGAGTCATCTTCCGGCGCCCAGCCCCCGAGCATGCGAGGGACTTGGCCTGGTTCTCTTGGAACGCGCCGAGTCATCTTCCGGCGCCCAGCCCCCGAGCATGCGAGGGACTTGGCCTGGTTCTCTTGGAACGCGCCGAGTCATGTTCCGGCGCCCAGCCCCCGAGCATACGAGGGACTTGGCCTGGTTCTCTTGGAACACGCCGAGTCATTCTCCGGCGCTCAGCCCCCGAGCATGCGAGGGACTTGGCCTGGTTCTCTTGGAACACGACGAGTTGTCTTCCGGCGCCCAGCGACCGAGCATGCGAGGGACTTGGCCTGGTTCTCTTGGAACACGCCGAGTCGTCTGAAACGGAAACATATCTCCTCCGTCAATTTCGGATCCAGCGTATCTCCAATCCCGCAGATTCCGTCCGTTAGTTTCGGAACCGTTAGGTCAGGGCGGCGCCGCGTTATAAATACGCGACCGGGGGCGCCGTCGACGTCATCCCACCGTTGCGCCGCACCCTTCATCTTCCTCGCCTTGCTTTTCGCTCAGCCCGCCATTGCGCCCAAGCGAGGTTCCCAAGGCTACGAAGAACTTGTAGATTAATCTCCATTGGCGTGCGCCCACACTTCTGCCTTCATCCACCCCGTGCTCCGCCTGCATTGCAAGAGGAACTGATGGCCGAGGAAGCCGCCGAGCGCGCCTCCATGGAGGCCCTGGGGGCGGCCGGAGTGCCGTCGGAGGGCGAGCAAGAGGCGAGCTGGGGCAAGACCAAGATGACGATGGAGCGCCTGGAGGACATGGCGAACCGCGGTGTGCTTCCCCTGAAGAACACAATGGCGTGGAGGCGGCCGGGGAAGGAGAAGAGGCCCTTTGAGAACACCAATGAGGTCGCCGTCTTCGCGCATTTTGTTGAGCGGGGCTTCAGCACGCCGACCGGCGACTTCTTCCACGGGTTGCTGCACTACTATGGTCTAGAGCTTTCCCATCTCAATCCCAATGGGATTTTCGACATTTCGTTTTTCATCTACTTGTTTGAGGCTTTCTTGGGTATCGCCCCCCTATTTTCATCTGTGGCGGTACTTGTACCGTGTCAAGCGCATTGGTTCTGGGAACAAGGGTGAGGGCCCTACTCGGATTACCGGTGGGGCGGGCATCTGCTTGCGCGCTGGAAGGCAGAGGGAGTACTTTGATTTGCAGCTAAATGACTGCCACAAGGACTGGCGTCGGGAGTGGTTCCTGATGACAAACTAGCCGCCCTTGCTGCCGGGTAGGACTGGCATGGCGCCAAAGGAGCAGGACTCTTGGCGTGATCTTCCGGTCGGGGACGAGTGCGAAGATATCCCCGATCTTTTGGCGATGATTGGAGGCTTGAAGCAGCGTGGCCTGACTGCCACGGAGGTGGTGGTGTCATTTGTGTCTCGCGCCATCCAGCCGATTAAGGACCGGGTTCATCCAGCATATGACTTCTCAGGTCGTCTCGATCCAACCCAGGAGACCATTCGGGGTCGGGACTCGGACGAGGTTATCAGGCGGGTGAGCGGCATGATGAAGGGGGTGCTCCGTCCCCGTTTGCACTGAAGAATCCTCCACCTGCGGTAATGCTTCTATTCTGAGTTCTCTTTGCTTTCCAGGATTTTCTCTGTCTTGTAGATTGTTTGAGTTTGTTCTCGCATCTTTCTGTGCTAGGAGGTGAACAAACGCTTCTTCTGTCCGGTGCCACTACCTAACATAGACCCGGCGCCACGACGGAAGGTGATGAGGCTGGATGAGGCAAGGAACGACCGGCTTCCGGTCATTGATGATCTGGAGGATTGGGAGTCTAAGGAATTTGGTTCCCCTTCGGGTACTGATGATGCTGAGGGTGTGGAGTCTTCGGCTGCCACGGCGCGGACCCGGGCTGGTACTCGGAAGTTGTATGCATCGCAGGTGCTGACCGCGGCTGCCGAGTCACGGAAGAGGTCGGTGTTGGCGCAGGCGTCAGTGTCCGATGCACCGCGTTTGAAGAAACGCCGGGCCAATCGTACGCCGTCAGCCAGTGAGGACGCGGCTGCCTCTCCTGACGGGAGGGATGAGGGTCGGGACCCTAATGCTCCCACGGAAGTGACGGTGGTGCGGTCACCTATGCTATTGCCATCGTCGGGGGAGGGTAGGCCACCGCGCCTGGTAGGCTTGATCTTCAAACGGCCGAGCAGGAGTAACAGGTTAGAGTCTGAACTCGGTTAAGTTGCTCATTCTCGGATCTTTCGTCTTGACTTGATTTCTGTACTTTTCTTGTTATAATGTCTTCAGGATATGACCATTCTATCGGATACCTCACATACCCGATCGGATGGCAGCGGCGACCATGGGGATTTCGTGTCCCAGGGGCCTTCGACGGGGATGGTGACGGCGCAGATGGGGCCACCAGCAACCGCAGCTACTGATGCTGCTGGGGGATCAGGCTCGGCAGCCGTGGTCACTGTGACCACTGTGCCGGAGAATACCCCGAGCGCCAGGCTTAACGAAGAGGACTCGGACATGCCGGAGCTTGAAGATGAGTCGGATGACGTGGCGGAGGAGGAGGAGTTGAGCCGACCTGAACTCTACGACCGTTTGGCCAAGAAGAATCAGGCGGCGCTGGAGCGGATTCGCAGGTCCTCTGGTGCGATGCTGTAGGACATGGAGGTAACTTCGACCGGTCTTGGCCTATAGTTCTTGATCCAGTGCTAAGCTTCATATGATGCAGGTGTTGATGGCTGGGACCGTGGAGTGCACGCGGATGATGCGCGTGGCCAAAGACGAGTACCGGGAGCTGCAGGAGCTCAGGACCCGGGTCCGAACCATTGCGAGCGAGGCACGAGGACTGGCCATTCAGAAGGACTCGGATGCAGAGGGTACGGCGTGGCTCAACTAGGAACTCGTCGCTCAACTGGAAGCGGCTAACTCCGGTACGTTCTTTCACTTTGTGTTCCAGATTCTTTCGTCGATGAGGTACTCGGCTACTTATGACGGCGTGCTTTATCTTGCTTGCCCCGTTTTCTCAGGTCATGCTCAGGAGATGGAGCGCATCCAGCGCCGTCTAGCGGCGGTGGATGGCAAGTTTAAAGATGCGACGGCCGTGCTGAGGGAGAGGGACGCCGAGCTGAAGCGCGCCCTCGAAAGCGAGCAGAAGCCCGTGCAACGTCGGCTTGAGTTTCCCGTTTGTACCGAGCATGAAGCCATAACACTTGGCTATGGGTGGTTCTCCTGCGCAGGTCATGCCCGCGATAAGAAAATCTGGGAGGAGAAGATCGCGAAGATGGAGCAGGAGATGCATGACCTTGTCGGCGCGCACAGTCACGCCCTGGGTGCTCATGATGTCGCCATGAATGGTATGTATTGCTTCCGAGTTCCTTGCCCAGCATTCATGACACTGGATCCTATCCTAACCCATGCACAAGTGCAGAGGTTGTGGATCGCTATGAGACCCTAGTGCAGGCAGCCCTGTTTGCCTGCGACGACATTCAAGCACCAGGAGGTCGGCCGGCGGAGCCCCTTGTCGATCAAGTGCACCTTCTGCCGGGCATCGCGAGGGACATGGCTACAGAGACCGCGCAGTACGCGGTCAAAAGCACATTGGCCCTTGTACGCTCCTACAACCCCGACCTCGACCTGGAGGATATCCGTGACGGGTACCATCCGAATCTGTCGGAGCAGCAGTTTGAAGAGTTGGCGGAGTCTTTTTCCAGCTTGGCGATCGACATAGTCCGCAGCATAGTTGATGTGACGGGTTCAAGCCCTGCTTAAAGAGAGAAAGAATCATGTAGTATTTTGCAAACTCATATGTAGTAAGTGGTATTTTTAAGCTTGTAGCTTTTCGTTTGGATGATTTTTGTCGAATTGACGATCTTGGGCACTTCACCATTATCATGACACGCACTAAGGACTGGGGCGGTGAACTGGTTGGAGCTCTCATGGAGGCAGCTCTCCTACATGCTACGATGCTCTGCATGGAGGCTTAGTCGTAGGTAGGGTCCCAGCCGAGTACGCTTGCGGGTGTTTAGACTTTGGGTATAGTGCGTCGGGCATACCGAGTTTATTTGCTTGCATGAGAAATTTTGTTTGTGGACGAGCTCATGGCTGTCGGTGAGATATTAATGCATTAGCATTGTTCACGGGGCACAAAATTTATTTGTGTAGTGGAGAATCTGTTATTCAATATCGAAATAAAGGGGTAAGGTACATAGCTGTATTCTGGACTATGGATAGAACTTGGTGAGATGCTGGATGTTCCAGGCATTCAGAACTGAGTCGCCGTTAGCCAATTCTATGCGGTAGGTTCCGGGAGATATGACTTCTTTGACGATGAAGGGTCCTTCCCAAGGCGCTGACAACTTGTGTTGGACTGCCGAGCTCATGACTCGGCGCAGGGCAAGGTCGCCCACGTTTAAAGAGCGTTCCTTGACGTTCCTGTCATGATATCGGTGAATTTGCTGCTCGTGGCGCGCATGCCGAGTTAAGGCACAGAGCCTGTGCTCTTCTAGAGCATCGAGGTCGACATGTCGACTTGTCTCGGCCTCTCCCTCCTCGTAGTTCTTGATTCGCGGGGCGCCGAACGCTAGGTCAGCAGGGAGTACTGCTTCCGATCCATAGACCATGAAGAAGGGCGAGTACTCGGTTGCTCTGCTTCGCTGGGTGCGAAGACCCCATACCACGTGTGGTACCTCTCTAGCCCAGTGACCTGCGCGTGGGTTGAGCACATCGTAGATTTCCTTCTTGAGGGCGTCCAGGACCATGCCGTTTGCCCGTTCGACCAGCCCATTGCACCGGGGGTGGGCAGAGGACGAGTAGTAGACATCAATCTGGCTTTCCTGGCAAAAGTCCCAGAACTCGTGCCCTGTGAACTAGGAGCCGAGGTTGGTGATGATCCGATTGGGGATGCCGAAGCGGTGCGTGAGCTCTTCAATGAAGGCTGCTGCCGTGGCTGACTTGGTGTCGGTGACGACCTTGTACTCGATCCATTTGGTGAACTTGTCCACCGCGATGAGCATGTGTTTAAGCCCACCTGGGGCTGGCTTGAATGGTCCCACGTTATCTAGCCCCCAGACTGCAAAAGGCCAGGATGGTGGGATGGTACGGAGCGCCTAAGCCGGCAGGTGCTTTTGCCTCTAGAAGAATTGGCACCCAGTGCAATGCTGGACGAGTTCCCTTGCGTTAGAGACCACTGTGGGCCTGAAGAACCCGGATCTGTAGACCTTTCCGACCAGCGTTTTAGCTGCCGCGTGGTTGCTGCATGTGCCCGAGTGTACCTCGTGCAGCAATGCCAACCCTTCACTGCGCAGGATGCACTTCATGAGTGCTGGCCGTCGTTACAGCCCAAATCCGACCACCAATACTCGGGAATAAATGAGGTTATATGCAACATTCCATGTACTTAGGTTTTATTTCTAATAAAGTTCCACAAGTTTTGGTGAGTGTCACTTGTGCAGGTACAACTACGACAAATATGTGCTATTGGGGCCGGAAATGACCAAATCGGCCGAACGACTCCGTTCGGCCGGTTACCCCCCTTAGCCAAGCAGACCACCGGGAGTCGTCCACGTCAACGATGACCAAGCAAACACATCACATGACACGTGGGCGACCGCCAACTCACCCCGAAGGATCAACACGTCACCCTGGGCCAGAACAACGCGAAGCCAACCACCAGGAGGCAGCCCAGAAGCCCCTCAGAGCAGAGGCGGTGCTGGGGAGGCCGGCCACGGGCCAGGCCCAGTTCGGCCGAACTGGGGCCTTCGGCCGAACCGCCCCCAGCACCAGAACCGACTCCAGGGGCGAAATCCTGGCCCTTGGTGGCCAGGTTGGTGGATCCTACGTTCGGCCGAACCCCCTGGTTCGGCCGAACCGCCTCTCCTCGCCCGAATCAAGGGGGGATATTCCCTGGATGCCTTGGAGGTTACTCAGCCCCAAACCGACCTGTGCAACTATAAATAGAGGGTCACTTTCACTTGTAAACACACACCATGATAGAGCTGAAGTGCCCGATCTTTCGGTGAGTGGAGATAATTTCGACTTGGTGGAAGTAGACCCTCACGATCCGACTACGACGAGCGAACCCGTAGCGCCAATGCAATCGCTGAACCAACTCCCTGTGGTTACCGACCTTGCTGGTGCAAGATCAGCCTGATCACGAAGATCGTTTCCTGTGCGCAATCGAAGAACGAACAAGAAAAAGATGCGAGCAATCTCAATATCACTCGAAGGTGGAGTTCTGAATTACACGAGGACAGCGCTGATTTGCGCGTGTTCTTCGGGGGGTAGCTAAAGCTAGATGTAAAACAAAACTCAAGTCTGAAATGAAAGGAAGCCTCTATCTAAATAGAGGGAAAGGGGGCGCAGCCCCTAAGGAAGGTGGCGCCCAGGGAAAGGGAGAGGGCAACAGCCCTAGGCGCCCACACAAAGGCCCTTGTTGGGCCAGCTTCTATTCTTCTGGGCCTTCATTCTTCAGTAGCATAACGAAGTTAAGTTCTCTTGCACGGGCCCGCGTGATTGGGCCAGAAGGTGGCGCCTGTGGTGGAGGATCATCTGGTGGCGCTGGAGAAGGTGTAGATGTACTCGTGTCGTAGGTGGTGTCCTCATCATCCTCCCCTTCTTGAACTGAAGTCGTCCTCGACGGCAACTCCTCATCTTCACCCGCATACGGTTTCAAATCTGCAACATTAAAATTAGTGGAAACACCAAACTCCGCAGGCAGGTCAAGAACATAAGCATTATCATTAATCTTGGTTAGTATCTTAAAAGGACCAGCAGCACGAGGCATCAATTTAGAGCGGCGTAAAGTGGGAAATCGATCCTTTCTTAGATGCAACCAAACCATATCACCCGGTTCAAAAGTAACATGTTTTCTTCCTTTACTACCTGCAACCTGGTATTTAGCATTAGCAGCAGCAATGTTTTGTTGAGTTTGTTCATGCAAGCTAATCATTTGGTCAACATGTGCAGCAGCATCTATGTGGGGAGCATCCGCAGCATCAAGCGCAAACAGATCAATAGGCGCTCGAGGAATATATCCATAAACAACCTGAAAGGGACACATCTTTGTAGAAGAATGCGTTGCATGATTATAAGCAAACTCAACATGAGGTAAGCAATCTTCCCAACGTTTCAAGTTTTTATCCAAAACAGCCCTAAGCATGGTTGACAAAGTTCGATTAACCACCTCAGTTTGTCCATCAGTCTGAGGGTGACAAGTGGTGCTAAACAGCAATTTAGTTCCCATTTTATTCCACAGTGATCTCCAAAAATGGCTGAGAAACTTAGCATCACGATTAGAGACTATTGTATTTGGAATACCATGCAAGCGAATAATCTCTCTAAAGAACAATTCAGCAACACGGCTAGCATCATCAGTCTTATGACAAGGTATAAAATGAGCCATTTTGGAGAAGCGATCAACAACCACAAAAATACTGTCCCTCCCCTTCTTAGTTCTAGGTAAGCCCAAGACAAAGTCCATAGAAATATCAAGCCAGGGGGAAGTAGGGACAGGCAAAGGCATATATAAACCATGGTTGTTTAGTCGTGACTTAGCTTTCTGACAAGTAGTGCAGCGGGCAACAAGGCGCTCAACATCACGGCGCATCCGGGGCCAAAAGAAATGGGCAGCCAGCACCTCATGTGTCTTGTAGACACCAAAATGTCCCATAAGACCGCCGCCATGTGCTTCCTGTAACAACAAAAGACGAACCGAGCTAGCTGGAACACACAGCTTGTTAGCGCGAAACAGGAACCCATCCTGCATGTGAAATTTGCCCCATGGTTTGCCATGCATGCAGTGAACTAAGATATCCCGAAAATCAGCATCGTCGTCATATTGATCTTTCACAGTTTGCAAGCCAAAGATTTTAAAATCCAACTGGGACAGCATGGTATATCGACGAGACAAAGCATCAGCAATAACATTTTCCTTCCCATTCTTGTGTTTAATGATGTAAGGAAAAGACTCAATGAATTCTACCCAATTAGCATGACGACGGTTCAGATTGGTTTGGGTACGAATGTGTTTTAAAGCCTCATGATCAGAGTGAATAATAAACTCACGATGCCAAAGATAGTGCTGCCATGTTTGCAAAGTGCGTACTAAAGCATAAAGTTCCTTATCATAGGTAGAGTATCGCAAGCTAGCACCGCTTAATTTTTCACTGAAATAAGCAACCGGTTTTCCTTCTTGTAACAAAACAGCACCTAGCCCAATACCGCTGGCATCACATTCAAGCTCAAAGATTTTACCAAAATCAGGCAATTGCAAGAGAGGAGCATGTGTTAACCTGTCTTTCAAGGTATTGAACGCTACCGCCTGAGATTCACTCCAAGCAAACGGCACACCTTTCTTTGTAAGCTCATGTAGAGGTGCTGATAGAGCTGAAGTGCCCGATCTTTCGGTGAGTGGAGATAATTTCGACTTGGTGGAAGTAGACCCTCACGATCCGACTACGACGAGCGAACCCGTAGCGCCAATGCAATCGCTGAACCAACTCCCTGTGGTTACCGACCTTGCTGGTGCAAGATCAGCCTGATCACGAAGATCGTTTCCTGTGCGCAATCGAAGAACGAACAAGAAAAAGATGCGAGCAATCTCAATATCACTCGAAGGTGGAGTTCTGAATTACACGAGGACAGCGCTGATTTGCGCGTGTTCTTCGGGGGGTAGCTAAAGCTAGATGTAAAACAAAACTCAAGTCTGAAATGAAAGGAAGCCTCTATCTAAATAGAGGGAAAGGGGGCGCAGCCCCTAAGGAAGGTGGCGCCCAGGGAAAGGGAGAGGGCAACAGCCCTAGGCGCCCACACAAAGGCCCTTGTTGGGCCAGCTTCTATTCTTCTCGGCCTTCATTCTTCAGTAGCATAACGAAGTTAAGTTCTCTTGCACGGGCCCGCGTGATTGGGCCAGAAGGTGGCGCCTGTGGTGGAGGATCATCTGGTGGCGCTGGAGAAGGTGTAGATGTACTCGTGTCGTAGGTGGTGTCCTCATCATCCTCCCCTTCTTGAACTGAAGTCGTCCTCGACGGCAACTCCTCATCTTCACCCGCATACGGTTTCAAATCTGCAACATTAAAACTAGTGGAAACACCAAACTCCGCAGGCAGGTCAAGAACATAAGCATTATCATTAATCTTGGTTAGTATCTTAAAAGGACCAGCAGCACGAGGCATCAATTTAGAGCGGCGTAAAGTGGGAAATCGATCCTTTCTTAGATGCAACCAAACCATATCACCCGGTTCAAAAGTAACATGTTTTCGTCCTTTACTACCTGCAACCTGGTATTTAGCATTAGCAGCAGCAATGTTTTGTTGAGTTTGTTCATGCAAGCTAATCATTTGGTCAACATGTGCAGCAGCATCTATGTGGGGAGCATTCGCAGCATCAAGCGCAAACAGATCAATAGGCGCTCGAGGAATATATCCATAAACAACCTGAAAGGGACACATCTTTGTAGAAGAATGCGTTGCATGATTATAAGCAAACTCAACATGAGGTAAGCAATCTTCCCAACGTTTCAAGTTTTTATCCAAAACAGCCCTAAGCATGGTTGACAAAGTTTGATTAACCACCTCAGTTTGTCCATCAGTCTGAGGGTGACAAGTGGTGCTAAACAGCAATTTAGTTCCCATTTTATTCCACAGTGATCTCCAAAAATGGCTGAGAAACTTAGCATCACGATCAGAGACTATTGTATTTGGAATACCATGCAAGCGAATAATCTCTCTAAAGAACAATTCAGCAACACGGCTAGCATCATCAGTCTTATGACAAGGTATAAAATGAGCCATTTTGGAGAAGCGATCAACAACCACAAAAATACTGTCCCTCCCCTTCTTAGTTCTAGGTAAGCCCAAGACAAAGTCCATAGAAATATCAAGCCAGGGGGAAGTAGGGACAGGCAAAGGCATATATAAACCATGGTTGTTTAGTCGTGACTTAGCTTTCTGACAAGTAGTGCAGCGGGCAACAAGGCGCTCAACATCACGGCGCATCCGGGGCCAAAAGAAATGGGCAGCCAGCACCTCATGTGTCTTGTAGACACCAAAATGTCCCATAAGACCGCCGCCATGTGCTTCCTGTAACAACAAAAGACGAACCGAGCTAGCTGGAACACACAGCTTGTTAGCGCGAAACAGGAACCCATCCTGCATGTGAAATTTGCCCCATGGTTTGCCATGCATGCAGTGAACTAAGATATCCCGAAAATCAGCATCGTCGTCATATTGATCTTTCACAGTTTGCAAGCCAAAGATTTTAAAATCCAACTGGGACAGCATGGTATATCGACGAGACAAAGCATCAGCAATAACATTTTCCTTCCCATTCTTGTGTTTAATGATGTAAGGAAAAGACTCAATGAATTCTACCCAATTAGCATGACGACGGTTCAGATTGGTTTGGGTACGAATGTGTTTTAAAGCCTCATGATCAGAGTGAATAATAAACTCACGATGCCAAAGATAGTGCTGCCATGTTTGCAAAGTGCGTACTAAAGCATAAAGTTCCTTATCATAGGTAGAGTATCGCAAGCTAGCACCGCTTAATTTTTCACTGAAATAAGCAACCGGTTTTCCTTCTTGTAACAAAACAGCACCTAGCCCAATACCGCTGGCATCACATTCAAGCTCAAAGATTTTACCAAAATCAGGCAATTGCAAGAGAGGAGCATGTGTTAACCTGTCTTTCAAGGTATTGAACGCTACCGCCTGAGATTCACTCCAAGCAAACGGCACACCTTTCTTTGTAAGCTCATGTAGAGGTGCTGCAATGGAGCTGAAATCACGGACGAACCTGCGATAGAAACCTGCAAGTCCAAGAAAGCTCCGAATCTGCGTGACCGTCGTCGGTGTAGGCCATTCCCGGATGGCATCGATCTTGCTGCTATCCACCTCAATGCCCTGTGGAGTAACAACATAGCCAAGAAACGAGACACGTTGTGTGCAAAAGAGGCACTTTTCCATGTTACCAAACAGATGAGCAGCACGCAACGTATCAAAAACAGCACGCAAATGTTCTAAATGCTCTTTCATAGTCTTGCTGTAAATGAGAATATCATCAAAATAGACAACAACAAACAAGCCTATGAAGGGCCTAAGAACTTCATTCATTAAACGCATAAAGGTGCTGGGAGCATTAGTCAATCCAAACGGCATAACCAACCATTCATATAACCCAAATTTCGTTTTAAAAGCCGTTTTCCATTCATCACCGAGTTTCATTCTAATCTGGTGGTAACCACTACGCAAATCAATCTTTGTGAAAATAATGGCACCACTAAGCTCATCTAGCATATCATCAAGGCGTGGTATAGGGTATCGGTAACGAATGGTGATGTTATTAATAGCACGACAATCTACACACATACGCCAAGATCCATCTTTCTTTGGGACAAGTAACACAGGAACAGAGCAAGGGCTGAGAGACTCACGAATGTAACCCTTGTCAAGCAACGCCTGTACCTGGCGCTGGATCTCCTTCGTTTCATCCGGATTTGTACGGTATGGTGCGCGGTTCGGAAGCTGTGCACCGGGGATGAGATTGATCTGGTGCTCAATGCCACGGAGTGGTGGAAGACCCGGTGGTAAGTCGGTGGGAAAAACATCAGCGTACTCCTGCAAAAGGTTAGCAACCGCAGGGGGAGTATCCGAAGATGGTGTGGCATCAAGTGAAACGAACATACCAGAGCATACAAGTGCATAGCAGGGCAAATGAGCATCACGAATATCATCAAAATCAGCACGTGTAGCAAGGAGAACAGGGGCATTCAATTTGATTTCAGAATTAGCAGAAATCGATGGTTGTTTAGCAGCCTTAGCAACGCGAGCAAGATCATCTTTAACAATTTGTTCAGGTGTCATGAGATGTATGATTATTTTCTGACCTTTAAACATAAAAGAATAATGATTCGAACGACCATGATGCAAGCTGTCAGTATCATATTGCCAAGGTCGACCAAGTAACAAGGAACATGCTTCCATGGGAATAACATCACAATCAACAAAATCAGAATAAGCACCCATGGAGAAAGGAACACGAACCGATCGTGTCACTCTAATTTTCCCACCATCATTGAGCCATTGAATGTGATATGGATTTGGATGCTTACGTGTGGGCAAAGACAATTTTTCAACCAGCACGGTACTTGCCAAGTTGTTGCAGCTGCCGTTGTCGATGATGATGCGAATCGACCGCTCCTGCACAACGCCTTTAGTATGGAACAGAGTGTGGCGCTGGTTCTTCTCGGCCGGGGCGACCTGTGTACTAAGAACACGCTGCACAACAAGACTTTCATACCTGTCAGCGTCCCCTGGGTTGACATGTACCTCCGCATGAGCTGCATGGTCAGTGGCAAATATAGCATGTCGAGTTTCCTCAGAATCACTTTCGGACGAGTACTCACCATTGTCACGGATGAGCAAAGTACGCTTGTTTGGGCAGTCCCGAAGTATGTGACCAAACCCTTTGCAACGATGACACTGTATATCCCGTGTACGTCCTGTGGAAGGGGCAGCTCCTGTGGGTGGTGCTGCTGCAGGTGTGGACGTCTTCTCGCGCGTTGTAGTGGTGGACGTGGATGGTGCATTCTTGGCTGGAGCGGCCGAACTTCTCCCTGCAAAAGAGTTAGTATATGGCTTCGAGCGGCGTCCCTGCACTTCACGTTCAGCTTTGCAAGCATATTCAAATAATGTGTTCATATCAGCATACTCCTTATAATCAAGTATATCCTGAATTTCGCGGTTCAAACCACCACGAAAACGTGCCATAGCAGCATCAGCCTCCTCAAGTAAACCACAACGCATCATGCCCTTTTGGAGCTGCTGGTAATACTCCTCAACAGATTGTTGTCCTTGCTGAAAACGCTGCATTTTGTTAAGCAAATCACGGGCATAATAGGAAGGCACAAACCTATGTCGCATGGCAGCCTTTAATTGAGCCCACGATGTGGGAGTGGTTGTGGGATGGGTTTGTTTATATTCACACCACCAAATTAAAGCGAAATCAGAAAATTCACTGATAGCAGCCTTAACTTGAGAAGTAGCAGGAATATCATGGCATGAAAATTTCTGTTCGACCTCTAACTCCCAATCAAGATATGCAGCAGGATCATATTTGCCATTAAAAGATGGAATCTTAAATTTAATCTTAGCAAATGAATCAGTACCGGGGGGACGTACCACACGGCGAGCGCGGCCACGGCGGTTTCCATCTTCCTGCTCCGTGTCACCACCATAACCCTTCTGTAACTCTGTGATCACCGTGTTCATGGCATCGAGACGTGCCACAATGGAGTCGAGCGTGGTCTTAGTGGCCGTCTGCGCGAGGTCGAGCTGATCGAACCGCGCGTTCGTCGTAGTGACCGTGGAATCAAGCCGTTCATGCAACGTTTGCATGTCCGCTGCAAGGCCATCAACTTGAGTCCGCATGTCCTGCAGCTGTGCATCCTTCGGGTCGTCGTCATCTGCCATGGTTAGCGCAAACACAAAGCAAAGGCAACAACAAAGGTGGAATCGCTCTCAACACGCACACTAAAATGCTGTTATCAAATGCTTATCCGTTCTTACCAAGCACACAGGGGTGAGCTGCAACCAACAAGTAGTACCGACGAGAGATTGGAGCAGCGATTGCCTGGAGAAATAAAATCTGCTCGTCGTAGGACTATGTGGAGTTCTGGGTAGGCTGCACTCAATGCAAGGGTTAGCACAATCAATCAATAATGCAAAGTTGAATAATAGTGCGAAACTTGCACAAAGCTGCTGGAGACAAAGTGCAAAAGTGGAGCAAGGCGAAAAGGAAGCGAACAAAAGGAAGCAGGGAGGGCGCACACGGATTCCGTCGTTGTCCTGTTTTTGTTTTTGTTCTTTTTTTTTCTGTTTTTTTTTTGTGGGTGTGCTTTCCCTCTTTGTTTTCCCCTTTTTGTTGTTGACTTGCCAAAGGATAAACTAGGCAGGTAATCCGGGGTGGAAAAACAGGAAGGTTTACCAACAGCAAAATTAGAAACTATTCAAAGAGACCGGCCAGGATTAGGCACACTTCCTTTTTTGTTTGCTTCTAGTTTCTTTCCTTTTTTTTCTGATTGCACACTTCCTCTTTTTCTTTTGAGTTTCCAAAAACACACAAGGCAATCAGGGGGAGGGGCCTCACGCGTGGGGGCGCGATTCCAGGGAGCGCGTTCAAGCGCTGGGGATCAGGGGGAAAGGGATGGATGGCTGCGGCAAGATGTGAGTGAAAAAAAAATGATGATAGACACAATGCAACCAGCAACAATTGAACGCGTAAGCACACAAATTCAACAATGCAAATTATTGAAAGAAAGTGCAAGGCTCAAACAGGGTGCTGGGACTATGATCTAACCTGAAGATATATATTTGTTTTGGTTTTGTGGACTGTAGGAAATGGAAAAACACTCGATAAAACTCACCGATCAACCTGAAATCTGATACCACTTGATAGAGCTGAAGTGCCCGATCTTTCGGTGAGTGGAGATAATTTCGACTTGGTGGAAGTAGACCCTCACGATCCGACTACGACGAGCGAACCCGTAGCGCCAATGCAATCGCTGAACCAACTCCCTGTGGTTACCGACCTTGCTGGTGCAAGATCAGCCTGATCACGAAGATCGTTTCCTGTGCGCAATCGAAGAACGAACAAGAAAAAGATGCGAGCAATCTCAATATCACTCGAAGGTGGAGTTCTGAATTACACGAGGACAGCGCTGATTTGCGCGTGTTCTTCGGGGGGTAGCTAAAGCTAGATGTAAAACAAAACTCAAGTCTGAAATGAAAGGAAGCCTCTATCTAAATAGAGGGAAAGGGGGCGCAGCCCCTAAGGAAGGTGGCGCCCAGGGAAAGGGAGAGGGCAACAGCCCTAGGCGCCCACACAAAGGCCCTTGTTGGGCCAGCTTCTATTCTTCTGGGCCTTCATTCTTCAGTAGCATAACGAAGTTAAGTTCTCTTGCACGGGCCCGCGTGATTGGGCCAGAAGGTGGCGCCTGTGGTGGAGGATCATCTGGTGGCGCTGGAGAAGGTGTAGATGTACTCGTGTCGTAGGTGGTGTCCTCATCACACCAAGCCAAGGAGCTCATTTCCACTTTCATTCTAGTAGAGTTAGGATAGTTTAGTTGGGAGTTAGAGTTGAGTCGAGCTTTGCCTCGGAGGTTCCGGAGTCGTCTTCAGAAGCTCTGGTAATAGCTCTTGTATCTTTTACTTTTCCTTTTGTAAGACATTGAGTATCAATATAGTTATCTTTATCACTTTGCCTTTGTCATTTATATCTTGCTTCTGCTTTATCCTAGTTGCAAATATATCTTGTTTAGACTATAGTCAGTTATAGTTCTAGTGCTTGTAGTCTTGTTTAAGTCTTTGTCTTGGCTGGTTCTTCGATCTTGCTTGATACTGGAGGTGAATTGTCACCAAGAGTATTGACAAGGTTGCTTGCTCTTGCTAGCAGAGTAAGTAGTCGTTGCCTAGTGTAGGAGTGGTTCCTAGACTAGTCGGTGGCCTTAGTTTATTCCCGTTGCAACGGAGGTGGTAGCCGGGAGGTGGTGACAGCCCTTTCGGTCTTCGTAGCCCATCACGTTAGTTCCGGTCCGTAGGAGTCCCCAGTTGGGAAATAGTGGCACCCCTTCTCATCCCTTTCTGTGTGTTCACCGGTTCCCTTGTCCCGAAGCTAAGACATTAGAGTTATCCCAGATCTCCTAGTGCTGGCTCTGTAGCCGCTGTATCTCTAAGCTAGAGTGACATAGGTAGATAAAGAATCCAGGAGTCCTCTATCTCTTCTCGTTGTCCTCCTAGCTATCTATCTCTTCTCTCCCTCACCTGAGTATCCCTTGAGCTGTGTGTCCGGTATATCCACTCCTATCCAATACCATTATCCCCTGTCTTGTCTAGTCGTGTACACTCCTGTGATAGTCTCGAATATCTGTTCACTAGTAATCTTGCCAAAGCTTCCCTGTAGAAATATAAATTACGACACCTCGGAATACTCCCAGGTGAAGTGCTACAGCGGTGATTCTGTGCGCTTGCAGAATATTTCTATATTTTACTAAGCCATAAGGAAAACCACTGAAACACTCCTTACCCCAGTACCAGGATTCTCAATTCTGATATTGGATTGTAAGAAGTGCCAACAATGAGTACTCCTGAGGACGTTGCTTTTCTGTAGAGTTTGGAACCGATGACCACATAGTTGGCGCTTCGCCGACTAATCTGCTCGAGGGCGACCTTGTCTTCCTCGAGGTCGCCTTTGACGGTTAGGCGGCCGTTCTTGACGAATGCGATGAATGGCTCTCGCCAGGCTTCTTCTGCTTTTGGGGGAGCTGTTACTATTGCGACAACCTGGTCAGCAGTGGCTGTAGGTTCGCTTTCGTCCAGAATTTTAATGGACTGTTTTCGCAAGTCTTGTACGAATACACCGGCGGGAACTTGGGAGCGCTTGGATCCAAGCTTGGACAAGACATCGGCAGTCACGTTCTCCTCACACGGTACGTGGCGACATTCTAGCCCGTAGAAGTGAGCTTCCAGCTTGCGGACTTCCGCGCAGTAGGCGTCCATAGTTTCATTGGAGCACTCCCAATTTTTGTTGACTTGTTCAACTACGACCTTTGAATCCCCATAACATAGTAGGCGCTTGATGCCTAAGGTAGCAGCTATCCTGAGCCCGTGGATGAGCGCTTCATACTCGGCGCCATTGTTAATCGCCTTGTAATGAATTTGTAGCACATACTTGAGGTGTTTGCCTTCTGGTGATATGAAGAGTACTCCTACGCCAGCGCCTTCGAGGTTTAGGGCGCCGTCGAAGTACATCGTCTAGTGCTCGGGTGGTTCTGCTGGTGTGGGCGCTTGAATTTCCGTCCACTCGGCCAGGAAGTCAACCAGGACCTGAGATTTGATAGATTGCCTTGACCTGAAGGTAATGTCGAAGCTGCCGAGCTCAACCGCCCATTTGACGACTCGGCCATTGATGTCGCGGTTGTGGCGGATCTCGCCGAGTGGAAAATTGGATACCACGTGTATTGAGTGCACTTGGAAGTAGTGGCGTAGTTTTCTTGAACAGATCAAGAGGGTGTAGAGTAGCTTCTGGGGGTGCTGATACCGGATTTTTGAGTCAGCTAGCACTTCGCTGATGTAGTACACCGGCCTTTGTACCGGGTATGAGTGTCCGTCTTCTTGGCGTTCCATGACCAGGGCCGCGCTTACCACGTTGGTGGTTGCTGCTATGTATAGCAGGAGGGGTTCTTCTCTTTGAGGCCCGGTGAGCACCGGCGGGGTGACTAGAAAAGCTTTCAGGTCGGCCAACGCTTGGTCGGCCTCTGGCGTCCATTCGAACTTGTTGGCCTTCTTCAAGAGGTTGAAGAAGGGAGCACCGTGTTCACCTAGCTTGCTGATGAACCGGCTTAGGGCTTCCATCACGCCTGTTAGCTTCATTACTTCCTTCTTGTTTTTGGGCAGCGGCAGATTCTGGATCGCCACTATTTTCGTGGGGTTGGCCTCAATGCCCCGCTGGCTCACCAGGAACCCTAGGAGCTTGCCTGAGGGTACCCCGAAGACGCATTTGGTCGGGTTTAGCTTCCACCTGAGCTTCTCCTTGATCTTCTCCTTGATGCCCTTCTTTATCCTCCCGCCGATGCCGTTATCCGTAGACTGACATATACACATTACTATATATTAAAATATCTATACAACTATACACAGGGGCGGAGCCAGGACCCGTGCTAGGCGTGCTGCATCTGTAGTAAATGCATGTCATTCATTAGTCAAAAGTACTAGATTTAGGCTCTAAATTAACTAGTTTAACACATGTCCATGGGTATAGCCCGGGGTGCTAGTCAGTTCTGGAGCACGAGTGCGAGACACAAGAACCTAGAATCAAATCTTATCTGATAGAGCCTCTTTTGCTCGCACGTCAAGGTTCATGTTGCAAGCGCTTATTTGGTTTCTTTTTTTTTACTAGGAAAAACGCACGTGCGAGACACACGTTTAATAGAAATGTCGGATACTTGGCAGGAGACCATATTGGTTACGAACTCGATGATTCCACGCAAGCCTGTGTTTTTTCCCACAGATTGTTTAGTCAAACTCTTCAAGATAGGAGGGGTAATGTTTCAATGATTTGTAGGCCATCGCCTTCGAAAGTTTTTGATCTTTATAGTACTAATAGTAGCGATGCACGTGTCACAGTCACGTGTTTTTAAAAGAGCCGATAAATACAAAATCGATGCGGTGCAACCTGTCCATCTATGTTTGAGTCCTCGACTTGACATGGGTGTCGTATTTTCTTGGATTTATTCTAGGATTTAATCAGCGCTGCTTTTTTGGCGGTAGGCGACGTCCCGGCTGATAGCGAGGAGTCTGTGGTATCTCTCAAAGGTGCTTTGTAGGGATGAGTGTACTACAGGGGCTTATATCTGCACATCGTCCTTACTCTTCCCCTTATTTTCTTCGTCTGCATGACCGGCCCGATGCCGTTGCAACTCGATCGCCGCCTCTCCATTGTCGTACCCGATGCTAGTGCGACCCCTCCGCCTCCACCTCGACGATTCCACGCAAGCGCGTGTTTTTTTTCACGGACGGTTTAGTTAAACTCTTCAAGATAGGAGGGGTAATGTTTCAATGATTTGTGGGCCCGTCGCCTTAGAAAGTTTTGGATCTTTATAGTATAGATATGAGGGTCCACCTGTCGGTGTCTAATGACGGATCAAAAGTCAAACTATCACGGAAATAATCCTCATTTTAGTCTATACTATAAGGATTTAGTTCTTTTGAAAACACTTCTCATCTAAGTAATTCCTAACGTCTCCTCAAGGACCCACATGTCAGGTCCAACGGTGGAAATGACGTGGAAAGTTTTTTGCCGTTTTGACATTACCTTTCTCACCATGGATTTTTTTTACCTACCCCACGTATCCACAATAAATTAAATGACCTGTATATTTGGAATGGAGGCGGGGATATATAGGTACGCACCCACTCATCGTCGTGCTTCAATTCTGGACGTGTCCGGACATGTCGCGAAGCGGGCGATCCCTGGGCCCTCGTCTATCCTCCACCAGATGCAAGCACACCTCGACCTGTTGCTGCTCTGTCGCCTTGTGACGTAGATCGCATCCCCTCCGCGTGCTCGACCCAGCTACGCCGCCCTGGTGGATGCTGGTGCTGCAGCTCTGTTCGGCTGGATGGTTTCCAGCCAGCCACAGTGTTTTTCTCTTAGCAGAAACCAGCACCAGCCACCAACCAGCCAGCAGTGTTTTTCTCTCAGACAAAACCAGCACCAGCCACCAGCCACCAGCCAAACGAACAGGGCACGATCTGGGGCTCTGACACTCATCGTCTTTGTTGATACGTCTTGCGCTGGTGCTTTGGGAGCACTCACCGGTTCCTAGGCCTTCTTGTACCATGCTACAGTGGATGCGCCGCAGTCGGCAGCAGGGCAAGTTCCAGAACCTAGCCACTTTCATCTTGTCTGGTAGGGGTTGCCGCTGCTTTTGCATCACATGGGGTGCACTTTGTCAAGCTCTAGAGCCGGAGAGCTGTAAGCTTTCTAAAGCCTTCATCTACATTTTATTTTAGTTTTATGTCCAATTGGTGTAACATTTATTTTAGTTCCCTTCACTTTATACGGTCTACCGATAGGCTTTCCATTGCTCAATATCATTAAAAACCGAGTGTTTTCTCTGGACGGTGCATTAGGCCCTTTACTTTTTATTACTGGTGTGTTTAGCAATTGTGGTGAGTAATTTGGGGGAAGTATTGGAAGCCTTGTGAACCCGTGACCACGCTGGCACTTTTTTCTTAATCTATGCATGCAGGTGGTGCAAGTGCAAGCAGTGCAGGGTTCTCACATGTCATCTATTCAGCGGAGCCATTGGCGGCTCTTCGTGGATGCTGAGCCCTTGTGGGTGATGGACGACGGGGAGGGGTCACCTTCTTGGTGCACATGGCTGAGACTAGGACTGTTGTTGTTTTGTGGATGTATGATCCGTGGAAAGAAACGTGCACGGATGTGGCAGCCGTGGAGAACTACGTGAATGTTGGGGTTGGTGTGTACACTGGGAATCTGTTGCGGCTGGTTTAACGTTCTTGTTCATGGGATTAAGCGGAGCTGCTGTAGTACTTCTGTTTTGGTAATGGAAGTATGTACCACTTGGTAGTATTACTAGATTGCATATATTATAGGAATGATGCAAGTGAATTCGTCCATGATGCCTCATATATGTAGCATTTTGTTCGCACCCAAAATTGGCAACAGCCGATCAGGCTGGGCAAACTGGTCAGACCGGTTTACTGGATCGGTCAGACCGGTTGTCCTATAGCCGATCTGGCATCGGTCACACCGGTCTGACCGGTGTGCCAAACCGGTCTAATCGGTTTATCCCGAGTCTGGGTATGTCACACCCGGATTTACACAGAAACCTGAATGCTACTATATGTGTGCCCAGGAAGTCCACAGAACACATATAGTTAACAAATATGATAAACAGAGTGCATATGCTCGAATAAAAATAGTTTTACTTCAGAGTTTACCTAAAACATAGCGGAAGACTAACACTCTCGACAGGTAGAGCCTCAAGTCCACAGGGACACCAACTGGTTGACCCCAGCTTAGAAGTACGGAAGATCCTCAAGAAACACCATCTGTTACCCATCCGGGATTTTGTTGAATAATAGCAAGCGTAAGTAAATGTCTTACTTAGCAAGTATAGCACGGGTTATGAAGGCTCAAAAAGGCTAGACACGGCTTAACTGCATTAGCACTTTTAGTTGGTTCATTTTAACATTATCCAAGTTACTACAAGTGAATGAACCCAGTTGCAACCAAATTAATGAAGTGTAAGTGACATTAAGTATAAATAAACTTCATCTTCTAATAAAAAAGGATCCAGGCCGCTCGTGACCCTGAGCAAGGCTATCATGATAGATTTACACTCTGCAGAGGTTTCGCCCTTTACCCACCAGTCGCGTAAAAGTTCAAAGGAACTTTGCACCCAACCACGCGGAGGTGGATCAGACCTCACAAACCACACTTCCGAGGTGTGATCACATAGGGACGCTACGAGGCTTTCACAAGAAACTCTAACAAGACAGTAGCCGCTGTGGTACTGCAAGGCGGTGAGACCCTAGGCACCGAGATCGACTGACTCCCAGGGCGCAGCGATAGGATGGTCAATGGCGTCCAGAGCGCAGGCTACGCAAGCTAACCAAAGCGCAACGTGCAGAGTTCCAACACGAGGACTCCCAACACGGGACTGTGCCTAACGAGACATAGCCAACGGAGCGCATCTGTCCTCGGTGGAATCAAGAAACACCCTTTCACCTTGCCTCCCACAACGTTGTTGGCCCCTCGGTAACCACTGCCAAGCTAGAGCCGTACAAGCTACTTGACCAAGACCAGAGCCATTATAGTTCTGGCGGTGGCGACAGGCTCCTGGGTTGCCGCTTTAAGAACCGGTCCTTAGGGGGAGACACTAGAACAAAGCACACAGCACATGTTCTAGCTCCCTGATCCATGTTGCTAAAAAAACAAGTTTTAACATTAAAGTTGAAGTGGACCATTAGGTCAAAGTTATCAATTAAGTAAAGGTGACCGTAGCTGCGCATAGCAAAGTTCTACCCATATGCATAAACCCAGGTAAATCAAGGTACAGGATAAACAAAGCTAGGTACAACCTTAATGGGAAACAATTTAGACACATGCAAATGCTGTAAATAATGTATTAAAGGTGTGTAGGTAGCAAGGATTGTCCGTGCTATAACTTGCCTCAAATCCATTATAATTACTCAGTCTTCAATTCTTGATCTTGAAGCTTTTCTCCTCGATGGCACTCGAAACGTGTTCCTTCTAGTTGCAGCAAACATCGAGCACAACACATGCAGCTAAACAAGCAAACAAACGATACACAACTAAGAACAATACATCAATCAAAGGAAAAGCTTTAAAAGAGCGCGCTAAAGGATAGGGCTTGGTTCTATGGTCTCGCGAGCGTAAGAATCGCTGAAAACGGAGCAACGGTTGAAAAGATACAACTATCGGAAGATTTGAATTATTAAATGACACCACTATTCGCTTGATTGATTTTAACTAAAGAAAATCATAAGTAGAGATTATTTCAAATAATTCCATTTGAATTTGTAAAACCGAGGTCGGACTCAATCACATTTTATTTATAATTGTTTATGTATAAATTATATCAAATTAAATATTAATTTGAAATAAAATATGTGAGCATCTAATCGATTAATTTTATGAACCGTGTTGCTTAAATCAACATTATAATCAAAACACAATTATGTTAATATTAATCAATGTTAACCTTTATTTATTAAAAGCTGGAGTTAACTCTAAATTGCTTTTAGATTGGAAAAAAGCTAATTATCATAAACATTAATAATCATGTTATAATAGTTTATGAAAAGCGAGATATAACCTAGTTAAAGTTTTATTTATAAAAATAACTGAAAGTTAATCAAATTAATATTTAACATGAAAACCGAGTTTAAACCTTAATTAGATTTTAGTTTAGAAAAGATATTTAAATAATCTTTAGTCAAATTAATATTAATTAATATTAAATAAAATTCAGAAATATGTGGCATGGTAAATGACAGTACTAATTCGTAGTTTAGATGGTTATGAATCTAACGCAACAAGAATGGATCAAATCGGAGCTAAAACGTGGATTTTATGGGCTAAACAAGATTTAGGGACTTATTTGCGATTAAACCTAGATCTCAGGGGCTAGCTCAGAAGATTTCATAGACTCAGGGAATAGTTGCTGAGAATAGAGGAAATCTCGGGGTTACATCTGTAAAAGGGGCTTGGTGGGATTTATGTGATGGCATCTATTATTTCCAGGGGGTTTTGCGGAAGATTGAAAAGACTTAAGAATACAGCTAAAGATTACTCGATCCTTCAGGGACCTAAGCGCAAAATAGTCATCTCCTAGCTCTGGCCGGAAGGAGCTTCTAGCGGCGGCGGCTCTACTCATCGGCGTCGCCGGCGTTTGGGTGGGGCCAAGGCTCTGGCGAGGGGCGCAACAGAGAGGGGAGGGGTAGGGGATCACGTGCATATGCTTACCCACGGTGGAGAGGTGTGGAGGCGGTCCGATTTTGACCCGCGGTGGGTGGGGCTGCCGGCGGCGAGGTCCTCCCGTGGGCGAGGCACTCCGGCGACGGCGATAGGCGGTGAGGGTGCAACTCGGCGAGGGGATCGTGAGGGCGGGCTCAGCATTGGCGGAGATGGGCGGCCACGGCCGGTGTCGGAGGTGGCCGGCGGCGGCGCTCGGCTTCTCGTGGGGGAGGTGCTCCGGCAGCAGGACGGCCACGAGAACAGGCTCAGAAGCTTCGTCTCGTCGAGGGCAACCTCATGGCGGCGGCGGTTTCCCCCGGCGTGCGGCGAGCGCGGCGAATCGCCAGCGATGGCGGCGGCGCTGGGCTTGCCTCACGGCGGCGGCGCTGTGCGCAGAGCAGAGAGGTGAGGGCGGCGGTGGTGAGGTGCTGAGCGGCGGTGGTGGCCGACGGCTTAAGTAGGCCTGAGGGGAGGGGCTCGGGGCTCGGAAGATGGGGTGGCACCATCGCCGAGGCGACCGGCATGCACACCAAGGTCTGGCGGCGGCGACCCGCCGTGCCTGGCCTGGCCTTCGGGCGGCAGGAGGCCGACGGCCTTGTTGGGCCATGCCGGGCTGAAAGCGCTGGCGAAGCTGGGCTGCAGGGAGAGATGGGACGAGCGGCGAGGCGCTGGGCCGGAGCGGAGACCCAAGCGGAGGCGGGGCGAGCTGGGCCGGTGAGGGAAACGGGCCGCGTGGGAAAGCTGGGCCGGTTGGGCCGCAAGGAGAGAAGGAGGGATGCTGGGCCGAACGCTGGAGAAGAGTGAAGGGAGCGGAAGCGAGCCGGGGAAAGAGTTGGAGGGGCGAAAACAAACTATGGGCCAAACAACTTTTCTAGAGCTCAGAACACAGCGATTCAAACTCGAATTTAAATCTAGTTTAAATTCTTATTTGAACCACACACAACCAAAACTCAATGCAGCCAGCATGAATGCAACACACACAACATTAAACCTATATTGTTTTAATTTAATTTGAAAACAAATTTTCCTATACTAAATTGCCTGTAAATTTTATAAAGCTTAGAAAATTTTAGAAAATTGAGAAAATTATTGTATTAATTATGTTAAAAATTCACATCCCAAAATTCAAAAATTTTGGTGTGTGACAGGGTAGAATTAGGAGTCATACTGTTTTTTGAGTTGTAAAGGATTTCCTTGCGGGGTAAAACCTCACCACCTTATAAATATAAAGGGCCAGCCGATTGAGACCTATTATCCAATCGATTAATACATTCTTCAACTTTTATCTCCAAACCCTAGATTTTCCAACCTTTTGCTTTCCTTGTTTGTCTCAACATCATTCAAGGACGCTCTAAGTGGCCTGCCGATCTCAGAGCAACCCTAGGTCTGCCATCTCCGATGGGGTCACTTCCGAGGTGGTGTTCTTAGTTTTCTCGACGTTTCTGCACAATCCGGTCACACCGGTCAGACCGGTTAGGACAAAGGTTTCGGTGAGTACATGCTTTTGGTTACTACGCGATCTAGCGCATTCGTGTGTTGGCCGGAAAAAGCGTCAACATACTTTTGGCGACTCCGCTGGGGACATTTAGAAGATCTAGTTTTCAAAACCGTTCAATCCAACCCCTGTCAAGGTGGCATCTCGGTGCGATCTTGATATAAACAACATCGTCACGGCTTCACTGGAGGGTCTCAGTCTGGAGGAGCAGAAGAAGTTCGAGGCCCTACAAGAGTACATGAAGGTACAATTCCTTGCAGGCATCAAGAAGGATCGTCATGGAAATTTGGTAAGATTGAAAGAGTTCGAGCTGCCGGTGATCTAGCTAAATGACAATCAAGTTGAGGTAATTAGCACTGTAAGTCAACCACTGCAACCCCCTTCTACTCCGGTTTCTCAAAACCAAGTATGGAAGGTGATGAGTTGCTTGCCTCGTATATTGCTCGTTTAGAATGTTTAGAGGATCTTTAAAAAAGATAGGAATGCTGCTTGTTTTAATAATAGTGAAACTAGTAGTAGTGCTCCTAAAATTAATGCTAGTGGGGTAGTTTTTTCTAGCTTGGCATCTCCCTCCACCTATTACAAATACAGGAAATCATATGTATGGCATGCCACCTGAGTTCGCCATTGGTCAAACCTTGCCGTTCCAACCGATAAGACCAAATATGGTCAAACCGGTTAGACCGGTCAAACCAGCACGTTGGAGTTGGTGCATGAACAACGTTCACCACCTTTTGTCGTGTCTAGTTTTAGTAGTTCATGCTCATTCTAATACATTTGGTATTGCTGGACCTCAATTTGGTACGACAGTTAGCACATTGGCTCAGAAAAATATAATACCCGATGATGTGTTTAAAAGTTATAGGCTAGCTGAAGGTAAGATTGTGCCCTACATAAATATGATGAATTTTGAGAACCCACTGCCGCAACAGCCAAATAATCCTAACTGGGTTGAGTTTAATAAATTTAAGGAAGATTTGGCTAAGGTGGTAAAAACTAAACTTGACGTTGATATAGGCGATACAAATTTGTATCAAAAACCATATGATGCTGAGTTTGATAATTTCCCTCTTCCGCGTGGTTGGTGTATGCTTGATTTAATCAAATTTAGTGGGGATGATGACCGAACCACATGGGAGCATATTAGTTAATACACAGCTCAACTAGGTGAAGCAGGTGCTTATAATGCTTTTAAAGTGCGCTTGTTTTCTTGTCTTTAACTGACATCGCTTTTGCTTGGTTTTTCTTCGCTTGCTCTAGGTTCTATATTATATCTGGGATATGTTATAGCGTAAATTTTATGATCACTTTTATAGTGGGATCTTGCAATTAAAATTGATAGATCTAACATTGGTTAGACAAGGGAGAGATGAAACTGTTTGTTCCTACATTAAAAAGTTTAAAGAAACTAAAAACTATTGCTTTAATTTGTCAATTACTGATATGGACCTTCCTGATATTTGCTTGAAGGGTTTAAGGTCATCCATTAGAGATAAAATAGAGGGCTCGAACTTTCTTTCTGTTGCACGAGTTCAAATTAGAGCTTTAGTTGTTGAAAATCGAATGAATAAAGAAAGGGATAGAGATAGCTCTAAGTCGTGTCGTTCAAATGTACATGTTATTAATTATGATTCTGATAGTTTGAGCGATAGTGACAAAGAAATTTATGTTCCGAGTCTGTTTGGCCTTCTAAAGAGAAAACTTATTCTTGCTCATCGCTTAAGACGGCTAATAAAAGTCGGCAAGAAGAGATTAAGTCTACTTTTGATGTTTCCAAATGCGATCGTATTTTTGATGAATTACTTAAATCTAGAAACATTAAATTGGTTCATACTTTGCCTCCACTTGATGAGTTGAAAAGGCGTGCATATTGCAAGTTCCAAAATTCTTTTTCTCATGCCACTAATGATTGAAATGTGTTTCATCGACAGGTACAATCGGCCATAACCGAAGGTCGTTTTACGTTTAATGATATGCAAGTGGATAAGGCACCTTTTTCTTGTCAATACCATGGATTTACAACAGCCTAAGGTCCTGGTTCGGCCTCATCAAGCTAAAGCAACCAAAGGCAAAAATGTTGTGATTGGGGAAGACAAGCCCGATTTGAGAGGAAAAGAGTTAGCGTGAGAAGTTACATATGAAAAGAATCCAGATGGTAGGGAGACTTTCAACGTTACTGTGAGAGCCTCTGGACATAGGGGGTAAGGGTCATCCGTGCCTACTGAGCAAAGACAATTGGAGCCTGTTCAGGCCGAACCGATCAGACCGGTAGGGGTAAGTGGTTAGACCGTTTTACCCAGGGTCGTCTGAGGATGATCAAACGAAGTTGTCTGGACATTGGAAACTGGAAGCTTAATGCAGCAAAAAATCAGGGGAGTTGCCCTAAGCCAAAGGTCACTTTCGACATGCTATTCAATAAGTATTCCAAGCAAAAGGCCGTTACAAGTGATCGGCCATTAAAAAAAAGGATGAGGTCACTGACACGTCAAGGAGAGTCATCTTCGTCTTTAAGATCTACTGAAAGTTATAAGGGTGAATCATCTTAGCAAAAGCAAAGCTTCACTCGATATTGGGCGCCGTCAAGTTCATATCCGCCTCGTCTAGTTTATGATAAAAATGGAGTGATGTGGGTATCATATCAACAACCTATCCAGGACCATGAAGACTAGCTTTGGATAGGATTTCCAGGCCTATCCAGGACCGTTTGGCGCGTCGCCACTCTGGTCAGGGTCATCAGACCCAACCGGTCAGACTGGTTCCTACAACCGGTCAGACCGGTGCACCAAAGTAGATGGAAGCACCTCCTGTGAAGCAAGTTTGCAAGACAAAACAAAAGGAGGAGGTGCAGAAAATGAATGTTGATCCAGAAAGAACTACAAGTCAAGAAATTATTCAAATTGGGTCAATGGACGTTTCCTTTGAGAAGGGTGGCTGTTGGCACTTCTTACGATCCAATATCAGAATTGAGAATCCTGGTACTGGGGTAAGGAGTGTTTCAGTGGTTTTCCTTATGGCTTACTAAAATATATAAATATTCTGCAAGCGCACAAAATCACCGCTGTAGCACTTCACCTGGGAGTATCCCGAGGTATCGTAATTTATATTTCCGCAGGGAAGCTTTGGCAAGAATACTAATGAACAGATATTCGAGACTATCAAAGAAGGGTACACGACAAGACAAGACAGGGGGTAACGGTATTGGATAGGAGTGGATATACCGGACACACAGCTCAAGGGATACTCAGGTAAGGGAGAGAAAGAGATAGATAGCTGGGAGGACAACGAGAAGAGATAGAGGACTCCTGGATACTTTATCTACCTATGTCACTCTAGCTTAGAGATACAGCGGCTACAGAGCCAGCACTAGGAAATCTGGGTTAACTCTATTGTCTTGGCCTCGGGACAAGGGAACCGATGACACACGGAAAGAGATGAGAAGGGGTGCCACTATTTCCGAACTGGGGAATCCTACGGACCGGAACTAACGTGATGGGCTACGAAGACCGAAAGGGCTATCACCACCTCACGGCTACCACCTCTGTTGCGACGGGAATAATCTAAGGCCACTGGCTAGTCTAGGAACCACTCCTACACTAGTCAACAACTACTTACTCTGCTATCAAGAGCAAGCAACCTTGTCAATACTCTTAGTGACAATTCACCTCCAGTATCAAGCAAGATCGAAGAACCAGCCAAGACAAAGACTTAAATAAGACTACAAGCACTAGAACTATAACTGACTATAGTCTAAACAAGATATATATGCAACTAGAATAAAGTAGAAGCAAGATATAAATGACAAAGGCAAGAAGGTAAAGATAACTATATTGATAACTCAAAGTCTTGCAAAAGGAAAAGTAAAAGATACAAAAGCTTATACCAGAGCTTCTGATGACGACTCCGGAACCTCCGAGGCACAGCTCGACTCAACTCTAACTTCCAACTAAACTATCCTAACTCTACTAGAACAAGTGGAATGAGAGAGCTCCTTGGCTTGGTGTGTGTTTACAAGTGAAGTGTGACCCTCTATTTATACTTGGCCATGGCGGTTGGAGCCTGGGTAACTGCCAAGGCATGCAGGGAATCTCCCCCTTGATTCGGGCGAAGAGAGGCCGCTCGGCCGAACCAGGGGGTTCGGCCGAACGTAGGATCCACCGCCATGAGCACCTACGGCCTTGATCTCACCCTGGGGTGGGTTCCACGTGCTGGGGGCGGTTCGGCCGAAGGGCCTGGTTCGGCCGAACCAGCCCTAGCCCGTGGCAGGCCCCCCCTAGCACCACCTTTGGTCTTGGGTGTCCCAGGGCCGGCCTCTGCTGCTTGGGTTTGAGTTGATTCGGCCCAGGATGATGTGTCGGTGCTTCGGAATGTGTTGGCGGTCGTCCGCGTGTTGTGTGATGTGTTCGCTTGGTCATTGTTGACGTGGACGGCTCCCGGTGGTCTGTACGGCTAAGGGGGGATAACCGGCCGAACGGAGTCGTTCGGCCGATTTGGTCGATTTCGGCCCCAATAGCGCGTATTTGTCGTAGTTGTACCTGCACAAGTGACACTCACCAAAACTCGTGGAACTTTATTAGAAGTAAAACCTAAGTACATGGAATGATGCATAAAACCTCATTTATTCCCGAGTATTGGTGGTCGGATTTGGGTTGTAACGACCGCCAACAAGCTCCCCCAAGCTTAGCTCTTTGCTCGTCCTCGAGCAAAGATAAAAACATAGGCTCGGTGGATCAGGAGTTGCTACAATGTCATTTCTTTTGCAGGTAACTTTATAAACAACTAGTTCTCAAAAATACTTGAATCATAGGCAAAGTTTTAATTCACCTTTTTACCTATGGGGCTTATAGCAATCTCCTTATCTTGGGCGGTTGAAAGGATGAACAGTTTAAATTCAGTTTTATTCCACTCTACTCTTTTCAGGATCCCATCTCGGAGTTTTTCACATGTTTTGAAAACTACAAACTGTTCCTCAATTGGCACACTCAATCGCTCAAGTGTATTTGAATCCTCACCAAAGGCTTGTGCCTTCTTTTTCATCCTATCATCTAATATGGCTTTTTGTGTGGCTCAGGGACAAAGGATGAAGTCATGCAAGCATCTTATATTTTGCTAAGTCAAAGACTGGATCTCTGAGGAAACAAATCATACCTTAAGATCGAGAAGTGCAAGTGTGTGGATATGGATGGAGTGGAATATTGTGGAATGGAATATGGTGAAACTCCTTAGATGAATCTCCCTCTCCTTGATTTATTTTCGAGAACATGGGCTATCTTTTATTCTCATATTTTTGCCATGCCACTTGGCATGCTTTTCTTTTTCTCTCTCTTTTTGCCACGCTCTTTGGCATGCTTTTCTTTTTCATTCTATTTTTGCCATGCTTCTTTGGCATGCTTTTCTTTTTGCATAGCCCATGTCTCTATCAAGAATATTTGGAGAGGGAAATCATAGAACATGGAGCATTTTATTTTGTGGATGAATGATGGAAAATGTTTGCTAACTCCCAGTGTGGGAATTGCAAGTGAGAGGTGGTGTGTGTACGTGGATCTCGATCTCTAAGAGTATGAAGGCTTCACTCAAAGGTCACAACAATTTGACAAAGCTCATTAAGATAACAAGCAGCATATGAGTAGAAATTTTCAACCAAGCTTATCATATGGCTTTGGTAGGTATTTTGACCAATGAGGAACTTGTTTCATTTTGAAAGCATAAATCTCCGAGATTTTCCCCGTACTAAGAGCAGAAATAGAACTTAACCAAATTCTCACTATATCAATCCCCACAACAACTTAGACTTGGAATAAAGCATGTGCTCCCATAAGGTTTTCAGGTTCATTTTTACTCATGCCAATTAACTCATGTAATATTAAGCAACTAGTTGAAACAAAGTACTTGCAAAATTAATGACAGAGCAACTATTCATCATTTCCAAAGTGAGAGGCATATGATTCATTCCATGCATAGTTGGGAGTTATTTTATTCAAGGGAAATATTTTTGGTGTTTTCATTTGTTTAAATGCAAACTAAAACATGAAGGGAAATGAAAGGCAATTGAATGATCAAAGTGCTGGGTAAGTCGGGACGTACCTGGTTGGGGGTCCTCCCCCAAGCATGGATTCTTCACTGGTAGGGATGAAGTCTTGAAAGGTACTGACTCAGCTGGTCCACCTGCTCGTGGAAGTCGTGCTGGATGGACGCTACCATCACGCTATTCTCTTGGTGGTACTGAGAATGGCGGGCTCGCGTGTCTTGGATATCTCGAGTGCGGTCGTTGATGAGGTCGACTCGATCGGAGATGTAGGACAGCTCCCGACCATAGTCGAAGCACGCAGACTATGAGTATTCAGGAGTGTATGGCTGGGAGGCATTGTCGTACCCCCCTGCATACCAGCTCCCAGACCACTCAGAGTCCGTGCTCTGACCGTAGTCCCAGCGTCTAGAGGCGAAGTAGTCTGGTTCCTGGGGTTGTCCAGAGCCTCCTGCTCCAGACGTCCCAGCACCGGTGTACATGTCGTAGGTGGCCTCGAATGCGTACGTGTGTCAGTGCGGCATCTGTGGTGCATCTTTCAGTTCCTGTGAGGTGGCGAGCCCGGTATCACGCCTTGCTCGTCCCCTCGTGACTGGTCAGTCACCTGCAACGCTGTGCCGAGCGGGCTCCCTCCGAGGTGGAGAGTCGTCCGACTCGGTACTCAACTGAAGAGCTAATTTAGGAGTGGTATACAACCTTAGTGCTGCACAAGGCAGAGGCACTTCGGTTGTATAGCCACGGTAAATCATAATCAGCGTTGCATCAGGCGTCCGCCGTATCATGTGGGCTTGCACGAAGTGCTTGGCATCCACGACGGAGCGTGCTATCTCAATGTACGCGAGCCGGGCGCCCTGAAGAACGCCCAGATGGGTAGCAAGGCGAGTGACTAAAGAAGTCATCGCTATGCTTCCTCGTTGATGTGCCAGAAATTTTCCCAGCCAATGGCCTGGAAAATCTCTGGGAACTTCTCGTCCATCCCCGTCTTTCTGAGCAGGTCTTGCTCAAAAACACGGGTGTGTTCGAACTCCTTCAGCCGAAGCTTGTTGAAGGTGTTCCGCTCCCGCTCCATCCTGAGGTTGATGTCGTTCACGCTCAGGAGCTATCAGGCCAGGGGCGTGGCATGGCCCCATCCCGAGCCGACTGCTCCTTATTCATCTTCATCCATCCGGCTCGAGCCACAGGACGGGGCTGGGGAGCTCCCAACATCGTTCATGCGGCGACTAAGCCGGGTGGAACGACGGAGTGCGGAGAGGAACTTTGACATGATTCCTGCAAAATGTTAGTGCAACAACAACTACCCGAAGGACTGAATATATGAGGTTAGCACAAGAAAATCAAGTCAGTCGTCCGAGATAGTTAGTCGTTCTTGCGGGGATGAAAACCACCATGAAAAGTTAGTCGTTCTTGTGGGTGTCGGTGACCACCACAAATACGTCCAAAATTTCAGCACAAAGATCACAACAAAGGCAAAATATTTTTGGGATTTTCTAGTGATGCAAGGGAACCAAAACTTGAGCAAGAACTTGGGAACAACTTGAGCACAAGAATGAGAGAGAGAGAGAGCTTCCTAGCAGAATTTTTCTGAGTGAATGAGTGTGTGAGGAGCTCACAAGCTTGCACCAGCATTTATAGGCCGAGAGGAGGGCCTTGGCCAGTTCGCCTGAAGGCTCTGGTTCGCCCGAACCAGGCCTCGTGGCCAGGGCACTCCCATGTGAGTGCAGCACTCACATGGCTTTGTTTCCACTGCAAGTTTGTGTGGCCATCAATTCCCAAGGACATTTTTAGTGGATTTTAGTGGTAGGTGAGATGGAAATGTGACATGACCAAAATGGAAATTAGCGGAGTCATCCCCATGCTGCCATGTTTGTGATAATTGGTGAGTGTGCAGCCATTTTTAGTGGGGTAGACATGGTGCTGGTTGGTGGTGATGGTAAATAATTGGAGATATTCTAGAAGGGGTGAAAATGAAGAAAGTTACAAATTACACCCTCTCTAATTAAATTTCAGCATGTGTCCAATTATTTTTAACCAAGCTTGCAAAATTTTCTACTTTCTCTCAAATTAATTACTCAAGTGGTTCATTTATTTTGGAAAGGGAAACATGCAAATGCAATTGAAAAATTAAAATTTGGAAGGGAAATATGGGATACATACCGGTTTTCCTCGCGGCGAGAGCTCATCTTTTAAGTCCGCGAGCGGGACTTCTTCTATCTTCAATTGCTCTTGTCATGGTCCGGTCCCGGAGTGGATGACTCGGACGATGCAACCTTCTTCCGCCACATTTTCTTGTTCTTCTTCTTCGGTGTCGGTGGCAGTGGGATCGGCGTCTCTGGAGAGTTCCAGAGGGCTTGTTCTTCCTCGTATTTCTTTACGAGGAAATCCATTTCTTCTGCACTCGTAGGTTTTGTCGGCTCGTTCCACTTGAGCTGCTCACCACCGAGTATTTCCAGTTCTCCATTGATGAGAGCCTTAAGGAAACACTCGGCGCTCCTCTGCTCCGGTGTGAGTGACTCTGCCTTCTTTTCTTCCCGGGGTTGAAACTTGAAGTAGGTCAACCTTCTATCGATACGCAACGAGATTTCTCTCGCATCCATATCTATCCTAGCCCGGGCGGTGTTCAAGAATAGTCGGCCCAACACAAGGGGAAACGAGTTGTCGTTCCCCGGGTCGAGGACAACGAAGTCCACAGGGACATATCGTCCCCAGATCCGGACCGGTACATTCTCGATCACCCCCTCGGGGTAGCGGATGGTTGAGTCTGCGAGTTGTACCTGGGCAGTAGTAGGCGACAAAGTAGGGTAGCGTAATTTCTTAAATAATACCTTAGACATGATGTTTACGCTGGCCCCCAGATCACAGAGTGCATCATCAATGCGATGATTCCAGATCAAGCACTGAATGATGGGTACTCCGGGATCCTCCTTCCTGTCCGGAGAGGTCTTGATGATCGCCCTTTTTGCAGCTCTTGGTAGGTAAGTCCATCTTGGCGTCAGCACTTGGATGCGTGCGACCTTCCCTGCGTGGTTATTACGGAACACACTACGAGACATCTTATCATGCCTTGTAGTGATGGCTTTTACTGTCTCGATGGAAGGTTCGGGTTGCCCCGGAATCTTCCTCGATTCAGTGACAGGAACAACGACAGCCAACTGAGCGACTTGAGTTTCTATCATTTTGTTAAAGCTCAGTTGGTTTTTCATAGCAGAAGAAAATGATTCCATCCTAGAGTCTGTTTTCCAAAGTTTTATCATTAGCAGCAAGCTTTTTATTGATGTTCTCAGTTATTTTCATCTGGCCAAACACAAGATCTCTAAGAGACGGCTGATTATTGAAATTACTGGAATTGTAATTGTTACCTTGTTGAGGCCTCTCAAAAGGGAGGTTTGGGCGTGAATTCCAGCCTTGATTGCCGTAGTTGTTCGGTCGGCACCCGTTGTTGTTGGAGTTGCTGACGTAGTGGGCATCTTCTCGCGTTTCGGGGCAGTCATTCCCCGAATGGCCAGTGTTGCCACAGACTTCGCAGGTCATGCGAGCGTCCATGGCTTGCACCGTTTCTTGAGCAGGGGCCTCCAGTTTCTTCATCAGGAGGTCCATCTTGGCAATGAGCATGTCCAGAGCTTCAACTTGATGAACTTCGCGGGTCTTTGGTTGAGTCCGGTTGGTTCTCGACCATCTTCTCTATGAGGGCCTTTGCACGACTCTCCTCAAGAGAGAAGAACGAGCCTCCAGCAGCAGCATCCAAATACTCACGGGCAGAGCTTCTCAGCCCGTGATAAAATGTTTGGATTATGAACCAGCTCTGCATACCATGGTGAGGACAAGCAGAAATAAAGTCCTGGAGGCGATCCCATGTCTCCGGGACTGTTTCATCTTTTAACTGCTGGAAACTAGCTATTTTGTTCCGGAGGGCGTTGGTTTTCCCAACCGGAAAGAATTTTAACAAGAAAGCGCTAGTGCATTTGTCCCAAGTGTCTATAGCTTCGCGGTTAGCATAAAACCATTGCTTTGCCTTGCCTAGTAATGAGAATGGAAATAAATGAAGGAGAATGACATTGATACTTACTCCGCGTATGGTGAAGGTGTTGCAAATCTCTAGGAAATGCTGGAGATGAGCATTGGCGTCTTTGTGAGGCGCAGAATGGCTTCAGCTCGAAGTTGCCATCTCCGACTGGCGGAGCTGGTCCGGTACGCACGTTCTCGATTGATGGAGCGGAGAACTCGTGGATCGTCTTGCCAGCCATCCTCGATGAAGCTGGGTTCACGACGTGAAGGACTGGGTTTGTCAGAGTGAGTTACTTCTGAGGAGATACAACACGAGGTCGCACTTTCCTCACAAGAGACTCAGGATTTTCTTGGAAGTTTGACGGTAGTTGGAAACCAATCATGCACTACTCTATTCCACAAAGACCAACGAACAGAGCAAGGATAAACCCGCTTGAGTAGCGGTACTCAACTAAGATAGCTCAAGATAAAAGTTCAAAAGTAGTCTAGCCAAATGCTTCCCCGGCAATGGCGCCAGAAATGCTTGTTGGCACTTCTTACGATCCAATATCAGAATTGAGAATCCTGGTACTGGGGTAAGGAGTGTTTCAGTGGTTTTCCTTATGGCTTAGTAAAATATATAAATATTCTGCAAGCGCACAGAATCACCGCTGTAGCACTTCACCTGGGAGTATCCTGAGGTATCGTAATTTATATTTCCGCAGGGAAGCTTTGGCAAGAATACTAGTGAACAGATATTCGAGACTATCAAAGAAGGGTACACGACTAGACAAGACAGGGGGTAACGGTATTGGATAGGAGTGGATATACAAGACACACAGCTCAAGGGATACTCAGGTAAGGGAGAGAAGAGATAGATAGCTGGGAGGACAACGAGAAGAGATAGACGACTCCTAGATACTTTATCTACCTATGTCACTCTAGCTTAGAGATACAGTGGCTACAAAGCCAGCACTAGGAGATCTGGGTTAACTCTATTGTCTTGGCCTCGGGACAAGCGAACCGGTGACACACGGAAAGGGGTGAGATGGGCTGCCACTATTTCCCAACTGGGAATCCTACGGACCGGAACTAACGTGATGGGCTACGAAGACCGAAAGGGTTGTCACCACCTCACGGCTACCACCTCCGTTGCGACGGGAATAATCTAAGGCCACTGGCTAGTCTAGGAACCACTCCTACACTAGTCAACAACTACTTACTCTGCTAGCAAGAGCAAGCAACCTTGTCAATACTCTTGGTGACAATTCACCTCCAGTATCAAGCAAGATCAAAGAACCAGCCAAGACAAAGACTTAAACAAGACTACAAGCACTAGAACTATAACTGATTATAGTCTAAACAAGATATAGATGCAACTAGAATAAAGTATAAGCAAGATATAAATGATAAAGGCAAAAAGGTAAAGATAACTATATTTATAACTCAAAGTATTGCAAAAGGAAAAGTAAATGATACAAGAGCTTATACCAGAGCTTCTGAAGACGACTCCAGAACCTCCGAGGCACAGCTCGACTCAACTCTAACTCCCAACTAAACTATCCTAACTCTACTAGAACAAGTGGAATGAGAGAGCTCCTTGGCTTGGTGTGTGTTTACAAGTGAAGTGTGACCCTCTATTTATACTTGGACATGGCGGTTGGAGGCTGGGTAACCACCAAGGCATCCAGGGAATCTCCCCCCTTGGTTCGGCCGAACGTAGGATCCACCGCCATGAGCACCTACGGCCTTGATCTCACCCTGTGGTCGGTTCCACGTGCTGGGGCGGTTCGGCCGAACGGCCTGGTTCGGCCGAACCAGCCCTGGCCCGTGGCAGGCCCCCGCAGCACCGCCTTTGGTCCTGGGTGTCCCTGGGCCGGCCTCTACTGCTTGGGTTTGAGTTGATTCGGTCCAGGATGACGTGTCGGTGCTTTGGAATGTGTTGGCGGTCGTCCACGTGTCGTGTGATGTGTTCGCTTGGTCATTGTTGACGTGGACGGCTCCCGGTGGTCTGTACGGCTAAGGGGGATAACCGGCCGAACGGAGTCGTTCGGTCGATTTGGTCGATTTCGGCTCCAATAGCGCATATTTGTCGTAGTTGTACCTGCACAAGTGACACTCACCAAAACTCGTGGAACTTTATTAGAAGTAAAACCTAAGTACATGGAATGTTGCATAAAACCTCATTTATTCCCGAGTATTGGTGGTCGGATTTGGGTTGTAACGACCGCCAACAGTGGCAAAGGACCAATTGTCTTAGACAATAAGGTTGAGACACCCGTCCAAAAGGCAAGTGGAAGTGGTTCCAACTCAAAATATTTCTTGCCAAGGTGGTGTCCTCCCGGTTTAACTCGTACACAAAGGAGGAAGCTTCAGCGCTTGAGGTTCCAGGAGAAGAAGGAGAAGGAGCTAGAAAAACAGAGGGATGAGGTATTCAACTAATACAGGCCCATGGTACCACAGAGGAAATAGAGGAGAGCCAAGACCTACTCCCAGTCAAAACAAGTCAGACCGGTTGGGGAATCGATCAGACCGGTTACACCGGTCGGTCCGGTTATGGGTGGCGGTCAGACCGGTATTCCTGATGCGCCGCCCGTTTTCCCTTGTTCAATCCCTATGGTTCATGATGATAAGCTACCATCAGCATCTGCATCAAAAGACGATGAGGAACTTGTCGATTACGGTTCTTCTCCTGAGCGCATGAATCTTGATATTAATGTGGTTCATATGTGTATGGATGGTTATGTGCTGTCGGAGGAGGATGTTCCTCATCTTGAATTTGGGCCAAAAGAAGCTATTTTTCAGAAGCCTAAAGCTACAGATAATCATCTGAAGGCTTTGTATATGAAGGGTCACAACAATGGGAAGCCTATCTCTCGCATGCTAGTGGATGGAGGGGCAATTGTTAACTTAATGCCATATTCTATATTCAAGAAGCTGGGAGGTTCAGATGAGGAGCTGATTAAGACCAACATGATCATCAACGGTGCGGGAGGAGGCCAACCTATGGGAGCCAAAGGAGTTGTGTCAGGGACAGCCATGAGGGGTCCCCTAATCATCAGGGTAATCACCCTCGCAAACGCAAACCAAAAAACATAACCCAAAACCTCCATGGGTCGAAAGCCACCCGAGCGCACACGGCCCACTACAACTTGGTGCGGCCCAGCGGCCGCCCAGGCTTGCCCATCGAGGGCACCCCCAAGCTCGCGCCTCACCTCCGCCTCGCCCGAGGGTCACTCACCCCCTCGAGCGGGCACTGTACAATCTCCGCCTCGCTCGAGGGTCCCCGCCCCCCTCGAGCGAACCCCGCAACATCTCCGACTCGCTCGAGGACTCTCCTCGACCACTCCATCCTGACAACGGCATTAAATGCCCGCCCTGTCAACGGGATGCTAAGGTCAAAACGCGAACTCCGCCCACGCCGCGCTGCTGACACGCTCAGGCCCACTGTGCTGCCAACCCCGGTCACTGTGCAGACACCCCCGCCGCTGTGCGGGCATGCGGAGTACTGTGCGAACGGGCCGGGCGTCATTCCACTACACTGTGCTACTGTTGGCGGTCGTTACAGACCGATTTCCGACCTCCAACCGAGTATAAAACAAACACAATGGGGACACACACCATAGCTATAGGGCTTATCACTGACTATTTCCACAAGTTTTGGTGATTGTCCTCTGTGCAGGTACAAAATGGAGAAACACGTGCTATAAGGGTCAGAAATGACCGTTTCTGCCGAACGACTCCATTCCGCCGGTTACCTCCCTTAGCCGAGCAAGCCACCGGGAGCCGTCCACGTCAACCAAACGACAACATACGACACGTGGACGACCGCCAACTCATTCCGAAGGACCGACAAGTCACTCTGGGCCAATTCGACACGAACGCAAAGCACCAGAACCCAGCCCAGGAGGTCCAGAGGATAAGGCGGTGCAGCAGGGGCAGGCCCGGGCCTTCGGCCCAGTTCGGCCGAATTCTGGCCTTCGCCCGAACCGACCCCGGCTGGAAACCGCCTCCCAGGGAGCAATCCAGACCGTAGGGGCTTGGGTCGGTGGATCCACCGGTTCGGCCGAACTGCCCAGTTCGCCCGAACCGGGGATTTCGCCCGAACGACCCGGCACCGCCTCCTGGTGCCTTGGCCGCGACTCCACTGCTCCACCGTCCTTCCTTGCTATAAATAGAGGCCCGGTTTCACCTGCAAAAGGGACACAACACAAGAGTAGAGTGCAGGCGAAGCACTGTTAGTTCTCCACTTGTATCAGTAGAGATAGGGAGAGAGGAGAGGTGAGCGTCCCGGAGAGGAGCCGAAGTGTCGGCCCCTCTTCCCGCTGTACCTCTATGGATGCGGCTTCACTTCGAGTAACATCCGGGTCATGTCTGGTAACTCTTGTATCTCTCTCTGATTAATTGAGCATTCAGTTCTTACTTTTATATGCTTGCTGGTTCTTCGTTCAATGCTTAGTTGATTGGTATAACTGTATACTGGTTGCTTAGCTTGGGTGCTTATCTTTCTATAGGAGATAAGTATTAGTTGACTAGTGTAGGCATGGTGCCTATACTTGAGACTAACTTAGTTTATTCCCGTCGCAACGGAGGTGGTAGCCATAAGGTGGTGACAGCCCTTCCGGTCTTTGTAGCCCATCACGTTAGTTCCGGTCCGTAGGATTCCCCAGTTGGGAAATAGTGGCACCCCTTCTCATCCCTTTCTGTGTGTCCACCGGTTCCCTTGTCCCGAAGCAAGTATCTATCTGTATCCTCTGATCTGCTCGATCAATCAGTAGAATACCTCTACCAGACTCGTACCCTCTCTACCCTCCTATCACTCCTCTTCTCTTTGTTGTTGTCATCCACCTCATCCATACCATTCACTCCATTCCATCTACCTAGGACAACTTAGTTTAGAATCAGTCCACTTCTCGTTCTCCGTGGAAATCGATACCTTGGAATACTCCCGGGTGAAAGCTACATCGGTATCCGTCCGCTTGCGGATTTATCTGTAGGCCGTAAGGAGTGCCAACAAGCTTTCTAGCGCCATTGCCGGGGAACGGTAGCTGTTCTGATTCCGAACCCAAGTTGTCCGTGTATCCCACCACCATCCACCATATGGATTCCACTCTCACCTTACGTCAACACTCGGCTCCAACGGGCGATTGTTTGGAGCCACTACCATCATCACATCCCATATCCACACCCGGCTATGAGCTACGTCCCGGCTTCATAGCCATGGTTCATGAGCAATCGTTCTCAGGAACGAAGGCCGAGAGTCCATACGCGCATTTGCGCGAGTTTGAGCAACTCTGTTCATGCCTAACCATTGCGGGCATGACACAAGAGACACTCAAATGGAAGCTATTCTCGTTTTCACTAGCCGGAGGAGCAAATAAATGGTACTCTCTGGCTGTCAGTACTATGGACGGGAGCTGGGAAGTTCTCAAGTAAAAATTCTGCCTAAACTTCTTCCCAGTCTCCAAGGTAGCCAGTCTCCGAGCGGAAATCATTAACTTTAAGCAATTAAAGGGAGAATCGTTAGGAGTTGCCTGGGCTCGTTTCAAGCAAATACTGGCCTCAGGACCGGACCTAAGCCTACCAGAACCTGTTGTTTTACAACACTTCAGCCTTGGCCTCTATCCTGTAGCCACCACTTTCTTAGACTCTGCTTCTGGAGGGTCGTTCTTTCATTTGGTTCCTAGTGAAGCGAGGGTAGTCCTGGACCGTATCCTAGACAACACCCCTTACACTGGAATCTATGATTAACTCCCCGATGAAGAAGAGAAGCAGCCTGAACCTGAACCTAAAGAGCCAATACCAGTCCAATCCAAATCCATTAGCTCTTCCAGTCCATCAGAACCTGAAGCTTATTTCGAACCACAACCATATTCTAGCCCAGACCATTATGATTCACTCTACACCACTCTTTATGATTTTGACGATGATCTATTCGAAGACATCGGTGACGATGATCTATTTGAAGACATCGGGAGTGCAACAAGTTTCCCACGGGAACGATGTGTAGAGCAAAAGGATCAGGCCCCCGACAAAGAAGAATTGGAATACCAGCAGGAGTACCTGGGACGTCTCTCTGCTATCATGAGTCGGGAGTGGCTAGATGAGGCCGAAGCCTCAACTGAGGTGGTCAAGATGCCCAGAAAAACCAAAAGGATATCCTGTGAGATCATGGGCCTTGACCGAGAAATTGGGTACGACCCGAGCCTCGGAATCAACATAATCTCTAGCTCTTTGGTGCGAACCAAATTCCCTGATAACTCATGGTCGTTTTCTCAAAAATGACTTCAGTTTACTTCAGGAAGAATCCTGGACTGTTTGGGGATCTTACGGGTCACACCCGTTAAGGTCAACGATCCTGAACTCTTCATGGATTTTCACATCTTCGACCTACCTAGCACTACCACACATCCCATCTTCATAGGCAGGCCAATCTTGAAGATTCTGGAAAAAGCACCAATAAACCAGCTAGTAGAGCTTAGGATCGGTAAAGAACTTATCCCTGTCTCCTATGCCAAATCTTTGAATACTCCAATAGAGGCAGACCCCGATCCTGATCCGTTAGAGGAAGTCAGGTCAGCTTCTTTGCTATACCTCGAACAACCTATTCCAGAAGAGGATATTCCATTCTTTACGGAGGAGGAGGAAACTCATCCTCCAATTGAGCTTGATACAAACGAAACTCCAAAACCATCTCCAATCGAGCTCAAAACTCTTCCGCCTGGACTTAGGTATGCTTTCCTCTTTGGGGATAAGCAAACTCCAGTGATCATTAGTGATAAACTCTCCGAGGTAGAAACCCAGCAACTCATCACTATCCTGGAGAAAAATCGATCGGTCTTAGGATATTCTCTCCAAGACCTGAAAGGGATTAGCCCAAATCTTTGCAATCATCGCATCCCGATCGATTCTGAAGCAACACCGTCTCGGGAACCTCAACGACGGTTAAACAATGCCATGAGAGAGGTTGTGAAAAAGGAAGTTCTCAAACTCCTTCACGCGGGGATCATCTACCCTGTCCCCAATAGTGAATGGGTTAGTCCCGTTCAAGTCGTTCCTAAGAAGGGAGGAATGACGGTAGTGCGCAATGACAAAAATGAGCTCATCCCTCAGCGCACTGTTACTGGTTGGCGTATGTGCATCGACTATCGTCGACTCAATAAGGCCACCAAGAAAGACCATTTCCCCCTTCCGTTCATAGACGAAATGCTTGAACGGTTAGCCAAACACTCTTTCTTCTGCTTCCTTGACGGTTACTCTGGGTACCACCAAATTCCTATCCACCCAGAAGACCAGAGTAAAACCACGTTCACATGCCCCTATGGGACGTACGCCTACCGGCGAATGTCCTTCGGGTTATGTAACGCACCTGCCTCTTTTCAACGTTGCATGATGTCCATCTTCTCCGATATGATTGAGGAGATTATGGAAGTGTTCATGGACATTTCTCAGTTTACGGGAGGACCTTTACCGAATGCCTGAAAAATCTAGACAAGGTCCTCCAGAGGTGCTCAGAGAAACATCTTGTTTTGAACTGGGAAAAGTGCCATTTTATGGTGCGAGAGGGGATTGTCCTAGGACATAGGGTGTCGGAACGTGGGATCGAAGTAGACAAAGCGAAGATAGAAGTGATTGAGCAACTTCCACCTCCCACAAACGTCAAGGGGATCCGTAGCTTCCTTGGCCATGCCGGATTCTATAGGCGTTTCATCAAAAACTTCTCCCAGATATCTCGGCCCTTGACCAATCTCTTAGCCAAAGATGCCCCCTTTGTTTTTGATGAGGAGTGCTATGCCGCATTTCACACCCTCAAAAAGGCACTCATCTCCGCTCCCATCATCCAGCCTCCCGACTGGAGCATCCCATTCGAAATCATGTGCGATGCGAGCGACTATGCTGTAGGAGCTGTGTTAGGCCAAACTAAGGACAAGAAGCATTATGCTATCTCGTATGCTAGCAAAACGCTCACTGGCCCCCAGCTCAACTACGCAACCACGGAGAAGGAGCTCTTAGCAGTCGTATTTTCTATAGACAAATTCCGGTCCTACCTACTCGGGGCCAAGGTTATAGTCTATTCAGATCACGCTGCTCTAAAGTACCTTCTGACCAAAAAGGATGCAAAACCGAGACTCATCCGCTGGATTCTTCTACTCCAAGAATTTGACATTGAGATAAAAGATAAGAAAGGAGTAGAGAACTCAGTGGCTGACCATTTGTCCCGGATGCAAGTCCCGTCCGATCTCCCAATCGACGACTACTTACGGGATGACACCCTCCTTAAGGTCACCACTGGTGATTCGTGGTATGCCAACATAGTAAACTACATGGTAACGGGTTATGTCCCCCCTGGAGAGAATATGAAATGGCTAGCCTATGAGAGCCGACTTCACCTTTGGGACGACCCGTACCTCTTTAGGATTTGTAGCGACGGACTCCTCAGAAGGTGCGTACCCGCACATGAGGCTTATAAAATCCTGGAGAGATGCCACGCAGCCCCGTACGGAGGACACTACGGTGCATTCCGAACCAATGCTAAAGTCTGGCAGTGTGGTCTTTACTGGCCCAGCATGTATAAGGATGCGAGAGCATTTGTCATGCGGTGCCCCCGCTGCCAGAAACACGGGAACATCAATACTAGAGACGCAATGCCACTCACTAGCAATCTTCAAGTAGAAATCTTCGATGTCTGGGGGGTAGACTTCATGGGTCCCTTCCCAAACTCAGAGGGTTGTCAATTCATCCTAGTAGCAGTGGACTACGTCTCTAAGTGGGTAGAAGCCTTGCCTTGCTTAGCTGCTGACTCTAAGAACGCGAGACGATTGTTTCATGAGGTTATATTCCCCCGTTTTGGCGTTCCTAGAATAGTCATTAGTGATGGCGGCTCCCACTTCATAGATTCAGCCTTCTGTAAGTATCTCTCAAGTTTGGGGGTGCAGCATAACGTAGCCACACCCTATCACCCCCAAACTAGCGGTCAAGCAGAAACTTCCAATAAGCAAATCAAAAACATTCTGCAAAAGACCGTAAATGAGATGGGCAAGCAATGGAAGGATAAACTTCCAGATGCACTCTGGGCTTACCGCACGGCCTATAAGACGCCCATAGGCATGACCCCATATCAACTAGTCTATGGCAAAACCTGTCATTTACCAGTAGAAATGGAGTTTAGAGCTCACTGGGCCATTAGGAAGTGGGGTATGGACCTTCCAGCTGCCGGCCTCAAACGGAAGATCCAGCTGGCCGAGCTAGATGAGATGAGGGAGAGAGCATACCACAGCTCCCGGCTATACAAAGAACGGACCAAGAGATGGCATGATAAGAGAATCAAGGTCAAAACGTTCAAGCCGGGAGACAAGGTTCTCGTCTTCAACTACCGTGTCAAACTTTTCGGTCACGGGAAATTGAGGAACAAGTGGGACGGCCCATTCACAGTAGTCAATGCTGCATCTCATGGGGCCGTCACTTTGCAAAGCGAGGACGGAAACACCTTCAAGGTTAACGGACAGCGGTTGAAGATTTTCCTAGAACCAGAACCTCCGACACTCGACGAATTAGACGTCGTCGAGTTCATAGAACTCTGAACCCCGTCCATAGAACCCCGGCCCAAATCCGTCATCTTCAAATCCTTATGGGCCAAAACCTCCTGAACCTTGAAAACCTCCTTGACCCGAATCTCCCATGACCAAAACCTCGAACCACGGCACGGGCCACGCACCTGGGGGCCCAGGGACCTGTTCGGGCGAACAGGCCCAGTTCGGCCGAACCAGCTGGTTCGGGCGAATTGGCCTCCCAGGCCCCAGGAACAGATATGCTTGTCCAGATACTTCTGCAGTTAGAGATATCTCGAGAGTCGCGAGGGAATCGCCAGGAAACTCCGTTTTTCCGATCTAAAATCCCCGATAAAAACAGAGACTTTCTGTCGACGTTTCCCATCTCATCTAAGCCAACTCCATCCCATAGAACACAGCCACCATGGCCTCCTTTCCCTCCAAGGGCGCATCATCAGCTCAGGGCTCGAGCAGCAGTAGCCGAAATGGCAACTCCTCCCGGCAGGAGCACGCCTTCCGCATCTCCGACGTCGACGCAGCGGGAGACGAGCACCGGGGGAGGACGCCGGGACGTAGCCCGGTGAGGTGCGGCAACTCCCCTCACCGCTCAGCACTCAACGAGCTCCTCGCCCCACTAAAAGGGATCAAGAAACCGCCTCGTTCACCATCACCAAGGCCGAACGAAGGGCAGCTACGCCCAAGGTCAATATCCTCCTCGAGGGTGTCAGATTTGGCGTTGTTGCTGCCCAAGGAGAAGGCCAGAGAGGAGCCGGACTACACGCCGGAAAGCCCACCATGTTTCGTCATCAAGGGACAACGCATCCCAGGAGGAGGGTACGGAAAAGTCCTCGTCCCGCCACTCAACCGGAACGAGCTGGGGCTGGCAAACTCATCCCAGTCCTCTCCGCCACGGCGCCACCCCAGAGTCCGGCGCCACAGGCAGCCTCCATTCATCAAAGGGCTGCCCGGGGACATGGCGTTCTCTGATGAGGAGGACAATGAAGAAGAGGGAGAGAAGCCGCCCACCGTGGAGAGCCTGAAAGAGGAACTGGCACTGGCGAAGCAGAGGATCAACCACCTGGACGAGAAGGTGGCGGAGGGCGAGCTCGCACGCATGGAATGGGAGGACAAGATGGAACTCCTCCGCAAGGCCCTGTGCGCAAAGCTCAAGAGGCTCTTCAAGGCCATGGGACACGAAGATCTCTATGGACCGCCTTCAAAATAGTGTCCCGCGGTCGTTCCGTTTTTAGATAGAGCACCGTCAGTTTAGTTTGGTTTGCTAGTTGCTTGATTCGTTTAATTTTCCTTAGATCAATGTTTAGGGTGCTCTGAATTTATTTTCCCTCAAATATTTGTTTCCAATCCTAGTTCGTTGAATAAATAAAGTTTGAATTGTTTGCAAGAAAGAAAATAAAATTGTCGCTCCAGTCGGTGCATTTGAGCCAACCGGAGAATGCCCTGTCTAACAAAGAGTTGCACGAGTACAGGAATGACACAGGAACGCATGGCACGACGGACTGAGCCCCGGGGGCCAGTTCGGGCGAACTGGCCAGTTCGGGCAAACTGACCGGTTCGGCCGAACCAGCCCGGCTGCCCCCTCTCGCGCACATGCACGTGGGTTTGCTCCTTCTTCCCCCCTGTTTACTTTCCTGTGTTGTGTCGTTTCAAAAAAATTGAAAATGCATGCCTCACATAAACGAAACGAACTCGGTCTCTTTTTTATATCATGATTGCTGCCTGTTGTTTATTTCAAACTCAGTATCTAGTACTTGTGAAAAAAAAATTCATCATGATAGGACCCCCCTGATCTAAGTTGTTGATGTTTGTGATATGACTCGATAAAATGAACCACTTGTTCACACCAACATTCGGGAGAATCTAATTTGTGAAAAGATGAAAATCCTGCTCTATCCCTTCATCCTGTCCACAAATACCACATATGCTTGAGAGTTTATTCCTGAAACCTGTCATATTTTGTATGAAGTCTTGTTGAAAGTTGTGTTCTTGGAATGGATCACATTGTCTGAGGTCTGTTGCAAACAAATCTATCATCAGAGTGTAGTAGAAGCCCTCATGCCTCGATGATACCCTGAAAAAAAAGAGAGAGAGAAATAAAGGACTCATGAAAGTCCAAGAAAAAAAAATCCCAAAAGGGGAAAAGAAAAGAAAAAGGGGTCAAAAAGGCTGAGGAACAACATGAACTCTCTATCGTTAACTTGCAACATGACCAAGGGCAGTGATGAGAAGCTCCAGGAGCCAATCTTTGGCTTGACCGAAATACTTGACATGACAAGGCCACAACCTGAGAGACAAAGAGAAATACAAAAGAGAATGAGTGAAAGGAGAGAGCTCCAGAGAGCTGAGCGTCAGGGATGAAGGGAGACGAGCCATTTAATTGCGAAAACCAGAAAACCCCGAATGCAGGATGAGCAAGAGGACCCTGTTGTAAGAGTTGTTCCATTTATCAACCGCCCAAAATCCGGGAAGTAGCCACTACAAATTCACAGGTATGAGAAAGGTTTGAAATATTCAATATGCAAGTATTCATGATTATAAAAGAACCCTTACTTTAGTCTTGCTCATGTTTTAATTTCTTTACTCGGGACGAGCAAAGATCTAAGTTTGGGGGAGCTTGTTGGCGGTCGTTACAGACCGATTTCCGACCTCCAACCGAGTATAAAACAAACACAATGGGGACACACACCATAGCTATAGGGCTTATCACTGACTATTTCCACAAGTTTTGGTGATTGTCCTCTGTGCAGGTACAAAATGGAGAAACACGTGCTATAAGGGTCAGAAATGACCGTTTCGGCCGAACGACTCCGTTCGGCCGGTTACCCCCCTTAGCCGAGCAAGCCACCGGGAGCCGTCCACGTCAACCAAACGACAACATACGACACGTGGACGACCGCCAACTCATTCCGAAGGACCGACAAGTCACCCTGGGCCAATTCGACACGAACGCCAAGCACCAGAACCCAGCCCAGGAGGTCCAGAGTATAAGGCGGTGCAGCAGGGGCAGGCCCGGGCCTTCGGCCCAGTTCGGCTGAATTCTGGCCTTCGGTCGAACCAACCCCGGCTGGAAACCGCCTCTCAGGGAGCAATCCAGACCATAGGGGCTTGGGTCAGTGGATCCACCGGTTCGGCCGAACTGCCCAGTTCACCCGAACCGGGGATTTCGCCCGAACGACCCGGCACCGCCTCCTGGTGCCTTGGCCACGACTCCACTGCTCCACCGTCCTTCCTTGCTTTAAATAGAGGCCCGGTTTCACCTGCAAAAGGGACACAACACAAGAGTAGAGTGCAGGCGAAGCACTGTTAGTTCTCCACTTGTATCAGTAGAGATAGGGAGAGAGGAGAGGTGAGCGTCCCGGAGAGGAGCCGAAGTGTCGGCCCCTCTTCCCGCTATACCTCTACGGATGCGGCTTCACTTCGAGTAACATGCGGGTCATGTCTGGTAACTCTTGTATCTCTCTCTGATTAATTGAGCATTCAGTTCTTACTTTTATATGCTTGCTGGTTCTTCGTTCAATGCTTAGTTGATTGGTATAACTGTATACTGGTTGCTTAGCTTGGGTGCTTATCTTTCTATAGGAGATAAGTATTAATTGACTAGTGTAGGCGTGGTGCCTATACTTGAGACTAACTTAGTTTATTCCCGTCGCAACGGAGGTGGTAGCCGTAAGGTGGTGACAGCCCTTCCGGTCTTTGTAGCCCATCACGTTAGTTCTGGTCCGTAGGATTCCTCAGTTGGGAAATAGTGGCACCCCTTCTCATCCCTTTCTGTGTGTCCACCGGTTCCCTTGTCCCGAAGCAAGTATCTATTTGTATCCTCTGATCTGCTTGATCAATCAATAGAATACCTCTACCAGACTCGTACCCTCTCTACCCTCCTATCACTCCTCTTCTCTTTGTTGTTGTCATCCACCTCATCCATACCATTCACTCCATTCCATCTACCTAGGACAACTTAGTTTAGAATCAGTCCACTTCTCGTTCTCCGTGGAAATCGATACCTTGGAATACTCCCGGGTGAAAGCTACATCGGTATCCGTCCGCTTGCGGATTTATCTGTAGGCCGTAAGGAGTGCCAACAGCTACCTGCTCCCATCATTCCCCCATGGCGACACCCTCGAAAGGGCATGGGGGCACCCTCGAACGGGTGTACGGGCAGCGACAGGGCACAGACCCCGGACAGTGCGGCTGCCTGGATTACGTAAGCCGGGTCCAATCCTCCAACTTCGGCCACCGTGCCGGCATGCCCCATAAAGGGCAGATGTGCGCAACACTATGCCAACAGGGAGCGCCACTCCGGCACCTGTGCTGCCAACTCCCGTCCTTCCTCCACGACGAGGCCCTCGAACAGGTGTGGGAGCATTCTCGAACAGACATGCGGACGACACCAGGACCAAGACCCCAGGCAAACCACCCCTCGAAACCATGCCAGGACAAGCACAGGAGTCACCACGACGCCCGCCGAAGCAGGAGCATCCGCACGACCCGCGACAGGAGCAAGGATTTACAAGGACGAACGCACGCTCGGCGCATGACCGCCCGTACGACTCAACTGTAGCGATCTATTGTACCCATGCCTGTCACTGCCTCCCCCTTGGCCTATAACAGGGGGAGGCGGGTGCCCTTCAGGGCAGGAGAAAACACACAACACGAACACGCGCATGATCACCTCATTACTCACGATATTGGCATCCGCCTCAATCGCTAGCCTTCAGGTGCCTTGGCCACCTCCTCTCCTCTCCCGTCTTGCTTGTAGTCCCCCTCTGTAAGTACCCCGGTGCAAGATAGTACAGTGCCGTGAGCACACCATGGTGGGCGTACGGCCCCGTGGCCGGAACCAGGATAAACCCGCGTCTCTGCATTAGCTCTTGCATCAACCATCAGGGGACATGACACAGCGCATTCTGATTGATGAAGGGGTTGGGCGACCAATCTCAACACCAACAAGTTGCCTCTATGGAGCTCACCGTTGGAAGCAAGAAGGTGACCACTGCATACTTCATCGCTGAGACACAAGGTAACTTTAGCTTAATCCTTGGTCATGATTGGATTCATGCAAATCAGTGTGTACATTTTACCTTGCATCAATTTTTAATTCAATGGGTACACGACGAGGTAGAGACTGTTCATGGTGATACGTCGGCTTGTGTTGTAGTGGCTGATAGTCCCACCATGAATGATCATGAGAACATTAAATGTTTATCTGGTTTAGATTTATCTGATTGCGAGGTCATTGGATACACTAAAGATGGCTTTGCTACTGTTGTTATGAAGCCGATTGGAGATTTGGCTATACCATCTCTTGTGATTTGATGGATCCAAATTTAGAGTGGTTACAGCGGAGACGTAAGCACTATCGGGCGCATAAGAACAATATGTGTGAAGCTATCGAAGTTTTGATGATTTGAGCAAGCTAGGACAAGGGTTTACGTTGGCTGATCCTTTAGAAGAGGTAGATATTGGTGATGGTATTATACCTAGGCCGACATTTGTAAACAGAAATCTTGATCTCTTGTTTAAATCTGAATTAATAAAGTTATTAAAGGAGTATGTCGATTGTTTTGCATGGAGTTACAATGAGATGCATGTCGACGAATTATGTCGAGCACGTCTGCCTGGGGGTACCCCAGAGAGGAGTATGAGTACATGAGTAGTTGTCCGAGTAGTTCTACTAGGACTCGGTCTTCTATCTTGAGGGTACCCGGGGATGCATATCCCACAAGCCCCCGAGCATCTTGCGCCTTTGCTTCAAGTCTTGAATTTGCTTTAACGTCTTCGAGTAGTTGGAGCTAAGCTCAAGACGCTCAAGTCTTCTCTGTATAATAGTTTTATTGGTGTGCATCTTTAGATGCACCCAATGGGTGTAGCCCCCGAGCCTCCGAGTACTTTTTAAGTAGTCGGAGGTTCAAAAGCAGTCTTCTATCTTCATCACGAGTAGTTCAATGGTGTGCACCAAGTAGGTGCACCCATTGGGTGTAGCCTCCGAGCTTCGAGTAGTTTAATTAAAACTAGTCGAAGGTCTTGAATCGATCAACAATAGGTACAAAAAATGTGTACCCATTGAGTGTAGCCCCCGAGCCTCGAAGCGAATGGTTTACATTCGGTCCGAGGGTCAAGAACATAATCTTTAAAGTAGCGACTTGTTTAAAGTACTCACGTGGCATTGTAGTGCCTCGCCGTTTGAGTACCGACTAGTGCCAATACTCGTCTCCATGTCTTAGCTTGCGACGTGTAGCCTCCGAGCTTCAAGCGACTAGTTAAAGTACTCAGCATGTGAGCACCGACTAGTATAAGTACTCGATCGGCTCCGCAGCATCATGAAGAGGTGAAGTGGTGCCAAGTCTCACTGGTGTGAGTACTCAGCTGTGAACCCTGCAATTTAAATACATATGATTAGTAGTATCCGATCAAAAAAAATAATAGCATTTGTAATGCATAGCGTTTGTAACGCATGTTTTTAAACTTTATTGCTTGTTGCCACTGGTTAAGTGGTCGTTTGTTATTTACTACACTCTCAACCACTCGAGTAGTAGCCCTGTTACGTTTAAACACTTGGTCCCGCTTAACCAGTCCTTTAACGTGAGACTGATGTCTTCTTTAACACATAGGTGCGTAGGTGTTGCGAAAGAGCCAAAGTTTCACGAATTAAGGTGCATGCTACCGAGCGGTGTTGGTCATAGAGTAGTCGATTAGGACTTTTCTCCTGTAGGAGAGGTCGCGCGCGGGATTGGAACCCGTCGGCGAAGAATCTTGAATCTGTAGATATAGCCTCTGAGAGCCCTACGTAGTTTGACGCACCAAGTCCGCGGGCTAGTGCCCTGCGTAACTCGATTTACCAAATATGTGGGCATAATCGTGGCATACTCCACAGCCGGCGATAGTATGGCCTAGCATGTTTTTAAACAAACTGATAAAATTTAATATAAAGAAAAAATAAAAAATAAGACTTAGCTTGATTCGTAGATGATAGTCGACGAAGCCGCGGCGGTTGGCGATGAAGCCGACTAGTCGGAGTGGATTCCGTCTAGTTGTTGTCGAAGCCGTAGCCGCTTTCGACTAGCTTTAACTAGTCGAGATGAGTTGTTGAAGTAGTCGCCGTCGAGTCGATGCAGTCGATCCCGACTAGTTTTAACTAGTCGAGTAGTCGAAGTAGTCGTACGTCGATGTAGTCATACTCGCATGCATCTTCTCATGTGCGGCAAGCAAAAACCATGTTGTTAATGAAGCCGTAGCCGCTTTCGACTAGCTTTAACTAGTCGAGATGAATTGTTGAAGTAGTCGCCGTCGAGTCGATGCAGTCGATCCCGACTAGTTTTAACTAGTCGAGTAGTCGAAGTAGTCGTACGTCGATGTAGTCATACTCGCATGTATCTTCTCGTGTGCGGCAAGCAAAAACCTTGTAGTCTTGTTGATGATGGCCTTTGATGTAGTAGTAAAACTCCACCAAACAAACAGCAGCAATAACTTTTCGCAATCAGATGTCTTGCGGCACGCTGTCCTGGTGCACGAGTAAAATAATAATTATTTCCTGCTAGCGCTAGGATTTCTATCATCGCCCCTGATCTGCCCCTCCTCTGACTTGATGCCTGCCTGTTGATCATTACGAGGGATGACATATTTGGAGTCGGACCAAGGGCAAAATCACGGCACCACTGATTCGGAGTTGATTCCGAGACGGACCCTGCTGGGCAATTGATAACGCGTCCTCAAGTAATCGCTTGTGTGTCATGAAGGGATTCGAACTTGTCATCAACTTTGTCTCAGACTTGACATAGGAACTCGACCAAGTCTCCGGTTAATGTTCGAACAGCAACCATGAAACGCCGAGTAGATTGAATTTGAAGATGACTGATGTTGAAGTTTGATCCCATCACGCCTAATGTCGAGCTTCGACGAGTAGGCCCCACGGTGGGCGCCAAGTGTCGACGAATTATGTCGAGCATGTCTGTCTGGGGTACCCCAGAGAGTAGATTCGTGGGCCTCGGCGAGTTCTAGGAGCGATAGTACACGAACAACACAAAGATTTAGACAGGTTCGGGCCGTGAGTAGCGTAATACCCTACGTCCTTTGTGCTTGATTGTATTGCACGTGTGGTTAGTTTGTTAGGCTTGTTGGTCTTGTAGTCTGTCAAACTAGGGACCCCTGCCCTCCTTTATATATCCCAGGGGGCAAGGTTCCTAGTCGGTTACAATTTGGGAGTCTTAGTCATATTATGAGTACACGAGTAGTTGTCCGAGTAGTTCTACTAGGACTCAGTCTTCTATCTTGAGGGTACCCGGGGATGCATATCCCACAATGCCTGGTTTAAGTCGTGATTTAGTTGAGCATTATTTACCTATTAAACCTGATTTTAGGCCTTATAAACAACCTCATAGGAATTTTAATCCTGATATTTATGACCGAGTGATGGAAGAAATCAATCGGTTGCTCAATGCTAAGTTTATTAGGCCTAGTCGATATGCTGATTGGATCTCTAATATTGTGCATGTTGAGAACAAAGGGATAAAAGAGCTTCTTGTTTGCATTGATTTTAGAGATCTCAATAAAGCTACTCCTAAAGATGAATATCCTATGCCTATAGTCGATTTTCTTGTTAGTGCTGCATCTGGACATAGAATTCTTAGTTTTTTTATGGTAATGCTGGTTACAATCAAATTTTCATGGCTGAAGAGGATATATCTAAAACGGCATTTGTATGTCCGGGTTTTGTTGGCTTGTTTGAGTAGGTAGTCATGACTTTTGGATTACAGAATGTTGGTGCCACTTATCAAAGGGCTATAAATTTAATTTTTTATGATTTTCTTGGCATTATTGTAGAGGTTTATATTGACGATATTGTTGTCAAATCGGCTGGAGTAGATTCTCATTTAGCTGTTTTAAGACTTGCATTTGAAAGAATGTGTCGGTATAAGTTGAAAATGAATCCACTCAAATGTGCTTTTGGTGTATCGTCTGGAAAGTTTTTGGACTTTATTGTACATGGGAAAGGCATAGAGATAGATCCTAAAAAGATTGAGGCTATTAAGAGTTCTTGGGCAAAGTGAATTACCTAAGGAGATTTATTTGCAAATTGTCCGAGAACGTGAATGCCTTTACTCCTTTACTTCGGTTGAAAAGTTATCTTGATTTTACTTGGTGGGCAAAGCAACAAGAGGCATTTGATGAGATCAAACACTATTTCTCTTCACCGCCCGTCCTTCAAGCACCCAAGAGTGGAATTCCTTTTAAGCTTGTGGCGGCTAAGAAGGATGTCATTGGAGGTGTTTTGACTCAAGAAACCGAAGGGAAGGAAAATGTTGTTGCATATGAGAGTAGAAGATTATTGGATGCCGAAACAAGGTACACTTTTATTGAAAAATTGTGTTTATCGTTATATCATACTTGTACCAAATTAAGGCATTTTCTTTTACCAAGTACTTGCATAGTAGCATATGTCAAACTGACATAATTAAATACATGTTACATAAACCAATTTTAACTGGTAAGAGTCGGTAAATGGGCCTATGCTTTAGTTTAATATGATTTGCATTGTGAGCCATTAACTTCAATGAAAGGACAAATAATTGCCGACTTTATTGTTGAACATAGGGTTGATGAGCAACTTGATTTAAGTGTCAGTTATGTTACTTTTACTCCATGGAAATTGCATTTTGATGGATCGTTTTGAAAAAGTGGTTACGGTGTTGGGATTGTCATTATCTCTCCACATGGGGCTGTTTTTGAAGTTCTTAACCGATTAGATCATAAATGTACTAACAACCAAGGTGAGTATGAAGCACTTTTATTCGGATTGGAAATTTTAAATGACATTGGAGTAAAACATGTAGAAGCTTATGGTGATTCTCTATTGGTCGTATAGCAAGTTTCCAAGGTATGTCAATGCTTAGACGGATTCTTAAATGCTTATCTTGATAAATGTCTAGAAATCATATCTTGTATGGATGAATTTGTTATTTCTCATGTGCCACGATAGAAAAATCCAAGGGCTAATGTTCTGGCTCAGCAAGCATCTGGCTATAATGTTCAAAAAAGAAATTTTCAAGAAAGAGAGCAGATGCTTTGCAAAGCCAAGTGTTGTGTTCTGAAGGAACCGGTCACACCGGCTCCTCAAACCGGTCTGGCCGATATAAGCGGTCAGACTGATCCGGGTAACCGGTCTGACCGGTTGTCGGGTGAAAACGTTACTTCGTCCATTACCCATGACGAGGACAAAGTAGATGATTGGAGGAAGCCTTTGATTGATTATTTGCAAAATCCTATCAGTTCAGTTGATAGAAAAGTTCAACGATGGGCTCTCAGGTTTGTTTTAGATGATGGTGAGTTATATCGTCGGACTGTGAATGATTTACTTTCTAGATGTTTGGGTCCTGATCAAGCTAGGTTGGCTATGGCAGAGGTTCATGAAGGAATTTATTGTACTCATCAATCGGCTCCTAAGATGAAGTGGCTCCTTAGGCCAGCTTATTTTTATTGGCCTACTATGATAGCTGATTGTTTTAAGTATTACAAGGGATGTGAAGAGTGTCAGAGACATGGGGATGTTCAGTTGGTACCTGCTGCGTTGATGCATCCAATTATCAAGCCTTGGCCTTTTCGAGGATGGGGTTTAGATTTTATTGGTAAGATTCATCCTTCTTCATCAAAAGGGCATTTTTTTGTGATTGTGGCTACTGATTACTTTACCAAGTCGATTGAGGGAATCCCTTTGAAGAATATGACACATAGAGAGGTGTTTGAGTTCATTAGAGAGCATATTATACATAGGTTTGGCATTCCACAGACCTTTACTACAGATCATGGGACTTCGTTTATATCCAAAGAGGTGCGTGAGTTTGTCAACTCCTATGGTATTAAGTTACATAATGCATCTCCATATTATGCTCAAGCCAATGGTCAAGCCGAGTCTAACAACAAGATTTTAGTGAAGCTCATCAAGAAGAAGATAGAAGATCATCCTAAAAGATGGAATGAGGTATTATCTGGAGCTATATGGGCTCATCGTATTTCTTGACATGGTGCTACTAAAGTTACTCTTTATGAGCTTGTGTATGGTCAAGAAGCCGTTTTGCCTGTTGAAGTGAATCTTGGCGCATATAGGTTTGCAAAACAAAATAACCTTGATGTTGATACATATTATGCTTTGATGATGGACCAATATTGATGAGGTGACCGACAAGCACTTGGAGGCCTTAGAAGAGATTCAAAAAGACAAAAGGTGAGTGGCTAAAGCATATAACAAGAAGGTGAAAGCCAAATCTTTTCAGGTAGGTGATGTGGTTTGGAAAACAATTTTACCTCTTGGGTCGAAAAACAATAAGTTTGGCAAGTGGTCTCCAAGTTAGGAGGGTCCTTTAAAGATTATGAAGGTTTGTTCAGGAAATTCTTATATGGTAGAGACCTTGCAAGGACAGCAGCTGCCTAGAGCTCTCGACGGAAGGTACTTAAAGAAATTTCATCCAAGCGTTTGGCAAGATGCTTAATAGAAGATGGCCGGTTTATAAAAAAAATCACCCTTAGAACAAAAATGGCCTGTGAGATCTGTTACATCGACCTTAGATTGTTTTTTAGTATGCACGCTTTACTAAAAAAACAGGGGGTCATATGTTCGCACCCAAAATTGCCAATAGTCGATCAGGCTGGACAAACCGGTCAGACCGATTTACTGGGTCGGTCAGACTTGTTGTCCTGTAGCCGATCTGGCAGCGGTCACGCTAAACCGGTCTGACCGGTTTGTCCTGAGTCCGGGTAGAATTAGGAGTCCTACTGTTTTTTGAGTTGTAAAAGATTTCCTTGCGGGGCAAGACCTCCCCACCCTATAAATATAAAGGGCCGTGGTCGATTGAGACCTATCATCCAATCGATCAATACATTCTTCAACTTTTATCTCCAAACCCTAACTTTTCCAACCCCTTTGCTTTCCTTGTTTGTCTCGACGACATTCAAGGACGCTCTGAGTGGCATGCCGATCTCAGAGCAACCCTAGGTGCGCCATCTCCGACGGGGTCCCTCCCGAGGTGGTGTTCTTAGTTTTCCCGACGTTTCTGCACAATCCGGTCAGACCGGATTCCCTAACCGGTCAGAGGTTTCGGCGAGTTCAGGCTTTTGGTTACTGCGTGATCTAGCGCATTCGTGTGTTGACCGGAAAAAGCGTCAACACATTTTATGTGGGTTGCAGAAACTAACTTAACAATGCGGGTTCAAAGATGCAACATAACAATGGTTCTGTGTCTACTCTGTTTTTGGCATGAGTAGAATTGCCATGGTCATGTGGGCATTTTCATCATTGATGAGAGCCAAAAAAACACATGCAGCGGAATTTTGAAATGATTTTTAGGTTTATTCTAAAGTCAAACATTTTTAGCTTGATAGTCATAACCAAAATTCAAAAAGGTTGAAAACGTTTATCATCTAAATATATAATTCCTACCCATCCCACATACCCACCAACCAAATAATCTAAAATAACCACATAATAAAATAATCTAAAATAACCCTATAATAAAGGTAGCACGCGCATGTCACGCGGGTATATTTGCTAGTGGTAGATAGAGATAGAGATGTATAGATGCAACACCATCAGAGATACAATGATGGAGTGCGATCGAATGGATCGACGTATCGAGCTAGAACTGGTACTGCCGGAGCGGCGCAGGAGGCCATTGGTCTTGTGGTCGTTCTTCATGGGCTTGACCTGCTCACCAGAAGCACCGTGGTCTCCCACGGCGTTGGCGCCATGGCCAGCAGTAACCGGGTTCCCGTACCGTTGTCTTGGTTGGTGGCGTGGCCGTGCTGCCCCTGATGCTCCATCCTAGCTATCACTAGTAAAAAAACGAGAAACGCAAGCGCGGCCTTGCCGCTCCTACGCTGGCTTGTTGGCTGTTTGTAAACGCTTTATTGTTCTGATTGTAGTAAAAGTTATTAGCTGGTTATGAAACTTGGCTGTCCAATTTAAATTACATGAAAGGAAGAATGATACAATGAGCACCCTTTACTCTATTGGACGTATTGTTGCATATATCCAAAGCTCAAGTAAACATAGATGCCCAAACATGAGAAGTGCAATATTTGGCCAGCCATGCCTCGTACAGGAGAGAACAGTTACACATCTTTTAAGGAATTGAACAATTTACATTCTAGAGCACTTGTAAACGTTCGTGTACCCAAAATGAAACACATAAATCTTATATTGCGACTTGACCAGTATGCAGAATTTCAGAGCTCATTAGCTAATAAATCTCGAGATAATTGTAAATAAATTGATTTTTTCATCACACTTATATATCTGTATCTGCTAGGAGCAACCAGGTAGTTGAAACCCAGCTCAGTAGGGCTTGTCCAAGTTGATGAGTTTAATTGTCCTTTAAGTGGGCAATTTAGATGACATGCAGATTATGATCATCCAATGATTGAGAAAATATCGCACAAAAATGATCCATAAAAGTTAACCAAAAAAATCAAATGGCACATGGTTTTGCCATGTATTGTTTAATTACTCAAAATTACACCATGTGTTAAAGGAACATTGGAACACAACCAACTGCAGAATTGTCACACCCCAAAATTTTCGAATTTTCGGATATGAATTTTTAACATAATTAATACAATAATTTTCTCAATTTTCTAAAATTTTTCAAGCTTTATATAATTTACAGGGAATTTAGCATAGGAAAATTTTGTTTTCTGAATTAAATTAAAATAATTTAGAATTAATACTGAATGCCTTGCATCCATGCTGGCTGCACTGAGTTTTGTTTGTGTGTAGTTTAAATTGGAATTTAAATCTAATTTAAATTTGAGTTTGAATCGCGTTGTTTTGAGCTCTGGAAAAGTTGTTTCAGCCTTGGTCCACTTTTGCCCCTTTAACTTTCCCCCTCGGCCAGCCTTTCTCCTCCTCCTTCTTTTCCCGGCTCAACTCCGCGGTCCAGCCCAGCTGCTCGGCCCAACCGCCGACTCCACCCCGCACCAACCGCCTCGGCCCAGCTCCCTTATTTCCCCTCGCGGCCCAGCACAGCGCTCCGCGCCAGCCCAGCGCGCTCCCCCTTTCGGCCCGTCGCAGCCCAACTCGTGAAGCCCTCCCGGCACGGCAGCACCGCCGCCCGCCGCCACCGACAGCCCCCTCACCCACTCGATCCCATCTGGATCGTTGGATCCAGATCCAACGGCCCAGAATAGCTCCCAGCCCAAGTCAAAGTTGACTCGTACCGGTCAACCTTGGCCTTCTTTCAAAAGACGCCCCGCCTTATCAGAAAATCAACCCGCAGTCCACCTGAGTTCAAAAGTATTTACAAAAAGGTCCTGTTTTATTCAGAGACCCCCTTGAGCTTTTAAACAATAGAACCCGCGGTCCAGAGCTTGCTTCTTTTGCACGTTAACCCTTGGGTTTTAATACGTAATTGCGTATAGGTCCTCGGTTTTTCACAAATAAGCCCCTGGAAGTTTGTGAAACTTGCCAGCAAGCCCTTGAACCTTAGAAACGTCATATCTTTCTCGTTTTAGCTCCGATTAGTGTGATTCTCGCGCTCACGTGTTCGTAGCAAAGCGTAGAATATTTCTAGAACCCTCTTTTGTTTTGTTTCTACTGTTTGGTGTACTGTTTCTAATAGAATACTTTGTTTGCATGTATTGGCTTATGTGGATGCTTGTGTGGTGATTCGTGTCCAGACGGTGAGCCGTTGGCGTTGGACTTTGAGTACGAGGACTTTCAGGAGCCGGACTCGCAGCAGCAGCAGCAGCACTTTGAGGAAGGCAAGTTATAGCATGGACAATCCTTGCTATTTACCCACTTGTGTTTAATCATTTATTTCATACATGCATGTGTCTAAATTGATGTATCCTTTAAGGTGGTACCTAGCTTTTACTTATCTTGTCCTTGTTACCTTGGGTTTATGCATATGGGTAGAATTTTGTTATGCACAGCTACTGTCACCTTTACTTAATTGTTAATTTTGATATAATGGTTCACTTCAACTTTAATGTTAAAACTTGCTTTTTAGCAACATGGATCAGGGAGCTAGAGCAAGTGCTGTGTGCTTTGTTCTAGTGTCTCGCCCTAAGGACCGGTTCTTAAAGCGGCAACCTAGGAGCCTGTCGCCACCGCCATAACTATAATGGCTCTGGTCTTGGACAAGTAGCTTGTACGGCTCTAGCTTGACAGTGGTTACCGAGGGGCCAACGACGTTGTGGGAGGCAAGGCGCGGGGTGCTTTCCCGATTCCACCGAGGACGGTAGCCCCGTCGGCTAGGTCCCGTTAGACCCAGTCCCGTGTTGGGAGTCTCAGCGATTGTGAACTCCGCACGTTGCGCATTGTTAGGTGGATACCCGCGCTCTGGACGCCATCGACCCCCTTACAGTGGACTCCGTAGGCGTACGTCGATCTCGGTGCCTAAGGACTCACCACCTTGTAGTACCGCAGCGGCTACTGTTTTGTTAGGGAGTCTTGTGAAAAGCCTCGTAGCGTCCCTATGTGATCACACCTCGGAAGTGTGGTTTAAGAGGTTTGGCCACCTCGGCATGGTTGGGTTTAAAGTTCTTTTGAGCTTTTACGCGACTGGTGGGTAAAGGGCAAAACCTCTGCAGAGTGTAAATATATCATGATAGCCTTGCTCAGGGTCACGAGCGGCCTGGATCCTTTTTGATTAGAAGATGATGTTTATTTATGCTTAATGTCACTTACACTTTATTAATTGGGTTGCAACTGGGTTCTCATTCACTTGTAGTAACTTGGATAATGTAAAACGAACCAACTAAAAGTGCTAATGCAGTTAAGCTGTGTCTAGCCTTTTGAGCCTTCATAACCTATGCTATACTTGCTAAGTAATTGTTTTACTTACACTTGCTATTTATTCAATAAAATCTCGGACGGGTAACAGATTGGGCTGTGCATGAGTCTGCTGCTGAGTTTCCAGAAGATCTGCCGTACTACTGAGTTGCGTTCTCCCAGTTAGAGTCTCTGTGGAGTGCGGCTTCATTAGAGAGAGTTTATTTAGCCTTCCGCTGTATTGGTTAGTTTATTTATGATGCACTCAGATGTAAAACTCTATTTATTCGAGTAATAAATTTAGCATATGTTCGTTGTTTAACATATTTGTTTGCTATATGTGTACTGTGACTTCCTGGGCACACATATAGCCACATTCGGGTTTCTGTGTAAATCCGGGTGTGACAGATTGGTATCAGAGCTATGCTGACTGTAGGATCGCAGCTTAGTTAGAACGGTTGATAAAACCTTAGGAGACCACCACAATTCTATGATACGAATCATCTAGTTACGCTTTTTCAAAAAAATCAGTGCTGTCGAGTGTTGTGAATCATGTCTGTAGGTGCTTGATTTGGTTGTTATTATGTCATGCGTGATTTGGATCTTTGTAATGATTGTGTAGTTGGGCTCTCCCTCTCTTTTCCCCTGTATACCCTTGTTTTCTTGCTATCTTTTCTCACGAACCTATGAAGAGCATGAAGAAGGAAACCAGTAGACCATCCCAACAAAAAGAAGATTTGAAGTAGAAGACTTCGCGACTACATCGACAAAGAAGCATGGCGATACGACTTTAAGAGATCTCTGTTTTCAGAAACTTGTTGTTCCGCCTCCTCCTTGCTCCTATTGTCGTCTCCTCCTTGCTTCTATTCCCTGCGAATCTCGGGACGAGATTAAGTTTAAGGGGGGTAGTTTGTCACACCCCAAAATTTTTGAATTTTGGGATGTGAATTTTTAACATAATTAATACAATAATTTTCTCAATTTTCTAAAATTTTTCAAGCTTTATATAATTTACAGGGAATTTAGCATAGGAAAATTTTGTTTTCTGAATTAAATTAAAATAATTTAGAATTAATATTGAATGTCTTGCATCCATGCTGGCTGAACTGAGTTTTGTTTGTGTGTAGTTTAAATTGGAATTTAAATCTAATTTAAATTTGAGTTTGAATCGCGTTGTTTTGAGCTCTGGAAAAGTTGTTTTAGCCTTGGTCCACTTTTGCCCCTCTAACTTCCCCCCTCGGCCAGCCTTTCTCCTCCTCCTTATTTTCCCGGCTCAACTCCGCGGTCCAGCCCAGCTGCTCGGCCCAACCGCCGACTCCACCCCGCACCAACCGCCTCGGCCCAGCTCCCTTATTTCCCCTCGCGGCCCAGCACAGCGCTCCGCGCCAGCCCAGTGCTCGCAACCGGCACAGCGCGCTCCCCCTTTCGGCCCGTCGCGGCCCAACTCGTGAAGCCCTCCCGGCACGGCAGCACCGCCGACCGCCGCCACCGACAACCCCCTCACCCGCTCGATCCCATCTGGATCGTAGGATCCAGATCCAACGGCCCAGAATAGCTCCCAGCCCGAGTCAAAGTTGACTCGTACCGGTCAACCTTGGCCTTCTTTCAAAAGACACCCCGCCTTATCAGAAAATCAAACCGCAGTCCACCTGAGTTCAAAAGTATTTAAAAAAAGGTCCTATTTTATTCAGAGACCCCCCCCCCCCGAGCTTTTAAACAATAGAACCCACGGTCCAGAGCTTGCTTCTTTTGCACGTTAACCCTCGGGTTTTAATACGTAATTGCGTATAGGTCCTCGGTTTTTCACAAATAAGCCCCTGGAAGTTTCTGAAACTTGCCAGCAAGCCCCTGAACCTTAGAAACGCCATATCTCTCTCGTTTTAGCTCCGATTAGTGTGATTCTCATGCTCACGTGTTCGTAGCAAAGCGTAGAATATTTCTAGAACCCTCTTTTGTTCTGTTTCTACTGTTTGGTGTACTGTTTCTAATAGAGTACTTTGTTTGCATGTATTGGCTTGTGTGGATGCTTGTGTGGTGATTCGTGTCCAGTCGGTGAGCCGTTGGCGTTGGACTTTGAGTACGAGGACATTCAGGAGCCAGACTCGCAGCAGCAGCACTTTGAGGAAGGCAAGTTATAGCACGGACAATCCTTGCTACCTACCCACTTGTGTTTAATCATTTATTTCATACATGCATGTGTCTAAATTGATGTATCCTTTAAGGTGGTACCTAGCTTTTACTTATCCTGTCCTTGTTACCTTGGGTTTATGCATATGGGTAGAATTTTGCTATGCGCAGCTACTGTCACCTTTACTTAATTGTTAATTTTGATATAATGGTTCACTTCAACTTTAATGTTAAAACTTGCTTTTTAGCAACATGGATCAGGGAGCTAGAGCAAGTGCTGTGTGCTTTGTTCTAGTGTCTCGCCCTAAGGACCGGTTCTTAAAGCGGCAACCCAGGAGCCTGTCGCCACCGCCATAACTATAATGGCTCTGGTCTTGGACAAGTAGCTTGTACGGCTCTAGCTTGACAGTGGTTACCGAGGGGCCAACGACGTTGTGGGAGGCAAGGCGCGGGGTGTTTTCCCGATTCCACCGAGGACGGTAGCCCCGTTGGCTAGGTCCCGTTAGACACAGTCCCGTGTTGGGAGTCTCAGCGATTGAGACCTCCGCACGTTGCGCATTGTTGGGTGGATACCCGCACTCTGGACGCCATCGACCCCCTTACGGTGGACTCCATAGGCGTACGCCGATCTCGGTGCCTAAGGACTCACCACCTTGTAGTATCGCAGCGGCTACTGTTTTGTTAGGGAGTCTTGTGAAAAGCCTCGTAGCGACCCAATGCGATCACACCTCGGAAGTGTGGTTTAAGAGGTTTCGCCACCTCGGCATGGTTGGGTTTAAAGTTCTTTTGAGCTTTTACGCGACTGGTGGGTAAAGGGCGAAACCTCTGCAGAGTGTAAATATATCATGATAGCCTTGCTCAGGGTCACGAGCGGCCTGGATCCTTTTTTATTAGAAGATGATGTTTATTTATGCTTAATGTCACCTACACTTTATTAATTGGGTTGCAATTGGGTTCTCATTCACTTGTAGTAACTTGGATAATGTTAAAACGAACCAACTAAAAGTGCTAATGCAGTTAAGCCGTGTCTAGCCTTTTGAGCCTTCATAACCCGTGCTATACTTGCTAAGTAATTATTTTACTTACACTTGCTATTTATTCAACAAAATCCCGGACGGGTAACAGATTGGGCTGTGCATGAGTCTGCTGCTGAGTTTCCAGAAGGTCTGCCGTACTACTGAGTTGCGTTCTCCCAGTCAGAGTCCCTATGGAGTGCAGCTTCATTAGAGAGAGTTTATTTAGTCTTCCGCTGTATTGGTTAGTTTATTTATGATGCACTCAGACGTAAAACTCTATTTATTCGAGTAATAAATTCAGCATATGTTCGTTGTTTACCATATTTGTTTGCTATATGTGTACTGTGACTTCCTGGGCACACATATAGCCACATTCGTGTTTCTGTGTAAATCCGGGTGTGACAAGAATTACGTATTCTGTACTCTATGACCCGCAAATGTCCATGTAATATCATAGAAAGCAATTGAGGGCAAGCACTATTATATTTATTTGTCACTCAGCTTAAGACCAATGCAAGAACAAATCAAAGATAAATGGCCCACGTTAGTCATTTAACCATAACAATGCTAGCAGTGAAAATGCATCGACTAAAGGGTCGCTTTTAGTCCCAATTGGTCTTATCAACCAGGACTAAAGGTCCACCGGAATCTCAGGATAGTGTCGGGTCTAAATCTATTCGGGATAAATATACAGCGCCGGCCCTAGGGCAGGGCGAGCGGGGCGGCCGCCCGGGCCCCGGGAGCAAGGGGCCCCGTCGCAAGCACCCAGCCACCCACCCAGGTAAACACCTGCCTCTGCGGTTGATGAGAAAATACCACTACGGAAGGATACAATTAGCGCCTCTTGCCTTTGCGGTAGATGAGTTAATTCTATGGATCATGGGCCCCGCAAGTAAAAGCTAGAGAGATAAGTCCGTTGGTACATGATAATTCATCATGTTTGTGCTACTATTTCACTACTATTTAATACTCTTTTGATTTTCATTGTTATATAGTAATGAGAAGAAGATATATAACCTAGAAGCTACTCGTACTGGCCAAATGGTTCTCTGCTTTGGCGCAAGTCACTTGAAATCAAATATTACTTGAGCATATAAAAAACATGCTAGGAATAAAATGGCAATAAAATGGAGTTGTTGGTGAATTTAACTCTTACGTAGACTTATCAAATTCTTATGTGTTAGATCTGTGCCTGAACTACGAAAACAAAAGAAAGTTTAACACGTTTATTCATCAAGAAATATACTATATTCCCACTTTTATCTCCGAGCTTTCATCAAGATTAAAATCTTTTTATCATAAAATTCTAGTATTTCTTTTTGTAAAGAATCACACGAATAATAATTTATTTTTCATGTTTAGAAATAGAACATATAGAATTTTAAAGTAAGAGCTAATTAACATTCACAAATCACTATTTTATTACTAAAATTTAGGTATTTGATAAATAAAGGGCCCCTCAATTTTTTCTCGCCCCGGGTCCCTAAAATCTCAGGACCGGCCTTGTAAATATAGTGGATGAAAAGTCATTTCTCTATCAGTGTATCTACTTCTAACGATCATCAGCTCGTCTATTTCTCAATTAGATTGTTTTTGTACCAGATGTGAATGCACGAAGTATGTGGTCTTGTTGCAGCAAAGTGAAGGCTTGACTGGAATTTATATCAACGGGAGATTGGGTTTGTTCTGTTTAAATAAAGGTCAGAGATTCGGTTTAGGCCAAGCCAGGGGTCTGTACGGTGTGCATGCATGGTTGGGGTGCTATAGGCATGTATGGGTGGGATATAAGGAAGACGGAGAATATGCATGGCGGGACTGTGTCGGCTTCACGTACCTATCAACGTGTGCGCACCATCTGGGCATTCTGGAAGAATGACTGTTAGTGGACAGATCCGTCATGAATTTAGTGTTTGCTTGCTGTTTCTTGCTTCAGGATATTAGTAGTAAAGTTGTCTTTACAGGTGCCTGGTCATGTTTGGCAGATGGAGCTAATCCTGACACCATGGTCATCGTCTAGCTGCTGCGCAGTTTGTATACCATTACCAATTGGCTTTACTGAAAGGACGGGGATATCCGTTGACCGGTCGCGCTCTAGCGCATGGCGCGACCCCGTTCCCGCTTTCTTTTTTGGTCATCCGGTCATTTCCACCCCTTCCCCCCCCCCCCAAACGCCCACTGTATCCACCGTCCTTGCTCCGCAGATTATGGTGCTGCCTCTCCGCCTCGAGATCCCAGGCTTATGGAGGAGATTACAACGTGATCCAGGGTGATCCCCCCTAGCTGTGCTGCCTTCTCCCTGCCGTCCTGTCCCTTCGTCTTGGCCACGACTGCTCCTCCCTCTCCTACCTCAGATCCATCCTCGAAGCACGCCTCCTCCCCCACAAAGTTGAGGGCCTTGGCTTATAGCCATCTCCAATATCTACTTGTTCTAACTCATCAGTCGACGTGAATTCGTGCCCGAGCTAGCTTTCATCTTCATTCATCAAAATGATTCATCAGAGCTGACTGTTTGGATCGGCTTTAATCCATACTCAGACATCTTGAGGAAGTCTCCTTCCCAAACTTTCCCAGAGAAGCACTCTACACCATCATAACCCCAGATTTGAGAATCGGCTGCAGCAATGCTAAACGAAGAATCAACGTAGACAACTTCTACAATATCTCCATGCCATTGGACTAGACATTGATGCATAGTAGAAGGAATACAACAATGGGCATGAATCCAGACTCATCCCAAAAGCAAATTATACGAGCCTTTACCATTAACAACGAAAAAAGTGGTAGGGAGAGTCTTACATCCAAACGTTAATTCAACGTTAATTGCCCCCCGAGTTGGTAAAACCATACCATGTCATTGAGAATCATGTCGGTCTTAATAAAATCGTCTTCACATTTGCCAATCTTCGATATGTTGCAAACGGCATCACATTAACAACAGCCCCATCATTAATTAAAATCTTTTTCATCGGCTTGTCGTTAACATGACCTTTCACATAAAGTGGCCTCAAGTGTTGACGCTATTTCTCCTCCAATTTATCAAAGGTAGCTTGCATCGGATCAAGATTCAACTAAGCCATGACCACTTCTCCATCGCTGTTTTCATCGGCCAGAACCATGAACTCTTTTGGCAACATGAACACCATGTTAACTGATGGAGCAATCTCCTCATCGACATTCTTCTTGATACGCCAGACTTGAGATTTAGCAGTCTTCTCTTGAGCCAACTCTTCTTCATATTGGAGAATTTCTTCTTCCAACTCTCTTTGTCGCAGGCGTTGACGTCTCCGTCTCCAAGACATAGAAATCCCTGTACGACACTACGGAGGGTAAAGCTTTGGATCATAATGATAGCCTTGACCCCTCTTCGGTTCACGCCAGTGTTCGGGCTCATGTTGACGCATCGTCCTGCACTGTCGTTCCGGTTCTCGACACAGGACATCTTCATCGGGTACACGAGCATCGGTTACCTCCTCAATCCGATCGTGTACACTTCTCTTGCTTCCCAGCCGATCATGTACAGGAACACGACCAGGCCTCTGTTCATGCGCACTCTTGACATCAAGCCGATCATACCTGTTGTCATAGCATGGCCTTTTGGAGTCACGCAGATCATCATATTCCGGGCAATTTTCCCTTTAAGGTAGTCTGAAACCTTCATTCTAGCAAAATGTGAAGAACGGGCATTTCTAGTGACCATCATTTGGACCTCTTCTCCCGTAGAATTTCCTCTCTTTTTCTTTGTTATATATTTGCTCTTCCGCTCCCTTGCACGGAGCTCTCTTTCTTCCTTTTCATAGAAATGTCTCTCCCTTTCCTTCTCCTTTTGCTGCCAATCTTCATTTTTCTTGATCAACATTAGAGAATTAACAGTCCTACGCGTTTTTGAAGAACTTTCTCCATGCTCAACTTCTTTAATTTTTATCGGGTGATGGCTTATCCTTTGATTGAACCATGTCTTCCTTAGCCTTCTCACGTGATTTCCCAACATCCACCATATTCCCTAGAAAAGGATGCCAGTTGATCTTCATCGGCTTAGAAGAGTTTTCAAACTCAATCCTCCCATGTTCAATAGCCGATTGGATCAAATGACATAACAATTTGCAATCATTGGTGTCATGGGAAACTGAATTATGCCAGTTACAATACTTATGATTTTTCAGCTCCTCAGCAGATGGGATCATGGGACCATGCGATAACTTTATCTACCCTTCTTGCAATAAAAGATCAAAGATCTTATCGGCTTTCGTAATGTGTAGAAACTAAATTTTTTAGGTCCCTTCTTGCCAAAAGGACACGAGATTGACTTTTTATTCTTAGTCAATTCAGCCAATTTGAACTCAGCTTCTTCCTCAGAATCAGAGTCATAGCCGAAGAAAGAAACCCTCTTCTTGAAATGACGATTCCTTTGCTCTTGGAAACGGACATCCACATTTGACATACTTTGCACCAGATGACTCAAACTCTCAAATTCTTGAGATGAAAACCTTTCCTTGATATGTGGTAGAATTCCTTCAAAAGCCAATGTAGTCAACAAGCTATCAGTGTGATTCAAAATATAGCATCGGCTACTCACGTCTCTGAACCTATGAATGTACTCAAGAATCGATTCATCATTTCTCTGCTTGACAGATGTTAAATCTATAATCATCATCTCGTAGATCGCATCAAAGAAATATTTGTGAAACTACCTTTTTAGATCAACCCATCGGATTATATAATTTGACGGCAAAGAGGTAAACCAAGCAAAGGCCGGTCTAGAAAGTGAAAGTGGGAACAATCGAATTCAAAGCATCTTAAAAAGAAGCTTCTCCACATTGCAATAAAAAATTGACCAATATGTTCCACAGTAGACATGTTGTCTTGCCTTGAAAACTTAGTGAAATCTGGAACCTTACAGCAATGAGGCATTAGGATTTGATCATAAGATTCAGGATAAGGCCTCCGATACATATAAGTCTTCTCCTTGGGCTTGAGGCCAAATTGATTCTGTATCACATCGACTATCCGGTCAATCCAATCATTGGGGTTGAACTGTCTGTGTCATCGGCTTGCCTTCTGAAACCTACATCCCTAATTGGGAATTAGAAAACGCATTGGCTTGATGCTAATAGCTCAATTACGCTTGATTTTTGAATAGGTGAACTCTGTTGCGCATTGATCGGCTGTAATGTTTGGACAGCATGTTGGGAATCAGAGCTTCCCGTTTGTTGCCCTTGGAACCGATACTGAGGGAACTGGACCATCGGCTGTCCAAAATGTGTGAGCATTAGGCGTGTGTTAACCTGCTTGATGCATGTTTTGAGTCGATCCCTGAAAAACAGAGCCATCTATTGTGGCATTTGAAGGGACTTTTGAACTTGATGATTCGTCTGACCCTGATCCGATGGCAAAGCACCTATCGACTATGACACAAGAGGAGTTTGAGGGTAACCCTGAGTTATCCGGTGTAAATCCCGGCGGAAAAGTGAACCCTTGCATGCCTGTTGCCATAGCCGGTGGGGAGGGATATGCATCGAAGTTGTCTAAATCGGAGTTGTTACTTTATGAGGACTAGGTTTAAATCCTTGCGGCGTTGCTTGATTTCCTCCTTCCGTCATGGCCCCTTTAGCTTTGAGTGCCGCATCGGCCGATGCACCTGATGGGGCAAAGTACATTGGCCCTTATATCCTTGCTGAGGTGTATTTGCAGACATAACCTCCAAGAATGAATTGTGCATAGCATTTATGAGGACTCCAGATTGATTAATTATCGCATGATGCATAGCCTAATCAAACATCTCTTGGAATTTAGCCGAATCCTTAGTAATTGTGATAGCACGCGGCTTTGTCAATGGAGTCTTCTAAACATATTGTCCTCTTTTTGTAACACTATACGACTGGAGACGAGCTTGCCTGTACTCATCCATCATCTTCTCCATGACTGCCTTTTGTTCTTCATTAATATCTTCCATGGTAGCGTTGATGACATTATCGTTGTCCAACTCAAAGTTCTTCCCACCACCAGTGTTCTTGGTCATGATGAAGATTTAGCTTTTATGTCCCACCGGACGCAAAAATCAGGTGGTGATGCTTCACGTAATCAACACACGATCGGCCTCAGAGATCAGCTTCACTCTGATGATGAGCCAGTATATCTTGAGGTTCAGGGCGTGCCAGTCAATTTGACCTATAATTGACAAGGGATGAAAACGTGTAAAATTCACAGGACGGCTATGATTCCGAACTGTCTTCTATAAATCGTATCGGCTAAGATCAGCCGATGACAGCTTAAATTCAGAATTCGAGCTCGGATCGGCTATTACTTACAAGCTATAAAGCTGAAAAGAATCTCAAAGACGGACGAGATAAATTGTGATAAAAACTAAAACTTAATAGAATTAAATAGAAAATCTATCAAGAACTAGCAATTATCGATAACTTGAATGTAAAAACAAAGCAGGAGCAAATTAATCTAAATCGGCTAGTCTGATCGGCTAAGAAGGAACGTTCCATAGATTGTGTAAAGATTAGGCCTAAGATGAATGATACGTTACAACTTTCAATCTAATCAAATACGATAACTTGGTGAATAAACAATATTTGAAAAAACCTAATTTACTCGATAACTTTTAGGAGATCTAGACGAAACCACAGCTATACGCTCAGTAGGTAAAGCCTAGAGAGCACGATGTAAAAGCGGAACTTTCAAGCAAGCCTGAGATCAAGATGATGCAGCCCTGCTTAACGTGGAAGAACTTGTTGATGAACTACTGAAAACTAGGGTTTAAAAGTAAATGCGACGAAAAGTTAGAACTTGATTGATTTTGGTGTGTACCGTTTTTACAAAGCCATCAGGCTACTATTTATAGTCTAAGCTAACAGACTCCTTGTCCATTACGACTTACAAAACTTTGATAAAAATAGCAATTCCCTAAAATAAAGACTCTCCTAATATAAGTCAAACTCGGTGTGGCCCACCGCCACGAATGTCGACTAAAATCTCAAATCCTTGATTTTGACCGCACCGGTCCCACCGACTCCATCGGCTTTGAACACACCGGTTTCATCGGCCACACCAACTTCATTGGCTCCATCGGCTTTATCGACTGATTACTGGTTTCATCGGTTGTCCCCTTAGCATTGACTTTAAATGTTGGCTTTAAAGGTTCGCCTCCTTTGACCATATTTTTGACTAACGGTGCAAAAAACAGTGACAACACATGTGGGATACCCATATCCGGGGTATTAATCCCACCAATATTAGCACAACTCATAAGACTGAGAAAGAAGGCTAAATCCCCAATCATCGACTGATTGGAAAGGCTTGACCTGCCTGGGCACGTGTCGCCTCCCCAAACAATTGGGGAGGCACGAATGGGCTGGACAGATGGCACACTCTCTACCTATCGGGGTGCATGCCACTCCACCTTAACCACATCCTCCCCATCGAATGGTGAGGCCTTCCCCCGACTTGTTTTGGGCCGTTGCGGCACCAAACATGGGGCTGAAGCTGGTTTGATCCTTCGAAGGGTCAAAACGGGCCACGGTGCTTTGCCTCTATTCTAAGGCCAAGTACAGGCACACCCCTCCATGCATTGGGCCGCACGCAAGGTCCAGACTGTGTGAAATGACAGGAGAGGGGTAGCCTCTTATTTCCTTGCAGAGGAGCAGGCCTACTTCGGCCAGACGGCGGAGCCACGGGCACAAATCAATTACAAGATTGACTCCCGAGCACTCGACAGAGCTCAGGGAGAAGGCCAGGTGGTGCCCAGACAAATCAGTTCCTTATCTCCTAGATAAGGAGGCCTGCATAGTGAACACTGTGACAGACTCGACATCATCATGAGTACGCTCAGCTGGCTCTAACATGGCAGACGGGAGGAGCATACGAGGCAAGGCACCCGACCTACCGAAAAGAGGTCGGGCACGACGAAGGAAGAAGACGGACTCTTGAAGGACGCCCAGAAGCACTCGGAAGCTTCCAACTTCTGGCTCCTTTCCTTTTCTTCTCTTTTTCCGATGTAATCGACCCCCAGTCATATATAAGGGGGAAGGACGCCCTCTGACGGGCACGTTGGCATTCTTGCATGCTAGCAACCTCACAAGCTAGCATGGCCGCATACGAACTCACTTACACGTTAGCTCCCATACGTGTAGGCAATCCAAAGACTCTCTCCACAGCTTACGAGCACCCCCCCTGTAAGCTATGAGGCAACCAAGCGCAAGGAACACGAGCAGCTCAAAACTGGACGTAGGGACGTTCTGCCCGAACCAGTATACATCCTCTATGCTTGCAATGCCTACCATCGCTCCCTACGGAGAGGCGTTGTGACTAAGTAAACCGTCTGTGATCGGAAGAACCAACAACACGGTTGACATGCTCATTACGTAGTGGTGATCGAGGTTGAGAAGGCCTCATATACTACTACACATATCAACATCACAAACGGCTGATCACAAACGGTTTTGGAAAACCGTTTCTGATGAGGGGTATCACAAAGGGTTTTATCAAAACCGTTTGTGATGAGGGACATCACAAACGGTTTTGGTAAAACCGTTTGTGATGTTGGGGCATCACAAACGGTTTGTAGCAAAAAACGTTTTTGATGGCATCACAAAGGGTTCGTATTACGTATTACGAACCGTTTGTGACGGGGTCATCACAAACGGTTCGTAATCGAACCGTTTGTGATGCCCCTCATCACAAACGGTTTTCCAAACCCTTTGTGATGCTCACATATACGCGTAAATTTGAAATTTGAGTTTTTTCAAACCACCTCGGATGGAGAAACAGTCAAAATAACAGTTGTAGATTTCAAAACATTATGAAATTTTGTAGTTGACAACTTTTTCATTTGAAATCATTTAGTCAACTAGATCTAAGTTTGAATGTTGTCAAATTTGAAATTTGATTTTCTTTCAAACGACCCCGGATGGAGAAACTGTCAAAACAAGAGTCGTAGATTTCATAAAGTTATGAAACTTTGTAGTTGACAACTTTTTCATTTGAAATTATCTAGTCAACCAGATCTAAGTTTGAATGTTCTCAAATTTGAACTTCAAATAAATTCAAATTTTATAAACGACCTCGGATGGAGAAACAATCAAAATAAAAGTTGTAGATTTCGAAAAGTTAGGAAACTTTGTAGTTAAATTTTTTTCATTTGAAATCATTTAGGCTCTGAAACAAGCAATTTACACTCTGTTTCGTATAATATGATACGAATCAGAACGACATCTAGACACAAGTCATGGAGTGGTGTAGTGGTAGAGGAGTTCACGTGACTGGCAGAGGTTAGCGGTTCGAATCCGGCTGGCCGCGTAGCGTGTGAATTATGTGAAAAAAATGGCTTGAGTGGCTGGTAGCCTTTTCCCACATTGGAATTTTTTTTACTATTGTTTTTCTATTTTTTGGGGTTTTCACGCACGAAGAACATCTCCCAAAACTGTTTATGATGACCCTTCCCAATCGTTTGTGATAAGGCAATCTGTAGTAGTGGCATGCTGGATCTCGGAGACATGGTCGACTTTTTTTTCCAAATGGCCGGTTACATGTTACAATAGCCCTTCCATGTGTGTCGCGTGCTTTATTCTTCGAGTACCTTGTGTTGCCGCAACGAAGCGCATAGCCAAATGCTACATACACTGCCGCGAGAGTTAGGCCTTTTTTAGTTTTCAAATTTGGGACTTATAATTTGGGAGTACGGAATTCCATGTGTAACATTTTGTTTGTATGTGCGAAAAATTATCTGAAAATTGATTAATTAGGCTCAAAATATTTGTCTCGCAGAGTACAATAAAACTGTGCAATTAGTTTTTGATGTCATCTGCATTTAGTACTCCATACATGTTATGACATTTTAATGTGATGGAGAATCTTCTTTTTATAGTGAATTTGGGAGTTGATTTTTGGAACTAAACAAAGCCTTACATAATGGATAGGTTTGGGAGTTGGGACGACTGCAGCACCGACGAGGATCGTGTGCAGGCATGGTTGGACCGGCAGACATCAACATCAGGGACTTATGGACTGGGACGCGCGTGTCGGTGGCACCACGCAGGCTTCGCTCGTTTCTTCTGGAATGGTGAGTCGGCGAGGTGATGGGCCGATTGTTTATGGTGGTGGTGGTTTAGATAACCGCAAGGTGACACGCTGACAGTGCGTGGTGTCGCATATAAATTGTAGCTACGGGGCGTGCCGAAAATGACGTCACCGTACCGTAGTTGGAGAGGATTAATTCACCTGAGATGAAACCGGATCGAGCATGAAATCCAATTCGGATAATATTTTTATTATATTCTATTTCGAATACAAATACGAATTTGGATACGAATACAAAATAGATGATTCAGATTCAGATATATTCGATATTTCATTGTCTTTTGTGATAACAATTAATAAGTATCAAATTGTTTTATCCATAATTTTAGAAAATAATATTATCATGAAATATATAAATAAAAATTAGAAATAGTATATGTAGACAAAAATCACCTGTTCAAAATAATTTTAGTAAAATTAATAATTAAATAAATTATATAAATAAATTATATAAATAAATTAAGTAAAATAAAGTACTTTAGTCTAATTTATATAGATAATATATTAGTTTAAAACTAAATCAAAATAATATATTTATAGCATGGTTTGAATAAATATTTATTATATACGAATACAGATAATATCGGATATTTCATCCATATCCACATTTCAAATGCTACAAATTCAAATATTGAAAAAACGAATTTTGATATATCGACTTACTTACTATACTAAAAACAAATACAGATACGACATCTATATTTACGTTTTAGTATATATGGATACCGAATAATTCGGATAACCGTTATCCGGTTTCCATTCTTAAATTCAGATGCGTGGCAGCAGAGCTGAGCGCCTGAGCATGTGTGCTACTGCATTAGTATGCAAAATACGTGTAGAAACCCAGTTAACGTGGTCTGTTGTCACGCGAATATGGACAAGAAGATGTTTCTACAAACTGTAGTTATTTGTTAAAAAAAAGACTCATGGGCTATACAAGACTCAGATGCTTCGTTGTTAAAGGTGGAAATCACAACCTTATTATTATTTAAGGATTAAAGCCAGGCAGGCATGACCGCACATGAATTTCAACCAGCGGTGGCACACATGACCACATATTGGATGTGGTGCGAGCCGAGACTGCCGACACGCGTACTTTACTGTGGTTCCAATGCCCGGTTGCCTCACTTAACTTGTGAATTAGTTGTACCGTAATGTTGAAATTTTTAGTTCAACGTAATGTCCCACCAACAGCTTAATTGGATGTGTGGTCAATATCAAGATCTGTCAATCTAATTAATTTTGTACAGACTCAGAGATTGATATGCAAGCATGCATATATATACAGCTGGTGTCTGTGTGTTAACGACTAACTACATACGTCTCTGTACGGCTCGCGTTAAAAGATTAAAAGAAATAAAATGATAAGAAAAGAGAATTTATGATATACATGTAGGACTAGATGCCAGGTGCTGGAAAAGAAATACGAGCCTTTATGAAGCGATAGAAATTAGTGTTTCTCCATCGTAAACATCCGAGACTAAGGATAATCTAGTTAAAAGGAAATGAAAAATGTTATTTTTGTTGCTGCATTGAGACTATACAACATCTTTTCTTTGATTGTTTTATAGCTAGATTCATATGAAGAATAGTAAAAATAACTGTTGGAAACCACCAAGAAACACGCAACACATGTTTGGAATGTGGCTTAATGGTTTTAATATGAGGGTAAAAGGAAAATGCTTGGTGGCAGCAGGCATCATATGTTGGGTCATATGATTAAACTGAAATGATATGGTTTTTGATAAAATATATTATATTCTTCTTTATAGGTACTTTTTAGGGGAACTCACTGGATCAGGTCATGAACGCTCCTCTAGAAGGAGGAAAGAAAGAAGCTCAATAAAAACAGCGCGTCGCCACTTGGAGTTTTTCTCCACGGAGGTTTTCGGCGGACACGATGGAGGTTTAGCAATAGATTGAGCTTTTAAAGTGATTGTTTGTTTTACCTTCTTTATCACCAGCTTTTGAGCTTGTGTCATGTGTGTTATGCGGAAACGGAGTCTCCAAAATAGTAAATTTGTAATAATTTTCAGACCTCATGCTTTTGTGACGGTCGAGACACTTTCGTTTGCTTAGTGAAATAGACTTTTTTTTCTAAAAACATCCGAGGTATTACACCGCACGAGTAACGGTGATTTAATCATTCTCGACGGTAAAAGTTCACCTAGTTCGGATCATCCAAACAGTACCAGTGCCGAAATATATTTCAGCTATGCCATTTGATGCTGTCAAATTCACGCTGCGTCAATATGGATAGGATATGGATACCGTAGAGCCCATCACCGAGGGCGGCGGCGGCCAGCCCAAAGAAGACCGAGTCCTAGTAGACTTCTACTAAGACCCCCCCATTGTAAATAGTCTCATATGGAAAATACTCAGATTGTAACCTTACCTTCTAGATATATAAAGGAGGGCAAAGGTCCTTAGATAGAGGCATCAGACATCAGACAATCCCCTAGAGATCACGCATCTCATCTTGTAACCCATCCGCTCGTCCCTGCTTCCTGAAGCACGGCCGAGTACCAGCAATACAAACGCCACTACCGACACATGACTTAGGGTATTATACCTCCGGTAGCCCGAATCTATCTAAATCAGTGCCTCCTGTGTACCATTAAGCCCGCCTACAAATCAACCACTCGGATAACTCTAAGTGGATTGCCGGTCCTAAGGTCCGACAACGAGCATTTGGTTTAATCTACTAAAGTTTAATTCATGTTATATTGTACATAAGGATGCTAATTAAAAATATTAAATATAAATTAATTATAAAATAAGAAAAATTAATCATCTGTGATGGATTTTTAATTAATCTATATTTAATAATTCTATATAGTTTAAGCATCAATAAAATTCTATAGTGTACTCAGTCATCGTTTATGTAACGGTTTTTTAATTAATCTATATTTAATACTTCTATATTAGATCTATACTAATGATTTTTTAATTAATTTATATTTAATAGTTCTATATTGGGTCTGAGTGTACTCGTGCTTTCAGTGTACTCTGCTTTAGTCCTGTAAAGCAAACATGGTCTGAGTTAGGGGTGGATGTCGAGCCATCTCGGCTCGTTCGAGCTCATCTCCCAAACAATCCGGCTCGGCTCGGCTCATTAAGAAAACGAGCAAAAATCTTGACTCGGCTCGGCTCATTAAGCTTCTCGTTAAGCTCGCTAGATAAAGTTAAATTTAAAATTTTCACAATAATCTATTTAATATAAAAAATTATAGTATTTACATGATCTTAGTACCTCCAAAATCTACTCTATAACAATAAAATATAACCATAACATCATCTAAACTATGTATATATTATACATACATTATTATTAATTAATAATTTATTTATTAATTAGTCTATTAAGCCTTGTAGCTCGTTAGGCTTGTGAGCTGACTCGTTAACTAAACGAGAAAAAACAGATTTAACAAAAAAAACAGGACCGAATCAAGACAGCTCACGAGTTTCAAATTTTGGTCCAGCCCCCGTCTCGAGTGTACTCAGCTGCTAATTGTCCAGGCTTTATTTGCCTGCTTTCAAGAGGAGCGTCCAGCAGAATGTGCAGTACTAATTTGTTTGATAAACATTCGAGTCATGCGCAAGACTCCTCCGCTTGCATGTGCTTTTGTTTCAAACATCGCCCTCGGGGTAGTCCTACATTCTCTCGTAGACTAAATATTTTTCTAGCAAAATATTCGAAACAAGTACGACACATGTATATGTATTTTAAAAAACAAAAACAGTGTACATGGTACAGTAAACACACTATGTGTTGACGTCACATACACGCGAACTCGATCAGACTGCACACACAGGTGGTGAACCCCTTGGATTACAACAGTACCCACAGCTCGGTACCCACACGTACGCCCCCTCACGAGAGGACGTTTTATTCCTTGGTTCATCTTATATATTAATATTATCTACGGGACGCCGCCGTGACAGATGCCACGCTCGAGTGGGTTCGTAGCCGCGCTTAGTGCTGTCCTGGCAGCTTCTCCTTGATCTTGTCCATGATGCCTTTCTTCTCGCCGGTGCCCTCGGTGCCGTAGGTGCCAGCGCCACCGGTTCCTGTGCCAGTCATGCCGGTGTGTCCCTGCTGCCCGTAGGCGCCGCCAGTGGCCGTGGCGTGCTGGTCGTCCTTGTGTCCTCCGGGGAGCTTCTCCTTGATCCTCTCCTTGATGCCCTTCTTCCTCCTCCCTCCCATGTCGTCATCCTCCGACTAACACCACAGAACAACGGATGCAGTACGTTAAGCAAAGCTTATGCTGCTTATATACATGAATGATTGACGATGTTAAGCGCGTAGCTGTGCGGAGAACAGAGAAATAAATAAATGTGTTGCAAGTAGTTACCGAGCTGGAGCTGGAGCTGCCGGAGCGGTGCAGGACGCCGCCGGTCTTGTGCTCGTCCCTCACCGGTTGGAACTGTCCACCACCCATGCCAGCGCCGCCGTGTTCACCCAGCTGGCCCATGCCGCCGGTTCCGGTAGTACCGTACCCAGTCCCCATGCCGCCGCCGGTTCCGGTGGTGCCGTGACCGACGCCGCCGACGGGGTTGCCGTACTGGTCGACGCGGCCGGTGGTGCCGTGGCCGTGCTGCCCCTGTTGGCCGTACTCCATGCTGCACCGGTTGGTGGTGGTTTCTCCCAACAAGTCTGGCTGGCTAGCTGGTGTTTGTGTGTGTGATTGTCTGAAATTATCTGTTCGAATGAAGCTCACTGGTGGTGAAACAGGTGAAGCGGACGCCGCGATTTATAGGCGGCTGGCGGCGAAAGGATCGGGATCCTAGGGCCCTGGCGAGGGGGTACGTGTACCTGCATGAGTGGGTTGGGAGGCGGACGCGAGGGAACAGCACGGACAGAGGCGCGGGACGTGTGCAGGCCGCGGACGAGTCGGTGGCGCCACGTCTCGGGCGCTTCTGGAAACGTTGGGTCGTGACGCGTCGTTCCGGGGCGTAACGGATAACGATGCATCCGTCCATGTGCATCCCTGCGCGGCAAACGATGAGGCTAACAGCGTGCCGGACAGCTCGAGCGAGATTTGTCCTCTTTCGGAGATAAAGGTGAGTGCCGCTTCGTGCAAAGGATAGCAAAAAAATCAGCCACAAGGGCTTGGTCGCCAAGGATGCCTGCGATTATCGGATCATGCAGAAACCAGGCAAAAAAGGGGAAAGCTAGTTCAAGTTCCAGATGTCAGCTATTTACTCTGATGGAACCTCGGAGCAATTGTACATTTGTTCATATATCCTTACTGTAATCCTGACTTTAAAAGTAAAGAAACATACATTAGTGCGTCAGACGACCATCACTAGTAAACGGTGACATATGAAAAGTTATATGATAGCTCGGTTTTGTTCTTGTTAAGATTATTTAGTTAGTGATCAATTAGGATAATTAAAATTAGTATAATCTAAGCGACATGCCTTTTAATTGGCACCCTTAGGCTTATATCGCTAAAGGACATGCCTTTTCGTTGGCACCCCTTAAATTTGTATATATATGTACACATTCACTGTTCAATACAATTGAAATAGATTCATTCCATTCTCATTCTTTCTAACACGTTATCAGACACGTATTGCTCTTACTGAGTTTTGACGAGAACCAGAACGGAGAAGCGCCCGTTCTTCTACGGTGACGCCGACGGCCATCGCCCAGGCACGAACAGCGATCACCGATGACTCCTGCCAGTCTGTAGACAGCCACAGTACACAGCGGATTCATACGAAGAAAGAGAAAAATGGAGACTCCTCGGCCTCCATCAACTGAAAACTAAGACAGAAATCACCGCCATCATCTCAATCTGTCTCTTTCAATCTCTTCTTTCTTCACTCTTTATCGCTAATCGAGTACATACAGGACCTGTAACCAATCAAGACAACAGTACTCATCACGCAAATTTCATTTTGCATCACAAAACAGAGAACGAGAAGGAGAAAATTAGCCAATCGGCTCCAACAATTGTAAGTCGTAGGCATAAATTTCAATTAGATAATCTCACCATGGCTGGGGTCACTGCATCTGTACACCCGAGTTTCATCGTCGGCACAATGGCGGCACGTCGCGGCGCTCCGCCGTTTTTCACTAAGAAGGACCCCTCGGGCTTGGCGGCATCGCCGCCGGTGGTAGCCACTCAGGCCGAGGCGCCCTCGGCGCTCACACCAGCGTCGGCTACCATGCCAGAGGCGGCGCCATCATCGGAGCCCACTCCATCGACGGCTCGCCACACCAGCGCCGCACCCACGCCTGCATGCCACGGCGGCAGGCGTCGCGCACTCGCGCCTCGCAGCCACGCGTGCCCCCACGCGGCGCACAAGGCAGCCGCAATCGCACCGACGACGCTTCGCGTCGGTGACGCTGACGGCGGGCGCATCGGCGGCGACCGGCGCCACACCAAGCCACGCGCCAACGGCGCACATCACGGCCGCATCCTTGCGCGAATCGACAGCGGGCGAATCGGCGCCGGCGGCGGCAAATGCCTGCAAGCGGCGGCGCATGGGGGGAGTGGTTTCCCTAAGGGCTCCTTTGGGAACCTCCTCCCCCGTCGGGATCCCCTCTTCTTCCCGGGAAAATCTGCCCGACGTAGGCAGGTGGGGCGCCCCTCCCGGGGATGCATACCCCGGGTTGAAGGGTCTCAAACCAGCCCTAACCGGACTCCCCCCGCCCCTGTATACGGGCGAGCACCCAAATGGGCCGCCGAGGCAAGTCAGGCCGCCGCGTGCTGAAGAAAAAGAAGAAGAAAATCTATCAGCCCGCAGGGCTGATCATTCCATGTTCTTTTTCTCTGAATTTAGTTAGAAGTCCCCCAAACTTCTATTTTTATCTATTTTTTAGATTATTCTTGTTCTGAATATTTAGTGTATAGTTTTGTTCTGTATATATTTGTATGTGTTACCTTGTAATACCCTATGGTTACCGAAGTAATTCAGCATCGTTTGATCCGTAGATCTTGCATTGGTTGAACATATTGATATTTTTATCATATTATTTTGATAAACACATGATAGTAGAGTCCTAAATGCACTGGCTGCGTTTAATTCTTTGTGAATTATTCTACCCTGAGACCGTGCTTAGGCATCAATATATTTGCCTACTATAAAGATCTACTCTTTGTCTCTGACATAGAGATTATCTATCTTGTGTCTATTAAAATTTTGATAGTTAACACATTTTACTTTCAAAACAATATTATTATATGCCATTATTTTATTTATTTTTGTGGCATTAACTCAACGAATAAATCATGCAAAATTCAAATTAAGCAATATTAAATATGATTTTTGGGACAACACAAGGTGATGCGCCCTAGGCACTAGCTGCGATAAGTTCTTTTGAACTTATTTGCCCTGAGATCCAGTCTTTTAGGCAAGCAATTTATTTGCTCATCACTACGAGGTCTACATCTTTTGATGACTACCTTCATCGTGTATATCCAAAATTCATATATACGGACATATGACTATCAAGTCACATATTCCATCAGGAATTAAAATAATATTTTAAGCAGTTACACTGAATATTGTATATGTCCTTTACCTTAATTTTTACTGTAAGAAACATCTTACATTTATATTTTTGCATGCATACAACACAACTTAATTTACATTAGTAAATTAGTTTTATATATGATTTCTCATGTTGGAAAATGGCTCATATAGCCAATAAAGATTTCACTGAACTTGCAGCATATGAGTAGATGGTAGCAACTATCTGACTTGGTCCCCAGAGAATTAATTCTCTAAGTTATTTTTATGAAATCTTGTGTTGTGTTGTACAAATAAGTTGTCATAAGTATTGTGTATTTATATATAATCTATTGAGTCAAATTCTTCGGATATTTGATTCTCTCATTTGAGATTATCCTACGAGAATAATCTATTTGGAAAAGGAAATTTGTTTAGTGGACAAAAGTACCACTGATACAATACTCAGGGAAATTTAATATTTCCAAACTCTTACCAAGAGTAAAGGAAACGTTACAACTATCGTTGATCGCAATTCTGTGATGGTGGGTTCTGGTCGAACCACATAGTTCTCCCTATGGTTACTAAACTGGAACTTGAGGCTGCACTCATGTTTCCTAATTTAACTCGTACCCTACTGAATTATAAAGATATCTGTCATAATAGTTTCCATATTGAAACTTATAATATAAACAAGGATGAATTTCTATTCATCACCACAAATGACGGATATAGCAAGCAATAGCTTGAGAGAATTCCTTCATTACCATCTGGATTGTATTACTCATACATCAAACCCATGCGACATGTTGCATATACGATAATTTTTCAGAATCTTGATATTTTCCAGACATGGCATATCGCCTAGGTCATCCTAGCGTTAGGATGATATGAAAAATTATCGGCAATTCAATTGGTCATCACATAAATCTTTCAAACCTTCAGATTTTGTACGCACTGCATGTGCGACAGGGAAATTAATCTTAAGACCCTCTTATCTTAAGATCAAGGCTAAACCACTATAATTTCTTGAACGTATTCAAGATAATATTTGTAGTCTTATTTATCCATTAACTGGGCCATTTAGATACTTCGTGGTATTGATGTATCCACTAGATGGTCCCATGTGTTTATTGTCCATGAGAAACCATGCATTTGCAAGGTTTATTGCTCAAATTATAAAATTAAGAGCAAATTATCCGAAAAATCCTTAAGGATTGACAATGCTGCTGAGTTTTCTCAAAAGCCTTCGATTACTATCGCATAGCTTTAGGCGCTAATGTGGAGCATTTTGTACCTTATGTACATACACAAATGGATTAGCTGAATCTCTATTCAAGAGAAGTTAATTAATTGCTAGACCATTATTATTGAATTGCAAATTTCCAACATCATGTTGGAGGTCATACGGTCTTACACACCAATGACTTGATTGTTGATTCAAATCAGACCTACTGCATATCATACGGTTCCCCCGTTGCAGTTAGTATGTGGAAATCACTGAAATATTTCCCATCTGCGAAAATTCAGTTGCGTTGTATACGTACCGATTTCACCACCGCATCGTACATCAATGGGCCCCCATAGACAAATGGGGATATATGTGGGGTATAAATCTCCGTCAATCATAAAATACCTCGAGCCTCCTATATGAGACTTAGATACTGCCCGGTACGCTGATTGCATCATCAATGCGGACGATTTCCAGGAATTAGGGGGAGACAATATGTACCATACATAATGCCAGGAAATAAATTGGAATGCCATCGGTATTTAGTCCTAATGATCCACGTACTATAGAATCTGAACATGAAGTTCAGAAGATTATACATTTGCAAAGTATTGCAAATAAGCTGCCAGAAGCATTTACTGACTATAAAGGTGTCACTAATCCTACTGTTAAGAGTACCGGGAAGAGTATTAACTCTTACTCAAAATCTCCCAAATCAAAATAAGAGGGGGAGAGGTACAATTATTAAGGATATCCATGGAAAATGGAAGCTCACTTCCAAAGCAGTAAATGCAAATCAACGTCAAATTGATCGACACCAATTGGATATTGAAAACAAGTAATATAGATGTTTAACAAAAACATCACATACCCAGCACAAGTGTGCACACAGATTTTGGTGCTGAGACATCGGAAGACCCTGACTCTACTGTATTGGGAAATCATAAGAGTCTGAAAGGGTAAATAAAATTTCCACTAATTATATTGATTATGGAGAATCATTCAACTGAAAGACTACAATTGTCGACACTACCTCGTCAAGATTGCAAATAATCTTCAATTGATCCAAACATAAGACCTAGGCAGTGCATCAGCACATCGAATGGATCAAATGAAAGGTAGCAATCGAGGTAGAATTGCACTCGCTCAAATTGAGAGGTATTTGCCGCAGCGATACCTACTCCTCGGAATATTTTTGTGTGGGATCAAAACGAGGTGGTGAATAATAAAGCGAGGCTTGTAGCACAAGGGTTCACGCAGAGACCGGGCATCAATTTCGATGCAACATACTCTCCAGTTATAAGTGGTATAACATTCCGATATTTAATATCATTGGCAGAACAGAAAGGTCTATCCATGGATCTCATGGAAGTTGTGACTGCATATCTTTATGAGTCACTTGATTCGGATATCTATATGAAAGTTCCTGAAGGGCTTGATATTCCGAACAAGAATCATTCTTGCAACATGTATAGTGTAAAGCTTTAGAAGTCATTATATGGCTTGAACTAGTCGGAAAGAATATGGTACAACCGACTAAGGGAATTCCTTCTACAGAAGGGTTATTCCAATAATGATGATTGCTCATGTGCTTTCATCAAGAAATCCTCGATTGGATTGTGTATTATATCTGTGTAAGTTGATTATCTCAATATTGGGAATACACAAGATATAGATGAAGCACGCAACCATCTTAAGACGGATTTTGGGTAAAACCAAATTTGGCTTAGGCTTATAGCTTGAGCACTTCCCTACAGGGATTTTAATACATCAGTCTACATATATCCAGAAAATTCTGCGGAAATTCAATATGGATATATCTTATCCATCAAAGACACCTATGGTCGTTCGATCTCTTGACATGAATAAGGATCAATTCAGACCAAAGGATGAAGTTGAAGAGTTATTGGACCCAGAGGTTCCATATCTCGGTGCCATTGGAGCGCTTATGTATATCACAAATTGCATCAGGCCTGACATTGCATTTGCGATAAATTTACTAGCTAGACATTACGTTGCTCCAACAAAACGCAATTGGGGCTAGAATTAAGGATATCTTACGATATCTCTAAGGCACAATAGATCTTGGCTTAATCTACAGATTTAACCTAGATAGGTCTTTAACTGGATATACCAATATTGGCCATTATTTGATCCCCATATGCCAGATCTGAGACAGACTTGTATTCTTATATGGTGGAACCGCTACTCATGGAAGTCATCAATATAGACTCTTGTAGCCATATCCACAAATCATTCTGAAATAATTGTATTATATGAAGCATCACATGAATGTGTATGACTTCGTAGAATGATAAATCACATACAATAGTCATGTGGTATTTGGTTCAATCACGAAACCAACAATTATCTATGAAGATAATTATGCTTGTATTGCACAAATGAATATGGGTTAAATCTTGCAAACCAAATCATGTGATAATCTTGCAGATTTATTCACAAAGTCCCTACCTTTGGAATAGGTATGAGATGGCTCAAAGATTTGCAAGCATTAGGGAGAGTAAATCCCCAGATACAACCTGTATATAATCTTCTGATTATAGATATTCCACTCTTTTCCTAATGAGTTTTCCTATCAAGGTTTTTCTCATACATAGGTTTTTAATGAGGCAATATACATTACATATATCATACAACATTTTCTCCTATATTTTTCCCTCAGGGGTTTTAAGGAGTTTTTCCCATGACATATATACATTTCTCCTCAAGTTTTTCCCACTGGGTTTTGGAGGAGTTTTTATCCATAAGATGGTCATCCATCGTATACAACGTGGTTTCTCCTCGTATTTTTCCTACAAGGTTTAGAGGAGTTTTTCCCACACAACAGTCTACGTACACAAGTAGAAATTGATCAAGATGTCATATTATCCATTTTGCCTCACAGAGGTTTTTCCAGAGATAATGTTTTGACATACTGTTTTTGATCAAATTGTTTGTAGACTATGTCTTTAAGAATACTTAAAGGGTCTATTAACATTGAAATTACTCATATATCATGGAGTCTTCTTATTTTTCCCAATGGGTTTTGAAGAAGTTCTACCTGGTATATATATATATACTTTGGTTTTTTCCTACAGGGTTTTCCAAAGATTCAAGATTAGAATTGTTGAACAGTGAAGACTATTACAGAACCAATTGATCAAGGGGGAGTGTTAAGATTATTTAGTTAGTGATCAATTAGGATAATTAGGATTAGTATAACCTAAGGGACATGCCCTTTAATTGGCACCCCTTAGGCTTATATCGCTAAGGGACATGCCCTTTTATTGGCACCCCTTGGGTTTGTATATATATGTACACATTCACTGTTCAATACAATTGAAATACATTCATTCCATTCTCATTTCCTTTCTAACAGTTCTTGCCAAACTTTATGGCAAAGTGTGGCACTAGGATTTTTGGGACTACTCACTTCATATCTAACTACTACGGATAGGGGCTGGTTTGCCCGACTATTGCAAAAAAAAATGACTATAGTAGAGAACGATACAATAGCCTACAAGAACTAGTCATATTACTTTTATGAGACTTCTTTATTACCATATTATACTTTTTCTTATTGTAATCAATCTATAATTTTGTTTATCCTATATATAAAGCGGAGCAAGGAACCACGTAGAACTACTCATACCAATTCAATTGTATGCAAGGTAATACATCACAACATGACTTAGTGTCTTATACGCACCTCGTGACCCGAACATTTATAAATTGTTATCTCATATGCATATTGGAGTTTGGTCTTTGTCTTCCTCGGCATATCCCTTAATCCCATAGAGGAGTGCACTTTTCAATTGGATCATTAGATCTAAACTTTTTCTTAAACACTCACTTACACCCTGCAAGTTTGCACCTATAAGGACGTTCCACAACCTCCCAAGTACCATTAGACATAATTGAATCCAGCTCATTCCGAACTGCTTCCTTCCGTTAGTCAGCATCCATAGAGGAATATGCCCCTTCAATGAACCTAGGGGTGTCATCCATGAGGTACACAATGAAGTCGTCACCAAACGACTTTGCAATCCTTTGTCTCTTGCACTTTCTAAGAGTTTCATTGTCATCCTCCTTAAGATTTTCCACATTGTTCATTGTGTTCTATCAAAACAGCAGGTTCTTTAGGTTCTTTATTAATAGACAATTCATGATTAGATGTGCTAACTTCCTCTTTCATACAAAAAAATGTCCTAACAAATGTAGCGTCTCATGACTCCATAATTGTACCAATATGCATGTCAGGTACTCCAGATTTCACTATTAAAAATCTATAACCCACACTATGGAAAGCATAACCAAGAAAGACACAATCTACAGTCTTAGGTCCCAGTTTATGTTTCTTGGTTATGGGCACATTAACCTTGGCCAAACATCCCCAAGTGCGTAAATATGAAAGGGCTAGCTTTTTTTTTTCATTCCTCAAATGGTGTTATCTCTTTGTTATTCATAGGAACATGATTTGGGACATTACATTTAACCAATATAGCCTCATGCCACCATTCCTCGAACAATCCCATTGTATCTAACATGGCATTAGTCAAATTAGTTAGAGTGTGGTTCTTTTTTTCGGGTATCTCATTTGACCGACTTGAATAAGGTGACCTCCTCTCATGAATTATTCCATGTTCCTCACAAAACGAAGCGAAAAAATTAGGAAAATACTCTCCACAATGATCAGACTTAACTCGTTTGATCTTTCTCTCTAGTTGGTTTTCTACCTCAGCTTTATAGACTTTAAAATATTGCAATGTTTCATCTATAGACTTCAACAAGTAAATATAGTAAAATCTAGTACAATCATATATTAAAGTCATGAAATACTTTTTGCCACCTTTTGTCAACACACCACTCATCTCGCACAAATCGGAATGAATTAATTCTAAAGGTGCCAAGTTCCTCGCCAAAGCAGCTAAATGAGGCATGAGGGGTTGTTCAGATTCAACGCACACACGACACTTAGAATTTTTGGCTAAGGTACATGTCGGGATTAAACTCAAGTTTGCAAGACGTATCATCCAACCAAAATTAACATAAAAAAGTCGTGAATGCCAAACATTAGATTCATCATTAACATGATTCACAACATTAGTACACTTATCAGATGAAGAAAAGCGGAACAAGCCTCCGCTATCATAGCCTTTTCCAACAAACTTTCAAAACTAGGATAATACACATTTTTATTGGATTCAAAGACTAATTTAAACCGTCTCTACACAAAAGAGACCCGCTGACTAGATTCTTCTTGATGGTGTGAACATACTGCAAGTTTCTTAGTTGAACGATCTTTCCTGAAGTAAGATTCAAATCGACCGAACCAGCACCAAGAACACGCGCATGCGATCCGTTCCCCATCAACAAGGAGGAAGTCCCTCCTGCCTAATATGAAGAAGTAAGATTTAAATCGACTGAACCATCACCAAGAACACGCGCATGCGATCCGTTCCCCATCAACAAAGAGGAAGTCCCTCCTTCCTAATATGAAGAAAACAAGGAAATGTCATCACAAACATGAATATTAGCACCTTTTTCAATCCACCAATCAGGTGAATGACATACTAAAAAAACTGTAGGTAATAGATTACCATACCCGATGTTCCACCAGTCTCACTAATAACCATATTGGTAGAGATATTGTCTTTGTGGTGCGGACACTTTCTAGTGAAGTGATCTGGACTCCCACAAAAGTAACACTTCCCTGTCTCCTTCTTCTTCTCCTTGAATTGGGCAATTTTATTAGTCTTTGTTTGGTTCTGCTGGCGCTTGTTCTTCTTTTTGTTGAATGCATTGAAGTTCTCCTTTTGCACCAAGTTGGAACTAGAAGATCCAACAATCTCTTTTCCACGTGTGTATTTTGCCCTCTCCTTCTCTTCTACATCAAGAGTGCCAATTAGACCGACAATGAAAAACTCTTGTCTCTTGTGTTTCAGAGATGTAGCAAAATCCCACCAAAAAGGTGGCAGCTTTGTAATAATGCCTCTGGCCACAAACATGTTGGGTAACAGACATCGAGCATCCTTGTTATAGTTCTCAAGGTCTTTAGACAGCACCTGAATTTCATGGGCCTGTTCTACCACGGAATGGTGTTCAACCATCCTATAGTAATAGAACTGTTCCATGACATACAGCTCACTACCTGCATCAGAAACCCCAAACTTGGGCTCAAGCGCATCCCAAACATCTTTACAACTTGACAGCGAGAGATATGTGTCCACAAGGTTTTTAACAGGAACATTTGTGATAGCGCCTCAAAACATGTTGCCGGCCACCACGAAAGCCCGCTCCTCCTCTAGAGTGAACTGTTCGGGCTTCCGCTGTATGACATGCATAATGTTTATCACTGTCAACCACAGCGTAACTCTTTCGCGCCAACACTTGTAGTTTGAGCCATCAAATGCATTAGTTTAATACATGTAGCAAAACGCGAGGCCAGAGGTCGTGGGTTCGAATACTAATACTCGCAGTCATGCACGAGCATTTACCCATGAAAAAATTGCGTGTCCGAGCCTCCCGGCAGGTTGTACATTTTTTTCTTTTTCTTTTGGCGCAAAACCATATAATCCACACTTATATTTATAGTTTTATCGGTAACAATAATACCTAAAAGTGCTCCAATATGCCTCTATAAATTTTTCTAAATCTTTTATCATAATCTTTAGAGTACTTCATGAAAATTTAAAAAGATCTATGAATTTTCTCTAGAATTCATTTTTGGATTAGAAATTAATATCGAAATTGAAATAAAATGAAAAGCTAGCCCAACACCAGCCCCCTCCTCTTTCCTCCTCTCTGGTGAGGCCCAACACCAGCCCCCTCCCCCAAAGCACTCCCTCCCGTCCGCAAACTCCCTCTCTTCCGACACCCCTAGGACCTCCACCGCCTCCTCGTCGAGATCGATGCAGCCATCAGCCTCACACTGAGGCCACTGGTATCGCTCTTCACCTTCTCCTCGAACCCGTCGCCGCTGCCTTCAACCCGGCCGACCCGCCGCCACAGCCATCGCGTGCTTGCTTTTGGGACATCCTTGACCTATCTATGCATCGGGGCCTCCCCAACTCCCATGCCGAAGCACTCCCTCCGTGCTCCCATCGGCATGGAGATGAGCTAGAAGGCGGCGGCGGCGGATGCACCGCACTCGCCTTCGGCAGCAGTGACTCGGCACGTCGCACTCCTCTCCCCTCTGGTAATCTTCTCGCATCTCTCCTCTTTTCCCGCTCAGATCCCGTATCTAGGGTTTAATTTTAGTAGTAATAGTCTCTCATCGATCCATATTTCTGTGCTAGATGGATTGGGATGCTCTGTTGGGGAAGTGGAGAGGTATGCGACGATCGGTCAGGGTTGTGATTCTCCCCTCTGTAGCTTGGAATTCACCAATTCAAGTCTACTGCATATGAAGGTGAGGATGCTTCTGAGGTGTGACAGAACATCTTATTCATGAACTAACGACGAGTGAAGCAAAGTGTACTAAAAAAACTGAGCTATATTTTAGTTGTCTAATTACTGATATTTGAAGTCTACTGAGAACTCAATTCAGTAAATGTTAGAAATCTAGATATTTTTCATTCTAGCAAGAGTTGATGCCTTGTTCTCACTCCAGCAAGAGTTCCTAGAAGTGTAATTGTATCACAAGGTACCATGATCGGGGGTAACAGGAGATCATGGTCTTTCAGTTTTCATTTTGGGAGGCGATTTCCCTGATGTTTTCCCTGGTGATGAGGATCATGTGCTGGCAAATGGAAATCCTCAGCCGATGCATGGCAATGTTTAGCATGGCAATCCCAACGCCCCGATGCATTGGCATCATGATCTGGCTGGTGCTAGTGAGGCGGTTCAGGCCACCGCGGGACTGAATGCAGAACAAGTCCAGCAAGCAGTGGAAGAATTAGAGTTACCAGCAGACAATGTTATGGAAGAAGCACAAGGTTGGCCTGAGTGGCCACCAGAGATCAACATGGCTGAAAAGGTCCCTTAGTAGCATCCAGATGTACCTCAGGACACCATCTCTTTTGATTCAAAAGCCTCCACTACACAATACTTCAGATCTCATGGTCCAAACATTACTCTAAATGTTGAAGATATTATTTAGGGGAAGGTACGGTCACATTCATCATCATCCAGTGATAAATCATCCACTTTCCATGATGCTCCAAGACAGATGCCAATTAGTCTCTAGATCATAGAGTTGCAAGCTTTTGAGAACCTCAGAATGGATATCATCAGAGCCCCTCTCATCCCTGCAATGCCACTTGAAAAGATTGATTTCAGCATGTTCAAGATTGTCATTATAGACAAGTCAGTATTTTCCCAGGCTACCTGTCTACTGGATGACAATACCCTCTCACGGATTCTCTGGTCATTATCCCATATAGGCCTTCTCTGCATTCCATAATGATCAAGGTGTGGGCTGAAGCACAAGCTCCCAATAACATTCTTCATCCAGCTACAATGCAGGATGATAGTGAGATGCAGGAATTTTATGATGGTCAGGAAGTTTCACCAGTAAACAAGCTGTTTGTCAGTCTGCCAACTGCTACATCGATCAACAATCCATTTACTCCACTGGAAGAATCATTTATCCATAGAAGTAGCTGACTTAGCAAAGATAAGGATGGATTCCAGAACTATCAATTGGAAGATAATCCTCGCAAGTGGCAGAAAGTGTGGGCAGAAGTTCCCATCAGGAAGAAAGATGGCCCAAAGCTCCTCTCTAATCCCCCAAAGTTGAGTGATGGAGTGGTTCCTTCTCAGATTCCAGTGGAAATCCTGCAAGGCTGGGGAATAGACTGCAACGTCGCTCCTGAGGAGCTGACGGAGGAGGCTCTGTCTAAGGGCCGCTCTAAGAAGACAAAAAATCAATGATAGATCAATGTACATGTGTTTTGGACGAGGTGGCACATCTGGCTGGCCTCGATTGCCTATGTGAAGACTACTTTTACTATCAGATCTGTGCTTTAATTTCGCTTTCGGTTGCACTTGTTAACTTCCTAGATGTGAGCTTTAGTAGGACAAGGGAAAGTTATCTGATATTGTGGATGAACAATGTTCTGTGGACTTTGTTTTGCTTACATCTATGGTGCGTAGTGCCTTATGCTATCTCCTTCTTAATGTTTGATGTGGTTAATTGTATGGCCTGGTCATTCCAGTGCCCGGTGATGGATTGTGCTTTTGGTTCTTCAGTGTTCTCTTCCTCTTGTGCCTATCCCTCTATATTAGCTATGGAGGTTTTATTTATCTCCACCAACTTTTATAATGAATAGATCGTGGAATATTGTGTGCTTGAATTTAGAGGCATCAATAGTGAAGGGAAGTGGGACGCACTAAGATTTATGATCGAAGAAAGTTCTTGCTCTGTGATCTGTCTACAAGAAACAAAGAGAGAAATGTTTGATACCGCCTACATCAGAAAGTTTGCCCCTAAGAGATTTGACAAATTTGACTATATATATTCCTTCTTGTGGTGCATCTAGGGGAATTCTAGTGATATGGAACAATAACCTTTTTTTATGGTATTACAGTTGAGAAACAAAGCTTCACTATTACACTGATTTTCACTGCAAATCACAACAAGGGTGATTGGAAGATGACTGTGATCTATGCCCATGCCAAGATCCAGCTAGATCACACTTTGTTGAATGGTTCAGAGATGAACAATTTCTACAGATCATTAGAGGATTGGAATAAATCTGGACGTAACCTAAATGACACTCTCATTTTTAATAATGCTATTGGTCAGTTGGGACTTATAGAGCTACCAATCAAAGGTTGAGCTTTTACTTGGAGCAACATGTAGCAAGATCCACTTTTAGAGCAGATTCACTGGTTGTTCACATCAGTTCATTGGACCAGTCAATTCCCAAACCCAATGGTACTGCCACTATCCAAACCCATCTCTGCTCATATACCTTGTAAAGTTACAATCAGCACAAGCATTCCAAAATCCGACATTTTTAGATTTGAGAATTTCTGGCCAGAAGTCAATGGGTTCTTGGAGGTTGTGAAATCCTCATGGGAAGGTAATCATAGACATAGGCAAAACTCTCTGTATGATGTGGAATGGAATTTTAGGGAAGTCATGAAAAATCATTTGCTGACCCTTTTAAAATACAAGAATATCTATTGAAGGAAAAGGTTCTCACCAAACAAAATAATAAAGTATGGTGATGAGTGCACAAAATAAAGTATGCCATGGCCACAGTATCTTATAGAAAGAATTGTATCACGCAGCTTAAGAAATAAGAATGACTTGGGGTAGGAAATCACTTATCATGACGGGAAGGCTGCCTTGATCTTTGCATCATTCAGGAGTAGGATGGGAATCTCTGAGCAACCTAGTATGGCTTTTAATTTGCAGGAGCTCTTCCAGCAAGAGATAGATTTGAGCATCCTGGTTCAACCTTTCGCAAGGGAGTAAATAGATAGAATTGTCAAAATTATGCTTGTGGATAAAGCACCAGGCCCTGATGGTTTTAATGGCATGTTAATGAAAAGATGTTAGGACATTATCAAATAACACTACTACAAATTATGCCAGGATCTCTACAATGGAAATATTGATCTTGAGGCTGTCAACAACTCCTTTATAACTCTGATCCCAAAGATGCAAAACCCTAAAACGATCAATAACTTTAGACCCATCTCTCTCTTCAATTGCAGCATTAAAATCCTAACTAAAATCCTTGCTGAGAGACTACAATTGATCATCCTAAAACTGTTGCATTCAAATCAGTATGGTTTCTTAAGGTACAGATCTATCCGGGATTGCCTTGCATGGTGTTATGAGTACATTCACCAATGCCATCACTCCAGAAGGGATTATTATACTGAAACTTCATTTTACTAAAGCTTTTGACACAATTTAGCATTGTGCAATGTTAGTTATTATGAAACATATGGGTTTTCCATGTAAATGGCTGCAATGGATAAACATTCTTTTTTCCTCAGCATAGTCATCGGTATTGCTCAATTGTGTATTTGTGTATGTGGGAAGCAATTCAAATGTAAAAGGGGGGTTCGTTAGGGAGATCCTTTATCCCCCCCCCCCCCCCCCCTTCTCTTTGTGTTGGCAGCTGAGTTGCTACAAGTAGTCATCAACAAAGCATACCATGATGGTCTGCTTCACGAACCACTCCCCAAAGGTGACAATGATTTCCCCATAGTTCAGTATGCAGATGACATCATATTGATAATGCAAGCTAGCCAGTCACAGCTGCAACACCTTAAGAACATCCTACAAGAGTTTTCAGCATCCACAGGGTTAAAGGCTAACTACCATAAATCTTTAATGATTCCAATCAATGACTCTAGTGATAACATAGCAAATTTGGTTAAAACTTTTGGCTGTCAGGGAGGCTCAATGCCTTTCACATATTTGGCCCTTCCCATGGGCACAACAAAACCCAAAATTGAAGATTTCTCTCCTCTCATGGACAGAACTGAAAGGCGCCTCACATCTTGTTCATCACTCTTGTCATACTCAGGTCATTTGCAGTTAGTAAATTCTGTGATCACCCCAACTTGTATGTATGCCATGTGCACTCTCAAGATGCATAAAGGAGCGAGTGATAAATAATATTGATGGTGCCTGAAAGTGCCTATGGAGAGGAAATGATTTCTCAAGGAAAGGGGGGAATCTGGCAGCCTGGTCCATTGTTTCTCTGCCAAAAAAGAAAGGTACGGTGGTCTAGGTGTACTGAACCTGATACTGCAGAATGATGCATTGTTGCTCAAACAACTACGCGAATTTTATGGAAAGATGGATATACCTTGGGTTAATCTCATATTGTCGTCATATTATTTGGATAAAGTTGTAACACCCTAAAATAGCCGTATTTAAAATTTTAATAATTAAGTTGCTTTTATTAAAGTGTTCATCATTAAAATAGGTTAAATAAATAATTTCTGGGAATTAAAATCAAATATAAGGCTTAGAAATATTTTTTGTTACATTCATACTGATGTATTGAGTTTTGGTTGCTTGTGGTTCAAACAAGAATTTAAATCTAGTTTAAATTCGAGTTTGAATCACTTTGTTTTGAGCTCTAAAAAAGTTGTTTTCGTCTGAGTTCGTTTTCGCTCCCTGGACTTCCCTCTGGTTCACTCTTGCTCCCTCTTCTTTCTTCCCCCGCTCCGCTTAGCCCAGCCCGCGCTCCCCCAGCCCAATCCCTCACCACCGCGGCCTAGCGCACGCTCTCTTCTCCGCTCGGCCTGGTTTCCCCCTCGGCCCACCGCCTCCGCAGCCTCGCAGCCTGTCAGCCCGCGCATGTGTTCTCTGTTTATCATATTTGTTTGCTATATGTGTATTGTGACTTTATGGGCATACACATGGCCGCATTCGGGTTTCTGTGAAAATCCGGGTGTGACAAAAATGCCCCATGGCACTAGAGAAATGGGCTCCTTGTGGAAGGGCATATTGAGGTTGAACAACCTGTATAGAGGGGTTGCAAAATGTGAGTTTTTTTGAGACATAGCTTCTTTATTGATCAAACAGCATGATTGCAATCTGACTGCAAGCACCGCAGTAAGAAGATAGGGGGTTCTTGAACCCAGACCTGACTACATCCATCGTGAGAAGAAAATTTGACACATAAATGTGCAGCTGTGTTGGCCGACCTCCTGGTGTGCAAGTGCAAGAAGGAAGAGAAAGCCTTCGGTATATCTTGAATGTCTCCCAGGATCACCGAGACTGTCGATCTGTGCTTCCCCCATCAAGTTCCATAAGGCAACAAGCTCCAAAGAGTCTGTTTCTGCCACTACAGCTCTTCGGTCTCCCGGATCAATTAGCTTGACGCCATCTCTACCGGCCTCGGCCTCCGCCATCAGCACCGACGCCGTCGAAGGAAGCCACCTTGATGCCGCTGTCAAAAAGGCACCATCAGGTCCGCGAACAATAGCACCAGTTGCTCCAGACATATCGCCTACACCGTCGCAGTTCATTCCTCTGGCTGCGCCCTGAGGTTTGCCAATCCCGGCGTCTTTGATTTTAACATCAAAACGAAGAATGCCTCCACTTCCCAATCAATAGTCAGCTTGTGCTCAATCGGGGTTTTGCCCTGTTGTCTGTCATTCCTTGAGCACCAGAGCGACCACATTCCACATATGAGAATTCCCCTTTAATCCTCTCGACAAAAAGCATTGTCCAGAAGGTCTACTATCCATGTTCTTGGGCAAAGTCTGGGCAGCTTAATTCCTGTCAGTTCCTTCAATTTGCTCCAAAACATCGACGCAAATGTGCATTCCGTGAGGGCGTGGAACATGGTCTCGTCCCCAGCACCACACGTCTCATGCTGAAACTTGGCTTCCATGATAGCTCGGTTAAATTAATTATGATATGTGTAGAAACAGTTCAGTTCTCTGTACAGGTGAATCAGCATTTCTCTGAAGTTTTTTCTCCTACCCGAGGCATACAACAAGGTAATCCCATGTCCCCATGTTTGTTTCTCTTGTTCACGGAAGGTCTGTCTAGTTTGTTCAAGTTTTTAGGTCCACATTTCCTAGCAAAAGGAGTGAGAGTCGGCATTCATGTACCATTGGTGTCACACCTTTTATTTGTTGATGATTGCCCACTCTTCACACAAGCCAATGCTCGGGGAGGCCAGAGGCTGGTGGACATTCTGCATATATAACAGAAGGGCTCAGGCCAAATGGTAAACACAACCAAGTCTGCAATTTTTTAGCAGTAACTGTGATGATGTGATGAAGGAAGAGATGAAACAAGTAATCAGCATCGTTACAGAAGCTCTCGGTGAGAAGTATTTGGGACTCCCAACAGCTGTCGGGTGAAGCACCAAGGAGGCTTTTGAGCACATCCAAACAAGAATTAGGGGGCTCATGGGAGGTTGGAGTGAGAGACAACTCTCTTGTGCTGCTCAAGAAATTTTAATTAAGTCGGTGGCGCAAGCAGCTCCAACATACTCCATGAGTAGTTTCCTTCTCTCCCCAGCTACATGCAAAAATATTACCTCTGCCATGTCAAACTATTGGTGGGGGAGTGCTATGGACAGAAGGAGTATGCACTGGAGAAGGTGGCCGGACTTGACCCTCCCAAAGTGCCATGGAGGAATGGGGTTTCGTGATATCAAACAGTTCAACTTAGCGATGCTTGGGAAGCAAGAGTGGAGGTTGATGAGTAACCCAGATTCGCTTTGTGCAAGGGTGCTTAAAGGAAGTTATTTCCCACATGGTGATTTCTTGACAGCAAGAAAGAAAAGGAATGCCTCACATACTTGGAGAGCCATCAAGGCTGGCCGTCGAGGACTAGAGCTTGGGCTGATTCGAAGGATTGGAGATGGTACCTCAACAAATGTGTGGAATGACCGGTGGGTTCCAAATGGAATTGGCCTCAGACCTGTTTGCGAGAGGGAAGAAGCGACGACAATCCTAGTATCAGACTTGATGACGGCAGGTAGTTGTGCATGGGATGATGATGCGCTAAACCAGAACCTTATTCAAATGGATGCCAAGGCAGTGAAGCAGATCCCGTTGGGGCGCGCTCGTGATGACTTCTGGGCATGGTCTGCGGAGCAGCATGGCACATATTCTGTGAGATCAGCATATCGACTGCTGGTTGAAGAGGAGAAGCAGATTGGTGATCATGGAGCTTTGAGGACCTCGCACTCGGCATCGAACAATGACCCCCGCTGGAGGAAACCATGGAAGATCAAGGTTCCACTAAAAGTGAGGGTATTCTGGTGGAGGATGTCTCATGACTATATTCCTTCCCGAGCCAACCTCCATCGTAGGCAAAATGTGAGTTAGGGGATGGATCCACTGTGCTATTTTGGGAAGATCTATGGAGCTCCAGTATACTGGCTGACCTCTTTTCTAGACTCTTCTCATTTGCCTCCAACACATTTGTTTCAGTTAAAGATGTGATTCAAGCTGTGGATCTAGATTCCCTTTTTGCCTTGCCATTATCACAGGAAGCTTTCCAGGAAATGCAGCAGCTGCAGTTGTATCTTGAGCAAATTCCTTATAGATCATATGTGAAGGATCAATGGTCATTTCTTTGGGGTAATGCTATGTACACATCAGGCAGATTTTATAAATATGTATTCTCAGGTTTCCCATCAGAGCCAACTTTTACCTGGATTTGGAAATCAAAATGTACTCCTAGAGTTAAATTCTTTGTATGGTTGTTACTTGTGGACCGGCTAAACACTAAGGAAATCATGCGCACGAGAAATATGCATAGCTAGTTAGGACCAAACTGTGTACTATGCCAAGAGAATATGGAAGAAGATAGAGATCATCTATTCTTTGGTTGCCCCTTTGCTGAACAATGCTGGAACAAATTACAAAGAGTAAAGTGTACGGCCCGTCCCTAAACTATCGCGGGTGTGTCATTCCGGTCCCTATACTCTCAAATTGACCGTTTAGGTCCTCAACTTGTTCGGCTGTGTCATTTCGGTCCCTAAACTTGCAAATCATCCGTTCAAGTTCTCAAACTTGTTCGGTTGTATCACATCGGTCCTCAAACTTGATTTTGAGTCTCATCTGGGCCAACACAGGGTGATCTAAAACTTTATATCAATAACTCATACTTTTTTCATACAAAATCGAATGAAAACAAATTTTATATCAAAAGTATAGTCCTCAATGCGATCTACAACTTTGTAGTTGAAAAGTTTTTTATTTGAAGTCGTTTAATGTCCCAAAATTTAATTTTAAATTTTAAATTTCAAATGATATAAATATACAACAATATTTTGGCACCTAAACGGTTTACATTCAAAAACTTTTCAACTACAAAGTTGTAGATCGCGTTGAGGGCTACAATTTTGATATAAAGTTCATCTTTATTCGAGTTCGTATGAAAAAAGTATGAATTATTTTTTGATATAAAGTTTTGAGATCCAGATGAGATTCAAACCAAGTTTGAGAACCGATGTGATACAACCGAACAAGTTTGAGAACTTGAACGGATGATTTGCAAGTTTAGGGACCAAAATGGCATAGACGAACAAGTTTGAGGACCTAAACGGTCAATTTGAGAGTTTAGGGATCGGGATGACACACCCGCGATAGTTTAGGGACCGGCCATACACTTTACTCAATTACAAATTCTATGGGACTTTTCACTTGACTTCCATGAGAGAATTAGGAGTGTACGCCAGTCTTCTACCCATGACTATTTTATGGAGGTATTCATCATTGCAACATGGGAACTTTGGAAGATAAGAAATGTGGTTATCTTTGATGGTGTCCGCCCCTCTATCCAAAATTGGTCTAGAAACTTCAAAGACCAATTGCTTCTACAACTGATTCAGTTTTGAGAAGATCATAGAACAGCCATTTCTAATTGGATAGATTCAATCCCTTAGCCTCCGTTTAGTTTTTTTCTCTCCTCCTTTCTTGTTGGTAGTTGTAACTTTTTCCTCTTTCTCCTCCGTTGTACATTTCTTGTAATTTGGTACTTTCTACTCTTTTACTTAATTATTTGCTATGCTGTGGGGAACTCCCCAACAGTTCTCGTTCAAAAAAAAAGTAGTCGTTCCGCATCCACGGCCACGGCCATGGCCCGGCCCGGCCCAGCAAGGCGAGCGAGCACAAAAAAATTGGAATCCCATCATGTAAATCCCACAATAGAGTTCTGCAATTTTTCACACTCATGAGTTTCACCAGACTCGAAACCATTGCCTCTGCGCTCGCGTGTGTCTCCCCCACACCACTAGACCACAGAGTTGGTTGTGATGGATTGTGGTATGCTATTCTATTGCATTAATTTTGAAAACAATTTTAAGGGCGCCTCTAGATATTATTTTCTAGGTGCGGGTGACACCATCACCAACGCCTAGAATTATTTTTTCATTTTTTTGTTTTATTTTTTATTTTAGAATATAGACATTTATATGTAACTACACCCACACAAAAATGTATTCCATATAATATATTTCATAGTCCTCGGGTGTTTTTTTTCAAATGATCAAAACATCACAATCTCATGCATTCAAACTAGTGCATGTGAACTACAATCTCAGGCACATATGTACCATCTCAAATGTAAAAATTATGAATTACAAAATATTATCTCAATGAGCACTACATTTTTATATAGAGCTTCTATGCATATAAGACCGTTGGAAATTTGAAAGATATAGATTTCAATTAGAGAACTCATATTGTTTTTTTAGACCACTAAATGGTCTCAAATCAAAAAGTTGTCAACTACAAAATTTTAGGTCTCATCGAACTATACAATTTTCATATAAAGTTTGTCTTCATTCAAGATCGTATAAGAAAGTTACGGTTTTCTTTTTGTTGACGCAAAGATGTGCCAACACATCCAAGAGCACGAACGCGCAGCACGGCCGTCACAACGGCCAACACCCCGACCTCCCCGGGGCAAACCGGTCAGACCGGTTTCAAGAACCGGTCGGACCGCTTTCAGGCGGGAGATCGTGAAGACCTAGAAACTCGAGCTCGGGAGGGACCCCGTCGGAGCTCAAGCAAGCTAGGGTTGCTCTAGGGTCGGCAGGCCACCTAGAACGCCCTTGAACGCCGTAGAGACGGGCAAAGAACAGAGGATAGGGTTTGGAAGAGATTAGGGTTTGAGGGATAAAAAGTAAAGGACAAATATGTTGGTTCGATTGGGAACACCTCAATCGGCCTTGAGCCTTTATATTTATAGGCTGGGGAAGTCGTACCCCTTCAAGTTCGGTTACAATATGGGATAAAACATAGAGTACTAAACCTACTCGAATTACAGACCCAAACCGGTCTGACCGGTTGTGTAACATCCCAGATTTTTCTGGAATGTTAAAAATGTGGATTTCAAAAAAACAATTCGTGCTTGATGTGCTTTGCTCGTAATCATAAGGCTGTCTTCTCGTGCTCTCTCTAAATTCCTAGTAATTAACTTAATTAAATTGCTTTTGTGTGCTAAGGACAATTTAATGTTAGTGTGATTTGGTTCTTAGTTGGTTTCTTGCTTCTTTGTGTGTGGTTTAATTTGAATTCTATATTCAAATTAAATCTAAAGCTAACAACTAACTTGGGCCCTAACCAGCTAACTGTCCTATCTAACTTCGACCAGCCCTCTAACTCAGCCTGCTAACTGAAGCCTGCTAATTAATCAACTAACTCGGCTTGCTAACTTTTCAGCCATCTCAAATATCTGAGAGCTCTAGAAATTGATTAAATGGATTACGACATAGTTTTCCGACTCTTCGAATTAACTCCATGCTAGTTGATTTGATTTCGGAAAATAGTCTAATTCATTTGTATTAAATTTCTAAGGGCTTCATTTGAATTATGTCTATATCTTCTGGCTTCTCGAATTAATTATCTTCTAATTAATTCATCCCAGAAAATTAGTCTAATTCATTTGTACCGAGTTTACGAAATAAATTGCTATCAATTTATTTGGGGAGCTTTGGCCCAATCTTTATCCCCTCTGCATGCTGTTGTTCACGTGGGAAAATTCTAGCACAGTCCTTAGCTTCTCTTCTTTCCTTTCACATGAACAACTCTATTGCCGAATTCTTTTCAAAACCTTTTAATCTGGGCATGAACTCGTATGAGCGGGCCAGCTCTAGCTTCTTCTTTTCTCCTTGTTGCAATCAAGCCCATCCTTTTCTTCACGTAAACTCCAACCCAGCCCAGCATGTGGCCTAGCCATCCACCGCTCAGGCATGCTGCTGTCCCCGTGAAGCCCAGAAGCAGCAAGCCGGCCCAAGCTGCCAAGCCTCAGCACGAGTCGAAGACGGGATTGCACCAAACCGCCATCGCGTGCTGTTCATCTTCTTTCTCTCCAAGCAAGCCGCCGCTGCTTTTTCTCCCCTGCGAGATGCTCTCATCGATGCCGCTCTCACCTGCTCACCCCGCCAACCCTAGCGCCGCTTCGCTGGATGCCGGCCACGTGCCCCAGGCACGGAAGCCAACCATCGCCGGCCGTCCATCCATGGGAACCAGCCCCGGATACCCTAGCTCTCCTGTATAAAACCCCAGCGCCGCACTCCTTTCTCCCGAGCCGCCGCACTCTTTTCTCCCCACCGCCGCCAGCCTCCCTTCCTCTATCTTCTTCTTCCGCAAGCCACTTCTCTCTGCTATTTCTTCGTGGAGAAGCAAACCAGAGCAGCAGCTCTGCGATCCCCCTCTGCCTCCTGCTTCCTCCACCGAGCAAGCAAGCAGCTGCTGCTAGCCCTTGTTCCCCACGCCGTCACCGAGCACGAAGCCGTCCACGCCACCGACGACCGCAAGCCGGAGTTGCCGCAGAGTACACCGCCGCTGCTGCGGACTGCTCGTCTACGCCAAGCAGGAGCAGCGCCACGCCGACGCCGAGCTGAACCACAACGACGCCGCCACGGCCGCAAGCCCGACGCCGCGCGTGGAGAGGAGAAGAAGCGGACCGCCGCCTGTGCGGGAGCGCCGCACTGGAGCCGCGTCGACCTCGCCGGGGCTGCATCATCGTCGACACCACGAGCCGAACCGCGAGCCCGGCGCTGCCCCATCGTCGACCGCAAGCTGCTGCCTGCACCGGCCTCGTCCGCGACCTGTTCGACGAATTGCCCAAGCTGAACCGTGAGCTGGCCGGCGTCACCTCGCCACGGCACCAGCGTCTCCCTGCCTCGCCTTGCATCCTTTCGAGCCCGTTGGTGAGCTGCCTGTCCAGCATCCTCTCAATTCCCTGCCTGTTCACCGGCCTTCGTACCGCCCTTGCCGAGCCGTTGTTGCTGCCCGCTCGCTGTGAACGCCGGCCTTCGCGCTGTGCGATGCAGGTGCCACCGCTGCCGCCTAGGAGCCTGCAGCCACGCCGTCGCCAGCCTTCTCCCATCCTACGGCCACCATGGTCGCCGCGCTTCAGGAATGCCCGACTCGCGCGTGTGCGTCATGGCCACTGCGCGAGCAAGCCCAAGGCCTGCGATGCGTACGCGAGCGCCGCTCGTTCCTGTTACCCGTGACCCCTCGCTGTTGCCGTTCAATGCCTTGCCGTCGTGCCATGTGCAACAGTAAGGTAAATGTCACTTTGGCATTTAATCGAACACCTTGTGTGCATCCTGTCTAACCACCCCTCAATCGTATATCTGAAGCTAGTCCTCGGAATGCCTTCGAGCCGCGAGCTGCTGCCACCGTAGCCTCTGTGTGGACGTGCCTTCAAGCCGTCATTGCAGGTACCGCCGCCTAGCTCCCCGCAACCACGCCGTCGCCTTGACTAACCACCCAAGCTGCCGGCCGCCGTGCGGGCTGTACCCCAGGGATGCCCGGTGTGTGCGTGCACGACACGACCGCGTCATGGACAGGGCATGACCCTGCCCCTGCACGCGTGTGCCAACTGCCGTGTTTCGTTAAGCCCCGTGCGCCCAGCCTTGCCGCCGTGCGCTTGCCATGGCCGTGTCGTGGTGTGTGTTCGTGCCACTGCTCGTGCACATGCAGACCCTGCTTCTATGTTGCCTTGACCACCATTGCCCCATCGATGCCTTCGCGCCGCGCATGACGAATGCCTTTGTGGTATTTCATCGAACACCTTGCGTGCCTTCCTGTCTAGCCTTTCCACAACCACTCATCTGACCCAACCAAACCTTGGATGCCTTCGGCCTTGTCCCAGCATGTTGTAGCCACCTTTGTCCAGCATCGGCAACGTCGTAGCCACCTCTGGCCACTCGTTGTCACATCCAGCCAGCCTCAGCCTGGCCGCGGCCAGCAGCAGCCTGGCTGCAGCCGGCCACAGCTAGCTGCTGCCTGGCCAGAGCTGGCCATAGCTGGCTATGCTTGGCCATAGCTGGCCATGCTTGGTCACAAGCAATACAACAGCCCCTAGACCAAACCTACACCCTTCCTCGCTGTCCGCAAGTGATCCTCGCTTGTGTAGCTTTTCCCACTAACCATCGGACCCACTAACTTGACATAAATCCAGGGTCCACTAACATGTAGGGATCCACATGCTGACATGTGGGACCCTCTGACTCTTTGACCGCTAACGAGTTGTTGACTGTCTTTTGGTCAACGCTGACATATGTAGAGCCCACTGCTAGCGTCAGTCGAACTAACCTAGAGCCGACATGTGGCATGCTTTGGTGATGCCACAAGTCTATGCTGTTTTCTTTTTCGTAATTAATTAAATTCAAAACATCTTTTGATATTTAAAAATCTATAATAAATTAACTCTCTTAGAAAAAGATGAAACTACTTTCATTATTTCTCTAAAAACATGACCTACGCGTTAGACTAGCGTTTGGTGTTATTTGGATCTTCTTTGCTTCTTCTTTTGGAGTTTATTTGCTTAGCTTATCGTTGCTATTGTAATTCGATTATTAGGATCCTCGGAAGACTCGGACAACTTCGTCGACCTCGTCTTCGACTACGTGAAAAGAGAAGTGGACTTTGCTCCAGGTTCACGCCCAACCATTCTCTGAAATACCTAGTAGACATGCAACTAGTATGCTAGCGCTTTACTTTACTCGCATGATGATGATATGCCATTAGACATGCAACTAGTATGCTAGCACTGCCATTTATCTACCCTGTTTCCTTGCTACCTATTATCCACTTTATGAGAATGCTATGCTTGCATGTGTTGGGATGGTTGTGATTGATCTTCTTGGCGTGAGTTGGGTGGCTTGGGAGTAGTGCAGCTAGGCGGTGGAGGCGAGTGATAACAACCCGATCGTTTGATCGGGGTGCTTGGGAACTGCACTCGGACAGTTCCTACAGAGTACTTGTTGCGGGTACATGGTTACTTTGGTTACTTTTGAGCAGTTTGGGCGGCCATACCTGTAATGGGTGCCGATTGCGGACCGTTGCGGCGGATCGCTTTGACGCTGATACTCGCCTTACCGACAATTAAGGGCCGTATCGGGATGACCCGGACGTTGGAATTTACAGTGCTCACCATCTACCCAGTATGGGGAGGGTTCCAGCAAGCCTACGGAGTGCGGTACCAGGATTGTAGGAGATTCGAGTTTGATATGTGTAAGGGGGACTCGTTGCGGCGTACTCTCCCTGATTTACCACAGCCCCCGACTGGCCCCGGTGGGAAGGTTTCACATCCCTGGGGCAGATGTTAGCGTGCAGATGTTTCCCGAGCCCAGGGAAGCAAGATGGTACCGTTACTCTTTAGGGTCTTTGCTGTGGGTTGTGTCTCAAGTTGGCTGATCCCCAACTGCAGCCCGGGTGGTTCCTGGAGCGCAACCTCTGCAGAGTGAAAACTATATGTATAGTCGTGTCCACGGTCACGGACGATCCTTCATCTGGCTTTTCCTGATTAGCATGGGATTCTGCTTTCTTACCTCTACCTTGGCTTGGGTTATGAGAGATTGGTCCAGCATTTGCTGTTGAGACAGGTGGGGAGGGAGCTCACCGTGTCGACTAGTGAGTGAAAGGAGTTGGTGGATGATATTACGGGAACCTGTTGCGGCAGGACGAGCCCGATGTGGATGTGAGGATGATGGTTGGTTTTGGGGAGTGTATGTGCTGGTGAGGAAAGGTGTATGGAGATGAGATGAACTTGGTTATTGCTGCTGCGTGCATAGGAAAACCCCAGCTTGTATACCTTGAATATTTTATACCCTATTCTAGGCCACTTTAAAGCTTGCATATATATGGATGGTGACGTGGACCTGTCCCATTTCCTTGGGGACAGTTCTGGAGCTTTCAGGTGGCAACTACATCTCTGCTTTGGAGGGTTACGTGCTTCGCTCAAGAATGCCTGTGAGGAAGACCGATGATGAAGACTTGAAGGCCTAGCTACCGCTGCGTAGACGTTTCATCTTGTCGATGTAGCCCAAGTGGCATGTACTAACCTCGTACTCTGATATGTAAATAATGAATGCAGTCATGTTTATCGTTGTATGGATGTGATATTTGGCTGAAATGAGTTCTGTACGTGATAGCTGTTGATTCTGGGACTATCACAATGGTATAGGGAGTCGGATTCTCCATTTCGAGAATCCGGTTCGTTTCAGGTTGGGCAAACCGGTCAGACCGGTTTCCCTCGAGAGCAAATCTTGTCGAAGTCGCAACTCTCTCATCCGGAGTCCAAATTAGGCGTTCCACATATGCATCTTAATCGCCTCGACGAGAGCTACACAATGGTGAAGTCCAAATCATATTTTGACAACATTACCCAAACCGGTCTGACCTGTTTGTGCATACCGGTCAGACCGGTTTGCACTATTGCCAATTTTGGATGTCAACACATGCCCCCCTGTTTCTTGGTAAAGCTTGCGTAGCAAGAAACATTTCTTCAAGCCAAAATTGCACTGAAACAATGACAAGCACTCGCACATCAATCACAACTTGTCTCTAATGATGGAAAATCCTCAATTCTCCATATATTTTGATTCTCATGACGATGAATTCACCATGCTGCTCATACTCCTACATCTTCCATGAGATATGAATCTGAATATATACTACTTCGGCCATGATTGTCTAGAATTTGGCTCAATGTCAATATTGTACTTCAAATGATCATGGATGTACGAACTGACCCAATTACAATGAATAGCAATTGGTCTTTGGTCTTCTATACTCACAACTGAAAATGTATAATAACATCCACCAGCTTCATATCCTTGAATCAAAAAACCTTTAGCCGAAGTAAAAGAACCATAAAGGACCTGCTTGTTAGTGTAAAATATTGCAACCGACCTTATTAATTAATATGCCGCAACCACGACGAAAATGGCCAAGATCAGATTATCATCAAGATCTAACTTATGAAATTTTTGAACAAAACCATCCCCACGCTTGTAGACCATCATGGATGCAAAAAATGACCAAATTGCTTTAAATGTTAATTGGTCTTCGAAACACTTCAACTTGAGAATTGAAGAATGGTAAATTAATCCAATATTACATCCATAAATTATTTTAATCACAAAAAACCGAGAAATCGGTCCAAAGAATGAATATAATAGCCGAATTACTCATGAACTTTTCTTGCTGTATATCGTTCATATACGCCCGGTAGTGATCAATTTGCTGTTGAAGCCGCTCTAAATTTGAATGGTCTGAGCAAACCGGTCTGACCGGTTCCAAATCCGGTCTGACCGATTTTAGGCGACTCATTTGCATGAGCCATTGATTATCACAAACGAAGCCGATTTTTCATCGGTTTTAACATAGAAAGGACAAAACATATTTGTTGCAACTGAATAATTCTTAATCGGACAGACAAGCCCGATAAGCCCATGTGTATCAATAAGATCAAGATCGGTCATAAAAACAATTATCACCATGTACCACTTCTGTCTCATCACCGATCCACTGAATAAGTAATTGATGCAAGGTAGACGGCACACATTGATTTGCATGAATCCAATCGCGTCCAAGAATTAAACTAAAGTTACCTTGCACCTTTGCAATGAAGAAGACTGTATCGAGCGTCTTGCTTCCAATAGCCAATTCAACGGAAGCAATTCCCTTTATATTAATATGATTATCTTCTCCCACACCGGTAATCGTCGCATTTGTCTTGACCAGCTCTTCATCTTTCCCGCCAAGTTCCTTGAAGAGAGTGTAAGGCATGAGATTCACAACAGCCCCTCCATCGACTAGCATCCGTGAAATCGGCTTTCCATTGATATATCCTTTCATATATAAAGCTTCCAAGTGATCAACCGATTCCTTAGGCTTAGAGAACACAACATCATGAGGTCCAGAGTGGAGACAAGCAAATTCTTCCCCTGTCACCACATAGTCATCAGGAACCGAACCAAGTACCACTGATTCGGCTGAATGTCTTCTACCGGCTTCTCCGAAACCGGTCTGACCGGTTGGCGAAACCGGTCTGACCGCTTTAGCTACTGGCTGGCCACTTGACTTGATTCGCCACTCCTTGCCTTGAGGAATCATGTGTTTGTGACTGTTAAGTTTTTCACTTCTCAGCATCTCTGTTTCCTGCTCCCTTTTCTCTTTATTGCGCAAGCGTTGCAACTTTCTTTTCTGCGTATGATTCAAACCCGATGGACACCACCTGGGTTGATAGTACTTTTTTGCAAACTTGCTACTGCTAGCTTCACGATCATCTGTCTTGACAGGTGCTTTATTTGCAACAGCAACCGAATCTCCAATAACAATCGGCTCTTTATCCAAATCTTGCATAATTACTGGAATGTCACCAACTGTCGCAAACCCATCAACTTTAATTTGCTTTGAACCAACTACAGGCTGCACACCCTCCTTCTTCTTCTTGACACGGTATTCTTGCTTAGGAGGAACACGCGGCTTCTGATCAGACCAAAACCGGTCTGACCGGTTTGATGAAACTGGTCTGACCGCTTTGATCACTGGCACCGCACCTGATTGGTAAGAACCCAATTGGTCATGTACTGGAGTCCTGGGATTTTTCCCCATATAATCCTGAGGTGGTTGTGGCATAGGGAAGTATTGCATCCACACCCCTTGATCCCACGTCGGATATTGAGAATTTGATGCGAGAAATACCCATGGCATGGTAGTACACAATTTGTTTGGGGGAAACACAGTAATAACATCACCTTGATGCTTGCTATTCCCTCTTGGAGCTGTAGAATTATTCCGACGTGATGTTGCTTTTGATTTCTTTTTTGTTGGCCGATCAACTTGAACGGCCTTTGTGTACCTGTTCAGGAACTGATCATCCACCTTACAAGTACCCACTTCTGAGCGCCTAGGTTTGAGAGTTCTTGGTCCATCCTGGGACAAACCGGTCTGACCGGTTTGAGAAACTGTTGGCACTCCTTACAGCCTACAGATTGATGTGAACCCACTGGGGTTTGTGCCCGATCTTTCGATGAGAGGCGTGGGGGATAACTCGATTGGAGGAGACGATGTTCACGGCCCGACTACAACCTTTCAAAGACTGCGCCTTAGCGACCGATACACCACCTCCTATGGATGCCGCGATCTTGTGGGAGCGCGTCACCTGACCTGTCCTGCAAGCAATCGAAGAACTAGCAAGAACAAGTATGATACAAGTACTGAATTTACTAGATGGGAATTGAAGTGTCTCAATCTCAAACTCAATCACCAACGAAGTGGGGTTCCGTCGACTCGAAGACGGGCGGCTGGACCAGCACGCGCGCTTACAAGCAAGTAGCAATGGCTAAACTTGATCTAAACAAAACCCAATCTGTTTGTGGTGGCTATGAAGGTATAAAAGAGGGTGGATGACGACCAGGACGAGGTTGGGGTCGTCCTACAACCCTAGGACGCGCCCCTAATGGACCCAACTTGATACACGGCCCATTGGCCGAAAATAAGGTGACGCAGCACCGTGGGCAGAAAAGGTCTCGGTAGTAAATCGATGATTGCGGCCGCATCTGAACAGGTACGAGGGTGAGTCCGGATCCATCTGAAAGTAGACTTGATAAGCTTTCCATCAAGTACTTAAACGCCCAAAACGGAGTCGGGATGAAACCGTGGTGGCCGTCGTAAGTCAGCACTTTCCTGCAGTCCGAATCCAGACTTTCCAAAACGTGTTGGATTTGGTCTCTTTCCTTCCTTAGGCCAATGTGACGTGGTAACCTGATGGGGGACGTGGGAATACTTAGAATTGGTCCCCAATCAACTTCTTTGGTCCTCCATGTCTTCCATATGTGTCTAGCACTCTTTTTAATCCACGTATGTATTTCTGAAAATGAGAATGAACACACATCATGGCGCAGCATCAATTCATCGAATGTACCAACAATAATTGTGATATAGGATTGATTCACCTTTGGTTTACAAGCCATTAATATGGTCGTATCTAAGCCGGTGATGTCCTCATCACAGATAAATCCGCAAGCGGACGGATACCGATGTAGCTTTCACCCGGGAGTATTCCAAGGTATCGATTTGCACGGGGAACGAGAAGTGTACTAATCCTAAACTAAGTTGTCCTAGGTAGATGGAGTGGATGAATGAAATGGATGAGGTGGATGACGACAACAAGGAGAGAAGAGAAGAGGTAGGAGGGTAGAGAGGGTACAGGTCTGGTAAGGGTATTCTACCGATTGACTGAGCAGAGCAGAAGATACAGATAGATACTTGCTTCGGGACTACAGAGCCTCCAACACACAGAAAGGGATGAGAAGGGGTGCCGGTTACCCTGAACCTTGGGTCCTAGGACACCGGAACTAACGTGATGGACTACAAAGACCGAAAGGGCTGTCACCACCTTACGGCTACCACCTCTGTTGCGACGGGCAGAAACTAAGGTTACTGGAAAGTCTAGGAACCACTCCTACACTAGTCAATAACTACTTATCTCCTATAGCAAGATAAGCACCCAAGCTAAGCAACCAGTATACAGTTATACCAATCAACTAAGCATTGAACGAAGAACGAGACAAGTATATAAATGTAAGAACTGTATGCTCAATTAATCAGAGAGAGATACAAGAGTTACCAGACATGACCCGGATGTCACTCGAAGCAGAGCCGCATCCGTAGAGGTACAACGGGAAGAGGGGCCGACACTCCGGCTCCTCTTCGGGACGCTCACCTCTCCTCTCTCCCTATTTCTACTAAGTGCCAGAACCTAGCGACGCCTACTCTTCTTCTTCTCTTGTGTTGTGTTTGATACAAGGTGTATGCCACTGCTTATATAGGTGTCCTAAGGCGGTTTGGAGTGGAGTAACCGCCAAGGGATCCAGGCCGAACCCCTGGATCCACCGCCTTGGCTCTGGACGGCATGGATGCACTCCTGGAGGCGGTTGGTGCATTGGGGGCAGTTCGGCCGAACTGGTGGGTTCGGCCGAACTGGGCTTTCAGCCCAGAACGCCCCCCGTGCACCGCCTCTTGCTCCTAGACCCCTTGGGCTGGCCTCTGGTGCTTGCGTTTGAGTTGATTCGGCCTAGGATGATGTGTCGGTGCTCCGGGATGTGTTGGCGGTCGTCCACGTGTCGTGTGTTGTCATTTGGTTGACGTGGACGGCTCCCGCTGGCCTGTATGGCTAAGGGGGGTAACCGGCCGCACGTGTCGTTCGGCCGAATTGGTCATTTCCGACCCCTAAGCACGTATTTGTAGATATTGTACCTGCATAAGCAACACTCACCAAAACTCGTGGAACTTTATTAGAACTAGAACCTAAGTACATGGAATCTTACATAAAGCCTCTTTTATTCCCGAGTATTGGTGGTCGAAGTTGGGTTGTAACGACCCTCAACAAGCTCCCCCAAGCTTAGCTCTTTGCTCGTCCTCGAGCAAAGATAAAAACTTAGGCTCGGTGGATCAGGAGTTGCTACAATGTCATTTCTTTTGCAGGTAACTTTATAAACAACTAGTACTCAAATTTTACTTGAATCACTTAGCAAAGTATTAATTCACCATTTTACCTATGGGGCTTATAGCAAACTCCTTATCTTGGGCGGTTGAAAGGATGAACAGTTTAACTTAGTTTTATTCCACTCTACTCTTTTCAGGATCCTATCTCGGAGTTTTCACCCCTTTTGTGAAAAGATAAGTTGTTCCTCATTGGTTCACTCAATCGCTCAAGTGTATTTGAATCCTCACCAAAGGCTTTGCCTTCTTTTTATCCTAACATCTAATTTGGCTTTTTGTGTGGCTCAGGGACAAAGGATGAAGGCATAAAAGTATCTTATATTTTGTTAAGTCAAAGACCGGACCTTAGGAGAATCAAATCACACTCTTAGATCGAGAAGTGCAAGTGTGTGAAATATGCAGAGTGGAATATGTGGAGTGGAATTTGGTGGAACTTCATGGAATGATTCTTCCTCTCCTTTATTTATTTTTCGAGAGCATGGGCTATCTTTTATTCCCTTTTTTTTGCCATGCCTTTTTGGCATGCTTTTCTTTTTCTCATATTTTTGCCATGCCACTTGGCATGCTTTTCTTTTTCTTTTTGCATAGCCCATGCCTCTACTTCAAAGATATTTGGAGAGGGAATCAGAGAACATGAAGTTTATTTTTGTGGAATGGATGATGGCATGGTTTTGCTAACTCCCAGTGTAGGAATTGCAAGTGAGAGGTGGAGTGTTTGTGAATCTCGATCTTGAAAGCATGAAAGATCCCTCAAAGGTTACAACAATTTGACAAGGCTCACTAAGATGACAAGCAGCATATGGTAGAAAGTTTAGAAGTAATCCTATCATATGGCTCTGGTAGGAATTTTTGACCAATGAGGAACTTTGTTTTATTTTTGAAAACATAAACATCCGAGATTTTCACCATACTAAGAGCCGAAATAGAATTCAACCGAAGTCTCACTATATCAATCCCCACAACAACCGAGACTTGGAATAAGGCATATGCTCCCACAAGGTTTTCAGGTTCATTTCTACTCATGCCAAATAACTCAAGCATAGTCAGGCAACTAGTTGCAACAAAGTACTAGCAAAATTAGTGACAGAGCAACTATTCATCATTTCCAAAGTGAGAGGCATATGTTTCATTCCATACATGGTTGGGAGTTAATTGGTATTTTCAATTGAATGACCAAAGTGCTGAGTAATTCGGAACATACCTGATGGGGGTCCTCCCCCAAGCTTGGACTCTTCACTGGTAGGGATTCAATCCTTGAAAGGTACTAAGTCAGCTGGTCGGCCTGCTCGTTCTCGTCCTGCTCCTCCACTGTGCCATGCCTGTACTCATGTATCTTTTCGTTAAACAGGGCAATCTCCGGTTGGCTCAAATGCACCAACCGGAGCGACAATTTTATTCTTTCTGCATTCAACTCTGATTTTATTTATTTATCAAGCTAAGGTTGGAAACAAAATGTGTTGGAAGGGAAATAATTAGAGCACCTCCTAAACAATGATTTAAGCAAAGGGAAATTGAATTGGAAAATAAATTGAAACTAATGGTGCTCTAAAAGATACAACTACACGACATCTACTCTATAGATGGATTGTAAAGGTCTAGATGTCATGTGGCTTTGGCGAGCCTCTTGAATTTGGTTGTGAATGCTTGGAAGGGGACATTGTTCTTGTCCATCTGCCAAGGCTCGCCTTCAGTGACCTTCTCATCCCGGTTGCTCAACTTTTGGCTGGTTTGTGCCAGTTCTTTTTCAGGCTCTTCAACCATGGGTTTCTCTTCTCCCTCCTCCATGGCTTTCTTCGTTAACGGACCTGTCATACTCATGGAGAGGGAGCCCTTGGGTGAGGAAAGGTCTTTGGACAAGGATGGCGGCTGGGAAATGTGAACAGTTGGTCGTGTTCGGGAAAGTGCTGGAGGATGGTTTCTGACTTGAGATCAACAAGCAGCTTTCCCAACATTTTCCTAGCGACTTCGAGACAATATGGGATAGAGATAGGATCAAGGGTCCAAAAGGACGCTCAAGGGGCAAAAGAGGGGTCCTTCGGTCGAACCAACATGGTTTGGCCGAATTGTCCGCCCAAACTAGAGTGGTCTAGTTTGCCCAAAGTATTTTTACGGAGTCTATCTCTCTAGTGCACACCCATCTCATTGACGATCTTATTTGCAGAATGTTCTTGATGTGAGTGTTGGATGTTCTGCTTGACCACTAGTTTGGGGGTGAGAAGGTGTGGCTATAAAATGCGGCTCCCCCAACCTTAGATATTTTCGGGAGATGGAGTCAATGAGATGGGAGCCCCTATGACTAGCCCAGAACGCCAAAGCGAGGAAAGATGTTTTTATGGGACATTTGCTTAGCGTGCCCAGTGGCTGCGGATCGATAGGGCTTGGCTTCTACCTAGTTAGAGACGGGATCTACGGCTACCAGAATAAACTCGTAGTTCTCTGAGTTAGGGAAAGGACCCATGGGGTCTACTCCCCTTACATCAAAGATTTCTACTGAAAATTACTGGTGAGTGGCTTTGCGTCTCTTTCCCGTGTTTCTGGCAGTGTGGGCATCTCTTGCTAAATTTCTTAGCATTGCCAGACCTTTGTTTTGAACGCTCTATAGCGACCTTCATAAGGTGCTGCATGATATCTCTCCCAGGTTTTTATATGCCTCAGGTGCAGGTATGCATCGTCTGAGTCCATCTTGTATCCAGAAGAGATACGGGTTATCTCATAGGTGATGTCTGCTCTCATAAACCAATCTTTTCCAATTTCCACCTGATGGGACGTACCCTAACACCATGAAGTCAACTATGGTGGCGTACCATGGCTCTAGTGTTGTGACCTTGAGGAGCGTATCACCCCGTAAGAAAATCGCTGATGGGAAGATCAAACGGGACTTGTACCCGAGACAGATCCAACGGATGAGTCTTGGGTTCGCATCCCTTTTGGTCAAAAGGTACTTCAAAGCAGCATGGTCTAAATAGACTATGACCTTTGCCCCAACTAGGTAGGACCAGGATTTGTCTATAACAAACACAACTGCTAGGAGTTCCTTTTCCGTGGTTGCGTAGTTGAGTTGGGGCCAGTGAGCATAATGCTTCTTGTCCTTGGTTTGGCCCACAGCAGCTCCTACGGCAAAATCGCTCGCATCACACATGATTTCTAGTGGAATGCTCTAGTCGTGGGACTGGATGATGGGAGCGAAACTGAGTGCTTTCTTGAGGGTGTAAAAGAGAACACTTGATCAGAGAAGAGAGGGGTTTCCTTGGCTAAGAGATTGGTCAACGACCGGGCTATTTGAGAGAAATTTTCGATGAAACACCTATAAAGCCCGGTGCGGCCACGGAAACTACGAATCCCCTTTAATCATGGGAGGTGTAGGCAGAGGATCGTATTAGGGAGTATGACAAGGGAAGATGATCGCCTCTGGCTTTAAATCTAGTCTTTCCCCGGTCAAAGATGAATCTCCGTGACAATTGCCTAGCGACCCCAAGATAAGATGAGACAGGGATATGATGTTTATGAAGGTTAGGAGTAATCCCTTTGAAATCTTGGATCGAGTCTCCTGAGACTGATCGATCCTCCTCCAGGACCGTGGAAGTCGGTTGGGGTCCAGGGGGTCTGCCACTGATGGTCACTAGAGTGTATTCGTCCTTAAAGAGAGAAGCGTACTTCAGTCTAGAGGAAAGAGGCTTAGGCTCGATTGGAGGATGAATTTCTTCTTCCTCCATAAGGAATTGGGCATCTTCTTCTAGGAAAGGTTGCTCTGAGTCTATCAAGGATGTTGACATGACCTCCTCTTTAGGATCAGGATCGGGCTCCGCCTCTATAGGTGTGTTCAAGGAATAAGAATAAGAGACTGGAACAAGTTCTTCTCCGATCCTAAGCTCTACTAGCTGATGTGGTGATTTCTCTAGGATTTTTATGATTGGCCTACCAATAAACATGGAATGTGTGGAATCGTTGGGTAGGTCAAAGATATGGAAATCTAGGAAAAGTTCTGGGTCATTAATCTTAACGGGTATGACCCGCAAGATCCCTAAACAGTCGAGGCTCCTTCCCGATGTGAACCGTAGATGTTTTTGAGATGATGACCATTGTTCATCGGGGAGTTGGGCTCGCACCAAGGAGCTAGAGATTATGTTAATTCCGAGGCTCGGGTCATACCCGATTTCTTTGTCCATGCCCATAACTTCACAAAAGATTGTTTGGATTCTGTTGGGCATTTTAACTATCTCGGTCGAGGCTTCCGCCTCGTCTAGCCATTCTCGACTCTTGATGGCAGAGAGACGGCCTAAGTACTCTCTTTGATATTCTAATGCTTCCTTGTCGGGGGGTGGATCTTTTTGCTCTACACATCGTTCCCGTGGGAAACTTATGGCACAGTCGATGTCATCGAATAGATCTTCGTCAAAATCGTAGGGAGTGGTGTAGAGTGGATGATGGTAGTCCAGGCTAGAGTAAGGTTGTGGTTCGAATTGAGCATCGGGTTCTGATGGAATGGAAGAGCTGATAGATTTAGATTGTTGGTGTACAGGCTCTTCAGGTTTAGGCTGCTTCTCTTCTTCATCGGGGAGTTCGTCATAGACTCCAGTGTAGGGAGTGTCGTCCAGGATACGCTCCAGGACTATACTCGCTTCACTGGGAGTCAAATGAAAAAACGACCCTTTTGAAGCAGAGTCCAAGAAAGTGGTGGCTACGGGACAGAGGCCAAGGCTGAAATGTTGGAGAATGATAGGTTCAGATAGGCCTAGGTCTGGTCCGGATGCCAAGATTTGCTTGAAACGAGCCCAGGCAGCTCCTAACGACTCTCCCTCTAATTGCTTAAAGGTAAGAACTTCGATTCGGAGGCTAGCTACCTTGGAGATTGGGAAGAAATTTAGACAGAATTTTTCTCTAAGAGTCTCCCAACTCCCTTCCGTAGTACTGATAGCCAGAGAGTACCATTTCTTCGCTCCTCCCGTTAATGAGAATGGGAATAGCTTCCATTTGAGTGTCTCTTGTGTCATGCCCGCAATGGTCAGGCACGAGCAGAGTTGCTCAAACTCGCGCAAATGCGCGTATGGACTCTCGGCCTTCGTTCCTGAGAACGATTGCTCACGAACCATGGCTATAAAGCCGGGACGTAGCTCATAGCCGGGTGTGGATATGGGATGTGATGAAGGTAGTGGCTCCAAACAATCACCCGTTGGAGCCGAATGTTGACATAAGGTGAGGGTGGAATCCATATGATGGATGATGGTGGGATACACGGACAACTTGGGTTCGGAATCAGAACAGCTACCGTTCCCTGGCAACGGCGCTAGAAAGCTTGTTGGCACTCCTTACGGCCTACAGATAAATCCGCAAGCGGACGGATACCGATGTAGCTTTCACCCGGGAGTATTCCAAGGTATCGATTTCCACGGGGAACGAGAAGTGTACTAATCCTAAACTAAGTTGTCCTAGGTAGATGGAGTGGATGAATGAAATGGATGAGGTGGATGACGACAACAAGGAGAGAAGAGAAGAGAAGAGGTAGGAGGGTAGAGAGGGTACAGGTCTGGTAAGGGTATTCTACTGATTGACTAAGCAGAGCAGAAGATACAGATAGATACTTGCTTCGGGACTACAGAGCCTCCGACACATAGAAAGGGATGAGAAGGGGTGCCGGTTACCCTGAACCTTGGGTCCTAGGACACCGGAACTAACGTGATGGACTACGAAGACCGAAAGGGCTGTCACCACCTTACGGCTACCATCTCCGTTGCGACGGGCAGAAACTAAGGTTACTGGCAAGTCTAGGAACCACTCCTACACTAGTCAATAACTACTTATCTCCTATAGAAAGATAAGCACCCAAGCTAAGCAACCAGTATACAGTTATACCAATCAACTAAGCATTGAAAGAAGAACGAGACAAATATATAAATGTAAGAACTGAATGCTGAATTAATCAGAGAGAGATACAAGAGTTACTAGACATGACCCGGATGTCACTCGAAGCAGAGCCGCATCCATAGAGGTACAGCGGGAAGAGGGGCCGACACTCCGGCTCCTCTCCGGGACGCTCACCTCTCCTCTCTCCCTATTTCTACTGAGTGGCAGAACCTAGCGACGCCTACTCTTCTTCTTCTCTTGTGTTGTGTTTGATACAAGGTGTATGCCACTGCTTATATAGGTGTCCTAAGGCGGTTTGGAGTGGAGTAACCGCCAAGGGATCCAGGGGATATTCCCTGTTGATTCGGGCGAAGAGACCGGGTTCGGCCGAACAGGTCGGTTCGGCCGAACCCCTGGATCCACCGCCTTGGCTCTGGACGGCATGGATGCACTCCCGGAGGCAGTTGGTGCATTGGGGGCGGTTCGGCCGAACTGGTGGGTTCGGCCGAACTGGGCTTTCAGCCCAGAACGCCCCCCGTGCACCGCCTCTTGCTCCTGGACCCCTTGGGCTGGCCTCTGGTGCTTGGGTTTGAGTTGATTCGGCCCAGGATGACGTGTCGGTGCTCCGGGATGTGTTGGTGGTCGTCCACGTGTCGTGTGTTGTCGTTTGGTTGACGTGGACGGCTCCCGCTGGCCTGTACGGCTAAGGGGGGTAACCGGCCGAACGTGTCGTTCGGCCGAATTGGTCATTTCCGACCCCTATAGCACGTATTTGTAGATATTGTACCTGCATAAGCAACACTCACCAAAACTCGTGGAACTTTATTAGAACTAAAACCTAAGTTCATGGAATGTTACATAAAGCCTCTTTTATTCCCGAGTATTGGTGGTCGAAGTTGGGTTGTAATGACCGCCAACAGAAACCGGTCTGACCGGTTTCGCCTGATTAGCAGACCGACCTTCTTTAGGTGAACTCTCTTGCCCCCCGGGCTTAGATGTTTCAATAGTAATCTTCAGAGACTCTTTTCCATCCAAAGTCTTTCCAATCATCACCTTTCTAGCCGAAATTTTGTCATTGACATTATTCGGCCTTGGTTCTCCAATGATCACATATTTCCCTTTGGCTCGTTCGGCTTGCTCCGGCCGAATAAGTATTTTGGGATTATTCAGATTCAAAGTATGAACAAATAGAAGAGCTTCATCAATTTGTGTCTCAGCTAATAACAATCGTCCCTCATTAATGGCCGATTGTATTCGTCGACGGAAAATATTACAATCATTAGTTGCATGTAAAAAAGAAGTATGCCACTTACAATATGCATGCCCTTTCAGGTCCTCCGACGATGGTATAGCATGAGACAATCTAATATTGCCTTTCTTGAGCAGTTCATCAAAAACATGCTCGCATTTGGCAACATCAAAAGTAAATTTCACCTCACCTTGCCGATTTTTTTGCATCGGCTTGAGTGAAGGGCAAGAACATGGTTCGGCGTTTGATGGCCAAACAAATTCAGCAACACAAATTTCTTTACGCTCATCGTCCAAACTATCAGAATTATGATCAACAATATGCACCTTGGACTGATGAGTTTTAACGGGTTCTTTTGTATTTCTTAATCTATATTCTAAATTCATAACTATCATTTGCAAAAAATTAACAGAACTAAAACCTTCTATTTTTTTCTTTCAAATGAGGTTGTAAACCCGCAAAAGCCAAATTATCTAAATCCTTCTCAGAAATTGTCAAACCTAAACATCGGTTCTTAACATCTTTAAATCTTCTAAAATAATCAATGACCAATTCATCACGGCCTTGCGTAACCGATGTCAAATCTGTTATTTTAGCTTCATTCTCTCTATTAAAGAAGTGATCTCAAAATCTATGCTCTAATTGACTCCATGTTTGTATAGAATTCGGAGCGAGCGAAGAGAACCAAGCAAAAGCCTTTCCAGTAAGAGATAATGAGAATAAGCGCACACGCAAAGCCTCGTGAAAGCCCGCAATTCCTAACTGTAGAATGTATTGCCTCACATGATCCCAAGTTGTACAAGTATCAACACCATTAAATTTAGTGAACTCGGGAACACGCCAACCAGCAGGATAGGGAACAAGATCAAATTCCTGAGGATATGGTTTTTGATATAAACATGAATTACCTATACCAATCTCATTAGTTCGACCAGAAGAGGCCGAACTAGGCATTGGTGAGGACAAATGTCTTCCAACCACAGAAACGGCCTGACCAGCTGTGAAACTGGGCAGACCGGTCTAACCGGTTTGCTGGCCGATGGTGCATGTGATGTCTGTCCAGCAAAGAAATTCGCCGGTATGCCCAAATTTGGATCTAGAATATTTTCTAGCACACCTGACGAGCTAAATTTTAAATTATCCGATGGAAAAGAATCATATACAATATTTTTACTCTTTTTCAATGTATTTAATTCATCGGATAAAGAAACAAGCTTATCACCAATAATATTTGCTACTAAAAATTTTTCATCCATCATAAATGATAATTGCTTCATGAAATCAGATGGGTCGTTATTTACCTTGGGAAATCCTTCAACTTGACTATTAGTCACTTTGAAAGATGGCATGACGAATTCTTCGACCCTTCTAACGGAGCCATCACGATCCTTCTTGAAACCCTTCAAGAATTGCGCCTTGAAGTGTTCCATAGCGATCAGGTACTCCTTGCATTCCTCTTCAGTGAGCTCCTCCATCGACGCTGCGATGATGTTGTCGTTGTCGGAATCGGAGATAGAACCCATCTTCTTTGGAGAAAACTAGATCGGTTTTTAAACCAAGATCTTTTTCCCCAGCGGAGTCGCCAAAAAGTATGTTGACGCAAAGATGTGCCAACACACCCGAGAACGCACGAACGCGCAGCACGGCCGTCACAATGGCCAACACCCCGACCTCCCCAGGGCAAACCGGTCAGACCGGTTTCAAGAACCGGTTGGACCGCTTTCAGGCGGGAGATCGTGAAGACCTAGAAACTCGAGCTCGGGAGGGACCCCGTCGGAGCTCAAGCAAGCTAGGGTTGCTCTAGGGTCGGTAGGCCCCCTAGAACGCCCTTGAACGCCGTAGAGACGAGAAAAGAATAGAGGATAGGGTTTGGAAGAGATTAGGGTTTGAGGGATAAAAGTAAAGGACAAATATGTTGGTTCGATTGGGAACACCTCAATCGGCCTTGAGCCTTTATATTTATAGGCTGGGGAAGTCGTACCCCTTCAAGTTCGGTTACAATACGAGATAAAACATAGAGTACTAAACCTACTCGAATTACAGACCCAAACCGGTCTGACCGGTTGGGCAAACCGGTCAGACCGGTTTCCCTCGAGAGCAAATCTTGTCGAAGTCGTGACTCTCTCATCCGGAGTCCAAATTAGGCGTTCCACATATGCATCTTGATCGCCTCGACGAGAGCTACACAATGGTGAAGTCCAAATCGTATTTTAACAACGTTACCCAAACCGGTCCCCGGTCTGACCGGTTTGTGCATACCGGTCAGACCGGTTTGCACTATTGCCAATTTTGGATGTCAACACTTTTTTTCCTAAGACTATTTCTAGGGGTGGGCCACACCTTCACCCGCCCCTAAAAATCATTTTTGAGAGCCGGTGATGCCATCACCCTCTCCTAGAAATTGTCCACCTTTTTAGGGGCGGGTGATGGCATCACCCGCCTAAAAATCTCATTTATAGGAGCGGGTGATGGCATCACCCGCCCCTAAAAATCTCATTTATAGGAGCGAGTGATGGAATTAGCCGCACCTGAAAAATATAGACCATTTATAAGAGCGGTTGCTGCCATTATCCAAGTCTACAAATTAATTTGTAGGTGTAGGTTAATTGCTACAGTGCATATAAAGATTTTTAGGGACGGCTCACATTTTGGTCCGCTTCTAGAAAAAAAAAATGATGCCGCTTCTAAAAATATTTTTTGTTGTAGTGTTAAATAATGCTATATGGATTATTGTCACAAGATTACGAAAAAGGATGCTATATGGATTATTGTCATAAGACTACAAAAAAGGTACACTACATAAAGTAAACCTATAAGTGACTCTGTTCGTTCTCAAATCTCATCTTCAACATTTTGTAATCTTTACATAATATTCTATTTGTTTCCTAGGAAAGAGATCTGACTGTGCTTCTTCCATGTTCCCAAAATATTTGATTGTGGGGATCTTAAGTGCATTGATTTGTACTAAGATCTGAACATCAGGGACACAGTTGTGCGCTTGTTCCAGGCAGGTCAAGGATATGGAGATATATTTTTTTAGCATAAAGATATGGAGATATTTGGTAAGGTGTTTTCTACATGGATTTTTTTAATTCAAGGTGGTCTACTTCACAAGAAAAATGGGACATTGGAGCTTTGCTTTGTTTTCTCATGTTCTATTTAGTATATAACTAAGAGTAAATTAGGCCCACCATACAACAAGTTGTGTGATTGTATCACTTTGGTCCCACAAGTTGCAAACCATGAAAATGGATACACGAACTTGTCGAGTACTCAAGTATGTGTATGCACGGTCAAAAATACACAACATAGTGTATTCTACCATAGTGATAGGCCACATAGACTATAATTTAGGTCACAAGTATTAATTTTTAGGTGGTAGAGAGCTAAAATAAAAAGTAGGTTGAGCAAATTACATATCTATGGTATTTAGGTCACAATGAGCAGATTGTATTTATTAAACTTTCTTAAGCATTGGTGGCATCATGATTTTTCTAATACATGTCTGTATGTTTTCATTTGCTATTTGATTATTTAAATAACTATGCTTGGAGAGTTGTACACTGATTGACACTTTTTAGGGCATATACTAATTTTGTGAACAAGGATGTTGTCACACGTAACTTTGGTTGCCTGTCTCATTGAACAAGAATTTCGGATAAATTTTACTGTGTTAGCTCCATATTTTATTGTACAGAAACATACAAATATCATGACCAAATTTACCAGGTAGATGTATTGTAGGAGTAGCAGATCTTGGGATTAGAAGTCCTCCGCTTCCTCAAATTAATACTTGTGACCCACAATATACTTCCCATGGTTTGCCATCATGACAAAATACGCTATCTAATGTACATGTGACTGTACATGCACAAACTTGACAAGTTTATGCTCCAGTTTGCATGTTTTTCAACATGTTAGATCAAAGTGATACAACAATACAAGTGCAACAATACAAGTGATTGTATAGTGGGTGCAATTTACTCTCTAACTAATAAAGCAAAACTCCTCATGTCTCCTCAAAAAGAAAAAAAAAACTTTTGCTATCTGATCCAGTATTCTCAAAACTTAGACAGTTATCGCTCAACCAAAATTTTAACTAATTCTGGAGAAGAATGACTTAGCTACTCTACTTCTCATAAATTTAAGCTTATCATTTTGAAGGGTCACATTCTTGCAACAGTTAACCATTATTGCTTTTCCTTTGTTTATATTTGTCTGTATGCTTTAGGCTCTATGTTTGCCTTGCTGTATGAAAGAACTGCTGTATGAAAGCACTACTCATGTAAAGAGATATTAGCTGGGCTCTGAATATGCTTCTGCCTTTTCTTTCAAATAGTAAGTATGCCTCCAAGTGTTCAATAATAGTGCAATACTACTGCTGTCATTTGCCCATGTGATTTCTGAAAAATTGCATATAACAAGTGTAGATGCCTATTATGTTTTACGTAGCTGTGGCTGTTACTTACAATGTTGCCTTAACAAGCTAACGTTCAGTTCTTTTTTCACATGCAAGGGCAGAAGAAAAACTGAAAATGGCTCATGTTCAACAAACACAAGTCCACATGTATGTCGTAGTCTAGGTGTATTTTTCACTTTCTGTGAGATGAAATATAGAGAGCTGCATTTGATGTTTATGTGCTGATTATTTAATGAGAAATAATGTTACTTTTATGGATGGTACATATATATAAAGGTTTTTTACTGAAATTAGCTTATATGTGCAATGTATATGTTTGTGTGACTGAGATTGAATATGCGGTGACAATTAAATGATATAATTGGTCTATTGGATTCCATCTTTTTTTCCCTAAAACAGTCATCATAAGTGGTTTGTATTACAAACTGTTTGTGATGAGAGTACCATTACACCGCTTGTGATGGGTGTATCATCACAAACGGTTCACAACGGAGTCATCACACAACACCCCCCCCCCCCCCCGTCCCCAAAATAAAACCATTTGTGATAGGGGTTTAAAACCGGCTGTGATGACCTAGAGTAGTGGATCCATGTCATCAAAGTTAACTTGATATGCAGCACCTTATCAAATTGATGTTACACAAGTGAAAAGAAGAGTGACGGAATCATTGTGATAAAGCCAATTTTCATGACCCACCTATATGAATCATTGCGATAAAGCCAGTTTATAGAATCATCAGCAGACAGTACCCGATATTATATATGGAGCTTTTGGACCGTGACAAAACACATCAGATGCAGCATGAAATTACAGATGGAGGAATTGGAGCCGGAAAATTTGTAGTCTTAAGCCCCGTTTGGCAGAGCTCTCAGGGCTGATTCTCGGGTGAATCCAGGAGGAGCTCTGCCAAACAGTTTTCCAAAGAGAAGTGATTCATGTTGATTCTGTTAAGCGATTCTCTGAAATAAACTAAGAGGCTGGGAGCTGAAGAAAGCAGCTTCTTCTGATTCTGTGAAGTGATTCTTTTTTTACAGGAATCAGCAGGGGAGGCCCCTACCCCTATTTTTTATATGTATATATAAGGCCAATGGCCCAAGGAACAAAGAGGGGATGTTACAAGAGACTACTCAACCAAATGTTTATCAAGTCACCAACGCTCGGTTTGGCCCTGAGGGTAACCGTTTGCAGCTCACGAATGAAAAACTTCCTCCAGTTAGCGAAGGAGAGAGATTCATTATCAAAGATAATCTTGTTTCTATGACACCAGATGGACCAGGAGCCAATGATGAGAACTTCTCTGAAGATAATTGATTGAAACCTCTGTCCAACCTGCAGAATCATTTGTTGAAAACCTAGTGAATAACCTCATTGCATGCCCAGATAAATCCAGCAAGCATCACTGAATGGGCATTGAAAGAATAGATGCCAGAAGTCCTCTTCAAGATTTTCCACACAAAGCACACAAGGGTGTGACTCAAGATGCATATGCTTCCAATGCAACAAATTCCTCGTGTTAAGTTTGTCTTTAAGCAGGAGCCAGAAAAAGAATTTAGGTTTATTCTGAGCTCTTGACTTCCACATCCATTTGAAGAGAGCAGACATAGGAAAGGAGCCTTGTAGACTGTTGTACACTTTCTTACTAAAAAAACCATTGGAACCCCAAATGTAAACCCATTCATCCTTTGAGTTGGCATCCAATTGCAAGTCATCAATACTAGCCTTGAGCTCAATGAGCTGACCAAGAGCTATCTCAGATAGTGGCAAGTGAAACACCCTGCTGTCATCCCATGTCAAGAACTATTTGACAGAGCACCCTCCACTATACTGTCATCCCATGTGAAGTGATTCTCCATCCTGATTTTAATAATTTATACTTGAGAATCAAAGAGAATCGCTTTCCGCAACAGGATCACTTCTCTCAGATAATGAACTCCCAAAGAGAATCGGAATCAGATGAAGCTCTACCAAACATGAGCTTACACCGACGATACACAGAACATTTAGGCAGAAGCAATGGTGGAGGACAACATTGACGGCATAGTAATTACGAAACCTAGAGGAGCACTACAGAGACTGCAAATGATGATGCCTGGAAGACGAGATGTGCCACAATTGGGAAACTCAATGTTGGGTAGCAGTGGGATGATGACGTTGGCTAGATGTGACGTGATGGGATAGTAGGGGCCGCCGATGTCTCATTGAGACAAGATGCCAAAACAGATGGAAACCACAGATAAATATGGTAGTGTGCGAATACGACGAGGAAGAGATTGGATGGGCCATAGAGGTGTGGGTTTCTGGGTTCGGTAAGATGCGAGAACGGTGAAAAAACCAAAGCAAAAAAGGGCAGAAACACTCTCATTCGTCGATTTTTGCACTGTGCCATTTTGTCCAGCAAGATTTTGACGAAAAAGGGACTGAGAGGGTAAGAGCAACTCTAGCAGATCGTTTAAACAAGCCCTTAATCCAAATTTTGAGGGCCAAACAAAAATGTGCTTTCCAGCAAGCCCTCTACTTGACCTCCATATAATGGGATGCCTCCAAATTTATCCCCCTACCCTCTATTCCTGGAGGGTTCTCCAGGGAGCCCTACATTCTTAGGAGTTATTGCTAAAGTTGGAATAGGTTTTGGGGCCCTCAAAAAATAGAGACAACCCCCATTTAATATTTGGAGGGCCCGATGTCGGGGCTATTGTTGGAGTTGCTCTTAAGAGTGGGTTTTTTGGTAGAAAAGCTTTTCAATTATCTAGATTCTTTATATATAGTGGCAAATAAGCTCGTGCGTTTCTATGAGTGAAGGAAACTTCATGACTAAAGGCGCATGGGAGCCATAGACGCTGGAACACAACAAAGGAGAGATCCTCGGTATACGGTGTGCTTGGGAACGGCAGCTGGTCAATGACGGTGGTGCAAGCAAAGCAAGAAAATGAAGGGGTGCATGTGGTGGTACGGGACGACAGGAGAAGACGAGGTATGGTGTTACGCCTAGTTTTAAGGATAAACCGAACACACCCTTTATGCATACCCAGTGTGGGATATGGGTACTACTGGACCCACTACCAGAGGAGATTACCGCAGACCTGGGCCTCACCCTGGGCACAATTACCTGAACCTGAACTCCGAACCCGAATTACCCGGACCCACTACCGAACTACCCAAACCTGAATTACCCTTACATAATTTCGGGTTGGCAGTCAAGAAACCCGAAATCAGTTTGGGATGTTCAGGTTCATACCCCCGGTACCCGAATTCCCGTAGTACCCGAAGTTGAAGGCCCAAGGCCCAGTACGCTAGCTAGCCCAACTTGCAACCTAAAAACTTCCACTGCCGATTGCCCGAGACCCCGACCCAATCCCCACCTGCGCCGCCCGTGAGTCCGTGACCATGAGTATTCCCGATCCCCACTCGCACCGCCGCCCCTAACCCGTTGCCCGGCATTCCCCGTCCACTGTCTGCCCGTCTCAGCGTCCCCAACTCCGCGTGACCCCGTGCTCGTGCAGTCGTGCCCCCAGGCGGCCACAGCTCGTGCTCGCGCCCCCGGGCGGCCAGGCCCCATCCAATCCATGCCAGGGAGCAGTCTGCAAATCGTCGGCCGCCGGCGGCCGCCATCGCCGTCGTCCACATCTCCACGCCTCCATCCTCCAGAGCCTGATAGAGCGAGCAATGACGCACGTAGTTGTGAGCCACGTCTCCACGCCATCTACCCTCCACAGCAAACAGCACTACAAGTCTACAACAACCAGTGGTGGAGGGACGACGGGGGCGAGGAGGACACACCAGCGATTGAAGGATGGCAGCAACCTTAGTAGAAGACTGCACATAATTTCGGATGTTTGGGGTTACCCGAAACCGAACCCAAATTTTCGGGTACCCCATATTTTGGGTTTTTGTTTTTCGGGAGGAGTTCGGGTGTCAATTTCCATTACCCAAAATTTTGGCTACCCGATCTACCCGACCCGATTTTCCCGTATTACACGAACGCCCAGGGTGACCTAGGCCCACGCCTGACAAGGTTGTAGGCCGACCCCTAGGGGGTCCACAAGGAATCCCTGGCTTGCTGGAAAAGTTTGATGAGGGCGAAGCGGATTGTGCTCCATATATCTCAGAGTATCTGTAGAAATCTACTCGGATACGATTTCCGATTGTAATCTTGTAGGTTTAGATTCAAGCCGACTTGTAAACCCTAGCCCGTCTCCCTATATAAGGCAACCTAAGGCAACCCCACGAGGGTAATCCATCCTTTGTAACCACAAAGCATGTCATAGCTTCCCGAAGCTTTGTCGAGCACCAGCAATACAAACAACCACCGACACAGGACGTAGGCTATTATACCTACGGGTACCCCAAACCTGTCTAAATCTTGTTCCCTGTGTCACCTTCAAGCTACTCAACTCGGTGATCCCCCTCTTACAAGTCTACCACTTGGGTATCCCCTAATAGATTGTCGGGTCTTAGATCTGACAGTTGGCGCGCCAAGTAGGGGTGACTGTCGGGTTTTTTCATAGCTAGCTTGATGGCAGATCAATCTCGTGCGAGCGTGGAGGCCAGCCCTAAGCAAATCTTAGATCCGATCTAAGAACCCGCCCAAAGCCACCCAAGGTTATCAAGTCAGATGGCAAGCCGCAAGATCGAAGGATAAAGAAAAGATTACAGTCGGCATTATTTTTGCTACGTACTCACGCGTGCGAGGTAGATGCATCTCGGCGCTAGTTGCATGCATCAGGCGTCATTAAGGCTATTCGATGGAGTTTTGCTACGGCCACACACACACAAAGCAAGTAGAAGAATTCAAGATCTCTGTGAAACATACACATGGGAAGTATACAGATAATTTCTGGGTAATCAAGAACTAGCTCGGACGGGTTGTCCGACTAGTCGGTTTCATTGTCAACTACTTCTCCGGACATGACGACTACTTCAACTCGTCTACTAATCAAGCTAAGTATTTTATTTTATTTTATTTTATTTTTATGGTTTTTATAAATCATCATGTGCGTAGCTTTTTCTCTATGTCCATGGGATAACCACCGACCTGCTCGGTGCACACTAGTCCCCTTTTTCACACAGTTCCGGCTATTGTGCTGTTTTGTTCATGTCATGTACGTCTCGTCTCAACGGTTATTAAAAGTACTTGGATAGCACACGTCTTAATACGTGAAACCTCAATCTTACATGCCGCCTACAACTAAGCCTCTATGAGAGCATTGTAGCCATAGTAAGCTGTCTTCTCCGAGAGCAGTGGTGAGCAAGACTAGGTGTTTAAACGTAATAGGCTAACTACCGGGAGAAATTATGTGGTCTGACAAGATCGACAAGATCGAGACGTGCAAAATCTTATTTTGACGCCGATTAAATTTCTGAGTTATTTTATACCATACTACATAATGTTGTTATGTCCATTTACAGTTCGACGCCAGTGACTGCTCCGCGTGGCTCGCTCGACTCGGCCGTCTCCTAGGATCGAGGGCTAGCGCTCGGCGACCCCTCTACGCGTTTTGCCTGACTCGGCTGGCTCCCTGGCTCGTGGGCTGGCTCCCGGCGACTGCTCTGTGTGGCTCGCCTGATTCAGCAGGTTCCTAGGCTCGGGGGATGGCGCTCGTCAACCGCTCCGCGTGTTTCGCCCAACTCGGCCGGCTACCTTGCTCGTGGGCTGGATCCGGCGACTGCTCCACGTGGCTCGCCCGACTCGGTCAGCTCCTAGGCTCGGGGGCTGGCGCCCGACGACCGCTCCACATGCTTCGCACGACCTCGCGGGCCCCTAGGCTCGGGGGCTGGCGCCCAGCGACCGCTCCGCGCATTTCGCACGACCTCGTCGGCTCCTAGGCTCAGGGGCTGGCGCCCGGCAACCGCTTCACGCGCTACGCCCAATTTGGCCGGCTCCTAGGCTCAGGGGCTGGTGCTTGGCAACCGCTCCGCGCATTTCGCCCGACTCGGCCGGCACCCTGGCTCGTGGGCTGGCTCCCGGCGACCGCTCCGCGTCGCTTGTCGGACTCGACCGGCTCCTAGGCTCTTACGCTGGCGCCTGGCAACCACTCCGCGTGCTTCGCCCTACTTCGCCGGCTCCTAGGCTCGGTCGCTTTCTTAAACCGTTGATTGGAGATTCAGTTATCTCGAACCCAATAGGGCGCCGCCATTTGACTAGGGATGCCCTAGGAATAAGGAAAAAAACAATAGGATGTGATACGATTGCTCTACCTTTTATTCCTTAAAAACTTTGGATTATGCAGTTGTGGGGAATTTTCCTAATTAGCCGAAAGTGGACTTTAAAAATGAGCACAAAGCCCTGCACATAAAAAAAGTACTAAATGGTGAAGTTTGTAATAACGTAGCATACCAGATCAGATTTTCACATTCGCACAAAGTTGTCGATCACAAAAAATTTGGACATGAACGTTACTCCATTGGTACCACACAATCATATAAATAAGGCGGTTGAGGTGGCATATAAATCTATATAGAACGAGCAACGAAATACCCGGAGCTTCCAATCATCTCTGAGTGTAAGCCGGAATACCCGGAGCGGGCGATCGCAAGGCGATCACGCAGGTGTCACCAATGGCGTTTCGGGAAGGTTACTATCGACAGGAACGAAACAGGTTCTTGCATCTCAGGACGTGGCCTCTCATGATTTTATCAGAGAGGATCTCTGCCCTGAGAAAGGCTCGGATGTTCATATGGAAATCAAGGAAAGTACATCTCCCTGCTCCCTGGAAAGTTTGTCGAATGAGTTTGATTGTTCACTTGAGGAGGCCTATCATGAATGTATCATGGCAGGATTTACCCCCGAAGAAGCTAATGAGCATGTCACATTGAAAAAGGATGCACTGTATAATCCTAATCGGGAGAGGGATGAGGTGATAATCGAAAACTTTTGGGACCAAGTTGGCTTCCCGAAAGGAACAAGATGGTGGGAAGATGATCAGACGTTTGATGAAAAATCGGTGCATTCTGATCATAGTCATATGAGCCATAGTGCTAACATCTCCAGTCATGTAGCGAAGCCTAAAGGCTTTGTCATGAAAGCATGGAAGGGTCCATTACCAAAAAGAAAATCACCTCAGATTACTCTCAATGCTTTCCTGCCTAAACAATTGCGAGACAGATTGGAATCCTCTGCGGCCACGCCAACACAGCCGATTAGGCATCCAACCCTGCGGGCCCGTGACTGCGGTCGAGAGCCTTGGTGGGCGGTATACTCAAATCGATTCACCAAAACCACAAAAAACCCTTTCTCCCGATCCAAAACACTGCCGCCGCCTAGGTCTCCTACCGAGAGTACCAGCGCTGCGCAAATTCCATCGGGAAGTGGTGCTGTGCAACATCCCTACGCAGAGGTCGCGGCGGCAATGCCTCAAAATCACCCCAGAGCACCGCAGCATCGCCGACCCATTGGCCGTGCTGACCGAACGGATGGTGGGCGATGGCACGCCAGCCGCGGTCTGGCGGGACGGGGCGATGATCACGGGCGTGGCTTAGGCGACGGCAACGGCAGGGGCTTGGCTGGACGTGGCGACGGCTACGGCCGCGGGCCTGGTGGCTGTGGGCCTGCTGGCCGCGGTGACGGTCACGGCCGCGGCGACGGACATGGCCGCGGGCCTGCTGGTCGCGGTGATCACGGCCGAGGTTCGGCTGGTCGTGGTGATGGCCGGGGAAATGAACATGGTGACCGTGGTGGGAGAGGCCCTGCAGATCGGGGCGACGGGCGTGGTCCAGCAGGACATGGAGATGGTGATGGTCATGAGGGCCAGCATCAGGGACGTGGCGATGGTGTTACCGCAGGCCATGGAGATACCCAACGTGCATGGCAGCCAGTCCGAGGGGGAGCTCCTGTTCAAACTGCTGAAACCAGTGCAATGGGAGAGGCAAGGAATCAACAGAACGGGCAACAAGGGGCTGATCAAACGCTGAAGAAGAAACGGGCCTTCTGCTTCAGATGCAAGTGTAATGGCCATGTTAATGATGAATGTATGGCAGATTTGGATTGCGTCATCTGTAATAAGAAAAATTCGCATCTCTCTGCTAAATGCCCAATCCTCAAGTGGCCAAGAGACATTATGTCCTTTATGGGGTCTGTTAAGAAGGAGCTAGCATTTGTTGAGGTTGCTGAAGTGGACTATAAATTGGAGACACCAGAACAAGCCCCCACGGGATTGGTAATTGCGATTGGACCCCCCATTACGGCTGAAGTGATACAAACAGAAATTGCTAGAATTACAAGAATGGAGTGGGGTTGGGAAGCCTTGCCACATGGCGAGAACTCTTTTCTGGTGGCCTTTCCCAATGAAGAGACTCTGAGAAGCATGGTTGATATCGGGTATCAGCTTAAGAACCATGGTGTCACTATTACAGTCTCGGAATGGCAGAGTGATCAAGATATTGTCTCAGCCTATGAACTAGAAGAAGTGTGGGTGCATATTACCAATGTACCACATAGATACAGGCATTTCCTAGTTTTCTGGGCACTGGGCAAAGAAATTGGAAGCACCAGAGAGGTTGATATGTTAACATACAGGAAGAAGGGAATCATCAGAGTAAAAGTTGCCGTTGTGGATAAAAAATTCTTGCCAACCACCACTGATTTTGTGTTTGGAAATGTTGGTTATAATATTACATTTACACCGGAAGGGAAGGACTTCCAGCCATCAGTTCCACCAGCAGACTCTATTGATTATATGGATCATGATGGATCTGGTGCAGGCAAAGGAGACGGAGGGGATGACACTGAAGCCTCGGCGGCTAAGAAAAGGAGGGGTGATGGTGCGCAAAAAGACTCAACTAGTAGTGAGAAGGATAACCAGTCTGGGAACGAATCAGTGCCCATGCAGTTGGCCCTTACACCGCTAAGGAAAAATAGACCATGCCCACCATGGAAACCTTTGGTGATGATGAAAGAAAGGGAAAAGTTGCCTACTGTAACAATAACCCCACCGAAGGGCGGATTTTCGCAATGACAGTGGCACAAATAAAAGTAAGCGTCTCGTGCGTTTGTCACCTCCTTTACGTTCCAATTTATACAACAGAATCTCACGTTGTGATGTTGGAATTTCAGGTACATCCATGGCGCACGTTGCGACTCAGACTACCACTGACATCAAGGGGGGAGCTGATCAGGGGGCTGTTGGTCAGGACGTTGCTAGCAAGGCCGCCGCCGACCTAGCTGTGGTCGGCCAGGCACAAATGAGGGCTGGCCAATATGCGGCCTGCCAACGCCGGGTTGTGGCCGCTGCCGCCATACAGCCGGCCGAGGATGCTGCCGACCTGACCACTGCGGGCCAGGTCGTGGTCGACCAGGCCGTGACAGGCCAGCCGGCTGCCGACCAGGGTACTGCTACCGATCAGGCTGCCGTTCAGATCAACCAGACCGCGTCCAGATAGAACAAGACTGTGGCCGGCCAGGAAGTTCCGGAGGCTTTCACTGGCGCTACTACTGGCCAGGATGATACCGGGCTGGAAGCGGCTGGCCAGGACGCGGCCGGCCAGGCACAGCGGGCAGCCGGCCAGGCCGCTGCCGGCCAGGAAGATGCGGGGCAAGTTGCGATAGGCATGATAGCAGCCAGCCAGGCCGAACTCGCTGCGGGTGGCCAGGATGGAGCGGGCAACGAGGCAAGACAAGGGGAGACAGTGAAAGGGCTAGCCATCGAGCCGCTGGAATCTCCAACCTTGATTACTGAAGGTGAGGTTTTAAATGAACATATTTCATCCCCAGTACGAAATAATTACCATATAAGCTTCGGTAATCAAAGTATCTCATCCTTACCTTTTTTGGATTCAGAAGGCCCAATAGAGATGTGTCAGACAACTCCGGGAGTTGAGAAACCATTGGGATCAACCAAAACAGGTAAAGATATTGATAATTCAGTTAGTGGATCCATTGTAATTGATGGTAAACGCCGTAGTGCGAGAACTAATAATACATTGTCTGTGGATGGATTACCTATTGCAGACGAGTTGGTGATGGAGAAAGCTATGAAGCGTGCAGCGGCTAGGAACCTAGATGGTGTCCCAGCATCGCAATCTTCGGCATCACCGACGATCTCCAGCGGTGGTAAGATATCGAAACGCACGTGCATCGCTAATTTAAATATAATTGGAGTTTCGTTAGGTCGCAACACGGATGCAATTAATATATCTTACAGTGCGCTTAAGCGAATCCATATTGACAAAACAGTAGTACAACATAAACCTCAGAGTGTAGGAAAATTCAATCAAGAGGATAACCCTTTTGACCATAGTGATGGAGAAGATCATGAGATTAATAACGATCTTCTATCGCACTTGGTGAAGGATCTAACGGACGTGGACCTAGATGATTTGGACTTGGACACAAAGATATGTGATCTCCAGGTATCTGGTCGTAGGACTAAGTCTGCGTCTAAGAAAAATAAAGGCCGGCATAGGCAGCAAAAACAAAACAACAAGAATACTCAATGAAAGGTTTCTACTGGAATAGCAGAGGTCTTTCAGACTTGGCTAAATACCGGTATATTTCAGAAGCAATAAGGGATCACCATCTGGATTTTGTTGCAATTATGGAGACTGGTAAGCAAGACATGTCCCAAGCAAATCTTAATCGGCTATCAGGGGGAGCAGACTTTGCTTGGCATTGTTTGCCACCTAGGGCTCGATCTGGAGGGATACTCTTAGGAATTAATTCCCTAGTACTTGATCTTTCAGTTATCGTGGAAGGGGAATTTTTTGTTAAATTCCATCTGCGAAATAGACAAGATGATTTTAAATGGATACTGATGGTGGTGTACGGCCCGGCTCAGGATGAGTTTAAGACTGCTTTCCTGTCGGAATTAGTGTGAACTTGCCAACAGAACCCATTGCCTGTCTTGATAGGGGGGATTTCAATATAATGAGACACGGTAGAGAAAAGAATAAAAACAATTTTAATCCCAGATGGCCTTTTTTATTCAATGCAGTCATCGATAGTTTCGATCTTTGGGAGATCGAATTGTCAGGTAGACAATTCACCTGGGCTAATTCACTTCCGGATCCGACTTATGAAAAATTGGATAGAGTATTGATGAGTACTGAATGGGAATTTAAATACCCCTTGGTTACGGTTCGAGCTTTAGACCGTGGGATTTCAGATCACGCACCATTGATTCTAGAAATGGGCGACCCAGCCTTTTCTGGTCAGCCTAAGCAGTTCAAGATGGAACTTAGCTGGCTGACTCAAGAGGACTTTAAACAAAAGGTCAGAGAGATTTGGAATCATCCGGTCCAAGGACAAAACTCAGTCCAACATTGGAACAGAAAAATGGGAGCATTAAGAACACATCTCCGGGGTTGGGCTCGCCATCACCATGGAATGTATAAATCTCAAAAAGAGCAATTCTAACATACTGTGACAACGCTTGATACGCAAGCCGAACAGAGAATTTTAACCGAAGGGGAGAGAGAACAGCTGGAAAAGGCTCGTGATGATCTCATAAAGCTCCTGAGAGAGGAGGAACTGAGATTTTATCAACGAGCCAAAGTAAATGAAGTCCTTTTGGGGGATTGTTGGCGGTCGTTACAACCCAACTTCGACCACCAATACTCGGGAATAAAAGAGGCTTTATGTAACATTCCATGTACTTAGGTTTTAGTTCTAATAAAGTTCCACGAGTTTTGGTGAGTGTTGCTTATGTAGGTACAATATCTACAAATACGTGCTATAGGGGTCGGAAATGATCAATTCGGCCGAACGACACGTTCGGTCGGTTACCCCCCTTAGCCATACAGGCCAGCGGGAGCCTTCCACGTCAACCAAACGACAACACACGACACGTGGATGACCGCCAACACATCCCGGAGCACCGACATGTCATCCTGGGCCGAATCAACTCAAACCCAAGAACCAGAGGCCAGCCCAAGGGGTCCAGGAGCAAGAGGCGGTGCACGGGGGGCGTTCTGGGCTGAAAGACCAGTTCGGCTGAACCCACCAGTTCGGCCGAACTGCCCCCAATGCACCAACTGCCTCCAGGAGTGCATCCATGCCGTCCAGAGCCAAGGCGGTGGATCCAGGGGTTCGGCCAAACCGACCTGTTCGGCCGAACCCGGTCTCTTCGCCTGAATCAACAGGGAATATCCCCTGGATCACTTGGCGGTTACTCCACTCCAAACCGCCTTAGGACACCTATATAAGCAGTGGCATACACCTTGTATCAAACACAACACAAGAGTAGAGTGAGCGTTGCCAAGTTCCGCCACTTGTATCAGTAGAATAGGGAGAGAGGAGAGGTGAGCGTCCCGGAGAGGAGCCGGAGTGTCGGCCCCTCTTCCCGCTGTACCTCTACGGATGCGGCTCTGCTTCGAGTGACATCCGGGTCATGTCTGGTAACTCTTGTATCTCTCTCTGATTAATTGAGCATTCAGTTCTTACATTTATATACTTGTCTCGTTCTTCGTTCAATGCTTAGTTGATTGGTATAACTGTATACTGGTTGCTTAGCTTGGGTGCTTATCTTGCTATAGGAGATAAGTAGTTATTGACTAGTGTAGGAGTGGTTCCTAGACTTGCCAGTAACCTTAGTTTCTGCCCGTCGCAACGGAGGTGGTAGCCGTAAGGTGGTGACAGCCCTTTCGGTCTTCGTAGTCCATCATGTTCGTTCCGGTGTCCTAGGACCCAAGGTTCAGGGTAACCGGCATCCCTTCTCATCCCTTTCTGTGTGTCGGAGGCTCTGTAGTCCCGAAGCAAGTATCTATCTGTATCTTCTGCTCTGCTCAGTCAATCGGTAGAATACCCTTACCAAACCTGTACCCTCTCTACCCTCCTACCTCTTCTCTTCTCTCCTTGTTGTCGTCATCCACCTCATCCATTTCATTCATCCACTCCATCTACCTAGGACAACTTAGTTTAGGATTCGTACACTTCTCGTTCCCCGTGGAAATCGATACCTTGGAATACTCCCGGGTGAAAGCTACATCGGTATCCGTCCGCTTGCGGATTTATCTGTAGACCGTAAGGAGTGCCAACAAGCTTTCTGGCGCCGTTGCCGGGGAACGGTAGCTGTTTTGATTCCGAACCCAAGTTGTCTGTGTATCCCATCCACCATCCATATGGATCCCACTCTTACCTTACGCCAACACTCGGCTCCAAAGGGCGCTTGTTTGGAGCCACCACCATCATCACATCCCATATCCACACCCGGCTATGAGCTACGTCCCGGCTTCATAGCCATGGTTCGTGAGCAATCGTTCTCAGGAACGAAGGCCGAGAGTCCATACGCGCATTTGCGCGAGTTTGAGCAACTCTGCTCGTGCCTGACCATTGCAGGCATGACACAAGAGACACTCAAATGGAAGCTATTCATGTTCTCATTAACGGGAGGAGCGAAGAAATGGTACTCTCTGGCTGTCGGTACTATGGAAGGGAGTTGGGAAACTCTCAGAGAGAAATTCTGCCTAAATTTCTTCCCAATTTCCAAGGTAGCCAGCCTCCGAATCGAAGTTCTTACCTTTACACAATTAGAGGGAGAGTCGTTAGGAGCTGCCTGGGCTCGTTTCAAGCAAATCTTGGCATCTGGACCAGCCCTAGGCCTATCTGAACCTATCATTCTCCAACATTTCAGCCTTGGCCTCTGTCCCGTAGCCACCACTTTCTTGGACTCTGCGTCAAAAGGGTCGTTTTTTCATTTGACTCCCAGTGAAGCGAGGATAGTCCTGGAGCGTATCCTGGACGACACTCCCTACACTGGAGTCTATGACGAACTCCCCGATGAAGAAGAGAAGAAGCCTAAACCTAAAGAGCCAGTACAATCCCAATCCAAACCAATTAGCTCTTCCATTCCATCAGAACCCGATGCTCATTTCGAACCACAACCATATTCTAGCCTGGATTATTATCATCCACTCTACACCAATCCCTACGATTTTGATGACGATCTATTCGATAACGTAGGGAGTGCAACAAGTTTCCCATTGGAACAATGTGTAGAGCAAAAGCATCCACCACCCGACAAGGAAGCACTAGAATATCAAAGAGAGTACTTAGGCCGTCTCTCTGCCATCAAGAGTCGGGAATGGCTAGACGAGGCCGAAGCCTCGACCGAGGTTGTCAAAATGCCCAAAAGGATCAGAAGCATATTCTATGAAGTTATGGGCAATGACAGAGAAATCGGGTACGACACAAGCCTCGGAATCAACATAATCTCTAGCTCTTTGGTGCGAGCGCAACTCCCGATGAACCATGGTCATTATCTCAGAAACGTTTAAGGTTCACATCGGGAAGGATCCTCGACTGTTTAGGGATCTTGCGGGTCACACCCGTTAAGATTAACGACCCTGAACTTTTCTTGGATTTCCATATCTTTGACCTACCTGAAAATTTCACTTACTCCATCTTTATTGGTAGGCCAATCATGAAAATCCTAGAAAATTCACCAATAAACCAGCTAGAGCTTAGGATCGGAAAAGAATTTGTCACAGTCTCTTATTCCTATTCCTTGAGTACCCCAATAGAGACAGACCCCGATCCTGATCCAATAGAGGAAGTCATGTCAACAACTCTGGCAGACTTAGAGCAACCTTTCCTAGAAGAAGATGCCCAATTCCTTATGGAGGAAGAAGACATTCATCCTCCAGTCGAGCCTAAGCCTCTTCTCTCTGGATTGAAGTGTGCTTCCCTCTTTAAGGATGAACACACTCCAGTGACCATCAGTGACCAGCTCTCTGACATTGAAACCCAACAGACTTTCACGGTCCTGGAGGAAGATTGGTCAGTCTTTGGACACTCAATCCAAGACTTCAAAGGGATTACTCCTAACCTCCATACTCATCATATCCCTATCTCATCTTACCTTGGGGTCGCTAGGAAAGTGTCACGGAGATTCGTCTTTGATCGGGGAAAGACTAGAATCAAAGCCTGGAGCCATCATCTTCCCTTGTCATACCCTCTAATATGACCCTATGCCTACACCTCCTACGAGTAAAGGGGATTCGTAGCTCCTTTGGCCACACCGGGCTTTATAGGTGTTTCATCAAAAATTTCTCTCTAGTAGCCCGGTCATTGACCACTCTCCCAGCCAAAGAACCCCTCTCGTCTCTAATCAAGAGTGCTATGCTTCCTTGCAAACCCTTAAGAAAGCACTCAGCTTTGCTCCCATCATCCAGCCTCCTGACTGGAGCATCCCGCTAGAAATCCTGTGTGATGTGAGCGATTTTGCCATAGGAGATGTTGTGGGCCAAACCAAGGACAAGAAGCATTATGCTCACTGGCCCCAGCTCAACTACGCAACCACAGAAAAGGAACTCTTAGCAACTATGTTTGTTATAGACAAATTCTGGTCCTACCAAGTTAGGGCAAATGTCATAGTCTATTCCGACCATACTGCTCTGAAGTATCTTTTGACCAACAAGGATGCGAAACCAAGACACACGCTCCTTGAGATCACAACACTAGAGCCGTGGTACACCACCATAGTTGACTTCATGGTGTTAAGGTACGTCCCATCAGGTGAAAATAGGAAAAGATTAGTTTATGAGAGCAGACATCACCTATGGGACAACTCGTATCTCTTCAGGATACAAAATGGACTCAGACGATGCATGCCTGTACCTGAGGCACATAAAACCTGGGAGAGATATCATGGAGCACCTTCTGAAGGACATTATGGAGTGTTCAGAATAAAGGTCTGGCAATATGGAGAAGCTAAGAAACTTAGCAAGTGACGCCCATACTGCCAGGAACACGGGAAAGAGACGCGAAGCCACTCACCAGTAATATTCAGTAGAAATCTTTGATGTAAGGGGAATAGACCCCATGGGTCCTTTCCCTAACTCAGAGAACTACGAGTTTATTCTGGTAGCCGTAGATAGCGTCTCTAACTGGGTAGAAGCCAAGCCCTATCGATCCGCAGTCACTAGGCACGCTAAGCAAATGTCCCATAAAAACATCTTTCCTCGCTTTGGCGTCCTGGGCTAGTCATAGGGGCTCCCATCTCATTGACTCCATCTCCCAAAAATATCTAAGCCTGGGGGAGCCGCATTTTATAGCCACACCTTCTCACCCCCAAACTAGTGGTCAAGCAGAACATCCAACACTCACATCAAGAACATTCTGCAAATAAGATCGTCAATGAGATGGGTGTGCACTAGAGAGATAGACTCCGTAAAAATACTTTGATCAAACTAGACCACTCTAGTTTGGGCGGACAATTCGGCCAAACCATGTTGGTTCGACCGAAGGACCCCTGTTTTGCCCCTTGAGCATCCATTTGGACCCTAGATCCTATCTCTATCCCATCTTGTCTCAGAGTCGCTAGGAAAATGTTGGGAAAGTTGCTTGTCAATCTCGAGTCAGAAACCATCCTCCATTACTTTCCCGAGCACGACCGAGTGTTCACATTTCCTAGTCGCCATTGCCACCCAATCCTTGTCCAAAGAGCTTTCCTCACCCAATGGTTCTCTCTCCATGAGTACGACAAGTCCACCAATGAAGAAAGCCATGGAGGAGGGACAAGAGAAACCCATGGTTAAAGAGCCTGAAAAAGAACTGGCACAAACATGCCAGAAGTTCAGCAACCAAGATGAGAAGGTCACTGAAGGCGATCCTTGGCAGATGGACAAGAACAATGTCCTCTTCCAAGCATTCACAACCAAATTCAAGAGGCTCGCCAAAGCCACATGACATCTAGACCTTTACAATCCATCTATAGAGTAGATGTCGTGTAGTTGTATCTTTTAGAGCACCATTAGTTTCAATTTATTTTCCAATTCAATTTCCCTTTGCTTAAATCATTGTTTAGGAGGTGCTCTAATTATTTCCCTTCCAACACATTTTGTTTCCAACCTTAGCTTGATGAATAAATAAAATCAGAGTTGAATGCAGAAAGAATAAAATTGTCGCTCCGGTTGGTGCATTTGAGCCAACCGGAGATTGCCCTGTTTAACGAAAAGATACATGAGTACAGGCATGGCACAGTGGAGGAGCAGGACGAGAACGAGCAGGCCGACCAGCTGACTCAGTACCTTTCAAGGATTGAATCCCTACCAGTGAAGAGTCCAAGCTTGGGGGAGGACCCCCATCAGGTATGTTCCGAATTACTCAGCACTTTGGTCATTCAATTGAAAATACCAATTAACTCCCAACCATGTATGGAATGAAACATATGCCTCTCACTTTGGAAATGATGAATAGTTGCTCTGTCACTAATTTTGCTAGTACTTTGTTGCAACTAGTTGCTTGACTATGCTTGAGTTATTTGGCATGAGTAGAAATGAACCTGAAAACCTTGTGGGAGCATATGCCTTATTCCAAGTCTAGGTTGTTGTGGGGATTGATATAGTGAGACTTCGGTTGAATTCTATTTCGGCTCTTAGTATGGTGAAAATCTCGGATGTTTATGTTTTCAAAAATAAAACAAAGTTCCTCATTGGTCAAAAAATCCTACCAGAGCCATATGATAGGATTAGTTCTAAACTTTCTACCATATGCTGCTTGTCATCTTAGTGAGCCTTGTCAAATTGTTGTAACCTTTGAGGGATCTTTCATGCTTTCAAGATCGAGATTCACAAACACTCCACCTCTCACTTGCAATTCCTACACTGGGAGTTAGCAAAACCATGCCATCATCCATTCCACAAAAGTAAACTTCATGTTCTCTGATTCCCTCTCCAAATATCTTTGAAGTAGAGGCATGGGCTAAGCAAAAAGAAAAAGAAAAGCATGCCAAGTGGCATGGCAAAAATATGAGAAAAAGAAAAGCATGCCAAAAAGGCATGGCAAAAAAAAAGGGAATAAAAGATAGTCCATGCTCTCGAAAAATAAATAAAGGAGAGGAAGAATCATTCCATGAAGTTCCACCAAATTCCACTCCACATATTCCACTCCGCATATTTCACACACTTGCACTTCTCGATCTAAGAGTGTGATTTGATTCTCCTAAGGTCCGGTCTTTGACTTAGCAAAATATAAGATGCTTGTATGCCTTCATCCTTTGTCCCTGAGCCACACAAAAAGCCAAATTAGATGTTAGGATAAAAAGAAGGCAAATCCTTTGGTGAGGATTCAAATACACTTGAGCGATTGAGTGAACCAATGAGGAACAACTTATCTTTTCACAAAAGGGGTGAAAACTCCGAGATAGGATCCTGAAAAGAGTAGAGTGGAATAAAACTAAGTTAAACTGTTCATCCTTTCAACCGCCCAAGATAAGGAGTTTGCTATAAGCCCCATAGGTAAAATGGTGAATTAATACTTTGCTAAGTGATTCAAGTAAATTTTGAGTACTAGTTGTTTATAAAGTTACCTGCAAGAGAAATGACATTGTAGCAACTCCTGATCCACCGAGCCTAAGTTTTTATCTTTGCTCGAGGACGAGCAAAGAGCTAAGCTTGGGGGAGCTTGTTGGCGGTCGTTACAACCCAACTTCGACCACCAATACTCGGGAATAAAAGAGGCTTTATGTAACATTCCATGTACTTAGGTTTTAGTTCTAATAAAGTTCCACGAGTTTTGGTGAGTGTTGCTTATGCAGGTACAATATCTACAAATACGTGCTATAGGGGTCGGAAATGACCAATTCGGCCGAACGACACGTTCGAAAGGTTACCCCCCTTAGCCATACAGGCCAGCGGGAGCCGTCCACGTCAACCAAACGACAACACACGACACGTGGACGACCGCCAACACATCCCGGAGCACCGACACGTCATCCTGGGCCGAATCAACTCAAACCCAAGCACCAGAGGCCAGCCCAAGGGGTCCAGGAGCAAGAGGCGGTGCACGGGGGGCGTTCTGGGCTGAAAGCCCAGTTCGGCCGAACCCACCAGTTCGGCCGAACCGCCCCCAATGCACCAACCGCCTCCAGGAGTGCATCCATGCCATTCAGAGCCAAGGCGGTGGATCTAGGGGTTCGGCCGAACCGACCTGTTCGGCCGAACCCGGTCTCTTCGCCCGAATCAACAGGGAATATCCCCTGGATCCCTTAGCGGTTACTCCACTCCAAACCGCCTTAGGACACCTATATAAGCAGTGGCATACACCTTGTATCAAACACAACACAAGAGTAGAGTGAGCGTTGCCAAGTTCCGCCACTTGTATCAGTAGAATAGGGAGAGAGGAGAGGTGAGCGTCCCGGAGAGGAGCCGGAGTGTCGGCCCCTCTTCCCGATGTACCTCTACGGATGCGGCTCTGCTTCGAGTGACATCCGGGTCATGTCTGGTAACTCTTGTATCTCTCTCTGATTAATAGAGCATTCAGTTCTTACATTTATATACTTGTCTCGTTCTTCGTTCAATGCTTAGTTGATTGGTATAACTGTATACTGGTTGCTTAGCTTGGGTGCTTATCTTGCTATAGGAGATAAGTAGTTATTGACTAGTGTAGGAGTGGTTCCTAGACTTGCTAGTAACCTTAGTTTCTGCCCGTCGCAATGGAGGTGGTAGCCGTAAGGTGGTGACAGCCCTTTCGGTCTTCGTAGTCCATCACGTTAGTTCTGGTGTCCTAGGACCCAAGGTTCAGGGTAACCGGCACCCCTTCTCATCCCTTTCTGTGTGTCGGAGGCTCTGTAGTCCCGAAGCAAGTATCTATCTGTATCTTCTGCTCTGCTCAGTCAATCGGTAGAATACTCTTACCAGACCTGTACCCTCTCTACCCTCCTACCTCTTCTCTTCTCTCCTTGTTGTCGTCATCCACCTCATCCATTTCATTCATCCACTCCATCTACCTAGGACAACTTAGTTTAGGATTAGTACACTTCTCGTTCCCCGTGGAAATCGATACCTTGGAATACTCCCGGGTGAAAGCTACATCGGTATCCGTCCGCTTGCGGATTTATCTGTAGGCCGTAAGGAGTGCCAACAGGGATAATAATACTAAGTATTTTCAGATAGTGGCAAATGGCAAACATCGGAAGAAATGGATATTTTCATTGGACCACGAAGGAGATAGAATAGAAGGACAGCAACATCTTAAAGAGTACATTACCCAATTTTACAAAGGTCTATTTGATCCTCCGGAAGAAAGTCACTTTAGCCTGGATGAGAGAATTGAGGATATTTCACAAGTGACTCAGCTGGAAAACGATTTTCTCACGGCCCCTTTTACTGAAAAGGAGGTTCGAGAAGCAATTTTTAGTATGGAACATAATAAAGCACCAGGACCGGATGGTTTCCCAGCTGAGTTCTATCAGCATTTTTGGGAAACAATCAAAGGGGACTTGATGAATATGTTCCATGAGCTACACTCCGGAGAACTCCCGCTGTTCAGCCTCAATTTTGGAGTCATAACTTTGATACCCAAAGTTAAAGAGGCTAATAAAATACAGCAATATAGGCCTATCTACTTACTGAACGTCAGTTTCAAAATTTTTACGAAGGTGGCAACAATCAGAATTAACTCAGTAGCAGGATAATATTATCAGTCCTACTCAAACAGCCTTCATGAGAGGCAAGAACATTATAGAAGGGGTAGTAATCCTACATGAGACAGTACACGAACTGCACAGAAGAAACCAAAATGGAATTATATTCAAAATTGATTTTGAGAAGGCTTATGATAAGGTCAAATGGGATTTTCTGACACAGACGCTCCGGTTAAAAGGTTTTTCCTCTAAATGGATTGAGTGGATTAAATCTTTTATTTTGGATGGAAGTGTCGCGATTAATGTCAATGATGAAATAGGTCCATTCTTCCAGACAAAAAAAGGACTCAGACAAGGAGATCCACTATCACCCATCCTTTTTAACATAGTCGCAGACATGCTCACACTCCTAATTAATAGAGCTAAAACAAATGATCAGATACAAGGTGTGGTGCCCCACTTGATTGATGGCGGCCTTTCCATACTACAGTATACTGACGATACAATTTTGTTCTTAGATCACAACCTGGAACATGCTCAAAACATGAAAAATATTCTTTGTGCATTTGAGCAGTTATCGGGACTCAAAATAAATTTTCACAAGAGTGAAATATATTGCTTTGGTGAGGCTAAGAACTTTGAAGACCAATATAAAGAACTGTTCGGTTGTAACCCTGGAACTTTCCCAGTCAAATACCTAGGAATTCCTATACATTTTCGGAAATTGGTTAATAATGACTGGTTGAGGATCCAGGAACAATTTGAGAGTCGCCTCAGCAGTTGGAAAGGGAGAAACCTTTCATACGGAGGACGACTAACTTTAATCAATTCAGTTCTTAGCAGTCTACCGATGTATATGATGTCTTTCTTCCAAATCCCAAAAGGGGTTCGTAAGAAGTTGGACTACTACCGGTCTAGATTCTTTTGGCAAAGTGATGAGCATAAGAGAAAATACAGACTTGCTAGATGGAGTATCCTGTGTCTTCCACGGCACCAAGGAGGTCTAGGGATACATAACCTGGAACTCAAGAACATGGCCTTACTCAGTAAGTGGCTGTATCGTCTGCTTACAACGGATGGTACCTGGCAACAGATCCTTCGCAACAAATATCTCGGGACCAAACCTCTAGTTCAGGTCCAATGGAAAAGCGGGGACTCACACTTTTGGGCTGGGCTTATGAAGGTTAAAAATGATTTCCTGAAGTTTGGTACCTTCACTATCAAGGATGGGTCTCAGATAAGATTCTGGGAGGATAAATGGTTAGGCAACAGGCCTCTTCGTGATCAATATCCTCAATTATATAACATCATTAGGAAAAAGCAGGATACGGTGGCAGAAGTACTTAGTACAGAGATTCCCAATATATCCTGGCGGAGAGATCTGATTGGACCTAAATTGGTAATGTGGAATAATTTAGTAGCAAGACTGGCAAATATAAACCTCACTGTCGAAGATGATGAATTTAAATGGAATTTGGACCCGACAGGTGTTTTCTCTGTGAAAACACATTATTTGGCCCTGATTTACCAAAATGTACCGAACACAAATAAAAAATTATGGAAATCAAAACTCCCTTTAAAGGTTAAAATTTTTTTATGGTTTTTAAAGAGAGGGGTTATTCTCACTAAGGATAATCTAGCCAAACGAAATTGGAATGGCAGTACACAGTGTGTCTTCTGTCATGAAAATGAGTCAATTCAGCATCTATTCCTTGAATATAGATTCACACGTATGGTATGGGCTTCAGTCTATGTGGCATGGGGACTTCCTAAACCAGCTAGTGTATCTAATATGTTCAATGGTTGGCTGAATTTAGTTCCACAAAAAATTAAACCTCTGGTATTTGTAGGCGCGGCAGCCTTATGTTGGGCAGTCTGGCGACGCAGAAATGCAGTGGTTTTTTATAACAAATCTCCAATTTTTTTGCAGGTTATCTTCACAACGTCGCATTGGCTCCGCACATGGTCTATCCTTCAACGGCCTTCATCGCGGGACAGTCTTGTAGCGGCGTCGCAATGCTTGGTCCAAGTGGCCAAGGCTATTTTTGCCCGAGCGTTTGGGTGGCAGTCTAGTCTTAGGATTGGCAGCTCTTAGAGTCCGGAGGTCGAGAAAAACTCTTATTTTTGGCCGTGTGTCGTTTGACAGAGGCCGGGATCTTTTTCAGGCGGGTGTATCATCTCGATGTATCTAACTGAAAATTAATAAAGCATCCCTTTTCCAAAAAAAAGGCCCAAAAGGGAAGAAAGGGAGAAGGATTAATGGAGACTACTCAGCCAAGTATCCAGCAAAATTTTGACCGAAGGCTTGGCCCTAAGGGTTACCTTCTTTAGTTCCTCTACGAAAATCAACAACCTCCACTAGGCAAAAGTGTCACCATCAAAGATGATGGAGTTACCATGGCACCAGAGCTTCCAACATGCTGCTATCACTATCTCTCTGAAGATAATTTGACTAAAAGCTCTCCTCGCTTGTATGATCATTTGGAGGGGTTGTTGGCTCAAGTCCCAATCAATGCTTAAGTAAATCCAAATGGCTTGGCTGAATGGGCACTCAAAGAACAGATGCGATCTAGTTTCTTCAACATTCTCAATGCGTAGAACACAGCAATAACTCTGAAGATGCATGTTCTTTCGACGAAGTAGATTCCTCAGGTTGAGACGATCTCTGAGAAAGAGTCAAAAGAAAAATGTGTGGAGGCAGGGATTGTTCCACAAAGGCTTTTGTATGCTTTCTTGCTAGTGAATTCCTCTGTACCCCAAATGTAGGTCCAGATGTCAATTGTCATGCAGATGCTCATCAAATGCTAACTGATCTATGAGGAACTAAACTTCAGTTAGTTGGCTAGAAGCCTGTTGTGAAAGAGGCAGCCAGAAATTGGCACTTGCTTCATGAGCTAGAAACTTGCTAACTAGAATACTCGGCTTCTTTGCAAAGGAATGAAGCTGCGGGAATCTCCACTTTAATACCCCTAGGTTCCACAGGTCATTCCAGAATGAGACAGCGTCTCCCTTGAGAATATTGCAGTTTGAAATCATGAAGAAATTTTCATATAGGGACATGATGTCTCTTCACCAGAAGGATCCAATATTTTTCCTTTCATGTTGGGGCCTGTCTGTTCTGTACATGCATTTCCAAGTAAGCTAGACCCATAGAAGATCAATTTTGTTGTAGAATTTGTAGAGGTTTTTGAGCAATAAGGTTGTATTCTGCGTCCTCAAATTAATAATGCCCAGACCCCCTTCTTCCTTACTTCGACAGGCATATTTCCAGGCAACTAGACATCCATCTTTTTTTGATAGGTCACCACCATTCCACAGCACATGCTTTCTGTACTTAATAATTTGATTAATGATCTCCACTGGAAGTTTCAGGGAATAGAGGTAGAAGGTGGGAATACTTGAGTAGATAGAGTTAACCAACACTAATCTCCCTGCATAAGAGAGCATTTTTGTGATCCCCATCAAATGCTTCTCCATCCTTGTCAGGATAGGCATGAATTCCTGGACTGAGGGTCGTGTAGTACCAGGTGGCAAGCCTAAATAGGTGAATGGCATCTGACCTAGCTGATAGCCCAAAGTGTCGGTGAGATCTGTCCATCTGTCTTCCTGGACATTGATGGGCGCCATGAAGGATTTAGCAAAATTGACTTTAAGTCCTGTTGAGACTGCAAAGGTTTCTAGGATGCCCTTAAGGTTTCTCAGCTCATCTGTGTTTGCAGGCATATGTTGGTACTATATTTAGAACTATCTAGATCTTAATTTTTTCATGTTGTTTTTTTACTGGAGTCGGTAGGGGAAGCCCCTACCTATTTTTTTAATTTTCTTTATTCCAAACCCAGTTAATTCGCTCCCACAGGGAGTCGAACCTGGGTCTGCAGGGTGCTACTCAGGTGCTCTAACCACTAAGCTAGAGACCCTTTCACATTTTTTCATGTTGTTAGTGTTTCGTCGCTCATAGCCATGACCTTTACTTATTTAAATTATTATTTTGGTCAATCTCCTAGTCTAATATATCACAAAATGATAACATCAATAGATAATGCATGTGTATGCAAGCGTTAAAACACTAAAGAAATGAGAAATAAGATACAAATAACTCCATGTACATCACAATAGATAGATTATATTTTTGAAAAAGAATGTACTAGTCTTGTATTTTTCCAATGTAAAATGAATCAGTTATGCATTTTTAGAGATCAAACTGAATTTTATTATTTTTATAAAATACACATATTGGCAACACAGCCTTTGAGAACATCTGGAGGGTCAAATTCATCAGGTTTCTATAATTTGATGGTCAAAATGATGCCAAGTTTTTAAATTCAATGGCCAAAATAAAACTTTCATAATAGTTCAATGTTAAAAGTTAGACTTCTTCTTTTAAAATTTATGCAAGTATAATTTATTTTATTTGTGACTTACTTTATCATCAAATATACTTTGAGTATGGCTTATTATTTCATATATTTGTACTAAATAATTGAATAAAATGAATATTTAAATATTGTGAGAAACAATCAACATTGAATAATAATTTGGAATAGAGGAGATATATGCGTCATGCTTGTTAGTGTTCACTCCTATCTAAATGGCAAGTAATTCCAAATATTGTGATGTGAAAATAGCATTGCAGAGAACAACTACATTGTGCGCTACAGCACTACAAAACCTTGGAGTTGTTGCTTTTGTCTTGGATTTTTTTTGACCCTAGGAAGAATGCATGTGACATTTAATAGAAAATAAAACTGCATGACACTCCAAAAGATCAAGCTACGCTAATAGGAATAAGGAATGTCGAAATCAAAAATCAAATCGGATTAGGAATGTTATAGCGTGGGCTGGTCCCGTGGGCACACAAGACGGGCAAGTTTTTTGGTGGGTGAAAAAAGTAGCCTTCAAACGGTGGAAACACTCTAGAAAGTACTCTTTTTCATTTGAGATTTCAAATTCATCAGCGCACTTAACCCCACGGATCTGATATATGGATCCTCTACGAGGGGTGGGTAGAAAAATTCTAGGTGAAAATTATTTGCAATTATAATAGATCCTTATAGTATAAATTATGTGTAAAATAATTGGGATATCAACGTTATATGATTATATGATTAAAGAGTAAAAAAACACCCATGGACCTTATTGCTACTATCTAGATCCTTACACTTTTAATGTACAAATTTGGGTCACTAAGCTTGGGGAAATGCCACTTGAGTTTCAAATCATCTTAATAACACAAACTTTGAATCTGTCACGCAAACACGATAACTACGAGAGACATCTCCATGCAAGAATGACACATCTATAGTTATTTGCTAATTATGATGGTGTAGCTCTCGATCAAATGCTTTTAACAAGCTTATGGACCTGGCGAAAGCGCCTTTAGCCGAGTGGTTAGAGTAATTGAATAGTATCCAGCAGGCCTAAATTGTGGAAGAGAATTAAACGGATCTTAGATAAAAAAAATATAAAAATAGATAGAGGCTTCCCGTCGACTTCAGTCAAAACAAACTTATGGAACTGGATGGCATTTTATAAATGATATTTTGAGACAAATTTAAGAACCGATAGTGCATGTACTCCATGTAAATATTAATGAATAAATGTAATTTGCAACAAAGTCTAAAAGTAAAGTGAGTCTGTAGCAAGGCTTTACATTATCATCTCTTTAAGGTCGCACCCCGGTCAATCGAACCCTACTCGACCCCAACACGGTTTTCCCACAACCGCGTGTGGCGACTCATCCTATCCGACGGTCCACACGCAGTTGGAGATTTGCGCCGTGCCGCGGCTCGCCCCGCACCCCACCCCACGCCGCCACTGCAACTCGACCGCGCCTCTCCCCGCCCGCTTCGCCGTCCGCCACAACGCCCGCAACGAGGAAGAAGAGCAACTCACGCCGTCGCTGCCGCACACGAGATCCCCCGCCGAGATGTGTGTTGCCGACATGTGTGTTGTCGCCGTCGCACATGCCGTCGAGATGCCGCCGCAACGGCGGAGGAGGCGGCGAGTCGCGTCGGCACATATTGCGGCGGCACGGCGATGGCACAGAGCTGCGGCATGTCGGCGGCGACGGTTCGGCAATGGCGGGGGCGGCATGTTGTGGCGGCATCTCGGCGGTGGGCGGCGCGGGCGTAGCGGCCGCGCGGGCGGAGCGGCCGCGCGGGCGGAGTGGCCGAGGCGGGGCGAGCGAGTCGCGGACGTAGGCACAGGCGAAGGCATAAGTGTGATGTGGGCATGAATCTTAAAGCGGCATTAGATGAGATAATGTGTGGCACCACGTAGGATTGTGGAGTTGCCCATACTCGACCCAACAACCATCGTCTCGCACTAGCACCCACACCAACCCCCATCGCGCCCGCGCCGCGCCACCAGAACGGCAGAACCCCTCGGCGCGCGCATTCCGTCGAAAACCTCGCCCGCACTCGCACCCACTACCACCAAAGCACCACCACCACCACACATGTGCACACGCGCCCTCCTCCTGTCCACCACCGCTATATATCCCCGCGCGCCCTCCTCCCTCCACCGCTCCCCACCCCGACCTCTCCTCCGTCTCCGCACTCGCCCCCTCCTCGCCGCCACTGCTCCCGTCTCCCCCTCCCCGGCCGCCGCCATGGACCCCGTCGCCACATGGGGACTGACCCCGCTCGCTGGCGCCGACCCGGATATCTACGACCTCCTGGAGCGCGAGAAGCGGCGCCAGCGGCGCGGCATCGAGCTCATCGCCTCCGAGAACTTCACCTCCTTCGCCGTCATGGAGGCGCTCGGCTCCGCGCTCACCAACAAGTACTCCGAGGGCATGCCCGGCGCCCGATACTACGGCGGCAATGACGTCATCGACGAGATCGAGAACCTCTGCCGCTCCCGCGCTCTCGCCGCCTTCCGCCTCGACCCGGCCGCCTGGGGCGTTAACGTGCAACCCTACTCGGGCTCCCCCGCCAACTTCGCCGCCTACACCGCCCTTCTCAACCCGCACGACCGGATCATGGGCCTCGACCTCCCCTCCGGCGGACACCTCACCCACGGGTACTACACCTCCGGCGGGAAGAAGATTTCCGCCACCTCGATCTACTTCGAGAGTCTGCCGTACAAGGTGAGCGCCGCCACCGGGTACATCGACTACGAGAAGCTCGAGGAGAAGGCCCTCGACTTCCGCCCAAAGCTCATCATCTGCGGTGGCAGCGCGTACCCGAGGGACTGGGACTACGCCAGGCTCAAGGCCGTCGCCGATAAGGTCGGGGCGCTGCTGCTCTGCGACATGGCCCACATCAGCGGGCTCGTCGCCGCACAGGTATAATAATCACTGATAAATTGTTCCCGTTGAAATGGCAATTAGTTGGATCTGAGAGATGTGGTAGTTTGGGTTCTAATTGGGATCAATCTTATCTAGGCAATCAATTCTGACGGTCGTTGTTTGAAATGATGGCTTATTTAATCTTATATATATTAGATCCTGAGTGTTTACTGTTTGAGGAATTTTTGTATGGATGCTTGCTATCTGTTGTGTTGTGGCTTGTTTTTTTGTCTAAATATATTCCTTCGGTGGTAGACCTGATATTCCATCTGTTTTCATGTTTTGGAGTATTGTCAATGGATATGATCCTGCTTTAGTGGAATTGCACTCAGATACTCACCAAACCAACTGAAATCATTGCAGGAGTCCTCAATGGTTTCTACTTTCTTACAGCTATATATTAGAGAACTAACATAGCTGTGCTTGTGCAAATTACAAAGTGCGCCCTTGTGCAAATTAAAAAGTGTGCCTTGTGCATATTACTGCTATTCATATTCGGGCTCATGCAATTCCGCATGTTTGATGTCGCATTCATGCCTTTTGGTCTACTTTTGTTATTCAGTAATCATGCATATATATAGGCTAGGCACAGTGGAATCTCACAAACAATCTGGTGTAATCTGAGGCACACATATTTCTAATTCATTGTACCTAAGGGCTCCTTGCTTTAATGTATTAGACTTAGCTACTGTACTGTTTGAAGGCTATAATACAGAAGGTGGTATTATTTGCCTAACCCTTGCATAGCATCTTTCTTTGAGTACTGGAGGAGACCTTAAGAAATTATTCACTACAAATTGCTTGGTTAGCTGAACAATATGTGTTCTAAAAACAAATCTCATCATTTGCCTTCCTCCATTTCAGGAAGCCGCAAATCCTTTTGAGTATTGTGATGTGGTTACCACTACCACACACAAGTCTCTCCGTGGGCCAAGGGCTGGCATGATCTTCTACAGGAAAGGCCCTAAGGCCCCCAAGAAGGGCCAGCCTGAGGGTGCTGTGTATGACTATGAAGACAAGATCAACTTTGCAGTGTTCCCATCTCTGCAAGGTGGCCCTCACAACCACCAGATTGCTGCACTTGCCGTTGCTCTGCAGCAAACTATGACACCTGGCTTCAAGGCCTACGCAAAACAAGTGAAGGCGAATGCTGTTGCCATTGGAAACTATCTCATGAGCAAGGGCTACAAGATGGTGACTGATGGAACTGAGAACCACCTTGTTCTCTGGGATCTCCGCCCTCTTGGCTTGACTGGTATCCAAATTAGCAATCTAATGGGAATTCATTTTCTAGATGATACATTTCAATTTGTTCTAATGTTGGCTTATGTCTGCAGGAAACAAGGTTGAAAAGCTCTGTGACCTTTGCCACATCACATTGAACAAGAATGCTGTCTTCGGGGACAGCAGTGCATTGTCTCCTGGTGGTGTTCGCATTGGTTAGTATCATTTAAATTGATCATTATATTTACAACATTGTTATTCACATGGCAGTTTGTAAAATTGGGGTGGTTGATTTGGTAGCCTCTCTTAGGTGTGTTTGACCCTAGTGCGCCCATGGTTGGCAGGCCAAAATTTGGCTACTTTGACCAACTTTGGCCACCATTTTGGTTATGTGCCAAAATTTGGCTTGGCAACAGTCTCATTTTGCCACCTAGTTCATTTTGGTGGTTGGTAGGTCAAAATCTTGGCCACCAAATAGACCATGATTCTGGCATTCCAAAATTTGATTTGGCCTTCTCTAGATAGCAAATTTCTTCCTAAACTAAACAGCCCCAAAATTATTTCTCGAAGTGGTAAACTTTCAATATTTTTGGACATTTTCCCGTGAGCATAAGACGCCTGATTCACATGCCCTCTTTTGCAAGTGACATATCTTTAATTCTGCATTACAACACTGGTAACCCATTTCCAAAATCCGTATGGAGGGTTTGGCACTTGTGCCTTTTTTGGGTCCTTGTTCCATGTGAAGGGAGGGTGATTACTCCCAATGAACCATTCAATCTCTTTAATTGTCGCAGGTGGATTATTTGGCTACATTTGACTTGACACACATTTTCCTACACAAAAGGGTAGCTCTTGCAAATCTTAATGAGTTAGTTGTCAAGATCCAAATCCAAACCTTGCTTTGTTGGCGTCATTCTTCAGCTAATGCTTTAACCTGAAAGTGCACGTTAACACTTGACACAGTTAAGAACTATACTCGAAAACAATGCCATACAATAAAATACTGAACCCCATTCTTCAGTTTAGAACATTTGTTTATATGCTGATATTACAAGTATACAACTTTACTGGAATTCTTAAACTATATTTTTCATGCATACTTTTGGTATTGCTTTCAGGTGCCCCCGCTATGACCTCAAGGGGTCTGGTGGAGAAAGACTTTGAGCAGATCGGCGAGTTCCTCCACCAGGCAGTGACCATCTGCCTGAACATCCAGAAGGAGCGTGGCAAGCTCCTCAAGGACTTCAACAAGGGCCTGGTGAACAACAAGGACATTGAGGACCTCAGGGCTGAGGTGGAGAAGTTTGCAAACTCGTTCGACATGCCTGGATTCACGCTCGAGAGCATGAAGTACAAGGAGTAGATGCCTCGTCTGTGCGGTGGCAAGGCCTTCCTGTACATTAGTGCGCCACGGCGCCACGCTCACGATGATGATGATGATGATGCCTTACGGATTTTGTCTACCCCGCAAGCAGGATAGGCTCATAAGCGCCCCCTGCTTCTCATTTTTTTTCAGGTTTCCTTCCTATAGGAGTTGTTTCGCTGGGAATCATAAGGGAATGTGTATCAGGTGTTTGCCAATAATAATTCGGGGGTTTCTGCTCTCCCTTGCTCTCATCCATTCGTTCTGCCTTCATATCCTGTTGCCATCGCCGGCGATGGCCGATTGGTTACCGTGGTGTTGGTTGCTGGATTCCATGGTTCATGGATGAATTACGTTTTGGGAAATCCTTGCGCTGGAGGCGTGCACACTGCACAGAACTTGACATAAAAGAGAGCAGTATTGTGAATGAACCGAATGGACCTTTTGGCGCGCTTTAATGAATTGTACCGCTTGGCTCTGGTGGGTGCGGCTCCGTTTCTGCTGGATGGCACGTTCGGCGTGCCGTACGCCGGCCGCGTCTCTGCTGCTGCTCGGCGGCTTATTGTACGGTGATCTCCATCGCGCGGTTGGTGCAGGTGGCATCGTCCACCGGACCAGAGCCCATAATGGCGATGCGTCGGTGCTCACTGCAAGATCTCATTCCGGAGTCATTACCATCCACAGGTCATGGCTGGGATCGTGACCGTAGGGTGGTAAAAAGGCCTTTTTTAACGATCTGCTGCCTCAATATAAGACCGAACTAAAATATTACAGTTTTTTAGCTAAAATTATACTACTAATTTTTTAACTAAAATTAAATAGGATCAGGTTAGATTATGAAGTAGACGTAGCTACATATGGACTAAAATTAAATTCTTTTCCACTCCGACGTGTGGATGACAAGAGAGGCTCGGTGAAACGTCCGTGTAGTGCATCCATAAAATAAATAAGCAAGTTCAAAGATCCAGATTGAAACCTACGCTTTCTACGACAGATGTCAAAACTCGCAGTAAGCAGGAGCTATTGGCAAACAAGGTTCAATGGCGAGAACACTGGCCAAAATGTGGGCATGCACAAGAATATCAACCTACAGTCACATATAGTTGACCTAAATTTCGTAGTACCGGCTGCACACAACAGTGTCAATTTCTTGTCAGGGGGGGCCGGACCTAATAACTGGGTGTGGTCTCAGGCATTTGGAAAAATAATTTTTAAAAAATTAACGGAAAACCCCGCAGCTTGCTTGTCAGTGCCTCCATGTGACCTCTGGATGAGGAAAGCAATGGGTGGCTGAGTACAGCGCAGCATTTTCAGCCCCAGCTATACTGAAAGGCACGGCGCTGACATTTCCTGAGGTGGTTCATTCAGCACAGCACATTGGGAAAATGAACTCATGCTTTTACTCTACCGAAATTTCCCGTTACACCCACATATTTCTACCGAAATCATATATACAAAACTGCAACGTCACATATTTCCCCCACCAGACAATCTGACATTGCCGCTTGCCTTGTTCAGTAAACCTAGTGGAGGTGAACGAAGCGGTAAAAAGAGGGAGAAAAATAGCAGCATATTCTTACACATATTATCTCCCTTTTTTGTTTTTCCTTTTAGCATTGTTCATCATCATCTTGCAGTGGGACTCCATGAGACTGCCGTAGGCTCCTCCGTGTAGCCCCAATCTAATCTCACGTAGTTACATTACATATATGAAGTCATGAACACATTCACCTCCACAATAGGAGAAAAAGATTTGAGGTGGGGAGAAACCCAAGGGCATCCTCAAACATGAAACTCATCCATTAATCCTTCCATACTACACTTGCTAATAATATTCCAGCAGAGGAAGGACCAACAAGAGAGAGAATTACACGAAATACCGAAATAATTAGCAACATATTGCAGTTGCAGGAGCCCTCTCCCTCCCCCTTGCAAAGTTGCAAGCAAGAGTTCGTCTATCTAGGGACCTGCGTCCCTGCACCTTGTGATGCTCTCGCAGCCTCGGGTGTAGGGGTTGGCGGTGGTCGAGATCCTGCAGTTGTAGTACGGCACCCCGGTCCTGGAGCACGGCACCACGTCGCCCCTCAGCGCGTCGTAGCTGATGTACCGCCGGCCAGTTGCCTCCCACAGAAGCCGCCGGTGCGCTTCCGAGTCCATCTCCAGCTCTGCCTCCATGCCCAGGCCGACGCAGTGGCCTCCCCTCCCATGGAGGGCGAGCAGCACCAGAAGCAGGAGTGACGCTGCCGCCCATGCCCTGGAGAGCAAGATCAGCTTGGTGGCTGCCGGCATTGTGGGAGTCTGGGAGATGGACTGAGATCTCTCTCTCTCTCTCTCTCTCTCTCTCTCTCTCTCTCTCTCTCTCTCCTGTGTGAGGTAGCGGAGGAAATCAGGAGGAGGGTGACCTTAAATGCAGTGCCGGACAGCCAGTTGTAGGCAACTGCCGCTGTGTCCTGCACTCCTGCATCGATGGAGGAAATATCAGGAGGTTCCTATATTTACAATGGCTGAAATATCAAGAACATGCAAATGCTTGGGACAGTATTTTCTCTAGTGCTAATCCTTCATTTAACAGTATTTTAAAGTTTCATGTAGACCATTAGGTAATGCATTTTTTTGCTAGAACTTTTAATCCAGACTAGAGAGACAGGGACGCCTTAGCCAATCTCAGTGGAGATTTTGTTAGGAGTTTAATGAAATTAAATGGGTTGATGTGACATAGGAGAGAGAAGCAAGAGTTTCATGGGACGTGAGAGGAGTTTCATCATCATTAAACTCTTTTACCACAGTTAAACTCTTTTACCACAGTTAACTAATTTTTGATCTAGATAATGAAACTGTGCACTGAGAGTGACCTTAGAGATGACTTTGTGATAGACAAGTGATGAGTTTGAATTTGCACCCCTGTGAGGCTGTGATCATGGGTCATGATGAGTTTTTGGCAGCTCGTGGTTAGATGTCAAGTTGCCTGCCTGGATGTAGCAAAAGCTTTGGATGCCTTTGTGCTAGAGTGTTGGATCCTCGTGACTACAGTTTAGTTCCGTCTTATCAAATGTAACCATGCTAATTAAAAATATTGAATATAAGTTAACAAAAAACCTATTACATAAATAAATGCTAATTTGGGAGACCAATTTATTAAATCTAATTAGTCCATAATTTAACAATGTAGTGCTACAGTACAAACTAATGATGAATTAGTTAGCCTTAATAAATTTATCTCATAAACTAACCCTCATTTATGTAATTTATTTTATAATTAATCTATTTTAAATTACATGCAAAAATCCAATATGACTGGACTTAAATCCAAACATGCAACAATCCGGGATTTTTACTATCTAGCCCTGTGAAATTATGTCAGGTGACATCATCGTTGACAGGTTGATGCTTTTGAAATCTAAATCATGGTGATTTACATGCCAAAGGCAACATAGAAAATAGAGGGCATGACTTTAGGTCAAAATCTTTGTACTAACAATGATTTGTATCTAGGCAAGCCCCCCGAATAAAGAAAACTTGAGATGATATATATACATACAAATTAGCTAGTCGTATATATGTACAAGGCTCCAGGAAAAACTTCTGCAGCAGCTGACATCTACAAGGCTGTTGGAGCTTTCTGCAGCGCTTTCTTCAGCTATCCGACAACTTAAAAATCTCGTCCACATAATCCTCGACATCCCAAAGGAAGGAACCAAAAGCAATGGCTTCAAGCAGTAGTCTTTTCAGGGACGAAGGATCAAGTATAACTGCTTCATCATTCTCTTGGGACAGTTCCATGTTCTCTCCGAAAAGAGCCCAGCTGTGCCTCTCGATAAGGTTAGCAGCTTCATAAGAGCGCAGCTTCGCACAAAGCTGCAAGGTTTTTGGGTCAAAGCCCATCATGTAACCCTTCAGGTCATGTGGGTTCACGACTGAACTTGGTTTCGAAGAAGATGACACCTCCCCGGAGCCACCAATGGCCTCTTCCTGCTCTTGTTTATTTGTAAATTGAGCATTTAGAAATTGAATTGGAGGAAGTTCTTCTGAGCGAGTGAGAGTCAGCTCCAAACGATGCCTGATGCTGACCGATTTCAGGAAGTATCCATACATTATTGAAGCAGAATATATACGACCAAATTGCAGTCTTTTAATGCGAAGGATTGAGCGATTGATCTTGGGACCATTTCTGTGCACCCATCTGATAATGCTGGTCAAGTGTTCCCTAATTAGTTCTAGTACCTCAGGTCCATGAATGGATTCAAGATCTGTCTCCCTTGGTGGCCATAACTGCAATCTTCTGTTGCTGATGAGTTTCGACAAATTTGGAACCATTGGAACTTCAATCTTGAAAAACTTATAAACAATCAGCATATACATGATATCCTCAATAGCTGTTTGACACTCTTGCTCCTTCAGCTCAGCAATTCTCCTATTTGTCAATGTTCCAGCAAACTAATTAGTTATCGAAAACAAAGTACAGGACAAAAGGCTAACGGACCAACTGATTTATTAAATACACTAGGAAGGATTTTCAGATTCTAGCAATGTTTGCCATATCAGGGCACCGCTTGATATGATCCTCAATGAATTATTGTGAGCTAAATTCCATGGATTCTCACAATGATACTTCGAAGAAACATATAACACACACAATGTCAGCTACGTTGCCTCAATCATATATGGCTCCACAATCCACACCCTTCATTTAGTCTACAACTGTAGATACATGAAAGTCTACAATTTTGTAAGTTATTCACATGAAAGACAAGTAGGCAGCACGTTGTCAACTTGATTCAGTTTCTTCTCTTCCTTAACTTTCAGTAACATGATCTTGATCAGAATATGTGTCTCAGTTCCAACATAAAGCACCCAAAATCCCAAATGGTATAACCTTGTGTTTCCCTACCTCTATTTTAAGCATTTATCTGAAATTCTGAATAGTTGCTAATGGTGCCACACTATTCCTCAAAAGATAAGTAGCATGCAGATGGAGGGTTTATCTAACAATAATTATTCATAAATGAATAAGCAATACAAGATCAAGAACCCATTCAAATGAAAAGTGACAAGTTCTTAGAAGGGTATCATTGTTTATTGTCAAAACAACTATTGATGGTATGCATAGAATGATAACCAAAAATGAAATATGGAAACACAATTCCTGTCTCCTGAGATTATGTGTTTCCTATACCACTTAAATCAGAAAGCAAGTACCAACCTGTGAAGGCAGTCCTCTTTAGAACCAATACTATGTTCCCAGCGGTTCAAGGTGTCTTCTCTTTGGTTGGACAATTCTTGAAGTTGCTTTGCCGCTGCAGCTAGAAAAATGTGTGGAAGGTTCTTCAACAGACCACACAAGAAACTCCCTTCCCATGTTTCAGGCTCAAGTGGTGCATCCACACTTTCAAATGCAGAATCATCAGGCTTTGCACCAGCTACTGTACTCAATAACTTCTTAGTTGCGGATTTGGATCTCCAATTCAACATATTCCCCTGCATTTTAAAGTTGATGAGGAATTTCATGCTACTACATGCAGATTCCAAATAGAATGGCTCAACCCAAACTACAGTGCAAGAGATAAACCCAAACTACTGTGGAAGAGATAAAGCAGTTTAATGTTTATACATACTAGTATGCAACATTATGGTAAAACCTAATTTGTCTTTTGAAATCAATTCTCATCTATAAAATGAAGTGTTATTGGGATTGCAATTCCCAAACTTCATTTCATCGCACATGCTATATCTATTCTTAGAACAACTATATCAATCATGCACACATAAAAAAAAAGAAAAGAACAGTCATTACAACACTTCAATTGAAAAAAAAAAGCTTCTACTGTGTTTCAAATAAAACAGGTGAAGAGCTTCTACTGTGTTCAAATGACTTAGTTTAGGGGGCACTGTCATTTAGGCTATACCAGAGTATCGCCTTGACACCTTATTTAGGTAAAGGCTGGCAATAGGCACTGGGCGTCTGAGCATAGCATGCTTGGTGCTTCAATTCACACCCCAACATTTATGCAGTTACATAAATATGTTATTGTCAATTCCAATATCCTAATGAAATGACTTAGCTACAATTACGGGTACATGTGTTACAATTATAATACAAGTACAACAAGATCATTATATGTATCTACTATATACATATATAATTCGAGCATGAAGTCAACCCCAAGTAAAAGTCCATCAACCAATTGCCTTTCCAAAATAAAGTGGAGTAGTTGTAATTTGCAAGATAAACTATAAAAGCATCTAATTCAAGTAATTTCGATCTCAAAAAAGAAGAGAGGAAGCAATCCCACTCCTAATTGGCTATATTTAAACCTACCTTGAAACATTTTCCAGGCTTAAAAACCCCTAATATCTAACAAACGCACCACGTGTGCAAACTATCCTAACACAACGTTCCCAAGCCTCAACGAAGCATCATCCCATCCTGACTCCACGCAAATTCATTAAAACCCCTTCCAATTTTCAGCGCCTAAATAATATAAAAGAAAAGAAAAAAGGGGGCAAGTTCAAGAACCTGCAGCTGCCAGCAGGGGTAGTAGCGGAACGCCGCCGCCGATGCGCGACTGGTGCCTCGCCTGACCTTTGGCCGGAGGTCCGCGGACACTACGGCCGCCGCGGCGCGTGGGCGGAGGGCGGCCATGCCGGGACTGGGGAGATGGGGCGAGCAGGTGGTGGGCAGGTGAGGAGGGGTAGGAGTTGGATAACGTCGGGGGTAGTCAGCGAGGTGCAGTGCGGGGGTGCGCCTGCGCCCGCGTCAAACCACGAGCGGCTGCCGTGCTCCGCGAGTGGGGAGCGGAAGAGTGGGGTGTGGCACGTGGCGGCGAGTGCTTGGCTGCCGCACGATAAGGGAATCTCACATCGTCGGATTTATATTTTCTTTTAGAATTTTTTAAACAAAATTTTCAGGTGAATATTTTAAGTACAAACATTAAGGTAATTACATATCAATATTTTTTTACAAACAATATTATACATGATTAGATAAAATTTGAAAGTAAAAACACTGAGATGATTGTATGACAATATTTTACAGATAAGGAATGAAGTTAAAAGTTAGTGTCAAATACAGAACGAAAAAAATTGAGGGCCAAGAAAGTAACTGATTTTTATTTTAGGGTCAAATAAGAAATTTACTGATAATATTACATATCGAATCTCAGTCACCATTCTTAACAAACATGCGGAGAGAGGCAAACATGCAGAGAGATGAAGATAAGGATAAAGCCCATGCATTTGGCATTTGGAGCAAGAAGGGACAGATTGTAGAAAGAGAAAGAGATAATGTTCTACCTCGTACCTGGGAAGTTATATTGTCATTAATATTTTTAATAGAAATTAAATACACTGTCTAAAATCTTAGTCTATGGCGAGTATATTTGCTATTTTTTTTAGAATTATACAGTACAACGCAGACGCTCACACACGCATGCACACTCACCCCTATAAATACAGGTACGTAAACCCTACCCATATGAACCTCTGAAGGACTGAGCACCCGGCAGATCTGGAGATTTTTGGAGTCATCAATGGCACCTCGTTGTAGACGGGAACGCCGCTTACCACTTAAGCATAGCGTCAGTAAATCCTGGGAAAATTTCAGGAAAAGGTGCTAGTTGAACGCTAAAGAAGAGTTAACATCCAACTGTCGTAGCAGTTCGAACTGCAATTTACTTTGCATTTATTTGCACAGAAGTACGGTATAATGGAAATGGAGGCAATATGTTTCTAAGGAGCAGCGTCAGAGCTGGAAGGTAGCTTATTATTATTGACCGCAAAGTGGACCGCATGGGAGGTGGGCTCAGCCTTCACACTTTGTCATCCCATGCACGTGGTAGCTTATTGTTATTGACCACAAAGTGGACCGCAAGGGAGGTGGGCTCAGCCTTCACACTTTGCCATCCCATGCACGTGCTGATCCTAAATGTGCAATACCTAAGCGACCAATTTTAGATACAGAATCAATCACAATTATGTTTTAAGTTTCATGTTTGAAACGAGACTTGGCTAAGCGTATGAAAAATCTCGGTCGTTCGAGCCATAGGTAAAAGTGGGCCCTATCTACTAGCGTATCCATCCTATCCCAACTATGAGTCCAATTCAATCCAAACCTTGTGTCCTTAGAATTCGATGACTCATGAGCCCCATGTGCCCCCTCTCTTCATTAATGTCCCACCTACCCCAAGACACAATCTTCAATCCTCCTTCTTTAGTCCTTTGCACTAGCCAGGGAGATCTAGGATTGTGGGACGTGGGGGAGAGATATTCTTATACAATGTGTGCACCGATACCGCCAAAAGAGGAAGTGGAGGCAATAGAAGAGGAGCTGAGGTGAACTGTCGAATTTCGCCAGGGAGGGGGGGAGACGAGGGCAAGGTCAAGGTGGCTGTGGTGGGAGGCCAAGGTCAAGGCTAACGATGATGGGACATAAGAGAGTTAGGGTTAGAGATTTGTGGTTGTTGGGATGGACCCAAGCCTAGCGTCCTTAGAGGGATGGCTTTGGTTAGTGGCGAACTCGATGGAGGAAGCAGGTTATGGGCGAGGAAGAAGGTTATGGGCGTTAGAGGTCAAGCGGCGACGGTACCAATGGCCGTGCAATGAAGGACATCTATCTGTTGTGATAGGCGACCGGGTGATAAATCCAATTCGCTTCAGTTGCTACTACTGCTATTGATGCACATGCGTCAGATAAGGTACATGCAACGGTTAGAAACAACGACAATTCCGTAGATGTGAGCGTGCCACCAATCACAATGAGGGCCATAAGAGAAGTGGAATGTTAATGGCATTTCTAACGAACCAAAAAAAGAGAAACGGAAAAAGAAAACCCGTTCTAGGCCCCACCCATCATCCTCTCCCTTCCCTCTCTCCTGCTCCCCACGCCCGATCGTGTCATCTCCTCGCGCAGAGATTGGGCACCACAACAGGACGACGCCCCTCCATCCCGCGCCTCTCTCCTCGCCTCACCCTCTCCTATATAACAAGGCTGTCGGCTCCCCCAAACCCTAGCCACCCTCCAGAGCTCGCCGTCGTCGCTTGTTCTCTCTCTCTCTGACGAGCCCCCGCCGCCATTCTTCGCGCCCTCACGTGTTCCTGAGCCTCCTTCACCATTGCTGGTCCTCACCCCTTCCCCTTCATCACCATGTAGGCCCGCCGCCGTCGCCGCCCCTTCGCCGGCTGTCGTCGTCGTCGGTCGCCTCCCTCGATGCCTTGTCTCGCCATCGTCGTTGCCGAGTAAGCACGTTGCCCTTCTGTGCGTCCCATGCTCGCCCCTCGCCGCCCTCCATGGCCGACACCACTTTCGCTTCGCCGCACCACGCACATGGATTTGACCGGCGCCTCTTCGCGCGTCCTGTGGGCCATCATCACTCGTGGGCTGTTGCTAGGCCTAATATGGGCCTTGGGCCTAATGGTTTGTTGTGTTGTTTATGTGTTGTTGTGCTTGTGTGTGTGTGTGTGTGATTATTTATTTTAGAAATTTTAGAAAAATGTGTAGATCTCCAAAAATGATGAAACTTGTTTAGTTGGATTACTGTCATGATGATCTATGTTTGGAAATTACAAGTTCACATGTTTTTGTTGTATCTTTTCAATTTTGTGTTTATTTCTCCTATGGATGAAAAATGGATATTGAATTTCATTTTGCTCAAAAAATTGTAAATCTAACTTTGATAGCTTTGCTATCATGTGCTCTGACTAGACCCATGGATCAAGTTTATAGTTTGTTCATTTTCACCACTGTTTTAGCTGCATCTACTTTTCATTTGCATCATTCCTAATACATTAATGCATTCATACATTTTAGAGAGCGAGACACTGGAGACCTGGAGTATGCAACTGTTGAGCCTGAAGCCGTTGAGGAAGTTTTTGTTGAACGCGAAGATAACCAATGCAAGCCGCTAAGCATCTTTCAAACCCTCTTTGTTTGTGGCCTGTTGGGAGAGGGTTGGTATGAGTAAATCTGGTGTCATGCTGATAAAAAGAGTACACCCTTACAAGGTTAAATCAATTCGAATTGCCGTGCTCTCGATTTTGAGCAAGCTCAAGTCCATAAAATCTTTGATATGTTACTGTTTGTTTATGTTACATGTTCCTAAGTTCATGCTCTATGTTTACAAGTTGATGTTCATGATAAATCACTAAACTTAAGGTGGGTTTGAGCAAGTTTAATAAAATATGCTAGATGTCCATAGAATGTTATATCACTTGATTATGGTAAAAAAATCAGGCTAGGTGAGTTAGTCTTTTGTAAAATTTACTTAACCTTAAAGCCTTATTTTCTTACTATATCCATATGCATGATCCTTGATTTTATATTGTTGCGTAAGTCTTGCGAGTACTTTTTTGTACTCATGGTGTTATGGTTACCAAAGTTGCAGGTGATCCGGAAGTGGTGTTTGGCTATTTCTATCCTGTCGACCCTAATGTTGGCGACGAGTAGTCAGAGCGGCCAATGCTTGCACCAATGGTATTCTTGGGCAACAACACCATTGATTACCTCCTTTCCGCTGTGTTTTTATGTTCTTTATGAGAGATCGATGTTGGGAAACGTTCACTAAACTCATGGTACTCTCTTATCGTTGTTGGAGGGCCCAGACTTTATATTGGAGCCCTTTCATTTAAATTTCAGATTTGGAACAATTCATGTATGAACATGTAAGTCTAATTGCTGAACCTATTTGATGTCTAAAATTTGCTCTCTATGACTCTTATTGTAATGTATCTTTGTATACGGTATGTGCGCTCGATCTTGGGCATGTTGTGAAGCACATTCCAGGACTACCAGATTTGTTTTTGCTTTAAGTGAATTGGGATCGGTTACATGTCCTTTAGATGTGGGTTAACACGTGACGAGTCGAAAGACGAACACGTATTATCGTATCTTCTTAAAACGTTTGATAGTTCATTTAAATCTAGTGTAAATTGGACGGTTCTTTACAAGCGGTAATGTATAGGAGTTATCTGTCAATCATAATTTTATTGAAGTGCCTGGTACGTACTGTCTCATTTCATTTTTTTTTTCATTATTCATGTGCTTGTTAAGTACTCCATTCATTTTTTTATTGCTGTCTTCTTGGTGTTTTGAGCTGCTTAATATGCGCATTGAAGGCTAAAACGTTCTTCAATACAGAGTTAGGAAAGTTCTCAGCGAATTAATAAGAGTTATTATATACCGATATACCATAAAAAGGTATGAAATGGGACTATTCTTTTATAGAAATCATATGAAATGGGACAATCCTAAACTCCACGACGGGCGCCTGTCCGGATCCTATTCCAACTATGCCTTCGCTCCATGTGCGTCCACTGTGCCGCATCGGACGGCTGCTAGAGCCCCCGTGTGCCCCAGCTCCTCTATTTAATATCCCCACCCACCCCACGCCGCAATCCCCAATCCGGCTCTCCTAATCTCTAGCCCTTCCTGCCCTCGCGCGCCGCAGCTCGAAAGCTAGGGTTTCGCCACCGATCCGATCCGACGAGTCCACCCTCCCCACCCCGATCGATGGCGGCCGAGGGCGACAAGAAGATGATCACGCTCAAGAGCTCCGACGGCGAGGAGTTCGAGGTCGAGGAGGCGGTCGCGATGGAGTCGCAGACCATCCGCCACATGATCGAGGACGACTGCGCCGACAACGGCATACCGCTCCCCAACGTCAACTCGAAGATCCTATCTAAGGTTATCGAGTACTGCAACAAGCACGTCCACGCCGCAGCCGCCGCTGCCGCCGCCTCCAAGGCCGGCTCCGACGACGCCGGGGCCGCCGCCGCCAACAGCACCGCCGCATCCGGCGAGGACCTCAAGAACTGGGACGCCGACTTCGTCAAGGTTGACCAGGCCACTCTCTTCGACCTCATCTTGGTAAAGGGCCCGTCTCCCCCCTTATCTCTCCCCGTTCTCTATGCGTATGTGATGAAATCAGATCTGGGATTGGTTAGGGTTCAGATGTATTCATATAGATCTGTACTGTTTCGTTTGTGGTTTACCTGTGCGCTGGTTGCGGGGATTAGGTTGTTGCGGTCACTCGATTGCAGATTGTTAGTTAATTGGATTTGGATTGTCGAATGTATTACTGTGTCCTATCGAAAAGCCCCTTTTGTAAAGATTACATTTGAAAGGAAAAATCTTTGGGGGCTTGGTAGTTTACTAGTTTGATGATATTGTTTCTTCTATGATTTTACCATCTGGACATATATTCGTTGATGTCTACTTTTAGTTGTTGTTGGCGGGTCACTGCATTGCTTTAGTTATCTTTGCCCTATCATTTTTGTAGATTCTTGATGACAGTGATACTTCTAATTGTTCACTCAAGGTTTCATGCTCTAGATATTATTGTTATTGGCACCATAACAGATATGTTTGTTTGTGACGCATGACATTGGCTTTTGTCTGTCACCCCTTGCATATGTGGTTGTTTAGATACACTTTTAATTGTGTGGTTATAGGTTTTCATAGTTTATTCGATGTCTGATTTGCTGGATTTGTTCAAAAGTTTGTTTTGACAGTTTGCAGTGTAATTGTCCTGTGCTGTCTCAAGCAGTTGAGTTAATTTACTAAATATGTACTGTATTGCAAGTTTATGGTTAATGCTGCTGTGTTGTCAACATTTACATGTTCGTAAACAATCTCATGATGCAGGTTTTCAAAGTACTTTCTTTTGTTGGTAAAGTTATGTTTGAAATATTCACCTTGCATGTCTGCTACAGTTGTCATTTTGATTATTTGTAGTTTCCTTGGATCAATTGGCTTGTTGCTGAAATCCTTACGAACTTGCGGATAAAAATTTTCTTGATTAGTATGTCTTTATATAATGATTTTGGTGCATGCAACAGTTGTGATCTCATCAGCTTATTTGTGTCATGATTCTGAGTAGTTTGTCTAATTGATGTATGTTGTTTGTGCCTGTTCTTAAATAAACATGCCTGTCTACTTTGTATTTTTAGGATTAACGTGCCTCTATATTCTTGTTGTTGATGAGGTGGCTTCCTGGTTTCTCATCCCATTAACGTGCCTCTGTATTCTTGTTGGAGTTGATGAGATAATGTTTATTTTCTGTAGTGCTTTCCTGGTTTGTCATCCTTGTTTGTTTTGTTTTATTCTTGCACAGGCTGCAAACTATCTCAACATCAAGGGGCTGCTGGACCTAACCTGCCAGACTGTTGCTGACATGATCAAGGGCAAGACTCCTGAGGAGATACGCAAGACGTTCAACATCAAGAATGACTTCACTCCTGAGGAGGAAGAGGAGATCCGCAGGGAGAACCAGTGGGCCTTTGAGTAGAGAGCCGCTCAAGTCGTATCTATTACCTCGCAATGCTCTTCTTTTATGTGTCATCGTAATGGTTGTAAGTATTTTGGGAGTCCCAATGGGGTTGGTTTGCGAACAACTGTCGCTCAGCATGGGTAAAACCGATGTGGTCACTGGTCAGTTATTCTGAACCAATTATCTAGTCATAAATATCATGACAAGACTTTAATGTGGCTGCTGCCCTATGAGGTTTAGTTCGATTTGCCTTTGCATCATTATTATTCTGTGGGGATGTTGAATTTCGTGGTAGACTCTGCTTAATTGAGACAAGCATGGGATGCTCTCCATTGGTAATTCTCAAGTCTTGGCCAGATTTTTGTTGTTCAGGAGCACTGGGACTGACCGAATACGGTCGGCTGAGGGGCTCTTCTCTTGATGTTCTGCATAATTACCAGTCATTCCTAGAATAATCGTATATAAAACTGCAATTTCTAGTTCTTGACATGTTTGCCAAACAGCAATGAGAACTCTTGTTTATACCAAGATGGCAAACATCAATCTTCGTAGTTAAAATTTTTAATTCGGTGACGCCCCACCACCGCTTCCTCGTTCTAGTTCTTATCCATCGTTATTTTCTAAACAAAAAACTCCGCACCGGCGGCGCCGAAGCACTGAGGAAGGGGTGGCCGAGAAGCCAGCGACTCCATGCTCGTCGGAAGAGGAAGGAGAGGCGCCGAAGCACCGAGGAAGGGGTGGCCGAGAAGCCAGCGACGCCATGCTCGTCGGAAGAGGAAGGAGAGGGACGTGGGCCACCATCGCCGCCGCACCCAGCTCCTCCTGCTGCCGCCGGTCCGAGCCGGCCATGGATGCGGCGGATCCGGCGCCGGCGACGCCATGCTCGCCGGAAGAGGAAGGAGAGGGACGTGGGCCACCATCGCCGCCGCACCTAGCTCCTCCTGCCGCCGCCGGTCCGAGCCGGCCATAGATGCGGCGGATCCGGCGCCGGCGGGAACGCGGAGCTCCGCCACTGCATCGTGGATGACGCATGCGAGGTAGGGGAGGGGGTGGCATACCGGCCATCCTCCGTAGGCGCCGCCGCCGGCAGCCATCTCCTCCGCGCCGGCCACCTGCTCGTCATCCTTCTCCTCTGTTTCTCGTTTTTTTTGCTAGAGTTTTGCTGCATGTTGCAACAGAATGCTTCACGTGTTCCGGATGTTCCAGAAGAATGTTACAACAATTTGATGTGAATGTTGTAAAAGTAGATCTGAGATGTTTTAGGGTTTGCCTCCATGTTGCAACAGCATGTTTCACGTGTTTCGGATGTTCCAGAAATATGTTGCAACTGTTTGATGTGAATGTTGCAAAAATAGATCTGGAATGTTGCGGTGTTGCATATGTTTTACATATATGTTGCAAGTGTTTCATCCGGTTGTTGCATTTTTATTGAAATGTTTCATTTAGATTTGAATGTTCTATGCAACATAAATTGGATGTTGCAGTGGGTTTTTAGGGCCACATCAGCACATTTAAAAATGAAACTCTTGCTTCCCTGCACACAATGGGATGTGCTAGCAACACCGTTTTTAATTTGATTGTATAAATTTCCCTGCACACAATTTTGAGTTTTATGGTTCCATTTTTCGGTGGGTTCACACGTCTTAGAGCCGTAGTTAATGAATCCTATTTTGTCATAATTCTGTTTAAAATGGATCAAGATTAAAAAGTTCAACTCAATATTCCTTTGACGATTCTATTTCTTTTTGTTTTTTGTCAATCTTTTTTGTCAATCCCTTGCTCCCCTCACTCTCCTTGATGCCTTCTTTGCTGGGCTGGGCTGGGGCCTGATCCATAAGGTTACGCCCTGTCCTACCTATTTAAGAGTTCGTCTAAGGCTAGTCTCAGTGCACAGTTTCATGATGATGAAACTCCTCTCACATCCCATGAAATTTTTGCTTCTCTCTCCTATGCCACATCAGTACATTTAATTCCATGAAACTATCCATAAAACCTCCACTGAGACTGGCCTAAGCCCGGTCCGGGTTACGTTCTGTCTCATCCTGGCCGAAACCACCTCGCTCTGTTGGGGATTTGATGAGAATCCCTATGTAGTGTTCAAAAGCCTTCCAAATTCGATCACTCCTGTCCGCCGACGAGAACCAAGGTTGGAGGGGCTGGAGCTGACAGAGGGGCGAGAGCTGGGCAGGTGCAGCTTGGCGGCGTGGTCTCCGACAACCGTGGGTGGCCGCTGATGGCGACATGGCGTCTATGTTTTGGGTAAGGTTTTTGTGGTTTTCAGCGTGGGGGCTCCAATGGTCGTCAAGTTTCAAGAAGGTGGGAGAGCAACATAAGGTTCGATGAAGGTGACAGCTCAGCTGGGGAGCATAAGGTTCGATGAAGGTGACAGCTCAGCTGGCGGCGGAAGCGAAGCATCGCTAGTCAGGTGAGGGGCCCGACAATTGATGGGTAGGGATGATCATGGATTATGACCCTCATGCTCACTTCACAATCCTATTTGGTCTTAGCTCATTTTAGCTAAAAAACTATTCGAATTTGGACACCGTCCTTATTGAGCCCGATCCTTAAAATGAGTATGCTAAACTTTAGGGCTCTTTACCACCCCTACTAGTGGGCGGTGACTGATGTTTGAGGTGAGGAGGAACCGATTATGAATGGCGAGGTAGTAGGGTGACGGTGGGTGGGCGGTGTGGCGACGCATAGCCGCCAACCGGGGGTGGTGGCAAAAGCAGCAAGGCCGGGGCTCGCGAGGAAGAAGGCGGGCTGGCACAAGGAAGAAAGCGGTGTCCGCTAATGTGCTATCATGGGCCCTAAGTTATGGTTTTTATCGGGCTTCCACAAGTTGGGTAGGAGCCCCCAGATTCGACCCACGAGCAAGAGGTGTGGAGCCCGTTCCCGCTAGGAGCCGGTGACGCAACATTGTGGCGGCACGATTCAGACTTCAAAGATGTCAACGACGGTGATGTAGAGCTCCCTTTGCTGACGGCTATCCCATTTATTGCCTACCATCTCTCTAGTGAGTTGCTGGTTGCTCCCTTACTTTCATTCTTCTCCATGTCCTAGGGTTATAAGGGTTTCTTTCCTCCTCCCTTTCTTTCTCTTACATATCCTAGGGTTACATGGGTTTCTTGCCTACCGGCTCGTCGGCAGCTCCTATGCTCCACTCACCCGCCATAGTTGAAGCATGGCCATGGTAGCCGTGAGTTTCTCCATAGAGGTTTTTTCTGGTGCTTGAAAATTTTAGGAACCGTTGATTGGTCTCAATCCAATGCCCAAAAGTGAAAGGAACCTATTAAAAAGAACCAAGAGCTAATTAGAAGGAATTCACGGATTTAGAACCAAAATATAAAGTGTAGATTAGTATTTCCACACGTCGATCTGTTCATATTTTTAGCTCAAATGGGAACTACCATCTTGCCGCTGCAAGCTGTGCGGCCACGGCCTGGAGCGTAAGGATGGCAACGGGTTCAAACCGACTGGGTTTTGCCATCCCAAACCCACGCCCGTAAAAATGAAACCCACCCATTAAAAAACCCATGACCCGTCACGGGGTTAATATTTACCCCAAACCATGCCCATCGGGTTTGCGGGTACCCACGGGTCACCCTTGCCCATTAAAAAAATGCACATATTATAAAAAATTCGATGAATACTAGAGCACATAAATTATTTTATTGGTTATATGTTTCAAGAATAACATAAATAAATAGAGAAAACCAATAATAAGAAGTATACATTTGATTCCATGGAAAAGAAAGAAACAAGTTAGGATTAGGCCATCTAAATTGAGGCGTGGATTAAAAAGATGGGTTATTTGATGGTATATGTTTGGGTTAGAAAACCCATGGGTTAACGGGTTTGGATTTTATGTTCCCAAACTCATGCCCATAAACCCGCCGGGTTTAACAGTTTGCCCATTAATAAACCCACTGATAGAAAAAATGACCTAAATCCATGCCCTATGTCACACCCGGCCCAGTTTGTATGGCCCAGTAGTAGTGCCATATTGCTAGTTTAGCAAGGGTGGAAGAAACTTATAAGCTCTTGTCTTCCAGCCATAGCACCTTCGGGTTAACCCTCTTACACGAAGCGAGAATGAAAGTGTAAGTAAGGTGCTATGTGTACGCGTGCGCGCCCCTCGGAAGGGCTGTGCGGGGCGGCTCGTGGAAGGCGGGGTGTTACAAATGGTATCCGAGCCGACCCTCGCAATTGCGCGTACGGGTCACTGTGCGGGCATAGGGCGCATGGCGCGTGTGGCCCGGGTAGGGCATACGACATGGACTATGACGCCAGCACTGGACGTACGGTCGTGCGCTAAGGGGGAACGTTCTTGAACATTTGCCCGTGTGGGTGAGTTGTGCCGACGAGGACGTCGGGTTCTTTGAGGGGGGTGTATGTCACACCCGGCCCAGTTTGTATGGCCCAGTAGTAGTGCCATATTGCTAGTTTAGCAAGGGTGAAGGCAACTTATAAGCTCTTGTCTTCCAGCCATAGCACCTTCGGGTTAACCCTTTTACACGAAGCGAGGACGAAAGTGTAAGTAATGTGCTATGTGTACGCGTGTGCGCCCCTCGGAAGGTCTGTGCGGGGCGGCTCATGGAAGGCGGGGTGTTACACCCTAATATAGTAAAAAACACATCAGTTTCGTGTACCCATTGCCATCTTTGTCTGGAGTGTCTTCCTCTCCCCTCCAACAGCTGTCGTGGGCTCTTTGGACACCGCATGCTCGAGCGGTCGCGCGGCCGCTCGACGCGGTGTCCGCCGGCAGCGCCTTGCTGCAGCGACAAGCCACAGGAAGCCACGCGGTGCCACTCGCCTACATCGGCCCCGTGTGGTTTGTACGTCCTGACACCGGGAGGTCGAACCTCTCCGCTGCCTGGCGTCTTGTGCCGCTGGTCCTACGCGCAACACATCCGCTCCGCCATTCCCACCCCTCCACAAGTATGGCCGCCGTCTCACACTCGCCCCATTGCTGGAGCATCGCTTTAGGGTATGTTTGGTTGATGAGAGAGGTAGAATAGAGTGGATCCATTCCTAATTTTAAGAATGGAATGGTTCCATTCTGTGTTTGGTTGGAGGGTTGGAGCGGTTCTATTTTTACGTTTGGTTGGAGGGACGAGTGCATCATGAATTAGACTCCGTCAAGCACTGTTAATTGGGTCCATCTGTCTGTGAAATAGAGCACAGTGTGTCTTCTTCGTTGCGCTCGCCGCATGTCCACGGTGATGGATGCTTGCCTCCCCTCTGCGCTCTCTGACGATATGTTGGTTCAGTACTGACCTGATTTGATGCCAGTGTAAATGAATCCACGGTGGAGGTGAGACTGTCTATGATTTAATGACATGGTTTTCGTTCTGATGAGAGTGCAGATGCTCTGATTGTATTTGGTTGCAATTCAGGACATGTATACTGAACTTTTTGGTTGCAATTCAGGAGCTTTTCCTGTGAGGTATTTGGGAATCCCGATTCATTAAAGGAAACTATCAAATGCCGACCGGAGAAAAGTAGAAGAGCGTTTTGAAAAACGGCTCAGTAGCTGGAAGGGCAAAAATCTGTCAACGGAAAGGAGTCCTTAGGAAATTGGACTATCTTCGGTCTCGCTTTTTCTGGCAGTGTGGTAATCAAAGAAGAAAACACCACCTAGCTAAATGGAATATCCTTTGTCAATCTAAAGAACAAGGTGGTCTCGGTATTCACAATCTAGATATTAAGAACACATCCTTGCTTAGTAAATGGTTATACCGTTTGTTAATGACTGATTTTACATGGCAACAGGTGTTGAGAAACAAGTATATGGGCTCCAAACCACTTGTGCAAACACAATGGCAAAGTGGAGAGTCTCATTTTTTGGGCTAGCCTAATGAAGGTTAAACTAGATTTTCTTCGTTTTGGGACATTTATCATAAAAGATGGATCACAGATAAGGTTTTGGGAAGATAGATGGTTGGGAAATAGACCGTTGCGTGATCAGTATCCTGCTCTATATAATATTGCCCCCCGAAAACAAGATACTGTGGAGGAGGTTCTGAGCACTAACCCTCAGAATATCTCCTGGCGTAGGGATCTTATTGGGAATAAATTGGTGATGTGGAATAACCTACTTCCACGTATCACTAGTATTGTCTTAAACCATGATGAAGATGAATTTCGTTGGAACTTGAATCAGAATGGTGAGTTTTCAGTGAAGTCTCATTATCTTGCATTGATTGATAAAGATGTCCCCAATATCAACAAAAGGCTCTGGAAATTAAAAGCCCCTTTGAAAGTTAAAATCTTCATGTGGTACCTTCACAAAGGGGTTATTTTAACAAAGGACAATATAGCTAGGCGCAACTGGCAGGTAGTAAACAATGTTGTTTTTGTCACAAGGAAGAGACAATTCAACACCTGTTCTCTGAATGTCGGTTAGCTCGTATGGTTTGGACAGTAATACACGTGGCTTGTGGTCTTTCTCAACCCTGTAGTGTGAGAAATCTATTTGGCACGTGGTTAACGGGGATTAGTTTGGACCTAAAACCTCTAGTGTTACTTGGAGCAACAGCTACATTATGGTCATTGTGGTTGTGCAGAAATGCATTAATATTTGAAAACAAACGAACTTCATTTTTGCAGGTTATCTTCTCTACTACACATTGACTCCATACATGGGCTATTCTGCAGAAGCCTAGCCTGCTACACAGGACTTGATTGTAGCGGCATCTCGGTGCTTGGCGCAAACGGCCAAGGATATTTTTACCCGGGCACATGAGTGGCGGTCTAGTCTTCGGATTGATAGTCATTAGCGTGTCTGCTCTACCTTTTTTCTTTCTTGTTTTATTTTAGCCGTGTGCCATCAGACAGAGGCGGGGAGATCTTCAAGTGCGATTCTATCATCTTGATGTAATGCTACTTGAAATTAATAAAGCTTCCCATTTCGAAAAAAGATGCTCTGATTGTTACCGTGATTTTGATGTTAGCTGTTGTTGCTGGAAAATTATGCTTAGATTTCTTGTTTGAATTGAGGACATGACCTGAGAACAAAGAGACAACCTGAGTAGCAAAACTGCAGTCTTCATGTAGGTTGTTGTGTTGCAAGCCACTTACTTTTTTTTTTGAAACTTGGGCAGGAGCACTGCCATGTCATTTAAGAAAGGAGAAGCATGCGGAGCAATACAAAGTCGATATTACAAAATAACAAGAAAAAACTCAATCACACGTGGTGGTACAATCATCTAAAAAACAAAAGGCCACTCCACTCGGATTGCCGTCATAAGGATCTTCATTTCAGCCTTGATCATGCCAAACACAGTCAGAGGCGTAGCAACTTTACCATCGAACACCCTACAGTTCCTTTCCTTCCACATATTCCATGTAGTGTAGATCATAATCGATGTGACTTGCCGTTTCTGCTCCTTCGGTAAACCATGCCCAGCATTATTCCACCAGTCTTCCAAACACAGCTCAGGGCCCGGTACTGGCACTAGCCCCATTGGCCCAATTTGAAATCAGAGTCCAGACTTCGATCGCAAACACACACTGAATGCACAGGTGGAGTGCTGTTTCTTGTGCTTGATCACATAAAGTACAGATAGGAGTGCATGGCCAATTCCTCTTGATTAACTTATCAGCAGTTAGCAGCTTGCTCTGTACCATGAGCCAGGCAAAAAATCGATGCCTTCCTTCCACCTTGGCCTTCCAGATTGAGTCGGTGTCAAAAGTACAGAATGCTCCCCTAAACTGCACCTCATAGGCTGATTTAGCTGAATAAATGCCATCAGGTGTCCATTTCCATCTCATTTGATCAGGTTCATCAGATAGCTGCACATCTTGGATGAATCCCCACAAGGTCACAAATTCAGCTATCTTTCACCTGTACTCATACGCCACAGACCCCTCATCCAATTGTCATTTATCAGATCATCACATACTGTGTTCCCTTTCCTCCAAGCCAGCTTCTAAAGACTAGGTGCTATGTCTCTCGGAGCTCTTCCCTCAAGCCATGTCGACTCCCAAAATAGTTCCTTTTTTCCATCTCCCACTGTAACCTGAGTGCTATCCCTGAAGAGCTGCTTATCAACTTCATTGCACGGCACCTCTCCCCCAACCCATGGCCTTTCTTGTTCTGTCCATCTGTACCAGAGCCAGCTCAATCGAAGAGCAGAGCTGAAGAGCTCCAAATCCATCACACCAAGACCACCCAACTTCTTAGGCCTCTTCACCTTTGTCCATCTTACCAGGCAGTGACCACCGTTTACCTGCTCACACCCTTTCCACAGGAATCACCTTCAAATTTTGTCCATTCTTTTGATGAGCCATTTCTTTGGTACAAACGCTGTGAGGTAATACGTTGGCAGAGAAGAGAGCACTGTGTTGATCAATTTCAAGCGGCCTGCCCTATTTAGGAATTTTCCCTTCCAAGTTGCCAATCTATTTGACATCTTGTCCACCAGGGGCTGAATCGCCACCCGACAGGGCTGTCTGAAGTGCAGCGGTAGTCCCAGGTAAGTGCATGGGAATGATCCCACTGAGCACTGAAAGCCTTCCATTACATGAGCAATATCAATTCCATCACATCGAATAGGGTAGACTGCACATTTGGATCTGTTTGTAAGAAGCCCAGAGAGGCTTGGCCAAAAATTTCCAGTATCTGTGCCACTGCATCCACATCTTTTTTTGGGCTTAGAAAAACAGCTGCATCATCAGCCTACAAGCTTGCCCACAAACGCACGACCCTAGTATTAAGTGGTGAAAGTAGTCCTTCAGCTGTTGCTACCTCCAGCATACGTTGCAGTGGTTCCATGGCTAAGATGAACAGTAGTGATGACAGGGGATCTCCTTGCCTTAAGCCTGTGAAGTGTTTATACCACTTTCCACGAGTCCCATTCAGAAGAATTGCAGTCGAGCTAGAGGAGAGGAACGTTGTAAACCAGCATCTCCATCTTGACCCAAACCCGTATTGCTCTAACACCTCCATCAGATAATCCCAGCGTACACTATCAAAGGCGTTAGCAATGTCCAATTTCAGAAAGAGGCCAGGCTGTTTTCTCCGGTGCAGATCCCTGATAATGTTCTGTGTGTATAAAAAAGTTGTCTTGAATGCTTCTCTTCTTAATAAACGCACTTTGTGCCCGTGAGACCATGTCATTCAGTTCAGGCCCTAGCCGATTAGCCAAACATTTTGAAAATAACTTGGCTATTGAGTGTGTAAGGCTAATCGGCCGATAATCCCCAAATCTCTGTGCATCTGCCTTTTTAGGAATGAGCAGTAGGTGTGTTGTATTCAGGTGCAGAAAGTGCTGATCATGCTGTTCATAAAAGTAGTCAAAAGCCCTCATCAGATCATTTTTAATTACTTCCCAGCTTGCCTTAAGGAAGACCCCAATGAATCCATCCGGGCCAGGCGCTTTATCGGCTGCAATCTCTCGGATGACAGAGCAGATCTCCTCTTCTGTAAAGGCCTCTTCCAGATGCGAGAGGTCACGCCGAGGTAGTCCCAGCAGCTCCCAATTAATTGACGACTCCCTGCTACTAGGCCTCCCAAAATGCGAGCTAAAGTGATTGAACAGAGCTTCCTCCTTTTCTTTTTCAGAGTAACAGACACCATTTTCAGTGTGCAAAGAATGTATCAAATTCTTCCGTCTCCTCCCATTGGCTTGAATATAAAAAAGCTTTGCATTGGCTTCCTCTGCTCTAATATATGTAAGCCTCGCTGCTTGTTTCGCTCTTAGTTTGTCTACAGCTGCAAGTCCCAACAGCCTCACTTTCAAATCTCTGCGCAAATGGATTTCAGCCTCACTCAAAGGTCTGACTTCCTGTACAACATCAAGAACTTCAATTAATTTCTGGACAGCACGCAGCAGCACCTTATTTCTTCCAAGAATTCCTTTTGATCAGGCCCTTAGTGCTTTCCCCATTCGCTGCAATTTGATGTGTACCCGGAGGAACGGATTGACCACCCTTATCAGCTTTGCCCACGTCTCAGCAACCACTTCATTATAACCCGGCAGACTTGGCCAGAAAGATTCAAACCGAAATCCAGTGAACCCTCTTACTGTAGCTGACCCGGCAACAAGTAGTGGACAGTGGTCTGAAACTCTAGAAGAAAGCGCCTGCAGATGAACATTTGGCAGCATGATATCCCACCCCGTCATGCAAAAAGCTCTATCAATTCTCGTCTGGGTACGGTCATTGGACCACGTGAACTTTCGGCCTCGGAGGTTAAGCTCCTTGAGCTCTAGATCCCTGCCCACCTCCCTGAAAGCACCCATGAGCCACCAATTTAAATTTGCATTGCTCTTGTCAGCGGCCTGCAGTATCATATTAAAATCCCCAATTAGCAAGCCACTTACCATACTGAGAACTGGAGGTCTTCCTGGAATATGTCAACTGAGTTAGGAATCCCTTGATCACAGCTTTGTTCAGTAGGCTTTTAATAGCTGATCAAAAGTGTTGCGCATAAATTCCAGCATTGGTGTACTCTGCTGGACGTTTGTAAAAAACAAAAAACAACAGTGATGTCTGGTTCATCTCGTTGGAAAGCCTACTTGTGAATCATTTATGGTGCTTTTTGGAGCTCAGGTTCTACAAAAAAATGTCTATCCATTGGCTAAATATACTACTTATACTCCAGCTCTGTTTTTCTTCGGGTGGGATTGGGAATCTGTGAACTGGGCAGACCGGCAGAGGATTGATGATTTGAGCTATAAACATTGGTAAGCACACTAAACCAAAACAAATCGCCTTGTCATGAAGAGAAAAATTTACATCCCGTAAGTACACATGCAGGATAGTGTGCTGCGGTTAGGTTTTGAGAAGCCAGTTTTCAGGAGAATCAATTCAAAATGGTGGGAAGCCTAAACTTGCTTGCACAAGTCATTTACTCTCAGGTGAGATGGTAATGGCAGAATTCAGTTTGACAAGTTGAATAAGAGATAATCTTTTACAAGTGATTCAGTAAAATATAAGCCTAATACTAAATACAAGTAGTGTGCATGTAGCATCCAATCTTGTAACTCCCCATTACTTGTCGTTGCAGTGGTCAAAACTTCATAGTTCGTAGACCTTGGGGGCATACCAAAGCTCTTCTACTCCAGCAAATTGTCTTTCTAAAACTGCGATTTCAATAACAAACTGTAAACTCAACAGAGCATGGGAGAATGCGAATATTTAGTAGCAATGATTGGGTTCCTTAAATCTTGGCATGTCAAAATTTTAGCACCCAACCAAGCACCCTCTAAGTCCACTGTACAACGCCAACCCATGACACCGAAATTATTGAGACCCATAAATAAAACTTAAAGAAAGGGACAAGTGGCGTCATAGAGACCACAAGATCCCTGTACTCTTGAGACCAGCATTTCCATGTGTTGGGGCCGCAAAAAGTCATATGCTAGTGGAAGAAATAGTGTTATAAGTTCTCTCATTAAACTCCAAAATATATTTGTATATAGGTGACACTATTGTGCTCTATTATCAAGTATATATGGTGTGACCAAGTGAGCTATCGTTTCACGTGGTAAACTATATTTCACGTTGAGCTGATGGCGATTGAATAAACAGTATAACAATGACACAGTTGTCCAAATGAGAGGACAAGGAAAGAGGAAACACTCAGAGGACCCTACAGCAGACACTTTACCTTGACAACTCGATCCGAAGGCGTTACTGAGATTATATTTGCATGTCCGAGGACCGAGGTTGCAAAATCTGTTTGCAACATAAGGATCTCCACTCAAGCTGGGCAAATACTTTGCTGAAATTTTATTGGATGGAAGAAAAGGAAAAAAGACAAAATACAACTGATAACTTGGGATCCAGGACCCCACACAGCAGTCGACGGAGATGGTTCATTGAAGCAAACAACTGAAAATGAAAAGCCATGAAACACACTCAAGCTGTCCTGACAACGAGCTCCCTGAGCTGCCGGGCGAAGTCCCCGGCGAACCTCTTCTGAACGTCGTCATCCGTCAGGAATTCCCTCCATTTCCTCCCGTCCCTCTCTCCTCCGTCTGCCACGGCTAACGCAATCGCATCGCTCACATCCTGGCGTCCGAACCAGCCGTCCTCGACGCGGCGCGCGACTTCCACCCCGACCCGTAGCTCTCGCCCGAACAGCGCGGCGTTGATGTACTGGTCGCCCTTCATTGGCAGAAACACCAGCCGGCAGCCGGCGACGAGCCCCTCCACGGCGGAGCTGAACCCGGCGTGGTTCAGGTAGCACCCGACGCTCCGGTGCCGCAGGATGTGCTGCTGCTGCACCCACCCCGTGTGCACCGCGCCTCTCCCTTTCACCCTCTCCCGGAACCCCGGCGGGACGCACGCCCGGAGCTCCGCCTCCGCGTCCGCGCCCTTGGGGAAGTTGAGCACGACGAGGAACGGCAGGTTGCTGGCCTCGAGGCCGAGGAGGAGCTCCGTCGCCGCGGCAGCCGGCAGGAACGTCTCGCTGCCGAACGAGGCGAAGACGACGGCGTTGTCCGGGAACGAGGAGAGCCAGCCGGCCCACCGCTCCTCGAGCTCGCCTCGCGGCGGCTCCGGCACGACAGGTCCGGCGAGGAGCACGGGCTTGCCGAACTGGGTGGAGAGGTAGCTTATGTAGGGGCCCTCCATCTCCGCGCAGGACTTGATGACTATGCCGTCGCAAGCCTTGATTCCGGCGACGACTCGGTCGTGGACGCATGGCTGGCCGTCGAAGCTGGTGAACAGGTAGGTGAAGTCCGCGGCCTGGTAGGCCGGGACGGTGGCAACCGCGGAGCCTGTCGGGAAGCCGGCAGGGGCGGACATGAGGTCGCGGGGCGACGGGGCCGCCGCCCCAGGGAGGCGGCGAGCGGGGACGACGTTGTAGGCGCCGGTGACGGCGGAGAAAACGCTGAAGTGGAGGACCTTGATGCCGAGAGGCGCGGCGATGTCGCTGACCCACGGGGTGGCGAAGTCGATGAGCGCGGCGTCCGGGTGGAGCTCGGAGAGCAGCGACGACACCTGGGCGCGGGTGCCGTCGAGGGCGACCTTGAGCAGCTCGGCGCCGTCGGCCGTGAGCTCGGCCGTGCTGGCGGCTCCCTCGGGTAGCCCCGACACGCGGGGCAGGTGCAGCGGCACGACGGTCACCGCGCCGGCGGCCGACGCCAGCATGGCCTCGACGCGCGGCAAGTTCCCGTCGGCCGTCAGGAACGTCACGCGGAACCCACCCTCGACGGAGACCAGCTTCCGCGCCAGCTGCGCGAACGGGTTGATATGGCCGAAGGCGAGCCAGGGGAGCATCAGAATGTGCATAGCTCCGCCGGCGTCGCTTTTTCCTCCACCCGGCATGGTATATGCACACTGCGAATGATGTATTGATGGATCCAGCATTCTGGCAAATATTTGACAAGCATTATATTCTGGCGGAGAGCAAACATTCAAAGCATAGCCACGTACGGCGTACCTACCCACCCCACCTGCTCCTGTCATTTAACACGCAAATTGATTAAGCTGCAGGTTTGCAGGTGCAGGGTGGCTTTCAGAGCTGTGAAAAGCACTGTGGAGGAATCCGCTGGTCCGGCCCGAAGCTTCATCCGAGCTGGTGAAAAAAAAAATCTGTTCCGAGCAAGCAGTTTCTCCGATAGAAGAATTAGATCTCATTTGATTTGGGTTCGGTTTCTATAATAGGTTTTGTTAGTACTTATAAGTTCCCACGATCACCGGTGAATCGCTGCACATCCAAAATTTCTTATATGCAATTAGAACAATATATTTTTTTATTTATAAATAGGTTCCACGAGTATTGTTTCTTTTGTGGGTCACGAGTATTGTTTCTAAGAGGTTCAATCATCTATAATTCTATGTGATCTGAGGATTCGGTGGAGAGGGCCTCTCTAGTGGGAAGGTGAAAGCGAATTCTCGTCCGACGTGGTCATTACACGAGTCGAATCCACCGCTGGAGAGGGTGAATCGTCGAGCAGACAGAGAAATCGATTCCTTCTTTGGAGTCAACTCTTCGCCAATTAAAAAAAATTAGATCAGCGCCAGCATCAAGCCATTTTCTCGACGCTGCCGCTTAGCTCGTAAATAAAAAATTAAACCAGTCCTTCCCATTGCCCCTTTTCTCGGAGAGGAAGCGTGTTCTCCGATTTTTTTTTCTATTGAAGCTTGGGACCCATAGCTCGGCTCGGTGCAGGATTCGACTCATCAAGCAAATAGGGTGTGTTTACATTCCTAAAAAAGTGGTCGAAAAATCACATCAAACACTATAACGCACTGTATCACTTTTCATTTATTTGTGATAATTGTTTTCCTACCATGACCTAACTAGGCTCAAAAGATTTGTCTCGTCGTGTACATCAAAACTATGCAATTAGTTTTTTATTTACCTACGTTTAATGCTCCATGCATGCATCATTTGCTATATTTAATGTTTTGATGTGATGTCGATGTGATGGAAAGTTTGTGAAGTTTGGAAAGTTTGTTGGAACTAAACACGTCCATAGTTGCGCAGCAGCTTTTTCCAACGATGGGTCAGACTCACTAGTGGTGATGCCGCCAGACCATCTTACTACATACACTAGTAGAAAACATGCCATTAGTTCCGGTCCCCAACCCCCTTTAGTCTCGGGCGTGGTGACCGAAACAATGGCCCTGGGACTAAAGGGGTGATGCCTTTAGTCCCGGACACGCAACCGGGACTAAATGTGAAAAAAAAACAAAAATCCCGCCGATCCTCGCCATCTTCGCCGGCCTTCTCTCCTCTGCTCCACGCGGGCCGCCGCCGCCATTGAGTCGCGCGGCGCACCGCCGCCATCTCTGCGTGGGCCACCGCCGCCGTGAAGTTGCCCGGGCCACCGCCGCCGCCGTGGAGTCGCGCGGGGCACCACCGCCGCCTCCGCCGCGGAGTTACGCGGAGTAGAGCCGCTGGTGGTGGAGGGGAATGGGAGGGAGCGGCGGCGGAGAGGATAGGGGAAGGGGAGGGGGCGGCGGCGCAGAGGATTGGGGCGAGAGCTAGAGCGGCAGAGAGAATCTTGGAGTGCACTACTACACCCAGCGACATCACAAACGGTTCCAAAACCCCCATCACAACCGTTTGTGACATATCATTTGTGATGCCCCGGGCATCACAAACGGTTCACAAACGGTTCGTAACACGAACTGTTTGTGATGTCCTGCGTCCGAAACAAACCCCAAAAATTATTTTCATTTGCGGGAGGCCACCAGCCACCTATTTTTTCACGCCCAGTTCGCGCGCTACGCGGCCGGTGGGATTCGAACCGGCGACCTCTCCCTCGCGTGTAGCCACCTCTACCACTGCACCACTTTGTCACCTGTGACTAGATGCCGTTTCGATTCCTATCATATTATACCAAACCGAGTTTAAATTGCTTGTTTGAGGCCCTAAATGACTTTAAATCAAAAAGTGTTGAACTACAAAGTTTCCTAACTTTTCGAAATCTACAACTTTCATGTTGACCATTTTTTCATCCGAGGCCGTTTACAAAATTTGAATTTCAAATTTGAGATCATTGAAACTTAGATCTAGCTAACTAGATGACTTCAAATGACAAAGTTGTCAACTACAAAGTTTCATGACTTGTCGAGATCTATAACTTTTATGTTGACCGTTTTTTTCATCCGAGGTCATTTGAAAAAACCCAAATTTTAAATTTTGAGTACAAACTTACTTTTTATTAGTAAAACAAATTCAAATTAAAAAGTGGTAAACTACAAAGTTGTATGACCTGTGAAGATATACAACTTTCATGTTGACCGTTTCTTCATCCGATGTAGTGAGAGTAACATTGTTCACAAATCTTATAGGTCTCTCTTATAGTTTTAGGAAACTCTATGAGATAGATGGATTTTATGAACAATATTTATAAGAATTTGTCAAATGAAGAAATGACCAAAATAAAAGTCCTACATATTGATAAGGCATACAACTTTGTAGTTCAACACTTTTTGATTTGAATTGATTTACTACTTCAAAATATGGTTTTAACGTGTACCATACACATTATCACAAAGGGTTTAAAAACCGTTTGTGATGAGGGACATCACAAAGGATTCGTATTACGAATCCGTTTGTGATGGGGGTCATCACAGACGGTTCGTGATACGAATCCTTTGTGATGTCCCAACATCACAAACGGTTGTGATGAGGGGCATCACAAACGGTTTTTTAGAACCGTTTGTGGTTGACCGTTTGTGATGTTCATTTCTATAGTAGTGGTGAGAGATAGAGTGGGGGAGGCAGCGGAAGGGCGCGGAGAACGAGACAGTGCGGGGAGGTCATGGGGAGTGGAGAGATATAGGAGAGAGATAGAGAGGATGGAGGAATAAAAAAAAAGAAAAATATGATTGCACAACACTTTTACTCCGGGGCGAAAAGCCCGACCGAGTCTAAAGGGGTCTCGAGGGTCTTTTTATGTCCCGGTCGGTGTTTCCTCCCGGGACTAAAGGTCCTTCGAGATCTAGAAAAAATGCGAACTAGGACTAAAAGGTTAACCGGGACTAAAGGGGTGGATGGAAAGTGGTTTCTGTACTAGTGATAGTTTAATTGCAAGTTTATTAACGTTAGAAATCAAGTGACCGAGGTAGATAGATTTTATGGGGACTAGAATTATCCTTGTAACCTATAAAAACTAGGTGGTGCCCCGCGCGTTGCTGCGGGAATTTATACAAAATTTGAAGATGCAATTTGAAAGTAGAAACACTAAAATGATTGCATTGCATTATTTTTTATAAACAACAATGTAGAGAAAAACACATTCATTTTATTGAAGGAGAACTACTTAGAAATTTGTAGCATGGTACTCCAAAGACTAACACAATGCATAACCGCAGAAAATCAGTAGAAGACATAAATTCATAATTCTAGTGGATGGTGATGTGGACAGCTTGCATTTGAGAGAAGATCTAGTGGATGATGACGTGGACATCTTGCATGTTGAGAGAAATCAATCAGACCTGTTAGTGGGTACCAATTATATAGGTTTTATAGATATATCTTCTCTCTTCTCAACATATTAATTAGTAAATTTAATGCTATAAATCTCTTTATGAATCCTTCATGAAGACTGTGCTTAGCTTCACATGATCGGGTGAAGTATGGTTGGGAGGCTAGAATATGGGTGAGAGCGAGGTATTCATACCGAGGAGTAGGGGTTGAAATTTAAGAGATTGGTTAGAGCTGTTGCTCTAAAGGCATGGCCAACTAGATTGATTGTGCTCTTAATAGCATATTCATGTCGGAGAGAGTACAGAAAGAAGGAGAACCTTTAGGCCAGTCTCAATGGGGGGTTTTATGGGAGTTTCATGGCATTAAATGTGATGATGTGGCAGATGAGAGAGAGAGAGAGTAGAGAGTTTCAGAAAAAAAACTTGGGTGCAGTCCGGCTGCATAGCAGCCTCCGTGCAGTCCGACGCCGGATGGTTGCCACGTGGAGGTCGGCCCATCAGACGCATGCGACGGGAGCAGAGGCGCCGCAGCTCCCTCGGCTCGTAGCAGGGAGCGGCTCGTGGCCATCGGCTCGTAGGCGCAACCTATCCGAGCCATCTGCATCTTCGTGTCCTCCGCGCCGCCTCCGTGAGTCAGGGCGTCGATCACGAACAATCGTGTGGCCTCCCTCCAATCGTAGATCGCGGCAACAAGGACAACGGCCACGCAGCAGACGACGCAGCCGCCATGGCAGCAGACTGCACAGCTTTGGTGGCAGGAGGAGGCCGAGAGAAGGACGACAACTTCGCCTCGTCATCCCTAATGCCATCTTTGTCTGCCCTAGCAGCCAATGGAAAGCACGCAACACAGGTACGAACTAGTTGATTAGCAATGACAGTACAAACTAGTTAGAGTGGTCATTTGCATTAGTATATGATACCCGCCATTAATTTGTGACCATATGCGTGATTTAATATAGAATTCTGCTGAAAATATCCATGGCGATGGCAACTTAGACAGTTGCATGGTACCTGAAGCAATAGCAGATGAAGCACCAAATGAGGTAATTGAATATAAATAACAAATTCATGTATGAATATAATATTTGGTATACTTAATTCTCTACTCATTGTACAACAGAAGTTTGATAAAGTTGTGGAAAGCAATTTGGTCATTCCTGAAGTTGGAATGGATTTTGATTCTGAGAAGAAAGCTTATGACATGTACAACAACTATGCCGGCAAGGTTGGGTTCAGTGTTAGAAGGAGTGACGTAAAAAAGCGAGAAGATGGTACTATATCTCATAAACATATAGTTTGTAGTAATCAAGGTCACCGAGAATGTGAGTCATCAAAGGACACTACAAGGACAGGCTGCAAGGCTCGTGTTCAGTTTAGTGTAAGCAGGGAGGGATTTGGAAAGTGCATAAAGTTGTACTTGATCATAGCAGGTTGGGCCGCACAATAGCATGCGGGACGTCGGGTCTGGAGGCGCAGTCGCAGTTGGTGCGGAGCGGACCGCGGAGGCCAGTTCATTGGCATGCCGGCAGCTGTTGTGGAGCAGGCGACGTGACCACGGGAGGCGGAGCGCAAGCTCGAACGATGTTACGGAGCGGAGGGGGTCCAGCCAGGCAGTTCACCCTGCAAATTGTGTCAATAGAGAGTTTGTTGGACAAGTTATCTATAGTCCTCTTTATACTAACGTGGACATAACTACAGAGTTATTCTCTGTAAACGTTGATGGAGCCTTTATCCGCCTTGTTACCCGTGTTCTGGCAAATTTGGACAAGCTTACGGAGAATTCAAAGCATCCACCATGAGCCATGCCTGCGGCTCACATGAACCGGGCGCATGGGATCTGATTGCGGCCGACTTGGGATATTCTGCAGCTGGCGGTGCGGCTCGTTGGTGAGGCCGCGCATGCGGCTGCCATGGCGAGCGCTCTCCAGCACGTCGGCGTTGCGGCGGCGGCTTGCGATGGGGAGGCCGTGGCTAGTTTGGCTGGGCTCGCGAAGAGGGGAAAAGGGTCCGGCTTGGGCAGTAGAAGGGAAAAGGCGAGGCTTGGCCAGCGAAGCAGCGCTACAACGGCGGCGGAGCGAGCACCGGCGGCGGCTAGGTGATCCAACGAGGGTCGAAGCATCCTCAAGGCTCGGCCTTGCCGCACTTGGGCACGCACGTGCGCAGCAAGCCACCATCTTGCTCACGTCGCGGCCATGGTGTCGCACGCGCGAGCCGGGTGATTCCGGTGCGCAGTGACCATGGCGGACCGGGATCGCAGGTTGCGGCGATGACGGGGTTGCACATAAGTTAAGGGCAATGGGGTCCTGCAAGAAAACTCGGCTCAATGGCCGCTCCATAGTGGCTTGCGGCGGCGGTGGGCTATCCAAAACTTGACGGTCGGTTCGCAAAGGGGGGAAAGGAGGGTGGTGGCGGCGACTCGCATGGATCGGCGATGTAGCGTCGCAAGCATGGTGGAGGCTCGCGGAACAGCTTGGGGACGGCGGCTCCTCCTCCTCGCATGGTGGCGGCGCGCGGACGACGGCGGCTACCTCCGACGGCTCCTCTTTCTCCTCCTCTGGCACCTCCTCCTTGACCCCTTACTTCTTCTACTCCAGGCAGCGGCGGCGAGGGCGGTTTGGTGAGTGAAAACCCCAAAGGGGGCGGAAGGTTAGGTTTCGGTGGTGCGGCGGCCGCTAGGGCTTAGGGTCGCGGGTGTGGGCGTGGACGGCAGGAGATGGGCGTTCGTGCGGGGTGGCGTTGGGCCGACGAGGCTGGCTGGTAGCTGCACCGGGGGGGGGGGGGGGGTTACTGGCCCCGTGGGGGGGGGAGGGGAGGGGGGAGGGTGTTAGGTAGTGGGTTGGGTTAGAGTAGTTAGTAGGTTTGAGCCCAAGTTAGGTTAGGAGGGTCTGATTTGGTTTTTAGTTAGTTAGCATTTGAATTCAAATTTTGAATAAAGGTTCTTCGAATTCCTAGCAATTAAACTCCAAAAGAAACCAAATAAAACCCAAGGTCATACTAAGACAAAAATACACCTTAATTTCATTTAATGTTTAGTTAAGTTAGGAATTTAGGAGGGAATCATGAAGACATCTTTATGATTTTCTAGCTAGCAGTCAATCCACGAAAAAGTTATTGAAATTCCATAAATTTTCACATTAACATTCTGTATAAAAATACGAGATGTTACAACAATGATTCTAATCGAAAGTTCTCAGCTTTGTTGAGATATAGGATGTCATATACCTCCATGCATTGACTTGCCTTCAAAGAGAGGCAAGTCCTGAATTGTGACACCTGGCTCAGTTTGGATGGCCCAGTAGTCGCCCATGAGTACGAGATGCATATGTTTAGTGCTACCTTACTAGTTTAGCAAGGGTGAGGCTAACTTATGATCCCTTGTCTTTTCGTCATAGCACATTCGGGTTAACCCTTTTACACGAAGTAACGACAAAAGTGTAAGTAGGGTGTTATGTGTATACGTGCACACCCTTTAGAAGGGTTGTGCGGTTCAGCTTTGGAGGACGGGGTGTTACAAATGGTATCAGAGACGACCCTCATTGTTACGTGTACGGGTCAGCATGCGAGCATATGGCGCATCACTCGTGTGGCATGGGTAGGGCATACAACATGGCATATGGTGGGACAATTTGGATAGCCCAGTAGGGGCCCATGAGTGCGGGAAGCACAATTTAGCAAGAGTGGAGCCAATTTATATGCCCCTGTCTTTCAGCCATGGCATCTTTGGGTTAACCTTTTTATGAAGGAAGAATAGAAATGTAAATATGGTGTTATGTGTGTGCATGGACGTCCCTCGTAAGGTCAGTGCGATGGGATTTCGAGGACGGGTTGTTACATGAATGATTCCTGATTTGTCCTTGTTGCAGAGTCATCCGATGAGACAAATCAGCAGACACCTCAGAGAAAGTCATCTCAAATAACTTTGCATTAACAAATCGATCATGGGTGTGACAAACTTGGATGGTCGGTGTTGACACTTCTTACGATCTAATATTAAGATTGTGAATCTCGGTACTAGGGTAAGGAGTGTTTAAGTGTATTTTCTTATGGCTAAGTAAAATATGTAAATATTCTGCAAGCGCACAGAATCACCAATATAGCTCCTCACCAGGGAGTAATCCGAGGTATCATAATTTATATTCCCGCAGGGAAGCTTATGGCAAGAGTACTAGCAAACAGATATTCGAGACTATCAGAGAAGGATAAACGACTAGACAAGGTAGGGGGTAACGGTATTGGATAGGAGTGGATATACCATGACACACGACTCAAGGTAAGCTCGGATAAGGAAGAGAAGGAATAGTTAGTTGGGAGGACAACGAGAAGGGGTAGAGGACTCCTGGTTACTTTGTCTATCTATGTCACTCGGATTTAGAGATATAGCAGGTGAAGAACCAGTTCTTAGAGGTCAAGGATAACTCTATTATTTTAGCATCGGGATGAGACACCAGGAATTCTAGAAAGGGATGAGAAGGGGAGCTGTCACCACCTCATGGGGGTTTCCTTCAGGCCGAGACTAACGTGATGGGCTACAAAGACCGTATAGGGCCGTCACCACCTAACGGCTACCACCTCCGTTGCAACGGGGGTAAACCAAGGTCATTGTCTAGTCTAGGAACCACTTCTACACTAGTCAACAATTACTTACTCTGCTAGCAAGAGCAAGCAACCCTGTCAATACTTCCAATGAAAATTCACCCGAAGTAGTGAGCAGGATCGAAGTACCAACTAAGACAAAGACTTAAACAAGATCTATAAAACAACCAGAGCTACAACTAACTATAGTCTAAACATGATATAAATGCAACTAGAATAAAGTAGAAGAAAGATATAAATAACACAGACAGGACAACAAAGATAACTATATTGATAACTCAAAGTCTTACAGAAGGAAAAGAAAAAGACACAAGAGCTAATACCAGAGCTTCTGAAGTCGACTCTGGAACCTCCGAAGCACAGCTCGACTCAACTCTAATTCCCAACTAAACTATCCTAACTCTACTAGAACAAGTGGAGAGTGAGCTCCTTGGCTTGAGTGTGTTTTACAAGTGAATGGGCACCTCTATTTATAGCTTGGAGTGGCGGTTGAGGAGAAGTACAGGCCAAGGGACTGAGGGGGGAGAAGGGGGGGTCCCCCGGCTGATTCGGCCGAATGGATTGGTTCGGCCGAACCATCCATTTCCAGCGCCTTCATCTGGACGCTCGTGATTTGCTCTTGGGAGGCGGTTCTAAGCTGGGGACGGTTCGGCCGAACTGGGCTGGAGGCCCAGCAGAGCACCCCAACACCGCCTCTCCTCTTGGGCTGTCCTGGGTTGCCTCCTCTTGATATATGTACGGCTAAGGGGGGTAATCGGCCGAACGGAGTCGTTCGGCCGAATCGGTCAATTCTAACCCCTATAGTGCGTATTTCTCGTTAATGTACCTGCACAAGTGAAATACACCAAAACTCATGGATCTTTATTAGAAATAAACCTAGGTGCATGGAATGTCACATATAACCTATTTTATTTCCGAGTATTGGTGGTCGAAAATGAGTTATAACGACCGCCAACAGTCGGTCAATTGGCACCACCACCCACTGGTGCACTGTGTCCGTCACTCATAGGTTTACTGCCGCCACATGCCCTCGATGTCCATGGCGCCGGTGAGAAATCACCTCCAATCGAGCGCCACGGGCAGAGGACTCTTTCGGCCTGTTCGCTTGGCTGGTGGCTGGTGACTGGTGCTAATTTATGCTGAGAAAAATACAGCTGGCTGGCTGGTGGCTGGCGGCTTGTACTAATTTCTGCTGAGAGAAAAATACTATTAGCTGGTGGCTGATAAACGAAGCTAACAGACCGTTTGTTGCTTCCCTGCTATGGAGGAGACATTTACTGGTGCCACATGCTCCAGTTGTCCACTGCCACCAGTGAGGTATGGCTTTCAATCGAGCCCATGGCTGAGGAATTGCCGTTGCTTAGAAGAGACCATCCACTCACGGAAGGGTGCATCTGGGACCTTTATTAACAAGAAGTTAGTAAATATAAATGCCAAATAAAAAATACAAAAAACAAGAAGTCATAAATGCAGTTATAGAAAACACAAGTTTTGAACACAATTGAAAAGTAAACAACACATTGGTGTAAAAAAATAAATATGTACAGATATATTCTGAGGAAGAATATGTGCAAATATTAAATTAACGGCCCTGTTTACTTTCCAATCACATCACCAAACTTTCTAAAATTCTCTCTCCAAACTTTACTATTCACCTATCACATCAAATCTCTCTCCTCATGCATGGAGCATTAAATGTAGGTAAATAAAAAAACTAAGTACATGATTTTGATGTATACAACGAGACGAATCTTTTGAGCCTAGTTAGGTAATGGTAGGACAACGATTATCACAAACAAACGAAAAGTGCTACACTGCGCTACAGTGTCCGATGTGATATTTTCACCAAACTTTCTCTTCCTCTTTTTGGAACTATAAACACACCCAACGACTGAAATCAAAACATATGTCATTAAATTGGGTTGTTCCCTCAAATTAATAGTATACCACTACTCGCACAGTATAAATGACATCTCCCCAACAAAATCAATCATACTGTAGGAGTAGTTTCGTAATTTGCAAAGAATGCACGTGCTCCTCTGGTTTGATAAAGAAAGTCGTTCGGAAAAAAGTTTGAGTCAAACATTGGAATATAAATCATGAATAACCACTACCAGAATGATCGATATCTGCACCGGGTGAGAAAGCCCTTTAGCACCGGGTTTCCCACCCGGTGCAACTACACCGGGGCTAAAGGGTAAGCCCTTTAGCACCGGGTGGCAGAACCAGTGCTAAAGGGTCCCTTTAGCACCGGTTGCAGCCAGCAACTGGTGCTAAAGGGGCTGCTTCCGCAGCGAGGCTGGCAGGGCCTTTAGCACCGGTTGCTGTCTACGCCCGGTGCTAAAGGCCCTGGGTTTTGTTTTTTTTGCCTTTTTCAGTAGCCATGCATGCACGTTTATATACGTATATATATGTTCTAATACGTGTATTCTAATGTGTATTCGGCCGACTCTATATTCATATTAGTTGTATATCAAATAGAAGACATATATATTACAAATATAAGACATATATCTTACAAAATATATATCGCACTCGAGTTATTGTTTAAACTGTATTTATTACAACTTAGGACGATGTTCCATAACTTTGTGAGCTTGGCACGTCCTCCAATACTGAGACGTGGTATTCTCCTCGAGGATTGACGACCTCGTCCCAGATCCATCCGACGAGCTATTCGGAAATTGCGTCGATTCTTTCTTTCTCTAGACACTCTTCCTTCAGCCGCGTCATCTATAATTTACAAATAAGTGAAAGATATTTCATCCGCCAAATTGGAGACAATAATTATGCACTTAATAAAAATGGAAATGTGTACGTACCATAATATCATGCTGTGTAATCTTTTTATGCGCCCAATTCCACATGTAATCGCAAACATAGTATGCACATAAATTATTTCCCGACCCCTGTTTGGTACACTGTCGACCAAAAGAAATTTAGTAAAATTCATATAATATATTAGCCGAGGACTACATGTATAAATTACTTGCTTACCGGAAAGCCAATCTTCCATGTCAGTGTTTCATGTTCAATACCCGGGTGGTCTTTACGAAATTGAACCCACGCCCCGCGAACAAAAAAATTGAGTTAAGGCATTGCTAGTGCAAGGGGTGAATTAATTAGGGGAAAATATACATCACCTTGTCATCATGTCAATGATGTTCTGTAGTTTATGTTTTGGAGTGTGCAACGAATCAAAGACGTTGATGATACCCCGGTCAGGACACAATACGAGTAGGAACCAGTGGAATCTGTGCACATGTATACATTATATAATCAGAAATGAATTAGTACACAGACAGTATAAGAAGAAGCGTGTGTATGTACTCACTCGATGTTGTACGGTATTAGTATGGACTCGCAATAATGTTGTTTGTCAATAAACTTGTATAGGTTTCCATATGTTTCCTCAGGATTGTGCAGTATCATTGCTTCACTTATCCTTCGAGGATCCACGAAACCAGCCTCATATATATTTTCTCTCCGACATTTTTGAATCTCCATTCTGCATATGTTAAGCAATAAATAAAGCCCGCGTCAGCATAGATTGGAATTATTGTTTTCAAACTGTGAATTGTAAACAACAACAAAATACTTACAGTGTCCAACAGGTGATCAAATCAACGTCAATGGCGTCGTGGTGGTACAGCTCATATATATCCTTAAACCTCAGCCAGACCCAATCCAAGTTGCCATTGTAGAAATCATGGTCCTTCACGCCTACTTTGATCATGCGCCGTTTATTCCTTCTTGATTCTTCCAAGTACCACTCATGGAATCGGCGCATCTTCGTCTGTAGCTTGCTCTCCATTTCAGGAGGGACCATAGGCTCGCCAAGCTTAAACGGCCACTTCAACGTTGTGCTTACAGGCACCTCTGCTTCCCCCAGGAGTTGCGCTCTGGATAGTCCAGTCTCGGCCTCAAATTGTTGGATCCGTAGCTCGTGCGGAGTTGGCAATGGAGCCAAGGGCTGCTGAGGTTGCTGGCCGAGCTGAGGAACCTTTTTGGATGTGCCCGCCTCCTTATCTGCAGCCTTCCGCTTCCGGCGAGATTTCAGTAATGAGCGGTCATAGTCTGTTATTAGTACTTCCTTCTGTTGACCCTTGCTCAAATTACCGAGGAATGACTTGACGACAGTGGGATCAAGCTTCGGCTCCGGCTCCGGTTTTTTCCTCCACTCGGCCATTTGCCTCTTTGTGTCTGCTTTGACCGAGGCTTCGAGCTCCTCTAGAGTCTTCTCACCCGCTCTTTTCTCTGGTGCAGGCTTCTCTTTGGTTTTCCGCGCCTTCTTCCCTGGTGGAATGGGGGAAGAGGCTTTAGTGCGGCGTCCCCTCTTCGGCGGAGGGGGCGGAGACCTCCGCGGCGGAGGAGACGGAGACCTCTTCGGCGGAGGAGACGGGCTTGCATCAGGAGCTCCCGGAGAATCGTCATGATCCGGTGGATCTCTTGGAGACGGTGGAGGTGACGGAGGCTTGTTGGTAGCCGCAGGTGTACCGGGTATGACGACGTCTGCCTTGCTCCATAGAATGATGCAGTGAGAATACTGACCGAGTTTTGTTTCTCCGTCACCTCCGGGGATGTCAAGTTCCAAGTCTTCCCAGTTGGCGACGACTTGCTCCACCTCAACAGGTACGTAACCATGTGGAATGTCATTGCAGTGCCATTTTTGCCCTTCTTCCACACGTTTGGTCATACCGTATGCAACCTGATAATTTAGTAGTCACAAAGAAAGTAAATGAATGGTATTTACGGTGAAATGTATGCAGTACGAACTAAGGTCGCATACGTACCACCACAGCTAAGTTCTTCTGCCTGGCGACAAGCTCGCACGCGGTCCGTTGAGTTATTTCATCCACGGGGTAACGGACCAGTTCGGCGGCCTGTGTGGAAGCGTGACTGCTTTGATATTATTGTGGAGGGCTAATAAGGGCCGCATCTTGGAGAGGTGCATGCTCTGTGGAACCGGTCCCGCCTGCGGCTTGTTGGAGAGGTGCATGCTCTGTGGAACCGGTCCCGCCTGTGGCTTGTTGTATCTGCAGCCATGCTACCTTCATCCGCCGCTCCATCTCTGACTCCATTTCTTGGAGCTTTGAGCCCTGGGCGGCAACCGTTTGCTCTAGGTCCCTCACCCTCTGCTCATATTCGGCCTTCTTCCTCGAACGGCTCCTATAGGTAGCGGCGTGCTCTTGGAAACCTTTCTTCCATGAGATGCTTGTGCCTACGCCGCGTGTCCGTCCAGGATGCTCCTTGTTCCCTAAGGCATAGGTTAGCTCTTCTCTGTCTCTATCACCAACAAATTCTCCCCTCTCAGATGCCCTGAGGATATCGAGGAGACGCTGAGCTAGTTCTCGCAAGTCCTCGGAAAAAACTAAGGAGCCGTCGATTGTGCTTAGGGTGCCTCCATGACTATAGTACCAATGCTTGGTCCTTGTAGGCCAGTCATGTGTCGCTGGAGTGATGCCTCTAGCATATAGATCTTCTTCCATCTTCTCCCATTTAGGGATGCTTGCCTTGTAACCTCCCGAACCCATCTTATGGGAGTACTTCTTATTTGCGGCGTTTCCAGCGTTTCTAGCGCTAGCCGTTGTACCCTCTTCGGAGGTTTTGTACTCAAGGAATGCTTCCCACTCGTCATCAGTGATCTTCTTATACTTCTCAGGATCCGGGGCCTCTCCGGTTTTGAGAAAATGCGAGTACAACTTCTTCTTGAAATCCTGAAACAGAACTGTCATCTTCTTCATTGTCCAATCTCTCAGTTCTGCTTCATGAGTGCTAGGCCAGTCGAATATTGCCTTTAATTCCCTCCATAGCATCTCCTTCTCTGTATCGGGTAGCACGTACTCCTCAGTGGGGTCCGTGGACTTCCATTTTCTGATACTAATGGGCACATTGTCCCGTACAATTACCCCGCACTGAGATACAAATTTCTTGGCCACTTTTGGGGGCTCAACTGGCTCCCCGTCATCCTCCACTCGAGTGATGTGAAACTTGACATCCTTCAGCTTCTTCGTGGTCGATCATTTTGATTTCTTAGCTCGACTTGTAGAAGCAGAGGCGGACTACACAAATTACATATATATGAGATGATATAGAGATGGTATACATAATTGACATGTACATTACAAATTTATGTTATATATATACACACCTGACTAGACGAGGGCTCGTTACCGGCCCCTTCAATAGTGCTGCCCTGGACACGTTTGCCCTGGACATTGGCGGCCCCTTCAACATTTTCGGGCCTTGCAACATTGTCGCCCTGGATATTGTCGTCCCTTCCAATGATCCCCAACACTTCATCCATGGTCATTGTTTGTGTTACAATATCAAATACTTGGTTCGTAAAGAACGTGTCGTTGTCCTCTTGCATGGGTGGGACAGGGCTGTTGTTGTCCTCTTGCATGGGTGGGACAGGATTGTTGTTGTCCGCCATCTATAGAATTAAAAATAATTGATAAGAAATATATACAAAGCATACATATTCCCAATATTTCTAACATTTTTCGCTAAGGGGGTCGGTTCGCGAAAAACGGATTCTCTAAGGGGTTCGGGTGCGCGGTGTGAATTGATTCGCTAAGGGTTCGGGTATGCGACGCGTAGTGGTTCGTTAAGGGTTCGGGTGCGTGACACGAACGGGTTCTCTAAGGGGGTTGCATGACCCGATGTGGTTCACTAAGGTGGGTTCGCGCGACGCGAAGTGGTTCGCTAAGGGTTCGGTATGCGACGCGAACAGATTCGCTAAGGGGTTTGCTAAGTGTTCGGGTGCGTGACGCGAATGGGTTCGCTAAGGGGGTTGCACGACCCGAATGGGTTCGCTAAGGTGGGTTCGCGCGACGCGAAGTGGTTCGCTAAGGGTTCGGTACGCGACGCGAACGGATTCGCTAAGGGGTTTGCGATACGGTTGTGCGACACGAAGGGGTTTGCGAAAGAGTTTGTGAAGGGTTCGGGTTTGCGATACAGTTGTGCGACACGAAGGGGTTTCCGATATTAAACATAAATATTAATAGCATTTCTAATATAAAACATAAATATATTTACAATGTATTTTTATATATTTTTACAAAGCATTCCAATACATAAATAGCAACACATCAAACAAATACATAAATAACAATATTCCAAACATATATATTCCATGCATTTCTACAACATATTCCAAGCATACATAAAAAATTTTACAACATATATATTCCATGCATTTCTACAACATATTCCAAGCATTTCTACAACACATGCACAAATATATTCCCTGCACAAATATATTCCATGCACATAATATTTCACAACGCATGCACAAATATAACATATATATATCACATATGCACATATATATGAATAAATAGAGAGAATTTGTACAAAAAAATGAAAGAGTGAGCGGTGGCCGGACCGGCGGCAAGGGGACGACGGCGGCGCAGCGCGCGGACGACGGTCGGCGGCGGCGGACCCTCGGAGCGGCGGGCAAGAGCAGGTCGGCGGCGGCGGACCCTCGGAGCGGCGGCGCAGACGGGGCCGGGGCGGCGGCGGACGTCGGGGCCGAGGCGGCGCGGAAGTCGGGGACGGGGCAGCAGCGCGGACGTCGAGGCTGGGGCGGCGCGGAAGTCGGGGCCGGGGCGGCGCGACAGGGGTCGATGGCGGCGCGAATGGGGCCGGGGCGGCGGCGGACGTCGGGGGCTCCGGGGCGGCGCGGAAGTCGGGGACGGGACGGCGCGGACGTCGGGGCTGGGGAGGCGCGGCAGGGTCAACGGCGGCGCGGACGTCGGGGCGGCGCGGCAGGGTCGACGGCGGCGCGGTCGACGTCGGGGGCGGAGACGAAGGGGCGGCGGTTCTTTGGGCGAGATGCCGCGGGTGGAGACGAAGGGGAGAATGCGGCGCTTGCTTATATAGATTGGGGGCATTTAGCACCGGGTGGGAAGGAGACCCAGTGCTAAAGGGCCTTTAGCACCGGGTGCAGCCGCCACCCGGTGCTAAAGGGCCTTTAGCACCGGGTGCAGCCGCCACCCGGTGCTAAAGGTTATACCTTTCGCACCGGGTGTCGGCTGCACCCGGCGCTAAAGGCTCTTTAGCACCGGGTCTCTGTCACCCGGTGCTAAACGCCAAACAGGCGCCAAACAAAATTTTGGGGGCCTTTAGCACCGGATGTTTGATCTACCCGGTGCTAAAGGCCCCCATTTTCTTTTGGCGCCAGTTTCCAAACCGGCCTTTAGCACCGGTGGCTACTATTTGGAATCTTATAAATATAGTTTTTAATATATAGTTATTAATACTTGTTTTAATTCAGTTATTAATGCTATACCTATTAAAAATATATATTAAATAAGAAAATATTATAAATTAATAGAAAATCTTATAAATTACTAGAAAATCTTATAAATTACTAGAAAATCTTATAAATTACTAGAAAATCAATATAAAATGCTAGAAAATCTTATAAATTACTAGAAAATCTTATAAATTACTAGAAAATCAATATAAAATGCTAGAAAATCTTATAAATTAATAGAAAATCTTATAAATTAATAGAAAATCTTATAAATTACTAGAAAATCTTATAAATTGCTAGAAAATATTATAAATTACTAGAAAATCAATATAAAATGCTAGAATTAATAAAAACAATCTTATAAATCAATAGAAAATCTTAGAACATAGGTGGAACATAAATGCAAATATAGTCATTACAAATTGGGTGGAACATAGTGCAATTAAATTACATGGCATCATCGTTTACTCGGACACTAATAAACTTCCTCTTTACAAATGTTCCTTGATTGTGATCACGCCGTAGATACGGTGTCTCCTCCGCCGCTAACAGGATGCTTGGGTCATCAGCCACTGAGAATGGAGGCCGGCCATCCAGCATATCATAATCTCCATCCGTCTTGTCCTCAACTCCTACGATTTTTCTCTTTCCAGGAAGAACTATATGACGCTTTGGCTCGTCTTGTGATGGGTCCAATTGCTTACCCCCTCCTTTCTTATCCGCCCCTTTCTTCGGTGTGCTAGCCATGTCCTTCACATAAAAAACTTGTGTGACAGCTTTGGCCAGGACGAACGGTTCGTCTAGAAAGCCAATCTTGTTTAGGTCCACTAACGTCATTCCATAGTCCGCTTCAACTTTAACACCTCCTCCAGTCAGCTTCACCCATTGGCACTTGAACAGTGGGATCTTCATAGGTCCGTACTCTAGTTCCCATATCTCCTCTATGATTCCATAGTATGAGTTTGTATTGCCATTGGTGTCTGTCGCGTCGATCCGGACACCACTGTTTTGGTTGGTTCTTTTCTTGTCCTGGGCTCTTGTGTAAAATGTATACCCATTGATGTCGTATCCTTGGAATGTCAAGATCGTGCTCGATGGACCTCTAGCTACAAAAGCTAGCTGCGCATCAATGCCCTCGACACCTATAAGACGTCTTCGCAACCAATCGGCGAAAGTACTATTGTGCAGACGCTGAATGAAGGCCGCAGACTTTGTTGAGTTTTCGTCCCTGAGAATCTGCATGTGCTCCTCGATGTACGGAGCAACTAAGGTTGATTGTTGCAAAACTATGAGGTGCGCTTTACGAAATGTCTCAACGTCCTTGATCACCATCGATCTTCTCCCTAGTGTGCCCTTTCCACCAAGTCTCCCCTCGTGATGTGATTCGGGCACACCAATCGGCATAAGATCGTCGACAAAGTCAACACACAATTCAATGACCTCTTCTATTTCGTATCCCTTAGCAATGCATCCTTCTGGACGAGAACGATTACGGACATACTTCTTTAGGACAGCGAAGAACCTCTCAAATGGGAACATGTTGTGTAGAAATACTGGGCCCAATATACGAATCTCTTTGACGAGGTGAACCAATAGATGTGTCATGATATTGAAGAAGGATGGTGGAAATATCATCTCAAAGCTGACAAGACATTGCACCACGTCATTCTGTAGCTGATCTAAATGGTCTGGATTGATCACCTTCTGAGAAATTGCATTGAGGAATGCACATAGCTTCACAATGGCTTTCCGCACGTTAACTGGTAGCACACCCCTGAGTATGACGGGAAGCAGCTGTGTCATCAACACATGGCAGTCGTGAGACTTTAGGTTTGTGAACTTCTTCTCTTTCATATTTATTATTCCCTTAATATTGGAGGAGTAGCCAGACGGAACCTTGATACTGTTCAAGCATTCAAACATGCTTGCCTTCTCTTCTTTGCTGAGAGTGAAGCTGGCAGGACGCAAGTACTGGCGTCCTTTGTCTCTCTTTTCTGGATGTAGATCAGTCCGTTGCTTCAATCGTTTCAGCTCCTGACGTGCTTCTAGTGTATCTTTTGGCTTCCCATAAGTACCCAGGAAGCTTATCAAGTTCACGCAAAGATTCTTCGTCAGATGCATCACATCAATCGCGTTGCGGACCTCTAAAAGTTGCCAATAAGGTAGCTCCCAAAAGATAGACTTCTTCCACATCGCGGCACGACCATCCCCGCCCGTCGGAGCAACCTGGCTTCCATCTCCCTTGCCAAACACCACGTGTAGGTCCTTCACCATATCAAATTTCTCTTCTCCACTCCGGTGTCTCGGCTTTGTACGGCAGTCAGCATTCCCGCCAAAATGCGCACATTTCTTTCGTAGCTCATGCTTCGCCGGAAGGAATCGACGGTGACCCATGTACACAACTTTACGACAATGTTTCAAATACATGCTTTCGGTTTCCTCTAAACAGTGAGTGCATGCTTTATATCCTTTGTTTGATTGTCCTGATAGGTTACTTAGTGCAGGCCAGTCGTTGATGCTTATGAAAAGCAGTGCTCGAAGGTCAAACTGCTCCTGCTTGTCCTCATCCCACATGCTAACACCTTCATTCTTCCACAGCTGCAAAAGTTCGTCAACCAATGGCCTTAGGTACACATCAATGTCGTTGCCAAGTTGCTTTGGGCCTTCGATGAGCACTGGCATCATAATGAACTTCCGCTTCATGCAGAGCCAGGGGGGTAGGTTGTAGATACAAACAGTCACGTGCCAAGTGCTATGACTACTGCTCATTTCACCAAAAGGGTTCATGCCATCGGTACTTAAACCAAGCCTAACATTCCTCGCATCAGCATCAAACTCTGGGAATGCTCTGTCGATGTTCCTCCACTAGGATCCATCGGCGGGGTGTCTCAACATGCCATCCTGCTTACGTTCTTCTTTGTGCCAGCGCATCAGTTTGGCATGGTTCTTTGTTCCTGAACAAACGCTTCAGACTGGGTATTAGAGGGAAATACCACATCACCTTCGCAGGGATTTTTTTCTTAGAACGCTCTCCCCCAACATCACCAGGCTCGTCCCGCCTGATCTTGTATCGTGCGCAGGTGCAAACCGGACAACGATCCAAGTGTTCGTACTGTCCGCGATAGAGGATACAGTCATTAGGACACGCATGTATCTTCTGCACCTCCAAACCGAGAGGGCAAACAACATGTTTTGCTTGATACGTCATCGATGGCAATTCGTTACCCTCTGGAAGAATCTTCTTTACGAGTTTCAGTAGCTCCTCGAAACCCTTATCAGTAACACCATTTGCTGCCTTTCACTGCAGAAGTTCAAGTGTGCTACCCAACTTCTTTAGCCCCTCTTTGCAATCTGGGTACGGGTCAGTCTTGTGGTCCTGCAACATGCGCTGTATCTTTTTTAGTTCCTTATCATTGCCGCAGTCTTTCTCAGCATCACACAACATTTGCCCGAGTCCATCAGTAGGTTCATTTTCCTGAGCAACATCTTCATGAGCATCGCCTTCCCGAGCAACATATTCCTGAGCATCGCCTTCCCGAGCAACATCTTCCTCATCGGCATCACCCATTGCAGCATCTGCAAAGGAACCGTAGTATTGAGCCAATAACGAAATGTCGTCATCGGCCTCGTCTTCTTCATCTTCATCCATTAGAATTCCTCTTTCATCATGCTTCGTCCAAACAGAATAATTCCTCATGAAACCGTGCCTCATCAAATGCACCTGAAGACAACCTCTTTGTTTGTATGATTGTATATTTTTACAATGGGTGCATGGGCAGAACATGAAACCGGACGGCGTCCTGTTAGCCTCGGCGGCATCGAGAAACGTCCTGAGGCCATCACGGAACGCCTGAGCGTGGGGGTCCCCGTACATCCATTGTCTATTCATCTGCATTATTAACCAATAATAAATATACAATACAATTTAAAGATAAAAAAATTAATATATAAATAAATACAAATTATAATATATATTCCATTATATAAATAAATTTCTAAAACTACATTACTATATTCATTAAATAAATAAATATACCTTCCGTTAAATAAATAAATAACTATTCTACCTTTAAATAAATAACTAATAATATATATTTCATTAAATTAATAAATAACTATTCCAACTTTTAATAAATAAACCTCTCTAATAAATAAAATACATAAGCCTTATAACTATTCACAAGTCATACAAAACAAAATACTAACTAGCTTGCCTTCTCTCTCCATTTAAAACACAACATGAACACTCTCTCCACCATGAACTCAAGCTCTCTCCTCTCTCTCCTCCAAGAACACAAGCTCTCTCTAGCTAGCTAGCTTTACTTTGATTCACAAATCTCTCTATTTCTAAATCATAGAAGGATTATAAGCTAAATAAAACATTAGAGAATGAAAGAGTGTACCTTGTAGTGCTCCTTAAATGAGTAGAATCTTCACAAATTTTGAAAAAAATTTGGGCAGCACCTCCCCTCTTTCTTCTCCCCTCCCGGCGCCCGAGCCAGCATGAACACAGCGAAGTGTTCAGCTGGCTCGGGCGGGGGAGGAAGAAGCCCCTATATTCAAACACACTAGCACCGGGTCGTGGCAAGACCCGGTGCTAATGCGCACCCTTTAGCACCGGGTGCAGCCAGCAACCGGTGCGAAATGGCCTCGGGCACATTAGCACCGGTTGCTGGCTGCACCCGGTGCTAAAGGGGGCGCATTAGCACCGGGTCTTGCCATGACCCGGTGCTAATGTCTTCGCCCTGACACATCTTCGCGCCGCCCCCGCTCCTAGCCGTTGGACCCGGTGCTGAAGCCCCATCAGCACCGGGTCCAAAAATGGCCGAGGCGGAGGGGGCGGGCGGATGTGAAGTATTCTGGTAGTGAACATTAAGTCGTTGAGTTTGGAAATGTAAAAATTATATAAATAGATTAGTCTTGAAAATTACTTTCATAAAAATATTTATATAACTTTTGAAAAAAGTCTAGATCACCCCTCACATATGAGGGTTTGACAACATAACCCCCAACCTATGAAACGGTCTATATCACCACCTGAACTTTTCAAAACCGGTCAAATTACCCCCTAAAGCAATTTTGAAAAATCATAGTAAATCACAGAAAAATCATAAAATAGAAAAATTAGTTGTGTTGGACTCCAAATGAGTATATCTACAAAATGAACATATAATATGATATATTTTAATATATTTTTTTACAGGTATGAAGAAAAGCATAGATCTGAAGCTACAGCAAAAACGTCTTCTACAGACGTCTTTATTCTACATGCCCTAAATAAAGAAAACAAATGTACCTACAGCTAAAACGTCCATCAAAATTACAGACGCTTCTTTACTGTCTTGGACGTCGAAATTTTTAGGCTCCCTCAGAACAAGTGCTTCATATCACTTTCTTGGGACTAGCCACAGTGTGTGGTAACTCAGATTCGATGCCTCAAATACCAAAGTATAACCGAATACCGATGCTCTATCTTCATTTTATCTTCAGCGGTAAGCTTTCTATGAATCCCACAAGCAATACCGTAAACAAACAGCAAAAAAAAAATCTTTACCCATCTCCCTAAGTCACTTAAAAGTGGGGCCATGTAGTTTTATTTTAGAGCAAGCACCGCGAGACATCAAAGTTTCATCGATGCTGAAATATAATTCTCCATACTACTTTGATTCCGTCCTGCAGTGAGCAGGCATCAAGGCTTAATTGAAAAAAAAAGAGGGTTGAAGCATCAGAAGTTTACCACCCGCGGCTAGTCTGCGATGTAAAACGCAAGAATGATATAATATTACTCTTTCAAACGCATACTATCTGCTATGTTTCATAAGGTCACAGGGCAAATGATCCATGTCTAAGTCAACTAGCTGAAAACATGTACTCATTCGGTTTTTGTAGAAGACGTATTTCGTTTCGATACGATAAGGCTATGGTTAATAACTACTCTATTATTTTTTAATACAAATCTAATAATCAAATTTTGTATCACGGTACTACTATACTGTTTATCAAACACTTGTATTAACTAAACTAGCGAATGTGTCGATGTGTTGCTACGGGTGAAGGAGACTTCATTAGCGAACATACATGAAAGTCATGGATGCCACTGATTCCCATCCGATGTGAAGCACAGCAAACAAGAGATCCTCAGTAGACACTACACCCAGGAATGACAGCAAGTCGACAACGAGGATGCGAATGCTGTGAGACAAAGGAGTGTGTGCGGTGCTGCGAGACAGTGAGAGGAGGTGACTTCGTGAGTGAAGGTGCGCAGAGTCATGAACCCTCCCCCGATTCTGCATCCGATAAGGAGCAAGACAAATGAGAAATCCTCGATATACGTTGCGCTTGGAAACGACTGCGGGGATGCATGCGAGCAATGAAAGAATACGGGGGTGCGTGCATCGATGCAGGACGATGAGAGGAGAAGAGGTACTACGGGTAGATTAATGCGACACCCATTACGCATTTTGTTAGGAGCATGACCAAATTAGAAGATGTCCTCGGTTGACGTCGAGTCTGGGAACGATGGCAAGCGACGTGAGAAGATAAATGAGTGTGTGCAATGATGTGAGAGAGAAAAGGCGAGGTATTATGTGTTAATAGATGATACATTATGATTTTTTTCAAAAAGATTCAATATACTAAAGAATGGTGGGTTGATTTCTATAAATATTAGGGGGGTTTGTAAAATTATGACGTACTGCTGAATCAATTCTTACTTTAGTATTAGATAGAGATGAAACAAGCCTTATTATAGAACCAAAGGGGTACTGAGTAAGCAACTGCACTTGTTATTGTGCCATTTTTACCGGACTAATATATTGTCATGTCAAATTTTGCCTTTGCACACATGATTTCTGAGGCATCGATCAACAATGCGTGATTTTCTATTAGACATGCATTAACATTGGATGGACGCCTTGGCGCAATGATTCTAATGGAGGCATCAACAATGTATGGTTGTTTATTTTATTCATTAGTGGTCTCGACATCTAGACGGTCAGCTTTGACCACAAGGCCTAGAAATAACACCATAAACTGAGGCATTGTATACTAATTAATATCAAGCATCCAATCTTCAAAATAATTTGTTCTTACATATAAGGCATTCAAGATGGATTTGGATAATGGTTTATTTAATTCTTCTTAGAACTTACAAGATTCACTACTGAAAAACTTTACATTCGTTTATGATGTTAATACTGGACGTAATTGGCCCGATATTAATGCTAAAATTAGTACCGGACCAAATTTAGGAGCCCCCAAAGGTCATTTAGTATAGAGTCCAAACACAACTTTGTACTAAATATCACCTGTTAGTACTAGATACTGTTTTGACTGGTACTAGACCCTGTAGCACCGGCTGGTATTTTGGCTCGGTATTAGATGGTCTTTCACGGGTTACTTTAAAAGGAAAATATCTCTCTCCTAATCACTTGTGTTCTATAGGTGGGATGGTAAGCGAGGTTGGTGTGAGGTTTCAGATTTTGCTTTTAAATCTTATGCGTTAAGTTTATTAGACGATCGGTCGCGCAGAGCGCGGAACGCATGACCCGCAGCTCCGCACGCCACCGTCGCCGCGCAGCCCCGTGCACGACCTACAGCCCCGCACGCCACCGTCGCCGCGCATCCCCGTGCGTCGGCGTGCAGCCCCGTGCGCCGCCGCCGCCGACGCAGCCGGCCGGTTAGGATTCCCGGGTTATGCCGGAGGAGGAGGTGGTGGCGGAGGAGGAGGCGGCGATGGCGGGGGGTCGCGCAATCCCCAAACACGCGACGGGTTGCACGATAACTGCGTCCAATCTTATGCATCTCACATGTGCATGTATGTGTGGAAAAAATGTGTGTATGCGGGCCTTCTGAGGTTTAAAACTTTTTTCTTTGTGTTTTGTGCGTGAAATTAATTTATTATTTACCTTTTGGGGAAACACCATTTGATACCGATGGGCGTTACTGACGTGTACTAATTCATTGTCAGTATTGATTAGTTAGTTGATTGGAGGATTATGTAAAGTGGACGCTTGTTATCCACAATTGTCATTACAACTATCATTCAACACAATTCACCGTGTTATAATTTAGAGATACGTTTAAATGTATATTTTGTCGGTCTTTTGAGTCCGTTCAAAAATCTTTAGGATGCAAATAAATGCATAAACTAAACTCTATGTGTTCTCCTTATTACTATGTTCGTGTCAATGTATTGAAACAAAAGATTTTAGTTGTGCGCTGCTCTCTGTCGAGACGTCTAACCCCTTGCACCTTACGAGTTGCAGTTGAGCTCTTTGAATAAAACTATTTAGTACCGGTCTGTGTTACTTATCTGTAACAGTTTATTTTTCAGTATTGATTAGTTAGTTGATTGGAGGAATATTTAAAATGGACGCTTGTTATCCACAATTGCAATAAAACTACCATGCAACACAATTCACCATATTCACACTTAGAGATACGTTTAAATGTATATCTATATAACCTATATAATTGGTACCCACTAACAAGTCATAGTTAATTTCTTTCAACATACAAACATTCCACATCATCATCCACTATACGACATGTCACTATCCACTACATCATATATTTATGTCTTCAACCGATTTTTTATATATGGTTAATATCATGCATTTGTGAGTATCATGCTATAAAATTCCTGTAGTAGAGAAAAATATAGGATCAATAATTTAGAATGGTTCTCTCTCAACAAAATTATCATGCTTCCATGTATAATGTTGTTAACAAAAGAACATTATCACGAAATCACTTTGATGTTCCTACTTTCAAATTGCATCTTAAAAATTTGTTTAAAAAATTTCCGCATCATCGCGCGGGGTATCACCTATTTTGAAATTTCACCTTAAAATTTTGTTTAAAAATTTCCGCAGCAACGCGTGGAGTATCACCTAGTTTTTGTCAGTTTCTCAAGTCCGTCCAAAAATTTAGGATGCAAATAAATCCCATAAACTAAACTCTATGTGTTCTCTTTATTATTATGTCTGTGTCGCAATCACTTGAAACAAAATATTTTAGCTTCGTGCGCTTCGTCTGGGTCGAGACATCTAACCCCTTGCGCCTTGCGATTGCGAACTGCAGCTGAGCTCTTTTATTTATTGCTATAAAATACTATTATATAGAAAAAAAACCTATGCCAACAGATGCTTGAACAGATATCGCTCATTGGGTTGTTGTTTTTTTTATATAAGGCTAGTTCGGTGGAAAGTTTTATTGCATAATTTTAAAATTGGATACTAGATAAACAAGCTCGATGTGTTTTATGAAATGAAACTCCCCACTTGTATCAATGGGGTTTTATGAAGAGTTTCGTAACATTAAATTTGTTGACGTAGTATAGAACAGATAAGATAAAGTTTCATGGCATATGTGAGAGAAGTTTCATCCAATAAAACCAATCTGACTTGGTTACCTAGTTTCTACTCTTATAACTATGCAATAAAACTCTATCAAATAGAATTTATTAATAATATAAAAATTCCCTATAAAATTTCATTTTACCGAGACTGAGTTAAGGAGGGTGATTTAGGTTGCATCTTCGTTGACTCTTAATTTTCTTCAAAAGATGAAAACAAAAGTTGGATGACTTGCGTTCTTACGGATACGACAGTAAAGATACATCTTTACCTCTTTACCTAATCATTATAAAGTAAAAATTAATTAGTGGTGTATTTTAATTTTACAAAAGAAATCTAATGCTTATGTAAATCAATCCACAGTTTGGCATATTGTAGTTTTTTTAAGAAAAGTTTCATAATATTTCATCTAATCAACTCGTAGTATCTCATCTATTCTTGTTGTCCCGCACCGTCAAATGTACACCTTCGTTTTTCACGTTGTTTGATTCTTGTCGTTGACCCATCATCATTTCTAGGTAGGACGTCTACCGAGGATCTTTTCTTTGTCGTATTCCCATCGGATACGGAATTGGTAATGTTTATGGCTCCCGTACGCCTTTACATATGAAGTCATCTTCATCTATAGCAACTCATGGACATTAATCAATGCAAGGTGTCTCATCTTCTCTTGCCGTCCACACCACTGCACACACCCCCTTCGTCTTTTCAGTTGGCCCGCATTTTCGTCATTGACCTATTGTCATTTCTGGACGCAACGTCTACGACCGAGAATTCCTACTTTATTCCTCTCCTCATTAGATGAGGAATCGACAACGTTCGCTTCCATCTGCATCAACACATGGGTATTAAACAACCTACAGTACCTCGTCTGCTTGTCATCCCGCACCGCCACACGTAATTTTTCGTTTTCTCACGTCGCTCGCTCGTATTTCCGTTGTTGATCCGCTATCATTCCTAGATGAAACGTCTACCGATGATCTTTTTATTCAACACGCTCTTTATCAGAAGCGGAATCAGTAGCGTATATAATTTTTGTGTGCTTTCGTTCATACTATCTATTTTATATTAGTATCTAAACACATTTGCTAGTATAATAACAAAGAAGAGACGGTAGAATGGGCGCATCAAGGCCCAGCTTTTTACGCGCGCGGCGCATAGAGATTTTTCATGCTCCGCCTAAAGCCTACGAAGTCAGAGTTATGAAAGTTGGTCACGGATGAGGTATAATAATAATATACCTTATTACTCCGGACAGGATCACCTTATCCAGGACTTCGGATTGGCCTGCGACATAACGGTGGTCTCATCTTTGCTTTGTTCCGACGGCTGCAGACGTGCATTATCTGCATGAACACACGTGGAAGTCGTGTAATATTTTGTTTCGTGGTCTTCCGTCACATGAACTACTCCACCATACGGAGAGCTGGTAGGAGTAGGAGGCCGTTGGCAACCTGTTTCAGTAGATTTTTATTTTCTATATATGTTTCCTTAACTAGCAATAACACACGTGCGGCACGAACGTTTATTGATGACATGTAGATACTAAAATAATATCACTTCACTTTAGTGCAAAGCGCTTTTAAAAATATTTTATATTCGCTCTCTCATGTATGAAGAGCTTTAGGTATTCTCAAAACTCATGATAGTTGGCATTTATTTATATGGAGAAAACTCTCTAATTTATTGTCTTTTAGCAATACGGAATAATTGTGTATAGACATGGGTACAAATGTGGGTATATTTAGGTGGGCCCTTTTTTGGGTGAAAAAAGTTTTGGGTTTAGAGGGGGAAATCAACATAGGAATGTCTCTCTCTCCCTCTTTTTTGACCATTCATCAACCAATTTTCCCGGCAGGTGGGTCCTATGTGAGGTGGGTGTGGGTTTTTTTGCTGGTGAGAAATGTTTTCAAATCTAATTCTCTTTATAGTATAGATTTTTATGTGTACAATCAATTTTTATAATTAATATACAATGTTCTTAATTTCTATGGAATTTAAAATATCTACATAATTAGCATTTTTTTAGTGCGGACATGACACAACAGTTTGAGTGGATAGTTCATTTAGGGCAGTCCCAACCTATAATGTATATAAATAGTGTCCACGCTGCCACGTTAGCAAGACATCATTTTAGACACTACATTTCCCAACCCATGATTTCTTAGAATGGATCCTTAATAAATTCATCATCTTTCTTCTCTACCAATTATACTTGTTCTTTATTTATCATGAAGACATCATCCTCCCCCAATGAAAACTTTGGTAGTGTCTTGTGCATAGATTCTCGTATAGACAATGGGTCTTGCATGAGACCCAGTTTCTTCCTCTTTCCATTATCTTTCTTATTTAATACAGTAACACATAGGTAAAGAGTCCTACGTGACAGTCTAATTAATGCTATGAAAATTGGGACTGACCTTGTGTCAACTCCCAGCCATTTAAAAACCCGTCGCAATGGGTTTCCTCTTCGTCTACTCGTTCCTTCTCTTTGAAGAATTAGCTCTTTGATTTTAATAGGAACAAGAGGGCAGAGTAGCCCCGGCCCATTGCGTCGGCCGTCGGGACCACTCGCTCCAAAACAGGAGGAGCTAACCACCCAGGCCCTCGCCTAGCTCTTTGGTTTTCTTGCTGCTGTTCAGATTATTCTTTTTTATAATATAATTTGATGCTAGACCGTGATATTCTACCGGCCCTCTCCAACAGCATAGACGACTTCGCTACCGGACATGGCGAGAGGAAATAAATAAAGAGAAATACTTTCTATTTATCTGTTGATTCCTACGCTCGCTTTCTCGTGGCTTAGAGAATTGTGCCATGCGCTATCGATAAGGCTATCCGTACTCGTCGTTCTCTATTCTCATCCTTTAAAAAAATATTCTTATCTAGTCATCGAGATTCTTTACTCTATATCAAATTCTTCCGCACCCGTGATACTTTATACCACATACTCTATATCAACTACCAACATACGAGGCCCACTTTTTCTCTTCTTTTTCCCTCCTTTCACACCGATGGCACCATTCCCCTTCCCCCAACTCTATCTCTTCCTCCTCCCTCTCTCTTCCCCCTCCCTGCAGTCGCGGCGGCTGGCGGCGGCGGTTCCCCTCCCTCCGTTCCACGACGCCGCCAACTGCCCTCCCGCGTCGCGCCCCGCCGTCCCCTGCCTCTCTGTCGTGCCGCCGCTCGCTCCCTTCCCCCACGCCCCCTCGACGCTCATCTGCCTCCCTTTCTGCCCCGCGCCGCCCTGCCCGCCTCCCTCCCCCCCGCCCGCCGCCGCCGCCCCCTCCCGCCGCTCCCAGCGTGCACCGCTCCTGCTCTCCGTGGGCCAGGGCCGGCCATGGCGGCGGGAGCAGCGACCGGTGGCCTCCGCACGATCTTCACAGCGGCAGGAGCGGCTTCGCGGCGGCGGGAGCAGCTTTGTGGCGGCGGTGGACGGCCTCCAGATGCGGTAGGGGCGCCGCCGCTCCTGTCGCTGGCGCGGACGACGGCGGGGAGGGGGGATGCTACGGTGGCCCGGGGCGGGTGGGGGAGACGGTGGCCATCCGGGAAGCACGCGGCGCGCGGAAGTCGCCGACGCCAACGTCGCCTCCGGCCTCCACCCTCTCTTCCATTCCGAGCCACAGCGCGAAGGCGGGACGGTTGGGCCAGCCGACGGGAGGAAGCGATAGAGGTCAATCCGTACCTCCTCTTGGAATAGAGGATGGGAGTCGGTACACTTATTTTGCATACCGTGTAGAGTCCCCCGGTGCAGCCCCTTTTAAGGTAAAGGGGTACTGTAGGTAGCCATGGCGGACGGCTCCCAGTAGCTGGTGCAGACAGCCTAAAACACTCGCTAGTGCTGTGTTTTTTATTCATCCTCTCTTCTCCACTTCAGCAGATGCTGGCGATTTCGATGCCTGTTGGAGAACGCCCTGTTTTGTTGGGCCTAGTACCTACTACCTGCAACCAGCTACCTGCACACAATTAAGGGCGACTCCAACAATATAGCTACTTACTCGCTATTTAGCTGCCATGTCATATTGTGATTTTAAGAGTACTATATTTTTTATACTCTATTCTTTCTCTTGGGACTGTCACCAAATAATTTTGGGTAAAGCTCCCTACTTTGTGATTTCATTCTTAATCGCCTCAATTGAGGCTGAGGCGTTTGACAGTTGGGTCGATTCGAACGTGATCATAGGCTGCAACATCATATTAATTTTTCCTATCATCATACACAATTTGCCAATTTCTTGTCATTTATCTTAGTTTGTTATGCTATAAATTTATATCATGTAAAAAATACAAGGAAAGTCTACTTAGCATTAGTGAATGCTTACTTTAGTGATCATGATAATAGAACTTATGATGCAATTTTTCTATAGGTTTTTTCAGGGCGTATTACAAATCAATATAAGCAATCACAAAACTTTATTTAACACAAGCTACTTGGCCCTCACTATCCTAGGGACCATCATAGAGGTAGGCATGTGGTTGTGAAGTTTAGTTTTAGGGCTAATGATGATTTTTAGACTGTGTCCTTGGGGTTTTATTTGGAGTGGAACGCTTTGATTGGAGATGATGTGAGCACAGAGTATATGCCAAGTTTCCATTTTATCCTCTCCATTGCTTCTAAGCGTGCACTTAGACCCTTCCATGTTGTCTTTGTCAACAGCATGCCATATCTACAAAATACGAACCACTAGTGTATGCACACATCCAACAACTTAGTGTATGGGGATGCGATATTTGCAACTTGGTGGTGCAACTTCGTGTATGGTGGATGCACTTTACTCTTTTTCTCGTGAAGCTTAAATAATATTTTTCTCATGAAGCCGGGACATTTTTCTCTTAATCATAGATTTTGAAACTGGGATGTCTTTCTTGTGATACTTTATTTAAAGCTAAATTAATTTTCTGATGAACCTGGAATATTTGCCCTAGCTTCCAAAAGAAATGTGCCAGCTTAATAAAAATATTCTTCGAGAAAATGTCACCCGAACATGCTCGAGTATCATCTTGTTTTGAAGAACAAAAATGATTCAATTAGAACTTAATAAAAAATGATTCAATTAGAATTTAACTTGAATGTTTGGTATAAAAACTACGAGTTCTTTTAGGGGTAAAAGGAGAGGTACGGAGCTAGTGAGCTGCGTGAGCAGCTGACGGTGAGGTGCACTCTACTCGCGCATGCTATCTATAACAGCACTAGTACAAGTAGAAATCGTAACAGAACATTGATTTTGTAGGAGGATTCTTACGGTAGCTTGTATTCCAACGGACACTACGGTAGCTTGTGCTCAAGAACTGTCTGGATACAAGTTAGCGGAGCACGGAGTACTCCACTAGACCACTACTCTCAACATGGTCTGTACAAAATATTATCTCAGCAGAGCATCCATTCTACTTCTGTAGACATGGATGTAAGGTAGAGCACGATCAACCAGGGTGGGGAGCCATCAGAGATACTCAGATCGTGATAAGTGTTTCGTCCATGCCACTCATTCCGAAACTAGCAATGTCATGCGTGGTATCAGTTCTAAACTAATAATGTCATGTGTGCCACTCATCAGTGCCGAGAAAATAGGTAAATAAACGAACCAAAAGAACATTTAGAAGGAAGAACGAGCACGCACGTCACGAGAGCTGGAGTGTGGGAAGCGGTCTATGTGAATATATATATATATATATATATATATATATATATATATATATATATATATAATGTGATACTATAAAGTTATATAGCGTACCAGTGAACATATTGTTTTTCTTCTGTTATGAGCCTAAAGTAAGCATAATAATACATCAATAGTTGCACAGGCCAGTTTATTTATAGCAGCTTCTCATTAGAGAAGAAAGGTGTACCGAATCCATCCAGCTATGAATAACCGTGAAACGCAGATACACTATGCAACAATTCCCCGTGAAGGATAAGGCTAATCAAAGATGACTCAACCATATCAGACAAGAATTATACAATTTGAACTACAAGCGCCTGCTTTTACGATTGAAGACAATAGAATATATTCATTTTTTTATTTTTATTCTTACCGTATTATGATTTTGATCTTACCTCTGACCCATTTCAAAATCTAATATTTTGACAACCTTAATAAACAGGGACAAATTTGACAAATGGGGGAGAAAATACAATTTGGCTTCAAAAATATAAGGAAAATAGAAATATCAATGGGTGCCGTAGATTGCCCTGGCCCATTACGAAATGATAACGTTCGGTGCACGAGGTTTTCTTCCCAGTACAGTGTCTCGCCTCCAAGATCTGGGCCTTGGCCCTGGAGAGGAAAAGGCCTTCTTTGCATCGGAGGATGCTCCCCAAAAGTCAGGACATGCAATTCTCAAAAAAAAAAAAGTCAGGACATGCAAGGGAGTACAGATTGAGAACAAAACTGGTCCCTCTGTAGCCTTCTGTGCCATGCACCCCTTTTCGTGCTGCACAATTATTGCCGTTGGGCAAGAAGGCAGAAATTGTGCAGGGAACCATGAGAGGTTCTTGAATTGCCATGCCCCCCTCTTCAATGCAGAAATTCAGCTAAAAATATATTGCACATAATTGTCAATTATTGAGGATTCACATGTGTAAGATTTTTTTTTTTTTGAGATAACAGGAGGGGCAAAGCCCCTGCTGATTATATATTAAAAAGAGACCAAGGGTTTACATCAACAGAGAGAAAAGAAGAAGAGGAAAAAAAATGCAACATGCCTTCTGCAGAAGAGCACAATAGCTGCCAGGCACCGAGATTATGCACTGGAGTGGAGTCAGTGTCCATGCCCCCAAGATGCAAACAATATAATGAACCAAACCTTTCAGCAATGAGTCAGTGAGTCTCAGAAAATCATGTGCTGAAGATTGTCATTGTGAGCAACTGTCATGTCTATGACACTCTACGGTAATGGTATGTTCATGGCTCAGAAGTCAGAACAGGGAAACAGTCAAACAGAGCAAGGTTGATAGAGACTAAAGAGATCAGAGATGGCATTTACTGAAAGCACGAAAATTACACACACCGGATTAAGGTTTATTACATTCTGCGGGTCAAGTGACAACCCTGTAATTACCCCAATCTCACTGAAACCATTGGGTATATATCTCACATATATACACAAAACTGGAAAGAAAACGAAAACAAGCACTTGAAAATAGCACAACAAGAAGAGTGACAATACAGAGATTCTACATTCATCAGAAGATCAATCCATTGATCGCCAATTCACGACGGACCTGACCTTCATCCTGACTGCTTGCGCCGCGATCCCATCCTCGACAACGCGGTCATCCTCCTGAGGACCTTGGAGATCTTGGACAGGCTAGGCTTGCCGCCTCCAAAGTTCATCTTCCTGGTGGAGAACTTGAGCGCCTGCAGGCAGCACAGCTGCCTCACCGAGCCTTCCTCCTCCCCGTCGTCTTCTTCCTCCTCTTCATCGGCTTCGTCGACGAGCTCCTCCGCCTTGTTTGCGCCGCCTTTCGCCTTGCTCCCGCTGCGCTTCCCGGCTCTACCCTTTCCACCGCCGCCGCCGCCGCCCACCTCGTAGGCCTCCCAGAGCATGTCCATGTTGTCGCTGCCCTCCACCACGGCGCGGTCGCGGCACAGCCGAAGCTGCATGCGCTCCTCGTAGAGCTTGCACGCCAGCGTCCGCTTCCACTCCTTGTCCTTCCGCGACGGCGACCCCTCGCTGACGAGGTTCTCCGACGAGGTCCGCGAGTGCACCCGGCCGGCGATCGATGTCGAGTTCAGTGGACTCTCACTCCACATGGCTGGAGATGAGGTCACGTCCGTGTACAACTCCTCCATTTCTTGCAGTTCTTGTTCATGTTGGGTGATTTCGTACACATGCTCTTGCAGCTCTGGTTCAGGCTGCACATCTACGCAGCCTTGATTTAGTTCTTCTTCAGCCTGTGCAACGGCTTCTTCGGCCCAAATGTTTTGGCTGCAATTTTCTCTGGAAATTTCAGTCTCTGAACGCGTGTATTCTTTGACATCCTTAAATTCTTGTTCTTGCTGTTCCTTGGTAGATTCTTCATCAGAGGCAACTTCTTGAGCTTGTTGCTGCTCACAGTTGCTTTTGTAGACGCAAGGATCAGTCTCAAGTCGTACACATTTCTTCACATCCTTGATTGTTTCTTCCTCCAAAGTGGAATCAACTGAACTGTCCTCCTTGTCCTCAACCACTGGCTTAACATTGCCAGATACTTGTGCTTCCCATAGCTTGATGCGCTGAGCAATCGAAGAACGTGGTTTCACCTGCTCACACTTCTTGACCTCCACTGATTCAACTTGTTCAGGTTCCACTGGCTCAGATTTCTTGACCTCCAGTGCTTGCACTTGCTCACATTTCCTGATCTCCATTGCCTGCACAAGTTCAGAACTCTTGGTCTCCACTGGCTGAGATTTCTTGATCTCCAATAATTCAACTGGTTCAGATTTCTTCATCTGCACTGCTCGCACTGGCTCACTTTTCGTGATCTCAATTGCATGCACTGCCTCAGATTCCTTGATCTCCAATTCCTTGGCCTCCATTGGTTCCACCGGCTCCAATTTCTTGATCTCCACTGCTTGCACTGGCTCAGATTTCTTGATCTCTACCAAGACCGGGTCACACTCCAATCTCTTCTCATCAACACGGTCGCTGACCTCATCAATGCCCGACAAGATCAGGCCATGCCCCTCAATGCCATCCTCTTCTTCTTCCTCTGCTTCCATCTCTTGCACAAATAACGTGTCCCTGGGGCAACACTGCTCAGCCAAAGGATCAGAGCCCCTCAAATCCTCGGAAATCACAACTTTCTCATCAACTTCATCCTTGAAATCACAGAAATCCTCATAACCCAAGAAGCTTCTCTCACCAATTCTGCCGTCGTACATTGTTGGCATCTCAAACGCAAGCTCCTTGCAGTGCTGGCCACCTAGCAAAAACAAGGTCCTCTCTTCCTCGAGCAGAAAGCAAGAAGCGGAAATGTCGCACGGCTCACCCATGATCTCCTCGACGCGGAGGACGGAGGCGGCGTCGGCGGGCCCGAGGACGAAGGAGCAGAGCTGCCCGACCAGCCCGGCGCCGGCGCCGGCGCCGTCCGGCCGGAGCTCGGCGCAGAGCGCGGCGACGGCAATGCCGCAGGTCCTGCCGAGGGACCTCACCCCGGGCCACTCCGCGCCGCCGAGGTACGGGCCGACGGTGGCGAGCACGGCGAGGAGAAGCGACGTGGACGCCAGGAGCGGCCAGAAGAAGGCGGCGAGGGAGGCGAGGCCGCGCGCGAAGATGAGGAGGTAGACGGCGTGGAGCGGGTGCGTGGCGAGGAACGCCGCGACGCCGAGCAGGTCGTGGAGGAGGCAGAGGGACACGGCTGCCACCGCATCCAGGGCGTCGCTATCGCTGGCGCTGGCGCTTTCGCCGCCGCGGGGGCCGGGGCCGGCGTCGGTGGCGCGGCAGAGCTGGGCCTGCGCCGCGGCGGCCATTGTCGTCTTCCTCGGTCCTTCGTTGCTGGGCTTTTGTTCGCTAGCTAGTACCTGTGCGCGCGTGTGCTCCGGCGTTGGATGGACGCGGGAGGAGGCGGCATGGCGTGTTGTGATCTGGGGCTGTGGGCTCTGGCATTGAGCGAGAGGCTTGAGGAGGGGCAGGGGAAGAAGATGCTGGGGGTGGTGTGGAGATGTAAAACAGAGGAGGGGGTGGTAAACTGTAGAAGTAGGACCGGAAGAGATTGGAGATTAGTAAAAAAGAACCCGTAAAAGTAAAGGGATGGTGTGACCCGGGGCCACACGTCAGTGAGGAGGCAGTACATCACCCGAGTCCCGTTCATTGGGAGGGATAGGTGTGAGGTTTTAGCAGTGATCTAGGTGATGCGGGTTTCACTAGTGAATACTGATTTGTATTTGGATTATAAAATCGATATCCCATTATCACCAACTTCTCAATTGGGTTTATGAAACGAACTGGATGCAATTTGGGCCATAAATCCATTATCTATGGATGACTTAAAGTTAAAACTTCATTTAAAAAAAACAGAAAATTTGTTCCGGCCTTTTGCGTCTTCAGCAGAAATAGCCACTGCTCCATTACTATGGAGTCTTAAAACTAAAACTTTATAGCTGCAAATGCACGGCCCATTTTGAGGATGGACGAACACCTAATATTTAGAACGGCGAATTGGCTTGTAGTCCAATGGTAGGACGGTCCAGTGGGACGCTACCCACCAGGGTTCAAATCCTGGTGCTCGCATCTTTTCCTGGGATTTTCTCTGGATTTTCCGGCGCTATGCGTTAAGTGGTAAGCGGTGTTCCCGTCGACAACGAGGCGCCAATGGTGACTGTGCTCATAGGGGTAGGGTTTGCGTACGTGTATTCATTGGGGTGAGTGTGCGTGTGTGTGAGCGTTTACGTTGTACTGTGTAATTTAAAAAAACCCTAATATTTAGAACGGCGGGTGAGGGAAGGTAACTTGTACAATTATTACGACGTTGCAACCGTTGAATAAGGTAGATCGAAAAGGGGAGCAAGAGGAGCGAGCGTGCATTTTTAGGCTATAGTTCACGGTTCCTTTTTCTTTGATTTTGCTTTCCGTCTTTTCCTTTGCCATGCTTCAGTCAGGTTGGCTGCCTTCCCTTGCGTAGCTCAAAGGCCAAGAAGCTCTGGCACATCACTTCCTTCACGACACGAGCTCATATTGCCACACATTGTAGGAGTACAGTACTCATACAAGACTTGACAAAAGCTCTAAAACAAAGCTGCACAAAAATGTGTTTGTTTGCTAAACCCTATTCATATATATGGATGAAAAGATTGAGTAGGTGAAAACTTTTACAGACCCCGCGAGCGCGACAGACAGGTGGGCCCCGATGGTTGTCAGCTTTAAGCAGAGACTGGGCCCAGATGATCACTCGTCAATCGGCATGCAGTGATCATTTGTCAAGATTTTCCATAAAGTAGGCATTGGCTGCAAAGTCAAACAGAAGCTCTGTCCTTCCAACTGTATGGGCTCCCACAGTATATATATCTCCCAAGTGAACAAGCTACGTACCTCCTCTAGGTCATAACGCTGACATGGTACATGGCAGAGAAAACATGGAGAGACTAGAGAGAGCAGGGTCTAGTCCACGGACCACGGCACACTAGGTCAGTAGTCAGTACCATGGAAATATAAGAGAGCCGTCCTAACACTCTTGCAATGACTTTGGAAAACCCGTATCATGTGATCCACCTGCCGTCCCCAACTAGGGCAATCTTGTGCAGGAATGCAGGATGAGGACAAGTGACAAGTTGGGAATATGAGCAGAGATCGGCATCAGATATGTAACATTGTACAATCAGGGCCATAATGCCGGCAGTTTACTTGGGGCACCGTGAAAGGTTAGAGCTAGACCAACTAAAAGCATGGGCTCGCTGGCTAGTGTTGCAAGTTTGTCAACTTTCCGTGGATTACGCCCGACGAGTACTGTACCTGCATGAAAAGGATGGGACTTGATGGGGGTGAGAGTAAGAGACCGCCCGAGCTCAGGAGCATGCATGGCGCGTGGGATGATCGATGATGGCTGTGATCAGCTGTTCGTCACCGGGGATTTGATGAGAATCTGTCGGCGCAATGCGGCGACTGACGATGATCTCACCTTGATTGCCTGGTAGTGATAGTGTCAGTCAACTCGGGCTGGCAACATTGTCGAGAACATTGGCCCCAAATGAGATTAGATGTGCCACAGCACCATCAGGCATATAAGCATATGCCTGACCACATATAGTCCCTAGGCAATCCAATCGCCCGTCAGCAAAAAGATGGGTCAGCTCACACCTCAGAGCCTCAGAGGCAGGCATCTACTCACCACCACCCTTTTCATCAGGCTGTGCAGGACGCCCAGGTCAAATTTCTCCCCTTTCCAAGCGTTTACTTCTGGCCCGTACGTACGTGCCTCACCAATCAACGCCTCAAGGGCGCCCAAAAAGAAAAAAAAAACTCTCGCTCACCCCAGATCAGTAATAAAGATTTTTCTGCCGGAAATTTACGGCCTCCCCTGCACGGCCCGCTCGCAACGCTCCAAATGCCATCACTGTGCTGCCGCTGCCCCGTGCAGGCGTGCAGCCCCGGCAGGCCGGCCGGCTGGGCCCCTGCGCCCTGACCGCTCACTGCCTCACTTCACGGTCCCTCCGCCCTCCCAGCGTTTCCTGTTGGTTCGACCGGCTACAACCGTAGGCCCCTGATTGGCCCTCGCGAGCTGGGAGACATGTGGACACGGTAAAGATTGCTGGGTACACACTACAGCGTGGGAATCGTAGCCCTTATTTTTCCCTCACAATTCAATTTAATTCTAATTAATTTTAGGGAAAAAATCAGTAGCAGTATTTTAATCTGACTGTAATTGAGTCTGATTTTATAAAATCTAGGCCCGTTGATGAAAATCAACGGAGGAGAACAGCAACGCTCCGACCGATCAAAGGCACGCGGCGTGACGGAAAAAGAACAGGCGGGTTGCGCCGCCACACCGGGGCCGTTCCGGACGCGAATGAACTGGACGTCTGGACGGAGAGGGACGATCTCTCAGGCAGTAGGTGACTGACTAATCATGGAGCTCTGATGCTAAACCGACTCATAATTCACCCGACCAGGCAACACAGTGCAGGGCGGTGACTGGCAGGGGGTCTAATGGGCTCGATCACCAACTCACTGAACAACCAAACAGCCTGTGAAGTCTTGGTGAGTGAATTAAAAGGACAGGCAGACGATCAAAGGTCACCTCAAATTATTGGCGCTGTAACTTCTGAACGTGCAGCTGTGAACAGCTCAATAAACATACGGCTCCCAGCAACTCTTACCGTGCAACAAAACGGCATAACGACGTGAAGGGTAACACAAAACTCTTCGGTGGGTAGCTTTCAGTTTTCACATACCAGCACAACTCACCTTTACTTGTAAGAAAAATAGTACCAACCAGGCAAGATCAAAGCAAACGTCAACCCAACCCAACAAACAGTGGCTACAACACAACACAAGGGATCCACCACACCTTCACATTCATATGCAACACACTGACGCCGAAAACGACAGCAACCTAGCGGAAATTAAGGGACCCAATCAGCCAAAACAAATCAGACCATGATTACACGCAACAGATTCAAAGGTTTGGGATTCCATGCAATGCAGCCGACGAAGAACCGGCCTAAGCACCACTTTACACCTTCCTCTGCCCCTAGATACTATAAAGTTGGAGGGTAGAGGCAGGGGAGGTGGAAAAGCAGACATGAACATGGTGGCACCCCACGATTCTGTACCAACCACAACGGCAGTAACAGGATGGGCTGCTGAAAAGTTGTCAATCATGGGTGTCTCAAATTGATCATAGTCCCATAGGTAGTTCAAGTTTCATGTCCGTTCCACTGTCACCATGTTCAACCGGAGCGATTAAGACTATAAGAGGAAACTAAGACATGGCTAAGATTATAGGAAGCGTTGGTTTCAAGCTAAACAGAGCAAACAGACATTGAGTTTAGCCGTGCGTCCAATGAATGCCGCTTCCGGAGATGTTCATTCATTCATCACTGGCTTGTTCTCGTTGGCCTTGGGCCTCTGCTCCTTTGGTTTATGCTCCTCCATTTTCCTGTCATCAGACCAACCAAGCAAGTCACTAAACATGTAACTTACTGGAAAGCATACTGCAGATCAAGATTATACGATAATAATTGTAAGCATGCACTCCAGGACTACATAGAGGTACTTTAGATGATAAATATTGGTGGGTGGAGTTTTGAAACGGTTAACGGAAACACACTACAGGATTGACTCTATATTGGACAGCGGTCAATATTACAATTAATCCAGCAGAACTACATCACTCAAAGAATTGGTTTCGGATGCATCCATGTTAATGAAAACTGTTGTTCCATTGAACAGAAGTTTTATGTTAATGATTTCCTTTCATCTTAAGCCACTAAAATGAACCAAACAACTTATTTGATATAGAAGTTTAAATGATCAGCATCCATCCACTAACATCTCATAGAGAGCACCCTCCCCATATGGAAAACACTGTATGTGGCAGAACAGAACTCAAAGTTCCTCCCAAAAGTAACTTGTTATAGTACATTTTCAGTGTAAATATAGTCTTCAACCTCCTGACCAACTAACATGAAAATTGCTATCATCTGTTGGACTATATCAGATGGTACATATCTTGTTTTGTGCAATTGTGCATAAGTTGCATAACTCACAATAAGGATTCCTACTCCCTCATCGCATTTCAAAACCCTTTGCAGTTTCAGTACATCTTATGTAACTGGTGGCTGCTATGAGCTCATCAGAAGGGGTGGATTGCAGAATGTACAAAAGAATAATTATCATTGACCTTAAGAAAAACATAGATACCAGAAATGCTTGTCTCAGGAGAATTGATTTTTTTTAAAAAATAATTCTAAATAAATTTAAAACTACCAGAAAAGAAGATAAAAAAAACATCATCATTGACCAGGTAAAAAGTTGAAAACGTATAAGATGAAGTCCAAAATGAAACACCTAAATGTACTGTCTGAACCGCCAGATGTCTGCACAAACACACAGCTCTATTCAATGCAAAGTTGGACCCTTTGGAGCTCATAAGAAATGCAAAGCAGCAAGTATGCCAACCACATAAATGTGTTCCCACCAGTCTAAATACATGTATTATTCCAGAAGACATTAATAGTTGAAGGACGTCATAGGACAATAGACAATGAATGAGGTTGACACGTGCTTCTGTGAATACAATGCTCCAATATAACTATAGGTATGGCATCTTCTACAATAAATAGATGTGGACTATTGCAAGCCGTACAGTTCCAACCAATATTGATTTGGTAGGACCAATTTGACAATATACATACAAGCTCAAAACTGTGTTAAATCTTAGTGTCAGTTTTTGCTACAATGGAAGAGTAAATCCTACAAAATAATTACCAATCTTGATGTTCCCTACCTGCGTCTTACTTCGACAGCAATCAGCATGCCAGTACCAAGATGAAATTTGTACATAGAATATTTGAAAAAAAAGAAGATGGATGTTTGGATAATTTGCCCATGTGAACTGTCCTCGGTGGTAAACTGACTCAGCTTCCAAAGACCTTGGCTACACTTACACATTTGGTCTTTGACAGTTTGATGGCTACATTCTTATGTTTGCTGCTTGGAAAAAGTGAAAAATAGAAAAAGGACAGACACGAAAATCAAACCATAAATAGAATAATGTTGGTCAGATATCATGTGCAAAACTACCTCCGACATGTTGGAGGGCAGACTTAACAAGTGTCTTCCATGAGGCACCAAACACAACAGCAAAAATTCAAGAGTATGCACATGTGTGCCAGAGATCACAAGTGACCCAATATGTCTGGAAACACCAACCCACACCTATATCCTCATATACTGTCATCACCAATTGCATATAACCAGCAAAAGTGAAAATCCATTTCATCAAAATGGATAACAAAACAAGTCATTTTGTACTAAATGACATCCATTATTTGTGATATTCCGTATCCTAGGTAACAGGAAATGTCTCACTGAATGATTGGATGAACCATTCTGAAGCATTTTTTACCAATAATGCAACAACGAAAAATTAACTATAATTTCCTATCATAGATCAGAAAGCGATAGCACCCAGTATGTATCATAATTTTCAACCAACAAAACAAGATTCAGTAGAGAGCCGCACACTATGTAATTCTAAGAACGCAACATATGACCATTCTGATTAAGAAGGGCCTTCCACTGGTAACCGGAACGTTCATGAATTATACTGAAATATAAATATATTATTGTATCCTCTTCTTTCCTCCAATCCAAACATCAGCATTGACAGCTCCAACGTCAAATTTTTGACCCCCTAAAACAAAAATCTACCAAATGTATCAATAAAAGCGGACACGCTACAACAACACCCCCACGATGAACGAATCCAGCGTCCCAGAACTCCGACCCCTGTCCCTAAAAAGGCCCGTTCCCCTAATTTGAGGATTTGGGATTTTCGCGAGAACTGAACTACCGCGCGGGCAATCCGCCGTGAATCCGACGCAACATAACGCAGCACAAACAAGACGATAACAGAGGAACGCAGTACTGAATGATGACGGCCGGCGGGCTAGGGTTTTCCGGCGTTCGGGAGAGAGGCGCAGGAGACTAGGAGGAGGGAGCGGACAGACCTCTTGTCGGCGCCGCCCTTCTGGCTGAGGAAGGAGCGGAAGAGGGGCGAGTTCACGTCGTAGATCATCTTCTCCTTCTCCGACGTCGCCGCCGCCGCGAGCTAGGGTTTCGTCCTCCCTTTCTCCTCTCCGGCGAGCGATGGGGGCGATGAAGCTGCGGGCGGGCTGAGGGAGCGCGTGTAGTGTGGCGTGGTCAGCGCGGAGCGTGGCGGAAGGTTTGTGGACTCGCTACGGGATGAGACAAGCCTGGGCCTGGGCCTGGGCCTGACAGAGCGAGGTTACTGGAGTGGTGGTGGACTGACAGAGCTTAGAGTCCGTTCGGAGTGGGGTCGAAGGGGACGGATCGATTGGGGGAGGAGAGATGAGTGCATGAATCCAGCCCAATAGCCTGCCCCTGAAAAAAAATGTAAGCCCATTAGCCTGTAGGGAAAACCTTTATAGCTTCCGCAAGTTTTTGTAGCTAGTTGGCTTCCGGTGTTTGAGATCCGTGCAATGATCGAGATCGCATGTCTCTGTTCGGATCCGAACCGGGTCACAGCAGCGGGCGGGTGAGCGAAAGGCATCCGACTCCAGCACGGACGGGAATCTAATTTGAGTCCCAAACTTCAAATGCGATTTTCTCCTGAATCATTAACTATTTTCCGAATCCGTTTGAACTACCATGTTACTTGGAATTAATGCGACAGAATAAGATCTAATATGAGTATATTTTTATTTTATATATGTATCTTTTTAAATCAACACTTTCAATATGCTATTTCAACATTCTAGAGTTACTGCTTCAACATTTTCACATAAAATGTTGATTCAATTTATCCGAATTGTTGAATTAAGTTTGAGCAAAATGTTGAACCTAGTATATGATAATGTTGACTGTATTAGTTTAACACTTTAAGCATGTTAGTTTAACTTTTATATGAAAAATGTCAAAATGGTATAATCAGAATGTTGAACTGTTATTTTTGAAATATCAACTGCAACATCGTACCTCCTATAACTTCATACTTAATGGTGATAATTTGAAAAAGAAAAAAGAAAAAAGCACAATGTACTTTCCACCATCCGCATGCGTTTAACGGAACAATAACAAAAAAAATTAGGCCACTCCATGCCTCCGCTTATTTCCTCAAACGCGCGTCGTTGGTGGGCTTCGTGGGCCTCTAAGCCAACTCACTTATTTAACCGGTGCACGGAAGCCACGTAGAACCCCCCGTAGCCTGTCCTGCCAACTATCGGGTTAAGCTTTTCTGTTTTCTATTTTATAAGAAAAAATATCGTGTACACTGGTATATCCGCATATATATTATCAACAGCTTTTTTGGAACATGTATTTCAGCTTTTGTTGGCTACGGTCCAAACAAACGCCCTCTCTATGTTTGACGCTCGCAATCGTTTGATTCGCCATAATTACAACTTGGCACAATTTAGCCGCCTATCGTAGAGTCATTGCTACCTTTTGCAAATCGTACCCATCGTAGCTGAATGATTAGCAGTATTTGAGCACTTTCCAAGCTCTAAACATTTCTCTGCTCCTCGGAACCTTTGAAGGAAAAAAAAAAGTGTATTTTTCATTCTCGAGTATCGCAGGTGTGATTTTCATTTCTCATATTTTAATTAGTGCATATCAATCCCTTAACTAAATAAACTAGTGCACTAATTATCTATATCTCGGCTTAAAAATATTTTAGTTGTCATCTACCAATGGTTTAGACCATTCAATCATAAAGTTCTGCCATGAAAAAATTTAACCTTCGTGACAAAATTTTGCAAACTTGAAGGTAAGTGTGGCATGACATTTTGACAGTCATGCCCTATAGACTAACAATAAACAATACAATCTGGGTGACTCTCATATCTTCTTATGACAACATCAAGTTCATCATTTATGAGCTAGCTAGAGTTAGAGAGCACAGAAATGGAAAATGAGAGAATTTTTATGAAAAATAACAAAATTAGTTCACACGAGAGTGTTGTAATTTTATTCAACTTACCATCCAACATATTTAAATTCTTATTAGTATAAGTGCACGAAGAAACTATCTAACAATGATGATGTGGATCGATGATTAATTAAAAGATTAGTGCACTGATCAGTTAGTTAAGGAATTGATCCGCGCCAATTGAAACATAAGAGATGAAAATTACACTTCCGTAATATTTAGATATGAAAAATACACTTCTTCCCCCAAAAAATAAACCATGCACAAGCGATCTTAAAATATCTCGTGGATAAGTGGGGATCATCCCATATTTTCGAGATGCAGGAATCATCAAATACTGCTGCAAATACAGGAGGTCACGTATAGAATCCACATATCCAAACAAGTACCCATTTAATACCCAACCAAAACCAAGAACCTTTCTTTGAACATATATACAAACAAACACATTATCCCTGTGTCCATCCAGAAACACGTCTGCAACCGCCTACACCACGTCGATACTTCGGTCGGCTGCCGTATCGCGTATCGCGGACGTTTCCGATTCACGATACGGCACCGATACTCCATCGATACTTACTCAGTACTACTACTCTTCCTCCCTACTTTCTTAGATCGATTTTTTTCCTTTAATTAGATGGCAGCAACCGACACCATCAGTGTATGTGCAAGTGCTAAATGCTTTCAATACCAATCCAACTATTTAAGACTTATTTTATAGATTAAATTCTTCTATTTGAGACTTATTTTATATATTAAATTTAAATTCTAAACGTATCGACGTATCAGATTAATTTGAAAATGGTGTATCGTATCAGCGTATCCGTATCCGATACCGATACACGTATCTGAATCGGCGTGGCCTAGTCAACTGCAATAAACAGAAAATCTCCATAGGAAACGAACTCAACAATATCACAACAGCATGGCGTGTCAGCCAGTCTATCCATCCATCCAGGCTCCAGCCTCTGCCATCCTAAAACACAGCAGCAACATGCTACAGCCGCACAGCACGTGCTGTAGCCAGCTTTCCGGCATGGATCCTGGAGAGCAGGCTCCTCCCAACGCATTTCGTCTCACCCAAAACCCTCAGAAATGTTCCTGCTCCTAATAGTGCCCGAACACTAGAGGACACGGCGTCACCACGCTGACCATATAATTCACACTCTGGCACATGGCCTGCCTGCATGTATGTACCCACCTGGCCTGCAGTAGAAGGGATAACAACGATGCAAGGAGCAGATAACCATCCTCTTAAACAAAAACAGTAGCTTAATAAAAAGTTGTACCAGCACATACCGACTCCATTTACCAACTCTATTAGATTGCAAGACCAAACAAAAGTGGTGGCAGCTCAGCTCAAATGAAAGTAGTCAACGCTCAATGGCAGGTAGTCTCATGCTTCATCAAGATGCAAGAGGTTTGCTGTAAAAAGTTGCACGGCTACATCTATGCTGAACAATCCTAGTTTACCGCAACTAACATGATGGTTGCTTTGCACAGAGCTCCAAAGCAAAGGTTAGACAATGACAAAAGATTAAACCGGAAGGGTTGAGTTCCAAAAACACCAGCAGCGGTACGGTCGCAGGCCAAGGCCAACCATGTCTTGCCAGAAGAAGCAACAGATTCGTTCACGCATAGTACAGTACAGAGTCAGAGGGCCGGCCGGGTGATTAAGCCCCAGAACACAATGTTAATGTACTTGTTACCTGCAAGCTACAGCAGCCATTACAAAGGCAAAGATGGATAGCATAGCACCCTCATTTCCATCCGGCAGCCTGATGAGGGACAGCCGTGCAATGCATTCAGTGATTGCCACCCAGCTGCTCCCACCAACAACTCTGAGATTCTCCCCTCCTAACCCCTGCTTCTTCAAAGCGATGCTCACCTTTGTAACCACTTCATCCTCACTCCAGTCTCCCATTGCAACCACCACATCACTTCCCACAGATGGAGCGGGCATGGCGTTTCATCATATCCTTGATCTTCCTTGTTGAATTCCTGTTAGTTATTTCTGCATCAACTTCGCAGCAGCAATGCGTCGACAGTGGCAGCAAGCCTACAGAAGTGAAAGCTGGCTACTGGTCGCCGTCCTCGAGCCATTACTCCCCGGTCAGTAGCATTGACACCTCTTTGTACACTCACCTCTACTACAGCTCGGTATCCATCGACGAGACGAGCTATGCTGTTGCGCCTCCACCAACCGATGAGAGCTCCCTTCTCGCTGCTTTCTCCAGTACCGTCAAGTCCGGGAGCCCGTCTGTCAAGACCATACTGTCCATAGGCACAAATGAGTACAAGGTGGACGTGTCAAATGCCGCCTTCTCCAGAATGGCTTCGGACAAGGACCTCCGGGGAGTGTTCATCAACTCCTCGGTGGAACTGGCTCGAGCCAATGGCTTCGACGGCCTGGACTTGTCGTGGATTTTCCCATCCACGCAGATGGACATGGAGAACCTTGGAGTCCTGCTTGCGGAATGGCGGGCAAGGATCATGGAGGAATCCACCACAAACTCCTTGTACGAGCCTCTTCTCCTGACAGCAACACTCTACTTCTCGAACCACCTGTTTGGCATGCCTGACAGCAACCTCGACTACCCAATAGATGACATCTCAAACAACCTCGACTGGGCAAACATTCTCACCTTCGGCTTCCACGGGAGCAGCAACATCACTACAGTTGACGCACCTCTCTATGACACAACCTCACACTTCTCGGTGAGCTACGGGGTCATCTCATGGCTGGATGCTGGAGTCCCTACATGTAAACTGGTGATGGGGATACCTCTGTTTGGAAGGTCTTGGTTCCTCAGAAACAAGGCCAAGAATGGCATAGGATCACCAACAGCAGCTGCTGGAACAAAGCAGAGGAAGAGCAACCAGACCGGGATAATTGCGTATGCAGAGGTTGAAGAGTATATGAATTCTGCGAGCACCATTGTTACCTATGACAACCAGTCAGTTGCAGAGTATTTCTACAATGGTGACCTTTGGGTCAGCTTTGACAGTGCACAGGTGGTGCAGCAGAAGCTAGACTTTGCAGCAAGGTCTCAGTTGCTTGGGTACTTCCTCTGGACCATCGGCTTCGACGATTCAAACAGCACAATATCAAAGCAAGGTCAGTAGCCACTGAATTTTTGCAAACATATGTAAATCAATGCAATCTACCTTTAATTCATCAAAGTTGTTAAAACGTTGTCTTATGCAGCATCGCAATCATGGCACCAATATGCACAAGGTGGTTTTGGAACCATGCATGCAGGAGGTTCAAACCAGTATGTTGCATTTAATTCATCTTCAGTATCATTTGGTAGCTGGTATTCAAAAATTTTCAGCTATTTGTTGTCCTCAGTACTTTTGTTGGTGACTCTGCTTCATTGAGAATTTCAGTAAAAATGCCAGATATGTAAAGTAGTTTCAAATGATATGTTCATCAAAGTGAATGCCTAATATATGCTCTATTGTGTTTATTGAGTTATTTCAAAATTCTTTCCCAAAACAAGGGTTACATCAATCTAAATAACTAAAAATCACATTGTTTTCCTTTACATTCAGAAGGATGGATGACTTCTTTTCCTGTCTATGCACTATGAAGTTGTCTCATTGCCAAATACCACTCTCAAAATTTTTTTGCTTTGAACATACATGTAAATAGAAAATGAACTGTGACAGCTGAGGTTTAAGTTCATTGATATCAGTGAAAGACTGAGAGCAAAACATTAAACAGAATTCAGAAAAATAAGGGACAGATTCAAAGTTATGTATGGAATAAATATTGGTATTCCACTTGTGCTTGTTTGGAATGGGGATTAGGCTCAATTTTTTTAGATCAGCCCAATCCTTTTAGATTGCGATGAAAAACAATAATTTATGTTGAATCCATTCCAATCTGAAGAGATGAGGCTTAAGATCTGTCTAGCCAAACAAACACTTAAAATTACTGAGCCACTTCCAGAATTAAAATCATTTGATCTACTTTTGCAACAGGGGAAGTCTGAAAATCTCCCTGATACATCAGTTAATGTTATTCGGCATGCACGTCATAATACCACTTGGATCAGAAAATAAAAAGAAAAAAAAATACACCCAACAAAAAACCATATAGACTCCAATATGAAAGTATGATGTACCGAGACCTCCCATTCTCCTTTTGTGGCCATTTTGCTATCAATAATCTAGTCATCAAATATTCATGCTTGAATTTTCAAGCAGTTTTCTTCAAAGTATGCTTAGAAAAAAGAGAGCATATATTCACTTCATGTCGTGAATTGAATGGCAGAATCAGGTGACTTCAATCATCATTTTGCAGCACTTCATCTCTACCATGCTAGGTTTTCCTTCAAGTTCAATTTATCAATAATTTTGTTAAAGTAGCACAATCAACTCTGTTAGAATTAAAGGCCAATAGGAAATATATTGGCACTTTGACTAATTGACTTTGAGCACTGAAAATTTTGACAAGAGAATTGACAGCTGATAAGCCAATTAAGGGCAAGTTAAAAGCAAAAGTATGGAACCTCAATGCAGGGAGTACCTATGGCAGAACTTCAACCGAGTTATTTCTCCAAATAGAAGTATGAAACCTCAATGCGGGGTGTACCTATGGTAGAACTTCAACTGAGTTATTTCTCCAAATAGAAGTATGAAACCTCAATGCAGGGTGTACCTATGGCAGAACTTCAACACAGTTATTTATCTAAACAATAGACACCGCTGATTTTTCGCAAGAGAAGATCATGGAAAGCAGCAGTTACCATAAGAGGTATATCAAACTTTTCTCCTCTAAATTGTCAGCATTCCGCCTTTCAATCTGCAACATAATTTCAGATCCAATTAAATAAGTGAAACCAGCAAGACTAATCTTTTTATTGGAATGATTACGAGCATATTTGCAATAGATTTAGAACAAATTACAGAGTCACATTCATGCCCAAGCGTCGCACTGGTCCCATGGGCATCAATAGACTTCATAACCCAAACACACACGATCCACATGGACGCTAAAAAAATCGATTATATCATAGAAGTACCTAGAGGAATCATCTTGATCCAAAGTCCCAAACCAAGCAATGGGGGGAATCGATTCGACATCTCTCGAGACCCGCGACGGCGCGCATTTGGACAAAGCAGCCCCACCTTGACCTTCCGCACCCTAGTGCGCAATGGCATTAAACTCTCACAACGCACATCGCACCCTAATCCCCCGCTTAAACAGAGCAAAAATTATCCGAACGCACCTCGCGGGCGGCAGACGGCGGCGTCCGGCTAGTCCTCCCCGAGTCCCAGGACGGTGGAACGGATCGGTGCAGAAGAGCCCGTGGGCCGTGCCGCCGTGGCGTGGCGCTGGCGAATGCAGAGATTTTTCTCTCTTTTTTTTTCGTTTTACCTTTTTATGGAGCTTCTCGTGGGGCAATTGAGTACGTTGGAGACTGTGGGGCTAACGGTCATGATTTGAATTTTGGTCCTGCTCCCAAGATTTTAATTTTTGTAGAGCAAAATTTGTACTCCGTATGTATGTATCGAGAAACAAGCACCCCTTTTCTATACAATTCAATTTTCCATAGAAAATACTACAAGATGTCACGGTGCATACAATTTACCAATAACTGTTTACTGCATGAGCGCCAAACTCCTTCACGGTCACGGTCACAAATTGGTGTTAAGTAGCACGTATCTTTATCTAATAATAAAGTAAGGCTAATTCAACATTACGTTATAATTTTATAAAAAATCCTAATATTTATAAAAACTAGTAGAGTGCACGCGCGACACGCGCGTGTATAAAAAAACACGGTGAATACAAACACAACAAAAATCCATCAGTAATTATTATAAATGATGCTATGATGAACAAAATAAAAACAATAAAACATATTCATCCAACTTTATAAATATAGTAACAATGCACGTGCGTGCTATCTTTACATAGTTTCATTGAAATTATAATATAATAGAATTATAATATAGTAGCGGTGATCCTTGCGTTGACAGCGTCCCGTGCCGTCAATGCTTGCTCGTGGCGGCGGCGGCTTCAACTTAGCGTTGGCGCTAGGGCATGAAGATACTGCGAGATAGATGTGGAAAAGATCGCATGGACTACTGATCCACGGTGGTTTACGCAAACAGCTATAGGTGAACCTGCTACTGCTATAGACGCAGCCCTTGGTAAACGACGACACCAAGATATTCTTTCCTTCACGTGGCGTAGTTTCCTTTCAAAATAAAGGTGGGTAAAAAAAACACGGGTGAAAAAAATGGGGGTCTAGGGGTGAATTCACATGGGGTTTTTCGCTCTACCAAAAAAAACTTCCGTAATATTTCCTTATTTTCCATGCAACGTGGGTCCAGGTGGGTATATTGTGAGGGGTACGGGGATTTTCGTTGGTAACAAAAGTTTTCAAAAGAACTCGATCCTTTTAGTATAGATAGATTAACCCATCGAATTTTGATATGTTGTATTTTTTGTAGTGCCTACTCTTGCCATCCTACACCACCACACACACCCATGATTCTCACGTCTCACTTCGCTCGCATATCTGTCGTCAACCCCCTATCATTTTCAGGTACGATGTCCATCGAGGATCTCTCTTCTTTATTATGATCGTCATTGACCCACAGTCTTTTGGCACGCTGTGATGCTTTAAACAAACCCATGATGCTCCATTCAATCAACACATACTGTATCATCTCCTCTCGCCGTAGCGTACCGTCGCATACACTCCTTCGTCTTCTCACGCCGCTTGTATCCCATCATCAACGCGCCGTCTTTCTCAGGCATAGCGTCCATCGAGGATCTCTATTTTGTCGTGCTCCTCATGGAATCAAGTGAATTATCAAAGCTAATATCTTATTTTATATCCTTGACTTATTTACAAAGAGAAAATTAGATCTCTACCATTAAAAGATCTGGAGTTAGAAAATGTATAATCGAAAGATTTAGTTTCAAAAAGTATACCATCAAAATTCAAAAAATTGTTCCATGCCTTCGATTGTTGATTTTTACCTTCACGTTAACTTGGGGGTAGCTGCTGATTGGGGAAAAAAAACACACACACACACCAAACACAGGCACGCAGCACTGCAGGCCCGCAGCGGCTTCTTAGTTTGTTTTATCACTTTTATGTCGTTTATGTGAACAATTAGTTATCTACTTGGTTGTGAATTCTACGGAGTATCGCTGAACTTTATCTTAATGTCATGCACTCATGCTAGAAGTTGCGTTTATTATGTGTAAGAATAAATAGAACGTCAGCAAGATACTTTATCAAAAGATATATATCTTGCTGAAATGGGTGTAGAAGCCTTGAAGGGCTGCTGAAATGGAGCCTAGGAGTGCAGCCATGTTGCGTTGCACGTCTTTTTTAGCAAGTTAACGCCAAGTTGACGGGAATAGTAAAAAGAAATAACGGAGCAACATTAATAAACATTTATAAATCTGAATCTTTGTATTTTTTTTAAAGTCTAAATCTTTTAATTGTACTATCTAGTTTTTTCTTTATTAAAGTCTGATTTTTCAACCTTTAGTTTCAGTATGTCAACTATTGAAGCATGGCTGATCACAATGGAAAGTGGTATTAATCGACATGCATGTTATATGATTTTGTTCAAAGGTGTTTTGGCAACCAAGTTAATATGAATTATTGATATAACTAATCTAATTCCTTATAACAGAGAAATATAATTTTTCCAAAACCTTAAAAAAAAATTGGCCATGAGACCACTATCATTCATAACCATCTAGTATTTCAGCTTTTACTTTAACATATAGGCAAAGCTATAGGGGCTATCCAACTTGGACAACCCATCCCCACATACCTAATTGGGCCGGTCCAGCTCGCGACCCATCATAGCGCCCTTTATAAGGTAACCCTAACACTCCGCCGCACTTCCAGTCATTCAGTCGCCCACCTTCCGCCGCCCCTCTCAAACCAAAATCAAGAGCGGCGATGTTATCAACCTATGGAGAGAAGGGACATGCGAGCACAAGGGAGGAAGAAATCAAGGAGTTATGAACAAGTAGTACGTGCGACAAGGCATACCAAGGCTTCGCTGGTTAGTAATTCCTACTATACCTTAGGTTAGGATCAATCGATTTGGGGATCTAGGGTTTGTGTTTCAATTGATTTGGGCATATGGTTATGCTATTAATATGACCGGGCCTACGATTGAAGTTGTTAATGTGATTTGGGCCTTTCTATATCTTGTTGTGCGATTTGGGGTGGGGGGTGGAGGTATCTTGGTGTATGACATGTCAGTTAATTGAGGAGTCTGTTTGGTGCACGTAGGAGAGAGGAACTCGACTCTAGTGTCAACATGGCCTGTACCCGGGGAGGAATATATCTTGGGAAAGAGAGTACAGTTGTAGACGCCTGTTGAGTGTCCCTTTAAGTCATATGACATATTCACATGCCTCCAATATGGATATTATTGTAGCCAATGGTTGCCTTATTTCTATGGTTGTGTTTTGGGAAGGACCATGAAGTCCTATGCTATCTCATCCGGTGGCTGGATGCCATATGAGGTGAGTGGTGAAGAACGCCGTGCAACACACCTAAAATGCCATTGCTGGGTTGAGGAGCGAGGAAGTGCATGCCTAGGACTATGACGGATGAGGACATTATAGAGAAGGAAGTTAAGCTAAGGAAGAAAGGCTACTTCACCCTTCACCAATGCACAATGTTAGTGTCACCTTCACATTGCTCAATATGGTAAATCCCTTTTCTCTATCTCAATCTCTGGCAAATACTTGTTCACTTCCATTTTGGTTCCTCATGTTGCTCTTCATCTATAGACCCCATTCTAATTCTTTTTTTTACTATTGTCCTTTCCATTCTTCTAAAATTAGCTCACGTCTTGGGAGTAGGGGTGGTAAAGGGCCTTCACTTTTGTACTAGAAATTTTAAGGATCGGGCCGGATTAGGGCCGGGCTAAAATAATACTAGTTTTTGAGCTAAATTTTGTTAGGGCCAAGTTAGATTGTGAAGGAACAAACGGGCCGTGATCCGTTACCACCCCTACTTGGGAGGTTGCTATAGAACTATACTAGAGTGAAGATAGGTTCTAAGGCCTCTTTTCCTAATCAAGCATATACTGACCTTCTTCAAATCCTCAAACTACTTGACCATTTCATAAACTTTAAAGATATTCTCTATAAAAATAAGATTGCACATCCCGCTTACACACCATCCCTCTTCTGGTAATAGATGTAGTCTTTGTTCTAGAGGTGTAGATTATAATAACCCATTTTTTCTACCAAACCCAATAGATTGAAGAAGCATATGCAAGTTATTTATTCATTTCTTCTTAACATTATCCAATTGCAATGTCTCCAATTAACTCTGCCGGATACGAAGTCAAACAAATGTCAAAGTGCTACACCGCCACACCACCGATGCTAGTAATCTTATGGGCCAGATATAATTTAGTATTCTTATGGGCCAAAAAGATATCTAATTTCAGGATGTAGATGTAGCCCAATATAGCTAGCCTTCGCCGCTAAGGTTTTAGCCCTAGGCTCAACGGAATCCTCGCTCGCCGCCGGCGGCGCCCGGCGGGCAGCCGGGGTACTAATCTCATTGCCCTAGACCCGCACCGTTTGCCCTAATCACAATCAAACGGTCCAATTCCCCAACCTTCGCACCCACATGGGTAACTCACGCCGCCCCGCCGCCACCGCTGCCGCCGCCGCCGCGGCGCCAGCGTCGTCGGAGATGGAGGTGGGATTCGCGAAACTTCATGGCGAGTGCTTCGAGTACTACATGCAGACCTACTCCATCATCCTCGGGCGCCACAGCCGCCGCAGCAGCAAGGACCCCGCCGCCCCGCCGCCGGAGGCCGACGACGGCGTGGACGTGGACCTCGGCGCGCTCGGCGGCGGCATGAACGTCTCCCGCCGCCACGCGCGCATCTACTACGACTTCCAGCGCCGCCGCTTCGCGCTCGAGGTGCTCGGCAAGAACGGCTGCCTCGTCGAGGGCGTCCACCACATCCCCGGCTCGCCCCACGTCAAGCTGGACTCCCAGGATCTCCTCCAGATGGGGGACGCCAAGTTCTACTTCCTCCTCCCATCCCGCTCCGTCTTCGGCAACAACATCGCGCGACGCGCCTCCGCTGCCCCGCGCGCCATCCCGCCGCCTCCCTCTGATGACGACGAGGACGAAGGGGAGGAACAGGGAGAGGCCGTGGCGGTGGCGAAGGGTCTGAGGAACGGGAATAAAAGTATTGATTTCTTCCTTCTCTTGATTGATCTCTGTTAGATTTGAAGAATTGCTTGTTTGATTATGCTGCTGTTTGGTAATTTGGATTATCTTGTCATGTCCTTTTTATTGGTAAAATTGTCGGGGATGAGGTCATTTTTCAGTTTTTTGCGAATTATTTGTGCATATTCCAGTGAAATTGATGAATGATGATACACCACACCACAGGATTCAAGAGCTGTGGCAATAATACTTCATCTCAATAATATCTTTACCTTGTCAATTGTCATGTACCAATTGCTACTGGTTAGTCGGTGATTGCTGGGTCGAGTTGTTGGGCCTGTGCATTCCAATTGGATGAAGGGAGTAGATGGCACAGCAATAGCATTATACCTGTACCTTGTTTGTTGAATGGGTATCAATGGGAAATTTCATGGTTGAGATGACCGTTTTTATCGTGTTGGATGTGCAGTGGGTGGGGAGAAAAAAAGGGTGAAGAATGAATGTGCAATAGTTCAGGATTGCTTGAGTTTTGTTAATAGTCATCTGGTTTTGCTACCTTTTTAGCTGGACATTGGTTTGTGTTGCAACACAATGCCATATTATGGCAGTTATTGCAGCCAGGAACGATAGTGAAACCAATTTCAAATACCCTGAAGCTAGGAAAAATATGATTGTCTTCTGTTGCAGAACATATCATGTCCTTACACAATAAGGGTTCTAAGTTTACAAGGCTTGGTTTTCTAGACATTTCAGTAAATGTGTATATGTTTGTTATGTTTTGTGTTTGTCTACAAAAAAGCAGTTGACAAAATTCTTGTTCCTTTCATTAAGGTTTCCTGGCCTATCTGTAGCTATTTGCGATCATAGTTCGTGGTGAATTGTTGTCTGTATTTCTGGTCTACCGAGAGGATAGCAATATGTTTTCTTAATGCATCTGCTGCTTAGAAGCCTGATTCTGAAAATGTCAAATATACAAAACTGACTTTTTTAGATAATAATTTAGGACTGGCTGCTGATGGTGCCCATGTCTACATAGCTTATGCATATATTCCCCCCATCACCTTGTTTTCATTATAGGACCTGGTTTGAGAATTATGTTTGATATGGAAGATAGAAGCATCATGGAGCTTTAGATACCGTACTATTAGTACTTAACTACATGTTCATCACTTTTAGTAGAATTGCACCATTGCATGTTTTTTCCATGGAGTCATGTGTGTGCGCACATATATATTTTCCAAAGTGTCATCAAACTGATTTGTGCATGTTGAAGATAAACAGCTGTTTTATCCATTTCATCAGGAATAAGGTCTGATGCCGCAGGATCAAAAGCTTACAAGGAAGCAGATGATAAACTAATGCTTCAGTTGGAAGAGAAAGATGTCATCTCATCAGCTGCTACTATATTGTCTGATCTCTGTGGACCTCAGGAATGGGTTTCTATGAACAAGCTTCATGAAGTGGTAAGAAAGTTTTGTTTTGTCATGAACAAGATTCATGTTTTTTTGCCGTCCTTTCTTTGGGATAAAATCTTATTCTTATGATGCTGCCAGTCCTTTTACCTTTCTACTATAACCAGTGTTTTAAATAGCAGACTATAGGGTTTAGCAGCAGCCCTCTCCAGCCACTAATAGTGCCGCCATAGAGCGCTGTAGCCGTCCATAGCTGCTGCAGAGGTCACAACAGTAGCTATTCAGAGATGCTATTGCAGAAAAGCCTGCAATTTACTGACCATAACAGCCTTAGCCTACCCATTACCACTTTACTGCCGTTCCTTTGAAAGTGATGAATCATGGCACCCACGGACACCTTTTCTCTTGTCTATGCTAAATGTCTCTATGCAATCCCAGTAGAAAAGAATGAGCATAGGATGATCTTGAGCAGCCTGAGGTTTGGCTTGAGCAAATTGGACCTATTCCTAGCTTTTGCGTCTTTATCCAATAGATACATCATACTACTGCTATAGATTTTACTGCTAGTACTTTTCTGTCAATTCTCACTTGTAGAGCTACAAATGTTTTTAAACAAGACACTGTGTTCTACTGAGAACTGGACGTAGTCGTCACCTTTCTACTAATTTTATGCTGAAAGCTTGTACAATGGTCAATGACTAGTTTATAGTACATCAAATTCAAACCGTGCTGAAAGCTTGTACAATGGTCAATGACTAGTTTATAGTACATCAAATTCAACCCAGGACAATTGTCTACTGCCCAATGTTGTTGCTATAATCTTCTAGAAGCTGGTAGCTGCCACCTTATTTTTCCAGTACTAATAGCTCTAGGCACAACCAGTGGGTCTTTTTCTTGTTGGATCGTGATCAAGGACCGTTTCTTGCCCTACTCTGTTTCCTATCCTGTGCTGACAGTTTCTTGTTGCAATCATTGTTTCAAAGTTCCAGTGGCTCACGAGCTTGTCGTTATCAGTTATCAGATTTCCTGTAGCCATTCACTCTGTTTAGCCTATCCTTTCATATTGATTATATCCTTTTGTTTATTTCTAACAAGCTTTCTATTGTCACAGATGTTTGATAAGTACGGCAACCTGTGGCACCACAGCAGGGTGCGGAAATACCTGACATCGGAAGACTTCCCGGAGAGTGAAACCTATGGTAGACCATGGCATGGACTCACACTGTTGCTAAGGAAGTACCCTGAGCATTTTGTGATCAACATTACCAAAGATGGGGGCGTCAGCACTGAGTTTGTCTCTCTGGTCTCGCTGCAGTCTTAGAATTCTCCAAACCCTTTTGTAAGGGTGTTTGTATAGCCTGGAGTATCCTTTTGCTCCTTTTGTAAACACTAAAATTGGTTGGAGGGTAAAGAGGGATTTGTCTTTGGGTTTGGTTTTCCTTTCGGTTCATGTTTCGGTCGGTACATCGTACATGGTTATACAGAAAAAGGAAAAAAGTTGAGGTTAATGTTTCCTATCTGCTATGCTATCTGCGTGATCTGTCTGCTGGAATGGGGCGTCTATCCCTTGCGGTCCAGGCTGTGATTTAGGGTGCCGTGCTACTTGGTGTTGGGTTTGTGTTATGCCTTCGGGCTGCAGTGTACTCCCTCTCCAGCATATTTCATTTTGGAAAACTCAAATTTGTAAATATTGAGCAACAATTAGTCGAATTATATGCATAGTGGATGTATGAAAGTTACATCAGTAGATTCATATTAAATAATCTTAAGATGATGTTGATTTTGTTCTAACTAACAGTGTAGTCCAAGTTGAGATTAAATAATCTTGAATTTGTAAATATAAGAGATTGATGGATGGATTTTGAATATACAATGTATTGGTAATAGGTTTGTGTTAGTTATTGAAATTGTCTATATGGAGCTTGGTTTGGTTACAAAGGTCGGGCCCGCTACCGGAAAAACTCTCCACCCCTGCCTATATAGAGGTGTCAGATTATTTTCTTCATTGTATATTTACTGCAAGCATTCTGATATTCTGCCGATGGTTTATACTCGAAGCAAGCACTAAGCTTGTTTAGGTGGTCTGTTCAGATCGTGGAACATTAATTGGAACGGTGAGAATATTTTTTGTTATTTCCTTTAAGCTTGTATAAAATTTAATTTGCTTGTTTGAAGGATTTTTTTGAACTATTAGCTTATGATCAGGTAGGGTGGCTTTCTTCATTTTTTAGTTTTATGTATGTCTTAGTTGTTAACAACTGATGTTAGGGATGGACTGAGGGGTGCTATGAGATCGCCCCCCAGTCAATTTCTTTGGTGAAATGTGGTTTCGACGCATGGAACAATTGACTGTAGCTGTTATTAGATACCCCTACAGGCGACTATCAGTACAGTACTTGGCAAAATGACTTTAGGTGAGTGCCACCGGATTCTGGGATTGGCTCCCATGTGCAGAGGGAACAGATGATCGATGAGGCCGGGTGCTGTGGCGGATTACGGTGCTACATTAATAAAGATACATACATACATACAGTACTCAGGAGGCGATCATCTACTAGATGAATGCAAACCATGGTTAGAATTTGCAGCGTATGTACCCGTAATCCAACTACATCCATTTTTTTAAGAAAAAACAACAGTTGGGTCCGGTACCGAAATGTCAAATTCTATCTTAAAAAACCCCAGCAGCACCGCCCGAAGTCAAAAGGATGTGCAGCGGGGAGGCGCATTGATTGAGCGCGCCCGGCTGCCGCTGACGGAGGACGGCAGCGAGAGTGAATGGAGTGGGGCGGCAAAGGCAATGGCAGGGCCGCAGGGGCGCCCGCGCTAGGTCTCACATAAATGGGCAGCCAGCAAAGCCAAGCCAACCGAACCCAGGCCGGCCGGCCTCCGCGATATATATGGTCCCCCTGCTGCGTGTATGGACTATGGACGGATGGATGATTGATGCCCGCCTGCGCGAGCAAGCAAGCTAGCGAAGCGAAGCGGGCCGGCGCGCATCAATGGCGCGCTTCAATGCAGTGCGATCCGGCCCGCCCCCGCCCCCATCCCCAACTCCCAACCACCTCCCGCTCCCTGGTTCTGGTTGGCGAGACAGCGACGACCAGCACCTGCCCTGCCAAGTCCAAGTGCCAAGCAAACACAAACACCTACACCTCCTGCTGTGCCGGTGCCGCGCCTCGGCGAGCCGGCCGGTAGCCCCGAACCGCGTTCTCATGTACTCCGATCCGTTGGCTACTGGTAGTAGTGATAGGACCGATCGGAGAAAAGATTGAGCGCCGGAGGTACAAGACAATGGAGTCTGTTTGTTTGTTTGTTCATGGCCGGGCAAATGACGCCAGGGATCGGAGATCGGAGGGACATCGTTTGGATCTTGGCGAGGCGTACCGCGTACGTCTCCAAGGCACGCGAGGTTGCATTGAGCAAGCATGTGACGGACCATGCATCAATGCATGGCGTCTGGACAAGATCACCAGGTGGGCATGGTCTCCACCGAGGAGTCCTACACGCCTGCGGGAGCGAGGGCATGTGGGTGAGGCAGCTAGCTAGCGGTTACCGTCTTCTGCGTGCATGTCGAGCTGTGGTTGTTGTGACCATGCACCACTGCAGTACTGCACCAGCCACCAGGAGGACGACGCCGCGCCAAAAGGCAGTCGCCGCCGGATGATCGGAGACGGGGCATCATCGATCCAATCCACGCCGGCGACGGACGGATCGGTTGCGGGCAGCCGTCGTGGGACTGCCGCCGGGACACCAGATCGATGGATGGCAATCATAGCAAAAGTATACATGTGAAGGATGATACATGTCCTGGTAGGATCGAAAATGGCTGTGGTCCTGACCGTGCGCCCGGTAAAAAGTCTTGAATCTTTGACCAGTGATAATGATTCACGTGAATAGTGTTATTTGATTTATCATCGCCAAGACTCCAAGTGAAAAGAGTAAACAAAATCTAAAAAAAAACGTCATCAGTCCATTCCAGCTCGATCTTAGTCAGTCAATCAGGCTGGTTAATTATATTCAGCAACATGGTATTTTGTTACAAAGAATCGCTAATAACCCGAAAAATAATTATTTGAAATGAACTAAAGTGCTGGAATCACTTTATGTGTATGAATTTATCCTAGAGGAAAGCTTTGAGCCACGTAATCACTTTTTGCACATATATGTGAGATTTTTTTTTCGATCAGGGAAATTTTATTAATCTTATACGTCAAGATGATACATATATGTGAGATGTGACTATATATCATAGATATTATCATGAACATATGACCGTGTCAATATTCTAATAAACTCGTGTTCCGTAAACATATATATTTGAGCTTAGGAGTAGCATGGAGCGAATAATGCAAATTAAAGACATTGACTTTGGAGTCGGTACAAGTAACATGGAGAGAAAAATGCAAAGGTAAGAGTCAATGTGTCCCAACAGCCACCGGCACCCTTCAATCAAGGCACACATATATGCCACAACTGACAATCAAAAGTGGAAGAGATGAATAGGACAGAAACGTAGTTTAGGAGCCATCAAAGAGCCAAGGTATTGTCAACAGAGATAAAGAGCTTGAGACGAAAACAAGAGTGTAAAAAAGACAGTGTGCAACCGCACCATTGACTTCGATTGAAGAGGAGATCAGGCTAGTAGGTACAGGAATTTAAGGACAACAAGAACAGAGGCATGCTATGGCATTTCTACGATTTGTTAAAGTAGTTGTTTTCCTATAGGCCAAACTTTTCTTTTTAACGATATCTTTCAAGTAAAAAAATAAAGAGAACAACAATGAGCCAACAATGCAAGTTAGTGCTCTTCAACATTTACTGTATTTGTTAAAGTAGCTGTTTTCCTTCTATTTTTCTCCCTTTATAAGTTGGAGTGCTCTTCATGGCCTCATGGGGCACCTTAAATAGGCCGTTGGGTGCTACTACTGCTAGTGGGCCATTTCCACTGTATTGATCAGTCTGGCTGTTTTTTTTCTTCAATGAAAAAAATAAACGTATTGCTTATCGGAAGTTAGAATACATGAATTTTTTTTGGGCCTGTTTGGATGCTCATTGCTAAAGTTTAGCACTTGCTAAAGTTTAGCAAACTAAAGCTAAACTTTAGTAAGAAGGTGTTTGGTTACCTATACTTATGGATTGCTAAAGTTTGTCAAAAGTCAGATTTGCCCCTGCATGGTCCCCTCCTCCCTACCTTGGATGAGGAGAGAGAACACGGGTACCAATGGAAAAAGTGAACTTTAGCACATTTTAGCAAAGTTTAGCATCCCTTTGGTGTGCTAAAGGTTCTGAGGTGCTAAAGTTTAGCAAACCCTTTTAGCAATTCATTAGTATGGGTGTTTGGATACTCTAGTGCTAAAGTTTAGCTAAAAGTGTTGTGCTAAACTTTAGCACCATGGATACAAACACCCTCTTTATTGAAACGTGTTGTCAATGCCATCACTAAAAACAAAACAAAAAGGAAAGCTAATGGCCATAAGGCCATCACTAAAACAAGAAACTGCAACGCACCAACCCAAATGATATTTGGCCTCCTCTTCCTCTGTAACGTACAACCTCAACAATTAAACCATGGCTAGAGAAAGCGCGTGCTAGGAGTTAAAATTGGCAATCCATGACGCAACCAATTATCTACCACATCACCACCTAGATACCAGAATAATTCATCCTTATGAACTCTAATCCACAGATGTCTCAAAAATTTCTGGACAATCTACTCACTTTAATAAGCAAACAAGTAATAAGTTTGTCCTAATACAAATAAATTCCATTTGTAGTCCTACTTGAACTACTACTGACAAATTCCAAGATCAAACTCATCAGTCATCACTATACCGTGAGGAAAAAAATTCAACAAAAATTCTGCAAAGAAAGATACTACTGGCTTGATTATATCCACAATTCATCAAGAGGACCAATAAATCGCACAAAAGCTGAATTAATCCAACCATCACCACCAAACTGCTTGCTATTTTACGAGTTATGGCTACAATGCAGGAGTATATATACTACTAGTACTATTACTACTATGAGTTCTTCCAATCTGACCCCCAAACAAACAAATTCCTCACCATGAATCCGTCACCAACCGATCAAGGAGAGAGATCCTGCTGCGTACTCGTTGCCGCCGGCAGGGCACGGCAGAGGAAGGCTGAGCGCTAGAGGTGGCAGTTGAGGCAGTTGCAGGTGCGCGGGGTGAAGGAGCAGACGCCGAAGGGGCGGTTGGGGATGTTGCAGTTGATGGCGTAGCAGCAGGGCGCCGGGATGCACATCCCGTGCGGGCCCCCGCAGCAGGTGCACACCGCGCACACCTGGAACCGCCCCACCAGCCGCCGCCCGCGCCACCGCTCCACGCCGTCCAGGAACGTCTTCCGCAGCCGCGGCGTCCACGCCGCCGCCGTCACATTATTGCCGCCGCTCTCAGCCTGCAGCTCGCGAACAACAGAGCAAGAAACTGTTGGTACCGCCAACCAAATCACACAGACACGAGGGAGAATACGGGAGGGAGACGTACCTGTTGGGAGGAGGGGCGAGCTGCTGGTGCGGCGAGGACGGAGGGGGAGGCGAGGAGGAAGAAGAGCAGCAGGAGGAGGAGGAGAGGGATGGGTGGCCATGGTGATGAGGAACAGGAAGCCATCTTGTGGCAGGGTGTGCAGGGCAGAGGAAGAGGGGGTTTTGTGGGGGTGTGGTGAGGCGTGGCATTTATTCCCGCAGAGCGGAGCAGAGAGCGGCGCAGCAGCAGAGAAGGGGATGCGACGCCATACAGTGCACTGCAGTGGCCAGAGGAGGACGGTATATGCGCGTTTTGAGTGAGATGCTTTCTTTAATTTTATTTATCTAGGGAGATACTTAGTACGGCTAGTTGATAAAAATATAATTACATTGCACATATCCAATATCTACCCATAGGAGCTGAAGGGGTGTTTAGATCAAGGGATCAAGTTTAGTCTCTTAAATAAATAACGATTAGAGATATTAAATATAAAATAATTATAAAACTAATTGCATAAGTCATGACTATTTTGTGAGATGATCCTAACAAAACTAATTAATTTATAATTAGTGTATAATTATCACATATTTACGGTAGCATTACATTGTCTAATCATGGACTAATTAGGCTTAATAGATTTGTCTCGTAAATTAGCACTTATTTATGTAATGAGTTTTTTAATTAATCTATATTTAATTAGAGATTCTTATATATGATGTGACGGCCAAAGTCCTGTTTGGTACGTTCCAGTTTCTTGGTTCCAGTTTCTTGAAGAAACGTTTGAGATTCGGTTTCTCTTTGGAAACGTTTCTGTAGTGAATCCGAATCACTTTTTGAAATTGTTTGGCGAACTAGAATGAGGTGAAACTGGTCTCTGGCCGTTTCATGCTCCTAGACAAAAAAAATGAGAAACATTTCAAGTAGTGCATGATTGAAACGTTTTACCTTTTCACCGTTTGGCATAGATTCTACTGATTCAACCATGAATCTGATCGATTCTACCATCCAAACGGGGCCTAAATTTTCGTTCGCGGGATCCAAACACTCCCTAAGAGAGCCTCTACAAAGCAACATTTAGTTTGAAAACCAAAAGTTGTAAATATATCTTTGTTACTCCCTCCAGTTCATATTAGAAGTCGTTTTGGACAAGGTTTGAGTCAAACATTGAGAATATAAATCACGAATAATATTTAAGTTATTGATTTTGAAAATGTGAAAATTACATAAATAGATTGGTCTTGAAAATTACTTTTATAAAAATATACATATATAATTTTTTAAAAAATATTTTTATAGAAAAGAGAAGTCAAAGTTGTGGTTCAGTGACCGTGTCGCTGTCGTAAACGACTTCTAATATGAACCGGAGGAGTATATGTTTATCATGGATAGATATAAAATACGATGAATGGCCGTGTTCTCTGTCATCATAATAGAAAAGTGGTGCTAAGTATATTTGAGTCTATGATTAACCACCTATTTTGGATGGTTGCGCAAAATTTTGATTTGGTACGTACATCCCGTTCTTGGGGGACACATGCCAGAACACGCTTTTTTCTTGCACACTACTGGATGCTGGGCCCGGGCACCCTGCTGTGTAGTAGTACTACGCGTCCCAGCCAGCGCGGCTTCTTTACAAGAAGAAGATCTGCACGCGTCCGTGTACCGTGTAGATGGGGATGACGGACGGATAGTTGGCGCGCCGGCGTTCCTTTTTAACTCTGCACACGTATGCAACGCAATCGCATTATACATGCACGGGTGGCGAGTTGGGTGCGCGCAATTAAGTGCGATCCATCACCCCACGAGCAATACGCCAAATTGAAATGTTAATTTGGGAGATCAAAGATGGTGAAAGTTGTCACTTGTCAGGAAATGTGCTGAACCACCTTGACCTTCAGCCCTTCATATTTTGTCTTCAAATCAGAACGGGAAATGGTGATGCCGGAAATGAACACGAGGTTGGAACTAAAGGAAATGTAGGACGTGGAGCCACCATGGTGTGTTCTGAAAATCAGAACCGGAAACGACAGTGCTGCAATAATAAGAAAAAAAAACAAGTAGAAGAAGACGTCGAATACGGACGAATACGAATACAAATAATTTTTTTCTCTCCAATTCGGATCGGATATGGATAGTGTTCTTGTGTCAGATAAGATAGTAATGGATATCGACATCTTAAATATCTAACTTTTGTTATTCGGATTCGGATCGATAGTGGATACTGATTGTCTTAATTCGGATTCGGACGGATATAGACCCCTTCTAATTGAATACGAACGATAACGGATAATATACGTACCATTTTCACCTCTACTATAGCTGTAAGGGCTCGTTCATTTTCGCCGGAACGGTCCGGAACGAGGCCCATTCTGGATGGATTGGTCCGGCCTGGTTTGAAGTCAGGCCAGACTAGGGGCGGAGCTAGAGAAGGATCAAGGGTGGTGCAGTACTTCATTGTATGTGTATGATGTTTATCCTACCATGGTGAAATTCTAGAGATGGTAAAAAGCTTTGGAAATTTTCTGGGTGCAGCCGCACCCAACACCTTGCACTTAGCTCCGCCCCTGGGCCAGACCTGGAATCACCGTTCGGTTGAGCCAGGTCAGAACGAAAACGGCTCAGGAATGGGCTATTCCGCCCCTCAATGAGCCGGAACGCAGCTAGGCCGTCCAACCACCGGAGGAGATCCGCGTCAGGTGCGAAAGGAGGAGACGACGGCGTCGCGACAGCGGGGCGGCAGCAGCGCGGTGGTGGCGGCCTCCTCTCCTCGTTCTTATCTCTTCCCCGTCTCCTCTCTTCTTCTCGTCGCCTCCGTTGCTCCGCTTGGACCCCTCCCTCTCTCCCTGCCGACGTTCTCGTCGGCGGCGTGTAGGGGTAGGGGTCCCCCGTCTCTTGTAGATCTAGATTTTTCCTTTATAGCTCAGTTTGTAGTAGTGCCTTTATGGCTTTTTCCCTTCGTGGATCTTGCTGTCTTGGTGTGACTGCCGTCGTCGTCGCCGCCGGCCTCTTCGGTCTGCTCGCCGCCGTCGTCCTCTTCATCCAGGTATGCATAAATAATCCTCCTACTCCCTTCTATCCGGCGGATCTTGTTCCCCCTCCTCTCGCCTCGCCCCGCCCCCAAGATCCGGCCACTGCCTCCGTCTTCGCCATCATCCGCCATCAAGCAGCAAAGCTTCAATCGGCATCGAGTCTGCTCAACACCCTCCGCCATCGACTCGGCAGCGAGGCTCCCACCGGCTCTGTGGATGACAACCATCTTCTCGTAGGCGACTGCTTCTGCTACTTCATCCATGGTTCGCCGGCGAAGCTTCTCCTTGACGTCGTCCACATCCACTTCAAGCCTCCGCTTGGCGAGGCTGTTGGCACTTCTTACGATCCAATATCAGAATTGAGAATCCTGGTACTGGGGTAAGGAGTGTTTCAATGGTTTTCCTTATGGATTAGTAAAATATATAAATATTCTGTAAGCGCACAGAATCACCGCTGTAGCACTTCACCTGGGAGTATCCCGAGGTATCGTAATTTATATTTCCGCAGGGAAGCTTTGGCAAGAATACTAGTGAACAGATATTCGAGACTATCAGAGAAGGGTACACAACTAGACAAGACAGGGGATAACGGTATTGGATAGAAGTGGATATACCGGACACACAGCTCAAGGGATACTCTGGTAAGGGAGAGAAGAGATAGATAGCTGGGAGGACAACGAGAAGAGATAGAGGACTCCTGGATACTTTATCTACCTATGTCACTCTAGCTTAGAGATACAGCGGCTACAGAGCCAGCACTAGAAGATCTGGGTTAACTCTATTGTCTTAGCTTCAGACAAAGGAACCCGTGACACACAGAAAGGGATGAGAAGGGGTGCCACCAATTCCTAACTGGGGGATCCTACAGACCGGAACTAACGTGATGGGCTACGAAGACCGAAAGGGTTGTCACCACCTTACGGCTACCACCTCCGTTGCGACGGGGGCAAACTAAGGCCACTGGCTAGTCTAGGAACCACTCCTACACTAGTCAACAACTACTTACTCTGCTAGCAAGAGAAAGCAACCTTGTCAATACTCTTGGTGACAATTCACCTCCAGTATCAAGCAAGATCGAAGAACCAGCCAAGACAAAGACTTAAACAAGAACTACAAGCACTAGAACTATAATTGACTATAGTCTAAACAATATATAGATGCAACTAGAATAAAGTAGAAGCAAGCTATAAATGACAAAGGCAAGTGATAAAGATAACTATATTGATAACTCAAAGTCTTACAAAAGGAAAAGTAAAAGATACAAGAGCTTATACCAGAGCTTCTGAAGACGACTCTGGAACCTCCGAGGCACAACTCGACTCAACTCTAACTCCCAACTAAACTATCCTAACTCTACTAGAATGAAAGTGGAAATGAGCTCCTTGGCTTGGTGTGTGTTGAGACCAGGGGTATGCCACTGCTTAAATAGCTTGGGAAGGTCGGTTGGATGGAGTAACGGCCAAGGGGACAGGGGGGTATCCCCTGGGACTTCGGGCGAACTGACTGGTTTGACCGAACCGTCAGATACACCGCCTTTGTTCCTGAGGGCTGAGATGCACCCTTGGGAGTCGGTTCCTGGTTCGGCCGAACCGACCTGTTCGGCTGAACCGACCCTAGGGCGTGGCTGCCCTCTGTTCCACCGCCTCTGCTTCTGGATGGCTTGGATCAACTCCACCTGGCCGGGGTGTGTTTGTTTGCCCCGGATTGATGACGTAACCAGCCACATTGCTTGCACCGTCAGCGCTTTGTCATCGTTTGTTGTGCATGTGGCCTCCCGGTTTTGCTTTGCTGCATGCATGGCTAAGGGGGGTAACCGGCCGAACGTGCTGTTCGGCCGAATCGGTCAATTCCGACCTCTATAGCACGTATTTGTCGTAACTGTACCTGCACAAGTGACATTCACCAAAACTCATGGAACTTTATTATGTTGTAAATGATGACGAATAAACGACAAGAAGTAAAGGAATCAAACCGTAGGAGACACGAGATTTTAACGTGGAAACCCTCCCAATGTAGAAGGGAAAAAACCACGGGCGCCAGCCAGTAAAACTTTACTATATGAGGTGTGTGTTTACAACGCCTATTGGCGGCTTACAAGAGGATGATTTATTCATCAAGGGCAAAGCTCTATTATATAGGCAGCTCACGTGACCGAGCTTGGTTGCGTTGCCGATGTGGGACTAAACTGTGCGCTCATGAGAGAAAAACACACAGTACCCCTTGCTCCGGCCCAAACCTCTGGTGATGGGCCTCCGCTTCGCTCCGTCTGTGAATTTGGATCATATCACAACAAACTCCACCTTGAGACAAATTCTCTTGCAGCATCTTCACCTCATCCTGAATCATCACGAAGAAAAATACGACTGGTGCCAAATAGCCTCTTGGGCTAATTAACTAAACCAACTAAGCTTGAGCATAGCTCAAACTTAGCAACAGGAACAGGTTTAGTCATCATATCAGCTGGATTATCATGAGTGTTGATCTTGCATACTTTCATCTTACCTTCCTCAACCACATCTCGTACATAATGATACTTGATGTCAATATGCTTTGTCCTCTCATGGAACATCTGATCTTTGGTAAGGTAAATAACACTTTGACTGTCACAATATAAATCAATGCAAGAAACAGCCCCAACCAGCTCAGAGTACAATCCGCTCAGCCAAATTAATTCTTTGCACGCCTCAGCAATAGCCATATATTCTGCCTCAGTAGTAGATAAAGCCACAACAGACTGCAAAGTGGCCTTCCAGCTCACAGCACAACTGCCAACAGTGAACACATAACCTGTGAGCGACCACCTGTGAGCGACCTTCGCCTATCAACATCAGCAGCAAAATCCGAATCAACATAGCCAATAAGTCCCTTCTCAGTTCTGCCAAACATCAAACAAGAATCTGCAGTGCCTCTGAGGTACCTGAAAATCCACTGAACTGCCTTCTAATGTTCTTTACTAGGATTAGTCATATATCTACTAACCAGACTCATAACATAAGATAAATCTGGATGAGAACAGACCATGGCATACATCAAAGAACCAACAGCACTAGAATAAGGAACTCTAGACATGTACTCAATATCCTGATCTGTACTAGCACACTGAGCAGCCGACAATTTGAAATGAGCTGCAATAGGTGTATTGACAGGCTTAGCATCATCCATGTTGAAACGTCGAAGAATTTTCTGAATATAATTCTGCCACTAAGAAATAGCACACCAGATTTTCTATCTCTAGTAATTTCCATGCCCAAAATTTTCTTAGCAGCACCAAGATCTTTCATGTCAAATTCGCTACTCAATAATTTCTTCAACTTAGCAATTTCGACTTTACTCTTGGCAGCAATCAACATATCATCAACATAAATGAGCAAATAAATAGGTGATCCATTAACATGCATGATGTAGACACAGCTATCAAATTTAGACCTCTTAAAGCCGTGTGACAGCATAAATGAATCAAACCTTTTATTCCACTGACGAGGGGACTGTTTCAAACCATACAAGGATCTCTTCAACTTGCACACAAAATTCTCCTTGCCTGGCACTATGAACCCTTCTGGCTGGTCCATGTATATATCCTCCTCAAGTTCACCATGCAGAAATGCAGTCTTCACATCTAACTGCACGAGCTCAAGATCATGTGCAGCAACAATACTAAAGAATGTTCGAATGGAACTATGCTTTACCACAGGAGAGAAAACATCATTATAATCAACACCAGGAATTTGACTGTAGCCTTTCGCTACTAACCTTGCCTTATACCTTGGAGGCTCGCTTGGAGATAAACCCTCCTTTCTCTTAAAGATCCACTTTCAGCGGACTGTCTTCTTCTTCTTTGGCAATGGTACAACATCCCATGGGTGATTCTTCTCAAGTGACTGCATCTCCTCATGCATAGCAGAAATCCACTTCTCTTTATCAGCACAATCAATGGCCTCAACATATGTGGTCGGCTCATGTGAATTCTCCACCTGTTCAGCACAACTCAAAGCATAATGGGTTAGATTACACTCATCAATGAGACGTTTAGGAGGTCCACAATTTCTCTTTGACTTGCGCTGAGCATTAGGTAAATCCTCCTCTAGCTGCAAATCAGGTGGTAAGTGCTTAACATCATCATGAGCCTCATCATCAACAGCTTGATTTTCCTGATCATCCACAGGCGGCTCCACCTGCTCGTCTATATCATCATCCACATGCTCCACCTGCACGCTCATATGCTGCAGCCCTTTATTAAAATTATCTGGAACATGATCTGAGGACAAACTGTCATTAAACATCACAGATTCATTGAAAACAACACTCCTGCTCATGAAAGTCTTTTTAGTTTCGGGATTCCCCAACTTATATCCTTTAACTCCCGAACCATAACCAAGAAAAAGACATTTAATAGCTCTAGGCTCCAATTTTCCATTATCAACATGAGCATAAGCAGTGCAGCCAAAAACTTTCAACTGTGAATAATCAGCGGCTGTGCCAGACCATACCTCAATAGGTGTTTTCTTATTAAGTGGAATAGAAGGCGACCTGTTTATCAAGTAGCATGCGGTGTTAGCTGCTTCAGCCCAAAAGCGCTTGCTCATCCGTGCATTGGACAACATGCAACGAGCCTTCGAGATGATGGTCCTGTTCATGCGCTCAGCCACACCGTTTTGCTGCGGAGTATACGGTATGGTGTGGTGCCTGACAATACCTTCCTGCCTGCAATAATTATTAAATGCAGCAGAACAAAATTCTCCACCATTATTAGTACGAAGCACCTTCACCTTCCTATCAGTTTGCCTTTCTATCATCACTTTCCAATCTTTAAAAGCAGCAAAAGTATCATCTTTATTTTTCAGAAAATAAGGCCATACTTTTCTAGAGTAGTCATCAATAATAGTAAGCATGTAACGAGCACCGCCATAAGAAGGCTTACGAGAAGGACCCCATAAGTCAGCATGTACATAATCAAGAGGACCTTTGGTGGTATGAACAGCAGTGTTGAACTTTACCCTTTTATGCTTCCCGAAAATACAATGCTCACAGAACTTCTTGCTACTCAAAATACAACCATCCAGTAGGTTTCTCTTCATCAATTCTGCCATACCAAGTTCACTCATATGTCCAAGACGCATATGCCAAAGGTTAGTCTTACTAGGTTCAGCATTAGTAACAGCAGCAGCAGAAACAGAACCATGTAAAGTACTTCCTCTTAGGACATATAACTTTGCAGAATTCAGATCACCTACTAAACAAACAAGAGAACCTTTTGATACCTTTAAAATTCCGCCTGAACTAGAGTACTTGAATCCTTCTGCATCAAGTGTGCTGAGCGAAATCAGATTTCTGGTCATCCCTAGTATGTATCTCACATTCTGTAGCGTGCGTGTCATGCCATCATGAGCCTTGATCTGAACTGAGCCGATCCCCACAATGTCACACGGATTATCGTCTCCCATACGCACAACATCTCCTTTCTGCAAAGGCTTAAATGAACTAAACCAATTTCTGTTAGTGCAGATATGAAACGAACATGCAAAATCAAGTATCCATTCATCATGACCAGAAACACAACCAGCAAGAACAATCAGACAATCTCCTGAATCAGAAGTATTCCCAGCACCAGAAACAACAGAGGCATTACCATCCGAGTTATTTTTTCTGTTCTCTTTGTTCTTAAGCTTCCAACACTCCTCAATAAAATGTGATTTCTTTTTGCAATACTTACAGAACTTCTTGGGTGGTCTGGACTTAGAACGCCTTCTACTTTCTTGGCTCTTGTAACGATCAATACTTTCATTGGAAGATCTGTGCTCCGGTCTGCCTCTCACTTGCAAAGCATCGCCCTTGGACGACGACAATCCGTCAGGCTGCACCATGCCTTTCATCTTTTCCCTTGATTGGAGTGCCTCATAAACTTCCAAAACGGTTAGTTCATCACGGCTAATCAACAAGGTGTCACGGAAATTTGCAAAAGAGTTTGGCAGAGAACATAACAATAGGAGACCTAAGTCCTCATCATCATACTTAACCTCCATCGACGCTAGGTCAGAAACGATCTCCTTGAACACAGATATATGGCTCATCACTGAATCACCCTCCTTCATCTTGAGCGTGAACAGCTTCAACTTCATATGCATTTTACTGGTTAGATCCTTCGACATGCAGATCGATTCCAGTTTCAGCCAGAGTGCTGCAGCAGTCTGTTCCTGCAGACATTCTTGCAGAATATTATTAGACAGATAAAGCTGAATTAAAGACAGAGCCTTACGATCCTTGCGCTTCTCCTCATCAGACCATTCGTTGGACGACTTGCCAAACTTATCCAACGCCTCATCGAGATCATGAGTTTGCGCCAGAACAGCCCGCATCTTGACTTGCCACAGCGCGAACCTCATCTTGTAATCCAACAGCGGTAGATCAAACTTCATCGTCGTCGACATCAAGGAAACCAAATCTGAAACCGGCTCTGATATCACTTGTTGTAAATGATGACGAATAAACGACAAGAAGTAAAGGAATCAAACCGCAGGAGACACGAGATTTTAACGTGGAAACCCTCCCAATATAGAAGGGAAAAAACCACGGGCGCCAGCCAGCAACACTTTACTATATGAGGTGTGTGTTTACAACGCCTATTGGCGGCTTACAAGAGGATGATTTATTCATCAAGGGCAAAGCTCTATTATATAGGCAGCTCACGTGACCGAGCTTGGTTGCGTTGCCGATGTTGGACTAAACTGTGCGCTCATGAGAGAAAAACACACAGTACCCCTTGCTCCGGCCCAAACCTCTGGTGATGGGCCTCCGCTTCGCTCCGTCTGTGAATTTGGATCATATCACAGCATATTAGAAACAAAACCTAAGTACATGGAATGTTGCATAAAGCCTCATTTATTCCCGAGTATTGGTGGTCGGATTTGGGTTGTAACGACCGCCAACAGAGGCCCTTCCGCATCTCCGGCTCCACGCATCTCTGACGCCGCTGCAGCCATCCGCCGGCGACCTGCTCTCCGGTGGCGGTTTTGTGTTTGTGTCCTTTAGGGACCTCGATGTAATAGGCTCCTTTGCCAAGGGCCTTGTTGTAAGAATGCTGCTTTAATATAATATATCTGGTATTTGTCAAAAAAAAACGACGACGGAGACAACATCTTGCTCTACCTGACGTCCTCTAACGGCCAGGTTCTCCCCTGTATTGCGCCGTCCATCCTTCCCATTTCCTCTTCTCTTATTCATCACCGTTCTTGGCTAGAGCATGTCTCTGACGAGAGCGGCGCGAGCGGAGGAGCAAGGCATCACCCAGGGCAGCGGCCTTGAGGGACCACCCTCACAGCAATCACATCCTCTTTACCTCTTCTGACCATGCACTATTGGATACTTGGGCCTTGTTGAGATCCTAAAAGCAACTCCCAAATTTACTATGAAAAAGAAGATTCTCCGTCACATCAAAATGACATAACATGTATGGAGTACTAAATGTAGATGAAATAAAAAAATAATTGCACAGTTTTGTTGTGCTCTGCGAGCTGAGAAGAACATTTTGAGGTTAATTAATCAATTTTTCACAAATACAAACAAAATGCTACAGTGACGCAATGATTACGAAGTGACATCAAACTCTCAAATTCGACCTCCCAAATTCAACATCTAAACCAGACTTGTTACATCAAGCCAGTCGCCCGGATGTTGCGCCGCGGAAAGAGCGCACAAGCCTGAGCGTCTTCTGTGGTGCAACAATCATCTCGTGTGACATATGTGTCTTGGGCTGCAAAGCCTTTTTTTTCCTTTCTATCAAAACAAGAAAGTACTGCATAAAAAGCATATCTGTGCACATCAGCAGATACAGTCCTGTTTCAGCAGCATCATGTTGGCATTAGGTGTGGGATGTGATGTGCACTAGAAAAGCAGATGTGTTTAATTGCAGTTATGTTTGATTTTGTTTGTGTCCAGTGGCTGACCCAGCTTTTGGTTAAAACTAGAGCCAAATTCAGCGGACACTACCACATCTATGTGGTATAGTACATAGAGTAATAACAATAGTTCAAAAAGGTTTCAAACTAAGAAAAATCTTGAAATAACATGTTTAATAATGTGAATTGCAATATAATAGTTAAGACTTTTTTAGCATATTTATGACCTTATGGTTTGCATGAACCTAATAAGACATACTCCTTTTAGTTCTGGAGGAGGTGGCTTAACTCTACAACAAGCACACTAGTTCTGGTTGTTATAGTTCTTTCTCGTGCACCGGAATAAGCTGGTCATCAGTTCTGTTTGTAGCACTAACTAGACCCAATTATTTCTTGTTCTGTACCTTGATATGAGATCGAGGTGGATCGGAGAGATGCTTTAGGCTGTGTTTTAGTCCCTCAAATAAGTGACAATTAGTAGCATTAAATATAAACTAATTATAAAACTAATTGCATAAGTCATATCTACTCCGCGAGACGAACCTAACAAGCCTAATTAACCTATAATTAGTACATAATTATCAAATTATTACTGTAGCATTATATTGTCTAATCATGGACTAATTAGGCTTAATAGATTCGTATCGTAAATTAGTCCTAGCTTATGTAATGCATTTTGTAATTAATCTATATTTAATACTTCTAATTAGCATTCTTCCATTCGACGTGACGGAACTAAAATTTTAGTCCGGGGAACCAAACACCCCCTTATTTGTTGTTGTGGAGCTGAAGGTGAAAGGGATTCATCGATTCTATTTAGTGATACGACAAAAACATAAGGAAAATAAGATTTCAAATGATTGGCCACAAATACGACACACATAATTCAATTTTTCGTACAAAATATAGGACACAAATGTTATTGTATATAAGGGAGATTAGGAAGATAAACACCTCATCGGCTCATATATAGAAGCTAGGGTGGTCGTCGGTGCACTGAACCGTGGCGTGCACTGCATCCCGCATGCAACAGAGGAGCAGAGGAATAACGGATCACCGCATTGAGCAATGGAGGGGCAATTTCACGAGCAATGACGATGGCTCCAACGGCCGGCAGATGCGCCGTAACAGACGGCGGCGCGGTGATGGCACTAGTCCGGGATCACGCCGGCGCCGGGCATCGCGAGGGGACGCATTTGGGGACTGAAAGGGGCAACCTATCTGTTACCCTTTGGGCTGGGCGCCCGGGCCTAATGATTTTTGGGCCAAAAGTGAAGAGGGGCAGTGGAGGTTGTTGGGCCACGACTAGGGCCACGGCCTGGTACTTCTTGATGCTTGTAGATATTTTTGATGACTTGCATGTATGCTGATGACCAGGTTGTCTCTAGTAACTAAAAATGGTTAGTCTCAGTAGATTTTCAAAGAATATGTATTGTGTATCCATGAATTTGTTTGCTTAGTAGTAAATAACTAATGCCCGTCACTTCTTTACAAGTGAAGTCTGTACCTTGATTGGTGTTGCTCAGCACAACACTTATGCTTCCATAACTACACTTATGTTGAATGTTTGTCAATTTAGCTGTTACTTGAAGTCAACAATTTTTTTGTGCTTAGGTAATTTAAAGATTCTTAGGTCAGCCTCTGAATGTTGCATGTGGCTATTCATTTTTAAAGCTATTGACTAAAAATTTACCATCTTGCAGTATCTATAAACTATGTCCTTGTCTGTTTCTTAAACTTGTTAGAGGAATTTTTTTAGAATCATATGGCTGCTGTACCACTGTTTTTTAGTTATTATGATGGTATTATATTTGAGATGAAAAGGCTATATTTTCATCCCGTTGAAAAGACTGTTTTATACTGCTAGTGCCTGTGAGTTGAGTGAACTCAGTCGAAGAAATATCACCTGCAAAATATTTTCACCCAATTGTGAAAACTGCTGTTCTTGATGTGCCGATTTGGATTTAGCATAGTAAATTACAAGTGCTTTGGTTCATTTCTGAAAACTACCAAGCTTGTGCTCTGGTTATAGAGATATACTGCTTTTGATGGGTGAATGATAGATTAACATTACTAAGTTGTAGTCATTTTCAGCACTGATCAGATGGAGTGTTTTTTTTTCCTCTTATGTTTCCTCCAACTTCCAATTCTGCACTGGCTTTGATCCATCAACATGCAGCTTGCAGCACCCCCTTTGTTGTCTTGTTGAAGAGGTTACATGATTTTCATCCATACAGTTGTCTCTTTGGAATTTGGATGCTTTGTTTTCACATATGTGATCATGTATCGCTTACAGCCTTTCAATCACAATAATGCAACAGGCAAGTTAGCTTCTCTTTTTTCCCCTGCACATGCATTTTCAATGCCTGCACTTAGTGGTAGTAGAATAACTACTGTGATGGTATCCTATCATTCTATTGCTTTGAAGTTGACACCAATCATGCATACTGATAATTGTCCCATCTTGCCCAGGGGCTATAGCTAGCATCTCGTTCAACTGGATTTCTGTTTTTTCTTTTGTTTGACATGTCACCCGAATTAGTACAATAAGCTATACATTCTTAGTCTATAAGTACAGTAGTACGTCCTAGATTATATGATCAGAGAGATACCATATGACCTTGTTAATAACCATATGTGAATAGGCATGCATGGATCAAAGGCTGGAAATCAAAGGATACAGATGGGGTTTTGACTTGTGCTGCTTTGGTTAGAAGTTATTCACAATCTGGCTGTAGGTTTATCAGAACGACCTTATAAAATGGAATGGATATTGGTTGAGGCAAGTACAGTAGAAATGACAAAACAAAGATAACTGACTATTGGCTGTAAGTTCAATTAATCCTACAGGCTAGAACATCAAATTTCCTATTGGGTTAGTTGTAGTTCACCACTCGTCTACAATGTCATGGTTCCTCTTTCTGTATGCTACAGGCAAGGTATTTCTTTTCTTTCTTTAACCATTTTTCTCACTTCAGCCTAATTCATGCTTTATATATAGTGTACAATAGATGTCAGTGATAAATGATATATTCTCAGTTCCCCCAATTGCAGCAAATGAGATTTAAAGTGTGGAAGCATTTTGTTATTGCCAGTTTAGGCTAGAATCAGTTTTTATATCAGATGATGATCGTTTGTTTTGTTGGCATAAGCATGTACTGAATATGATCTTGTGGTTGTTGTAGTAGGAGGCTACCAAGGTCAAGGCTGCTGGGTACAAGACCGTGATCTCAGACATATCTCAGACATCAATGTACACCAAATTTGATAACTTCTCAAAGTGGTTCTGTGTGATGTAGTGATCGTGTGTGATCTAGTCGAGTTTTGATTCGTGCTATTTATATTAGGTTGCTTGTTCAGCTATGTGAGACAACCTAAGTGATTCCTGAGCATGTTTGAGCTGGTTTCTTTTTTTTGACTCTGAAGCACAAAGGCCTCAGCACTGGTCTGAGAATATTAGAACTCCACTTGCATCTTCTTGTACGAATATTTTTTGCTCTCTGCTGAAATGCTATCTAAATTAATTAAAGCCATGAAGCCCATGGTGGAAGGGATCCCCTCTGAACAGGTTTTCGGGCAGAGAGGATTAATTCCACATGGATCAGGCAACAAGTCTCATCTCCCTTCATGGAGATAATAATTAAACTCTTGGAATGGAGGGTTTGAACAACAAGGAAACATGTAATCTTCAACCTGTTGCCCTTCTCCACTGTAGTTACAAAATCAAACTTCACGTATGAATCTGCCATGGTTATCCATAGAGAAAATTTGGAGTACTTCCCTAGGATTGTAGAATGGCTTGATTGCATCATGCAATTTTCTCCTTTCTTTTCCTGCTGTAAATAACTTTTTGTTATCATTTTACTATATAACCAGTACGGGATTGTTAGATAAAAAACTATTACATCTATTCTTTTAGATAAAGGAACAATGTTTTGGAATTTTACATGGGTTTGTATATAGCTTTCACAACTTATTACAGATCAGTTCTAAAGTACATGATGAAACAAAACTAGGCACTACTGAGTTCTATGATTACACGGCCAGCCATGCTTGGATAAAACTTGCATTGCCACCACTTCCAATGCTTGGAAAGCCTTCAGCATATACTGACATTGGTCCTCGTTTTGCAGCAATCTCCAAAGCTGTAGCGAGTATGTACTCATGAAAATTATCTGCAGTATAGTAACATTATGAAGTTCATAAAAAATAATATAATATCATTTCGGGATAGCCATATGGTCCAAAAATAGCCGCTACCCCCACGAGGAGTTGTGCCTTGGCGTTATTATAACAAGGCCGTGTCCAACCTTCTATTATTCTGCATATTACTAGGCTTTTTGCATCCAATTTTTAAAGCAAAAGACATAATTGTCAAAGGAAACTAGCCACCCGTGCTGACCATGTTGTTAGGGCCTATTTGGTAGAGCTCCATCTGATTTTAATTCTCTATGGGAGTTGATTCTCGGAGAGAAGTAATTCTGTGGCTGAAAGTGATTCTCTTTGATTCTTTAGCATAAACTCTGAAAATTAGAAGGGAGAATTACTTCACAGAATCAGGAAAAGCTTCCTTTTTTTCAGCTCCCAGCGTATTAGTTCATTCCAGAGAATCACTTCACATAATCAAAAGAGAATCATTTTTCTCTGACAACTATTTGACAGAGCTCCTCCTGGATTCACTTATTTTGACCTCATCCAATACTGTGTAAAAAAATGACCATTTAAAAGAAAGACATGCATAACTAAAAGCAATAAAACACTAGGACATATGCATATATATGATATGAATAACTCCAATTAGACCATGAATAAACAAGTTATATTTTTATAAAAATTTTGGTACCAATTTCAGATTTGTTTGATTTAAAATAGATTAGTCATGATTTTCTAGATTATATATAACAAATAAAAATTCTAGAAAATACAAAACTACCTATGAAACAAGCCGAAAGATCAAATATGTCCGGTTTCAACAATTGGATGGTCTTTGATTTTTGGTTTCGTACTTTAAGGCTAAAAATGGACTATTGTTCTAATTAGAGGATGTAAACCAAAGACCATCCAATTGTTTTCCTAAATTATAATGGCATGATAACTTCAAATCTTGACACTATGACCCCGTTTGGAACAACGGGTGTGAGAAGCGCTTCTCAGATAAGCCATATAAATATAGAAATAGCGCTTATTTGAGAAGCGGGTCTGAACCAGCTTCCGCGTTTTAGTATAAATAGGGGCGGTGGGCTTTTAGTTTCAGCTTATTTAGTCATAAGCTGAAGTTAAACGTTTTCAAACAGTGTCTATATAGCCTGCTAATTTATTGGAACAACGGAGTGGTGAAGAAACAAGTACATGCACACATGTGAAGCATCCTTACATAATAAGTAAACAAAAGACACCGTACATAATAAATTCCAAAAAGGTGATTGATATACGAAGCCTATACCCAGGCAGCACATTAGCTATTGGATTTATCGTCCATCGGTGGCTTGGATGCGAATATGCCAGCGTGCTCTGATAGGATCCACACTATGGTGGTGAGCTCGCAGCCACGCCCGAGCTGTTTGGCATGGGAGTCTCTGCTGCATCGGATTGACACATAGATCAGCATACGGACCCAAGACTTGAGCATAAGCTTCAGCAGGTCCAGCAAATAGAACGGCTTAGGTCTTGGTTTCTCCATGTCCGGAATCAAGAACACAAATCTTTTCCACGAATTGGAGCGCTCCTTAAGAACCTTGTCCAGCGTTTCTTTCCAATCCTTACGTCTTAACATTATTTCTAGCAACTCTCCGAATGTAGTTGCATCCGACAAGATGATGCTCAAGTTGTAAAGAGCACTTACTTTTGATCGCTCGGAATTTCCGAGCGCTCTGATCGGCGGCCTATCCTCCTCCCTTTTCAAGATCTCTACAAGCTTCTCCTCACCTCTAGTTGTAGTATAGGGACTTGTTGATTTGCTTGTCTCACGTTTCCATAAAATGCTCAGAGCTTCAGCGGTTGCCCGGTGCTGGCTGCGGAGTTTAAGGCCTGGTAGCATGTCAGGGCGTACGGCGGCTAGAAATGCCATGTAATCTGATATGGCTTTTATTGCCTCCATATATTTCAGGATCTGGTCATCGGTGTGTTGTTTTTTGCTCGACGAGAGGAAAACGTCTGTGGTGACGTGCCAAATAAGGATGAGCTCTTGGCATTCAGGGAGGAAGTCCAGTTCCTCGTCTAACTCCCGACGTCTCTGGAGTACTGGTGCTTCAACAGGCGGTTTGGCTGCAGGCGGTTTGGGTGCAGCCGGCTTGGGCTCTTCCTTTTTGAGAGGTGGAGGAGGAGGAGCCATGTTCAAAGCCTGCTGTATTTGTTGGAACAGCAATTCCTTGACATGTTTGGACCTATCAAGGTCAAGGCGGCTGGAGTATTTGTAATCCTTCCAAGCGTCCATCTGCGGAAGCTTTTTCAGTGGCCAGCAGCTAAATCCTCTAGAATTGCCACCATGGGTACACTCATGGAACAGGTTGTACTGCCCAATGATGCCTGACCAGAGTCTGTAGCCACCACCGTGCTCCCGGAGAGGCATCTGCCACGGATCCAGAGACACCACGAAACGCCGGAGCCGGCGCCACCATCTGGTGCAGCAGACTTCGTGGTGCAGCCAGCGCGCTGGGCTAGCGTTTAAAAACGCATATGTCCAGGTCGATGCTGCTGCTCCGAGAAGCCATCTCACATCTAGGAGGAAGGTCACGCCCAGCAATATGTATGTGATAACAACATCTGCCGTCCTCTGCCCGTCTTCGCTCTGGAGCGAAAACAGCAGGATCACCGTGGTGGTGACGGCCAGAGACACCATGCGGATGACATAGCCGCACCAGTTGTGGATCACGGCTGCCTTGGTGTAGAGGATGTCGTACATGAGAGAGAGCTCCATCTCGACTACCTTGCACATATTCTGCCATGCGCTATTATTCCCCCATTGACCGTTGAAGAAAATATCTTTCAGATTGGCATCATTCTTGAGGTCATCCTCCTCCTTTCCCATATAATGATCAGAGAACGCCCCCAAGGTGATACCAAGCAGCTCATGAGCCAACAACAGGGCCTGCTCATTCCCCAGCAGTTTCAGGCGTCCAACCGGCTGAATCTTCAATCTTCTGGTATCTTCGTTGCTGCTTGAGCTGCGGATGTTGCCAAAATCGGCTTTCCAAAACGCCGCGAGTCTCTCGACATACTTGCAACAACCCACACCCACCATCACGACGGACACCCAGAACAGGGCCCCTTTGCTGGTGACGATCTTCACCTGCTTATACATGAGAAAGCCGATGCCGCCGAACCTGGACACGGCGCTTACATAGTGGCGCAAGGAGAGCTTGTTGTCTTTCCAAGGAGTAGGCCGTGATGTTGTCGGGGAAACCGAGATACGCGACGATGGACGGCAGCCAGAACACGATGAGCTGCTGCTCGTGCGGCGTGCTGCCCAGGGACAGGTTGTTGAGGACGAATGGCGCGCCCCAGTCGGCCGCCTGCACTACCGGAGTTCCATTTTTCGCCGCGTGCTCGATAATTCGCCGTGTGCTTTTTATCGGGCACACGGCGAAGTAGTTCTTCGCCGTGTGTTTTTGTGAGCACACGGCGAAGTCATACTTTGCCGTGTGTCAAACAAAAGCACACGGCGAAGAACTTCTTCGCCGTGTGCTTTTTATAGACACACGGCAAAGAATTCTTTGCCGTATGTCTTTACTTTGGCACACGGCGAAGCAATAATTTTTTATTTCCTCCCGCCTCCGCGGGCAACGACCGTTAGAGTGAGATGCCGCCGTTATGCTTCACCGTGTGTCAAAAAAAGACACACGGCGAAGTAGGTAGTTTGCCGTGTGTTTATTTTTTGCACACGACGAAATATCAATTCGCCGTGTGCCTCCAAAATAGACAAAAAAAATCATCTTTTGCCTTCCAAAATTTTTTCTCACTCCACATGCAACATGTAGTATTTCATGTTAAAAATTCATATATTTTTACACTTGTTTGATATATTTAACTAATTAATTACATTTCAAGCAATTTTTTGAATAAAATCAAATTTGAACTGCATGTGATTCAAATAACAGAAGAAAATGAGTGGAAAAATGATATTTATGTTATTTGGCCCAATTTAAGACATTTTCCATGAAATAAAAAGAAATTTCAAACATCTTGACCACAAAACATGACCACGATCGTGTGTCTGAATGATTTTTAAATTCTAAAAAATGCAAATTAAGTCTACAAATTATAAAATTTATCATGAAGTGATGGTATCACATATAGAGGCTGTGATAAAAAGTTGAGAGGATTTCACACATTTTGTCATAAGGATGTTTACAAATTCGAAACATCTCACAAGAAGTGTATGTGTGATTGTATATGAGATAGTTAGTGGATGTATGTTTTGAATACAAACTTTTTTATATGATATCATATGAAAAAACACTTTATACCAAAGTCATACACCTCGATGAAATCTAAAACTTTATAGTTGACAACTTTTATATTGAGATTATTTAACACCTTAAAATTTTATTATAATTTATCTAATTTGATATTTCAAAATTTTAAAATGACCTCGAATTTGAATAAGTTATATATGAAAGTTGTAGAGATCAACGAAATCTATAACTTTGTAGTTGATAACTTTATAATTCAATATTATTTAATACTTTAAATTAGTCTAATAATGTGTCAAATTTTAAATCTTGATTTTTTAACAATTTCAATGACATCGGATGTAAATAGGTTATAAACCAAAGTTGTAGTTCTCGAAGAGATGTAAAAGTTTGTAGTTTATCACTTTTTTATTTGAAATTTTTTACTCATCCAAAATTATGTTACAAACACACATAGAAAACACAAATGCCACGTCACCAATCCACCGCACCCAAATCCCGGCCTCTCATTGGTCAAAAACCTGGCCACCGGATCCCCTCTTCCTCCACAGACTCTCTCTCCCTCGTCTCCCTCTCTCCTCCCACTCCTTCACCTCTCTCGTGTGTCTCTCCCTCATCCTCATCTCTCTCATCTCTCTCCACCGGGCGGCAGCCCTGGCGCAAGCGGCGGCCGGCGGCACGCGGCCCCGGCGCGGGCCGCGTGCGGCCCAGGCGTGGGCGGCGCAAGGCCTCGGCGCGGGCGACGCAAGGCCCCGCCGCGGGCGGGGGTCGGCGGCATGCTGGCGGTGCGGACGGCGGCCAGGCCGGTGGCGCGCGGCCGAGCACGCCTTCGTCGCTGCTGCCGCCGCACCTCCGCGGGCAACGACGTGGTGCTCGCGGTGACGGTGCTGCTCGGGCCAGGACAGGTCGTCGCCGGCAAGGGCCTCTGCGCCGTCATGTGGTTCGAATCCGGTAGCTTCCCCACCCAATTCAAGGCTGCCTGAATGCCACCGCCGATGCCTCCTCGCGAGTGGGCCTCCTCGGGTAGTAGATCAGGAAATGTTGGGGGCAATTTTTTATGGGGTTGTTCTTGTTCATGCGCAGATTTTGAGGACCTTGAGATGGATGGGGAAGAGATTAAAAGCGGTGCGATCCACCTACTGCCTGCACTGGCGGCTCAATCCTCGTAGCGAAAAAAACCCAAAATGGGGATCTGGAAATGGAGCTGAGCGACTGCTTTTTATTTTTTCCCCTTCATATGTCAATCTCGTTTCGTTGTTAAGACTATTACCGATTGCTGCATTTGAGAGCTGTAAAATGCTGTAGTGATCACCTCTGGCAACTGTGCACACTAAAAGTCTAAAACCTTGCGCAATTCTTTCCTATTTCTAAGCATTATTTCCTATTTCTGATTTTTTTTTTGGCTGTTGTGGTGGTCGGTGGAAGCAGTGTTTTTTTTTGCACTTTGCACTTTGCCGTGTGCATGGTGTAGGCACACGGCAAATTTGGTGACCTCGCCGTCAACGGACGTGGCTGTGTCGTACGTGCACCGGCCGTTTGTGCCGCGTTTACCATTCGCCGTGCGCGCGAAACAAGGCCTACGGCGAAGAAGGCTTTGCCGTCGGTATTCGTCGCCGTGTGCCCCAGGCACACGGCGAAGTATTAAAATCCGGTAGTGCTGGTACGCAAGCCACAGAAAGGGCGTATGCTTGACGGCGGCGGATCCCGGCCAACAGGGCGAGGACGACATGCGCGATGACGCTAATGACGACGACGACCCGGATCCACCATTCAATAACCAGGGTGACAACTCCAGCCATTACTCCTGCACACACATCGTTACACGCCAATATAGGAATGACGTGAGTATCGGCCGTCTCATCCTATGCATTCATAGTAAGTTCGATATATAATTTATTCTTCTATTATATAACACATTAATGGCATTGTCACTCACGCAGCATCCTAGAAGGCTAGAACACTCACGCAGCATCGAAAATTAAGCCAAACGAGAGATCTGATCGATGCAAGAGTACGTACACATACCAGTGCACAGGTACAGGTCGTCCGATCGATGAATTGCAACTCGTACTACATAGGCATGCAGCTGGGATCTGGCACGAACAAGACTACTGTCTTGGCACCTGCCTTCAACTGCTAAGCATGGGCATATATATATTTGTAAACATTGTTGGCAGCAAAAGGTCTGGCAGTGGCGCGGACGTGTGGAATACTTAATCCATTCAGCGAGCCTAGTCGATATCTATTGCCCTTACGGAATCTGCTCATTCTAGAAGCAGCCCTACTTTGTTAACAAGACGCCCAAAGGCTACACACCCTACTATATTTCCTGGTGAGCTTGATTAGTACCAACATGCGACTCATGGATACACGCTTTATATGCATTCCAACTCAACATTCCATTTTCCTTTTGTCGGGAACTGTAAACAAACGTGTTCGTGGTACGCGCTAGGCTAAAAGAGGAAATCAAATGGACATTATGAGGGGGGTTCGAGGTAGCACGAGGAGTGACTTATAGTTAAATGATATTATTACTCTATTTTCTGAGGGTATAGTCGTAATGCTTATGGAACTGTCATTTACCACAGCACCACTTTTCGATTCCCTTTTTCCTGGGTCTATTAGCAGTACGTCGCTCATGAATGAGCAGAACTGTATGACGCCACAACCTTTCTCAAATGTAATGGCGTTAGTTCAGGTGCTATATATCCAACTAAATTTCGTGCCAAGTAGATGTTTTTTAAGAGAAGATGGGTTTCCATCAACTTAATCAGGCGGTTGCCTGAAATCGCCGGTAACCATGCCGACTGACATCAACGCTGGATCCCCACCCTGATGGTGATGCCGTACTTTCCACTATACACGGAAACAGAGTAGGAATGCTTCACATCGATTAAAACAGTGTGAAAAATGTTGCCTAGTTTCCTAGATGAAGCTAGGTACCGGCCATACCTTTGTCGCCCTCTTCAACTCGATGGCACTTATCAGCAATGACCCAACTCACCACAGGTCGCCGCAATTAATGTTTGAAACTTTGAATTGTCGAAATTGCTACAGAATTTCTTCTCGTCACCATTATCTTCTCTAGATGACATCGCGGCAGGAGCTATCCCAGCTTAGCTTCTTGTTGGTCGCCAAAATTGGCACAAGGCCGATGTGATTGGACCAACCGGAAACACAGTCCGACTGGTTTGGGCCATGTACTGATTTCACCATACGAATCGGTCTGACCGGTTTGTCAAGTTGGTTTAACCAGTTTGTACCTAGTTTGAGTAGAATTAGGAAATCCATGTGGATTGTGAGTTGTAAAAGAATTTTCTTGCAGCATAAGTCTACCCCACCCTATAAATATATAGGTTCACAGCTGATTAAGAGTTTATCAATCGATCAATCAAATAGAACCTTTATTTTTATATTCAAATCCTAATATCTTCTAACCCCTAATTATTGTTCTTCCTTCGTGTCTACAGTGATTTAGGAAGTTTTGGGTGGCCTGCCGATCTCAAAGCAACCCTATGTGCATCATCCCTGACAGGGACTCTCTTGTGGTGATGATTCTAGGTTTTTCACGGTTTTCTTGGGTAACCCGGTTTGATTAGTTATCGGATATGGTATTACTGGTTTCAGCTCGTCTATACGTAGGCTCTATAAATAGATTCAGATCCTGCGAAGGGTCAGCAAGATTTATTTAACTTCTAGACAAAATAGTGTCGTCAGTCATGTTTAGTTCAACATAACTGGTCTTCATGATGTGACATAAATCAATAGCCATTTTTCCGCAAAAATGAAGTTGCAATTCTCTTGGTGCTCAACACCACTAAACCAGTTTTAATCTCTGTCAACAAAACGAAGTTCACCACATATAGAGATTAAGAGAAAGTTTGCAGGCACCATGAGACCTTTATTGCCTGGCTAGGTTTACACATTCTGCAGGTTAACACGGACCAGCACTTGAGAAACTGCATACCTTTTTTTTTATTTTGATGATATATGCATCAGTGCACCGGTGGCCGAACAGTCATTAATACATGATGTAAATAACTTGCAGTAAATATGTGGTCACAAACTATATGTTAATATGTATATGACTTCCAGCATTCGAACCTATTGTTTGTTTGAGGAGATCTGTTGCCACCCCAAACCGACAACATGACATGTATATGCAGGCTCTGTGCATGCTCTGCCAAGTTATTTATTTTTTTGTATATAAGCATATGCAGAGCATACACGGCACCTTAGAGTTCAATGCTATGTAGCCTCAAGCCCACCTCTTGACGTAGCTGCTGTAGTTGCTGCGTTCGTCGTAGTACCGATCCCAGAGCAAGACACCGCCGTAGTTGGCCGCCTTCTGCACCGCCGGGAGCACGCCGTAGTAGAGGCTCTTCGGGTACAGGTAGCCTTCCTTCGCCGCCTCCGGCGATGCAGGCAGACCGAGGAAGATCCGGCTGGCCGGGTACGCCGCCGTCCAGCTGTCCCACACCTCCTCGCTGTATGTGTTGCAGTCAGCAGTGTGACCATCGACGCCATAGAACCGCACGTGGATGCGCTCGTAGACACCCATGGAGAACACATCCCCGCCGGTGGGGTGGTCACAGGGCAGCGTCGCCGTGAGATGGATGGGCTTCCTGGCGCCGCCGCCGCCCATGTTGTGCTTGCCGAGCTCCCAGGCAAGCACGTCGCCGTAGTGCTTCTGCTTCGCCGGAGTTCCTCGCTCAAGGACGAGATCAACGCCGTCGAGCTTGGCGTCGCCGAAGGGGCGGTGCACGCCCTTCCGGTAGCCGCCGAGGTAGGCGTTCCAGATGTGGTCGGAGAGGTCGAGCGCGGACTTGTCACTGTTGAGTGAGTAGTTGTTACCTCGAATTGAGAGGGAGACGAGTACGCCGATCGACTGGCAGTGCTTGATGTCGTCGCCGACGCCGGCGAGTGGGTGGCCGGAGAGGTCGAGGTGGTCTCTACCATGGCCGTCGACGTTGAGGAAGGACATGGTGACGGCTGTGTACATGCCGGAATCGCAGGCCTCGCCGAGGGATCCCTCGTCCTTGTGCCGGCCCCAGAAGACGGTCACCTGCCCAGTCTGGTGGCTCTCCGGCGCTGTCATGGCCGGGGCAGCAACGATGCTGATTGCAACAGAGAGAAGTGTGGCCAGAGATTGGGATGGCCTCAAGCGTTTGGCCGCAATTGCTAATGCTCTCAAGTCTCAAGTATGAGCCAGACGAGGAGACTGGATGCGTCTGTGTAGTGGTATGTGGAGAATTGCGTTGTTGAGCTGCTGTTATAGAATGGAATAATGTGTGATTCTATTTTTAAAACATGCTAAAAATATTTCAAGAAAGAAAATCTTGAAGAGGAATGGAGCTGCCATAGCTTTATTATGCATTCAGTATCCGATTTGCACGAGTGAGCTACATACAGCACATGTGGACAGAACATGCAAGCAAAACTCATGAAACTGCAGCGTGACAGGATAACATGGAAGACGATCACCAAGTTAATGCTACTAATCTTGTGCAGCCAGTCCACACAGTGGTGAGTGGTGACCACACAACACGGTAGCCAGTCCACACGTCAAGCTTAGAGAGGTATCAGTGAATAGTATAGGACCACGGTAAGGCGCGACCCGTCGCGCAGCAGTCCCATCGCGCGACCCCGCTTCATCGCGCGACCCCGCAGTCCAAGCAAACAACCTGTAGAGCACCGACCACCGGGAGAGGGAGCAGGCTTTTTGTCGGTGGACCACTTCGTACGAGCGCAGCGGTTCATTTTAGTTATAGGGGGCAGCTGATGTCATCTTTATCTATGTTGTTTCATTTTCTTTGATGGGTCATAACTTTCTCCGTAAGCGTTCATTTTCAAATCCGTTTTCACATTTATGTTCTTTATGATTTTATCTACGAAACAAGACCCACTTTTCATAGGTTTTAAAATATTTTTATTATATTGTCAACCTCTATATAGCGGTATTAGCAACTTATATAGATATTTTATATCAACCTATATAGATGTTATAAGTCAACTATATATATCAACTTGCGTTAGAGATTATGTATCAACTTATGGGTAGTGTTTCGGTGATTCACGCACCAGGTGCAATGCAACCGCAGAGAACAAAACAGTTCTCATGATTTTTTTTATCTCTCATATGATGTCCAAATTTTGTACCATTAGCACTAATATCTTTTTTACAGGGAGATCTACTGAAAACAAAACCCATATTGTTTATACCTATGTACATTCTGCATATACATGTAGGAGTGTTAATAACCTATACACGATTTCACATTATTGTGTGTGCCAACCTATACATGAAAAATGGATGGAGATACAGTGGCAACTTATGTGCCTAATCAATGGGAACTTATGTCCCTATTTAATGAAAACTTGTGTGAAATTTAATGGTAACATGTTGTGTTGACACTTATGGTATGTGAAAGGTTGACATACTGACTCAATATAGGTTGACATGTATCAGGTTGATAGTCAAAAGATGCTGACTTTGACATCCAAAAATACATAGGTTGACATGAAGACTCAACATAGGTTGATATTAGAAAAAATATATATGATGGTGCTTTGTTCATAAGTTCAAGATCAAACACTTTGTAGAATTCTATATATGTCTCACCGCCTCTCTTCATCTTGTACTAAATGTACTCTGCACCAATGGGGAGGCCAAAAAATTCTGCCGACAGATTGGTCACCAACCATTATGATGCCCCTTGAAAGGGATGACCAATTTTGATTTTTCGATGTCAAAATTAGTTATGAGCCAATGCGATTACTTCTCTCGCACAAAAAAGCGTTTGATCAACAATAGGCCTCCAAAAACCAACACCTTGAATGGCCTTTTATTGAATTTCTTCAAATTTGTTGATAGTTATGAGCGAGAACTGGCATATCTTTTTTCCTCAAGTCCTGATGGAAAAAAGGGAGAAAAGGTCAAATACAAGTTGACACTGGAAAAATATGTTAGTTGATAATGCTATTGAAGATATAGATCTATGTTGAAAGGAAAAAAATAGGTTGATTATGCTATGTTGTGCAGGTTGACAGTTGACACAGTAAAATGTCACCAGATTGATAGCAGGTTAGTTGACATAGTAAAATGTCACCGGATTGATAGCAGGTTAAACAGTTGATACAGTAAAGAAGGAACCAGATTGATAACAGGTTACAGTTGATGCAGTAAAAATGTCACCAGATGTAAAATTGATATGTTGTCTCTGGACAGGTTGATACTGTAAATTCACAAACATAAAATTCACAATATATAATCCCCTCCGCCTCAAAAAATCTTTTACAAAACAGCATATATATATATCTAATGGGGTAAATTGACATTATAATATTGTGAATAAACTACTATATACTCCAACAAATTCGTTGTAACCTGTGTCTGTCTAGTAAGGGTAAAATTGACAGTATAACAAACGGTGAACTAGAGACTATATACTATACATTTGTGACAACCTATATGTATCTAGTGAGTGATTATGGTCTACTCCAATAGGTGAAACCTTGATCTCCCCCAAAAGTTGCATGGCCAGAGCCTATGATTCCCACCACACAATATGGGCAAAATTATGAATGAAAAACTCCTTCACCCCAATGAGCCGCCTATGCCTCTGTCCGGCATGACGAGCACGATGAGAAACAGCCCCCAAAATGCATAGAAAAAATCGTGTAGTCCCCATGGACCGCCTAGCCGCCGTCGCCGCAGGGTGCACGAATACTCATGTTGATGGATGTCACGGATCCCCCGTAGCACGTGCCCTCTCTTTGCTGGACGACGACCGTCGGCGCCGGCGCCGGGGATCAGCCCCCAAGTGCAAGTCGCCTCTACCCCCGTCCTCTCCTCTTGGTTGCTCGTCTATTCCAGAAATGAATCTGGTGGGGGGTGCGCTGAACAGGTACGAAGGATGTGGACTACTAGGTACTAGGTAGGCCACGGGATGTAGAGGCCTGTTGGGCTAGCCCATGGGTGTGGGGGGTCGCGCGCTGAGCGCGAGGCGCGACCCGTCGGTAAATAGAGTTACCGATAGTATAAGGTATGTTGGGCCGGGCAAATATATAAGCCCAGTGGCGATGTGTTGGGCTGAGCCCAGGGGATGGATCCATTAGCATTTCCAATTGATTTTGCAGGTATCAGTTCCCATATTCATCTTGCCGGAAAACAGAGTTTCCCTGATGCCTTGTACAAGTACAAAGGTTTTTTTATACTTCCTTGTACAACAAAGGTTATTATCTTTTTCCCCGTAAAGAAAGATTTATTGATCTCAAAAAATTACTCAAGATGATACAGTTAAACTAAGACCACTCCCGACCTATACATAACTAGGATACAAACAGCTTAAAAATATATAAAAGATAAACAAAACAAGAAGAACGACATGAAAATTAACAATATGCCGCAGCGAGCTACAACACACCAGTGATCTCTATCGTCATGCTCCATTGTAACAACACTGACGTAAATAGATCCTCTAAAACCAAAGCCTACAGGAAAGGAACGACATACACATATGACACTATTGCCATGATCCAACCATTGAAGGTAAGACTGTAGGTTTTCAATCTATACATCATTCTTTGAAATTCAAACAATACCTTCAACAACGAGGCGACTCAGTACCAGAAACAGGGAGATTCTGTCGGTTGTGGATATTCCTGTCAATATTTAAAATCTTTCAACAACGCTTGGTGAAACGAACCGGATTCTCAACGACGAGAATCCGACTCCCTGTACCCTCGAGATAGTCCCAGGAATAGCAGCTATCTCGTACAGAACTCATCTCGGTCGATTATCACATCCATACAGCGATAAAAGAGATCCAAACATGACATATATAAAACATAGCGATTGGTACAAGCCCTCTGGGCTAAATCGACAATAAAACACAGCTACGCAGCGGTAGCTAGATCATCGGGGTCCACTCCACCACAGGCAACCTTGAGTGTAGTGCGTGTTGGCGGTCGTTACAGACCGATTTCCGACCTCCAACCGAGTATAAAACAAACACAATGGGGACACACACCATAGCTATAGGGCTTATCACTGACTATTTCCACAAGTTTTGGTGATTGTCCTCTGTGCAGGTACAAAATGGAGAAACACGTGCTATAAGTGGCAGAAATGACCGTTTCGGCCGAACGACTCAGTTCGGCCGGTTGCCCCCCTAGCTGGGCAAGACTTGTGGACCACGACCACACCACTCTGGGCCGGCTCAACCCATATCCAGAAGACCGGTGACCCATATCCAACCCGACGGAGCCCACGAGTCCACCGGAGGCCCTCCAGGCCAGCCCAAGACGCGAACCGACCTGCCAACCGACCTCAGGAGCTGGGCTAGCACGTGTGCAAAGCAGAGGCGGTGCAATACTGGGCCGGGCCCACTTCGGCCGAAGTGGCCCGTTCGGCCGAAGGCAGGAACCGCCTCCAGGGTGCGATCCTGGTCGTTGGCTGCTGAGGCGGTGCATCCACCGGTTCGGGCGAACTGGGCAGTTCGGCCGAACCGGGGATTTCGGCCGAACGGCCCGGCACCGCCTCCCAGCTGCCTTTGCTGCTACTCCGCCTCCACCATCCTTCCCTGCTATAAATAGAGGCCTGGTTTCACCTGCAAAACATACAACACAAGAGTAGAGTGCAGACGAAGCATTGTTAGTTCTCCACTTGTATCAGTAGAGATAGGGAGAGAGGAGAGGTGAGCGTCCCGGAGAGGAGCCGAAGTGTCGGCCCCTCTTCCCGCTGTACCTCTATGGATGCGACTTCACTTCGAGTAACATTCTGGTCTTGTCTGGTAACTCTTGTATCTCTCTCTGATTAATTGAGCATTCAGTTCTTACTTTTATATGCTTGCTGGTTCTTCGTTCAATGCTTAGTTGATTGGTATAACTGTATACTGATTGCTTAGCTTGGGTGCTTATCTTTCTATAGGAGATAAGTATTAGTTGACTAGTGTAGGCGTGGTGCCTATACTTGAGACTAACTTAGTTTATTCCTGTCGCAACGGAGGTAGTAGCCGTAAGGTGGTGACAGCCCTTCCGGTCTTCGTAGCCCATCACGTTAGTTCCGGTCCGTAGGATCCCCCAGTTGGGAAATAGTGGCACCCCTTCTCATCCCTTTCTGTGTGTCCACCGGTTCCCTTGTCCCGAAGCAAGTATCTATCTGTACCCTCTGATCTGCTCGATCAATCAGTAGAATACCTCTACCAGACTCGTACCCTCTCTACCCTCCTATCACTCCTCTTCCCTTTGTTGTTGTCATCCACCTCATCCATTCCATCTACCTAGGACAACTTAGTTTAGAATCAGTCCACTTCTCGTTCTCCGTGGAAATCGATACCTTGGAATACTCCCGGGTGAAAGCTACATCGGTATCCGTCCGCTTGCGGATTTATCTGTAGGCCGTAAGGAGTGCCAACAAGCTTTCTGGCGCCGTTGCCGGGGAGCGGTAGCTGTTCTGATTCTGAACCCAAGTTGTCCGTGTATCCATCCACCATCCATATGGATCCCACTCTCACCTTACGCCAACACTCGGCTCCAAAGGGCGATTATTTGGAGCCTCCACCATCATCACATCCCATATCCACACCCGGCTATGAGCTGCGTCCCGGCTTCATAGCCATGGTTCGTGAGCAATCGTTCTTAGGAACGAAGGCCAAAAGTCCATACGCGCATTTGCGTGAGTTTGAGCAACTCTGCTCATGCCTGACCATTGCGGGCATGACACAAGAGACACTCAAATGGAAGCTATTCCCGTTTTCACTAGCGGGAGGAGCAAAGAAATGATACTCTCTGGCTGTCAGTACTATGGACGGGAGCTGGGAAGTTCTCAAGGAAAAATTCTGCCTAAACTTCTTCCCAGTCTCCAAGGTAGCCAGTCTCCGAGCGGAAATCATTAACTTTAAGCAATTAAAGGGAGAATCGCTCGGAACTGCCTGGGCTCGTTTCAAGCAAATACTAGCCTCGGGACCGGACCTAAGCCTACCAGAACCTGTTGTTTTACAACACTTCAGCCTTGGCCTATGTCCCGTAGCCACCACTTTCTTGGACTCTGCTTCTGGAGGGTCGTTTTTTCATTTGGTTCCTAGTGAAGCGAGGATAGTCCTGGATCGTATCCTAGACAACACTCCCTACACTGGAATCTATGATGAACTCCCCGATGAAGAAGAGAAGCAGCCTGAACCTGAACCTAAAGAGCCAATACCAGTCCAATCCAAATCCACTAGCTCTTCCAGTCCATCAGAACCCGAAGCTTATTTCGAACCACAACCATATTCTAGCCCAGACCATTATGATTCACTCTATACCACTCTTTATGACTTTGACGATGATCTATTCGAAGACATCGGGAGTGCAACAAGTTTCCCACGGGAACGATGTGTAGAGCAAAAGGATCAGGCCCCCGACAAAGAAGAATTGGAATACCAGCGGGAGTACCTGGGACGTCTCTCTGCTATCATGAGTCGGGAGTGGCTAGATGAGGCCGAAGCCTCGACCGAGGTGGTCAAGATGCCCAGAAAAACCAAAAGGATATTCTATGAGATCATGGGCCTTGACCGAGAGATTGGGTACGACCCGAGCCTCGGAATCAACATAATCTCTAGCTCTTTGGTGCGAACCGAATTCCCTGGTAACTCATGGTCGTTTTCTCAAAAACGACTTAAGTTTACCTCAGGGAGAATCCTGGACTGTTTGGGGATCTTACGGGTCACACCCGTTAAGGTCAACGATCCTGAACTCTTCATGGATTTTCACATCTTCGACCTACCTAGCACTACCACACATCCCATCTTCATAGGCAGGCCAATCTTGAAGATTCTGGAAAAAACACCAATAAACCAGCTAGTAGAGCTTAGGATCGGTAAAGAACTTATCCCTGTCTCCTTTGCCCAATCTTTGAATACTCCAATAGAGGCAGACCCCGATCCTGACCCGTTAGAGGAAGTCAGGTCAGCTTCTTTGCTAGACCTCGAGCAACCTATTCCAGAAGAGGATATTCCATTATTTACGGAGGAGGAGGAAACTCATCCTCCGATTGAGCTTGATACAAACGAAACTCCAAAACCATCTCCAATCGAGCTAAAACCTCTTTCGCCTGGACTTAGGTATGCTTTACTCTTTGGAGATAAGCAAACTCCAGTGATCATTAGTGATAAACTCTCCGAGGTAGAAACCCAGCAACTCATCACTATCCTGGAGAAAAATCGATCGGTCTTCGGATATTCTCTCCAAGACCTGAAAGGGATTAGCCCAAATCTTTGCACTCATCGCATCGTGATCGATTCTGAAGCAACACCGTCTCGGGAACCTCAACGACGGTTAAACAATGCCATGAGAGAGGTCGTGAAAAAGGAAGTTCTCAAACTCCTTCACGCGGGGATCATCTACCCTGTCCCCAATAGTGAATGGGTTAGTCCCGTTCAAGTCGTTCCTAAGAAGGGAGGAATGATGGTAGTGCGCAATGACAAAAATGAGCTCATCCCTCAGCGCACTGTTACTAGTTGGCGTATGTGCATCGACTATCGTCGACTCAATAAGGCCACCAAGAAAGACCATTTCCCCCTTCCGTTCATAGACGAAATGCTTGAATGGTTAGCCAAACACTCTTTCTTCTGCTTCCTTGACGGTTACTCTGGGTACCACCAAATTCCTATCCACCCAGAAGACCAGAGTAAAACCACGTTCACATGCCCCTATGGGACGTACGCCTACCGGCGAATGTCCTTCGGGTTATGTAACACACCTGCCTCTTTTCAACGTTGCATGATGTCCATCTTCTCCGATATGATTGAAGAGATTATGGAAGTGTTCATGGATGATTTCTCAGTTTACGGAAAGACCTTTACCGAATGTCTGAAAAATCTGGACAAGGTCCTCCAGAGGTGTGAAGAGAAACACCTTGTTTTGAACTCGGAAAAGTGCCATTTTATGGTGCGAGAGGGGATTGTCCTAGGACATAGGGTGTCAGAACGTGGGATCGAGGTAGACAAAGCGAAGATAGAAGTGATCGAGCAACTTCCACCTCCCACAAATGTTAAGGGGATCCGTAGCTTCCTTGGCCATGCCGGATTCTATAGGCGTTTCATCAAAAACTTCTCCCAGATATCTTGGCCCTTGACCAATCTCTTAGCCAAAGATGCCCCTTTCGTTTTCAATGAGGAGTGCTATGCCGCATTTCACACCCTCAAAAAGGCACTCATCTCCGCTCCCATCATCCAGCCTCCCGACTGGAGCATCCCATTCGAAATCATGTGTGATGCGAGCGACTATGCTGTAGGAGCTGTGTTGGGCCAAACTAAGGACAAGAAGCATTATGCTATCTCGTATGCTAGCAAAACGCTCACTGGCCCCCAGCTCAACTACGCAACCACGGAGAAGGAGCTCTTAGCAGTCGTATTTGCTATAGACAAATTCCGGTCCTACCTAGTTGGGGCCAAGGTTATAGTCTATTCAGATCACGCTGCTCTGAAGTACCTTCTGACCAAAAAGGATGCAAAACCGAGACTCATCCGCTGGATTCTTCTACTCCAAGAATTTGACATTGAGATAAAAGATAAGAAAGGAGTAGAGAACTCAGTGGCTGACCATTTGTCTCGGATGCAAGTCCCGTCCGATCTCCCAATCGACGACTACTTACGGGATGACACCCTCCTTAAGGTCACCACTGGTGATCCGTGGTATGCCAACATAGTAAACTACATGGTAACGGGTTATGTCCCCCCTGGAGAGAATAGGAAATGGCTAGCCTATGAGAGCCGACTTCACCTTTGGGACGACCCGTACCTCTTTAGGATTTGTAGCGACGGACTCCTTAGAAGGTGCGTACCCGCACATGAGGCTTATAAAATCCTAGAGAGATGCCACGCAGCCCCGTACGGAGGACACTACGGTGCATTCCGGACCAATGCTAAAGTCTGGCAGTGTGGTTTTTACTGGCCCAGCATGTATGAGGATGCGAGAGCATTTGTCATGCGGTGCCCCCGCTGCAAGAAACACGGGAACATCAATACTAGAGACGCAATGCCCCTCACTAGCAATCTTCAAGTAGAAATCTTCGATGTTTGGGGGGTAGACTTCATGGGTCCCTTCCCAAACTCCTAGGGTTGTCAATTCATCCTAGTAGCAGTGGACTACGTCTCTAAGTGGGTAGAAGCCTTGCCTTGCTTAACTGCTGACTCTAAGAGCGCAAGACGAATGTTTCATGAGGTTATATTCCCCCGTTTTGGCGTTCCTAGAATAGTCATTAGTGATGGCGGCTCCCACTTCATAGATTCATCCTTCCGTAAGTATCTCTCAAGTTTGGGGGTGCAGCATAACGTAGCCACACCCTATCACCCCCAAACTAGCGGTCAAGCAGAAACTTCCAATAAGCAAATCAAAAATATTCTGCAAAAGACCGTAAATGAGATGGGCAAGCAGTGGAAGGATAAACTTCCAGATGCACTCTGGGCTTACCGCACGGCCTATAAGACGCCCATAGGCATGACCCCATATCAACTAGTCTATGGCAAAACCTGCCATTTACCTGTAGAAATGGAGTTTAGAGCTCACTGGGCCATTAGGAAGTGGGGTATGGACCTTCCAGCTGCCGGCCTCAAACGGAAGATCCAGCTGGCCGAGCTAGATGAGATGAGGGAGAGAGCATACCACAGCTCCCGGCTATACAAAGAACGGACCAAGAGATGACATGATAAGAGAATCAAGGTCAAAACGTTCAAGCCGGGAGACAAGGTTCTCGTCTTCAACTCCCGTGTCAAACTTTTCGGTCACGGGAAATTGAGGAGCAAGTGGGACGGCCCATTCATAGTAATCAATGCTGCATCTCATGGGGCCGTCGCTTTGCAAAGTGTGGACGGAAATACCTTCAAGGTTAACGGACAGCGGTTGAAGATTTTCCTAGAACCAGAGCCTCCGACACTCGACGAATTAGACGTCGTCGAGTTCATAGAACTCTGAACCCCATCCGTGGAACCCCGGCCCGAATCCGTCATTTTCAAATCCTTCTGGGCCAACACCTCCTGAACCTTGAAAACCTCCTCAACCCGAATCTCCCATGACCAAAGCCTCGAACCACGACACGGGCCACGCACCTGGGGGCCCAGGGACCTGTTCAGGCGAACAGGCCCAGTTCGGCCGAACCATATGGTTCGGGCGAATTGGCCTCCCAGGCCCCAGGGACGGATATGCTCGCCCAGATACATCTGCAATTAAAAATATCCCGAGAGTCGCGAGGGAATCGTCGGGAAACTCCGTTTTTCCGATCTGAAATCCCCGATAAAAACAGAGACTCTCTGTCGTCGTTTCCCATCTCATCTAAGCCAACTCCATCCCATAGAACACAGCCACCATGGCCTCCTTTTCCTCCAAGGGTACATCACCGGCCCAGGGCTCGAGCAGCAGTAGCCGGAACGCCAACTCCTCCCGGCAGGAGCACGCCTTCCGTATCTCCGACATCGACGCAGCGGGAGACGTGCACCGGGGGAGGACGCCGGTACGTAGCCCGGTGAGGCGCGGCAACTCTCCTCACCGCTCAGCACTCAACGAGCTCCTCGCCCCACTAAAAGGGATCAAGAAGCCGCCTCGTTCGCCATCACCAAGGCCGAACGAAGGGCAGCTACGCCCGAGATCAATATCCTCCTCGAGGGTGTCGGATCTGGCATTGTTGCTGCCCAAGGAGAAGGCCGTGGAGTTGCCGGACTACACGCCTGAAAGCCCACCGCGTTTCGTCATCAAGGGAGAGCGTATCCCGGGAGGAGGGTACGGAAAAGTCCTCGTCCCGCCGCTCAACCGGAACGAGCTGGGGCTGGCAAACTCATCCCAGTCCTCTCCACCACGGCGCCACCCTAGAGTCCGGTGCCACAGGCAGCCCCCATCCATCAAAGGGCTGCCCGGGGACATGGAGTTCTCCGATGAGGAGGACAATGAAGAAGAGGAAGAGAAGCCGCCCACCGTGGAGAGCCTGAAGGAGGAACTGGCATTGGCAAAGCAGAGGATCAACCACCTAGACGAGAAGGTGGCGGAGGGCGAGCTCGCACGTATGGAATGGGAGGACAAGATGGAACTCCTCCGCAAGGCCCTGTGCGCAAAGCTCAAGAGGCTTTTCAAGGCCACGGGACACGAAGATCTCTATGGACCGCCTTCAGAGTAGTGTCCCGCGGTCGTCCCGTTTTTTTAGATAGAGCACCGTTAGTTTAGTTTGGTTTGCTAGTTGCTTGATTCATTTATTTGTTTAGATCAATGTTTAGGGTGCTCTGAAATTTCCTTTCCAAATATTTGTTTCCAATCTTAGTTCGTTGAATAAATAAAGTTTGAATTGTTTGCAAGAAAGAAGATAAAATTGTCGCTCCGGTCGGTGCATTTGAGCCGACCGGAGAGTGCCCTGTCTAACAGAGAGTTGCACGAGTACAGGAATGACACAGGAACGCATGGCACGACGGACCGAGTCCCGGGGGCCAGTTCGGCCGAACCAGGCAGTTCGGGCGAACTGGCCAGTTCGGGCGAACTGACCGGTTCGGCCGAACCAGCCCGGCTGCCCCCTCTCGCGCACCTGCACGTGGGTTTGCACCTTCTTTCCCCCTGTTTTCTTTCCTGTGTTGTCTTGTTTCGAAAAATTGAAAATGCATGCCTCACATAAACGAAACGAACTCGGTCTCTCTTTTATATCATGATTGCTGCCTGTTGTTTATTTCAAACTCAGTATCTAGTACTTGTGAAAAATTCATCATGATAGGACCCCCCTGACCTAAGTTGTTGATGTTTGTGATATGACTCGATAAAATGAACCACTTGTTCACACCAACATTCGGGAGAATTTAATTTATGAAAAGATGAAAATCTTGCTCTATCCCTTCATCCTGTCCACAAATACCACATATGCTTGAGAGTTTACTCCTGAAACCTGTCATATTCTATATGAAGTCTTGTTAAAGGTTGTGTTTTTGGAATGGATCACATTGTCCGAGGTCTGTTGCAAGCAAATCTATCATCGGAGTGTAGTGGAAGCCCTCATGCCTTGATGATACCCTGAAAAAAAAGAGAGAAATAAAGGACTCATGAAAGTCCAAAGAAAAAAAAAGTCCCAAAAAGGGAAAAGAAAAGAAAAAAAAAGGGGTCAAAAAGGGCTGAGGAACAACATGAACTCTCTATCGTTAACTTGCAACATGACCAAGGGCAGTGATGAGAAGCTCCAGGAGCCAATCTTTGGCTTGACCAAAATACTCGACATGACAAGGCCACCACCTGAGAGACAAAGAGAAATACAAAAGAGAATGAGTGAAAGGAGAGAGCTCCAGAGAGCTGAGTGTCAGGGATGAAGGGAGACGAGCCATTTAATTGCGAAAACCTAAAAAACCCCGAATGCAGGATGAGCAAGAGGACCTTGTTGTAAGAGTCATTCCATTCATCAACCACCCAAGATCCAGAAAGTAGCCACCACAAATTCACAGGTATGAGAAAGGTTTGAATTTTCAAGATGCAAGTATTCATGATTATAAAAGAACCCTTACTTTAGTTTTGCTCATGTTTTAATTTCTTTACTCGGGACGAGCAAAGATCTAAGTTTGGGGGAGCTTGTTGGCGGTCGTTACAGACCGATTTCCGACCTCCAACCGAGTATAAAACAAACACAATGGGGACACACACCATAGCTATAGGGCTTATCACTGACTATTTCCACAAGTTTTGGTGATTGTCCTCTGTGCAGGTACAAAATGGAGAAACACGTGCTATAAGGGGCAGAAATGACCGTTTCGATCGAACGACTCAGTTCGGCCGGTTGCCCCCCTAGCTGGGCAAGACTTGTGGACCACGACCACACCACTCTGGGCCGGCTCAACCCATATCCAGAAGACCGGTGACCCATATCCAACCCGACGGAGCCCACGAGTCCACCGGAGGCCCTCCTGGCCAGCCCAAGACGTGAACCGACCTGCCAACCGACCTCAGGAGCTGGGCTAGCACATGTGCAAAGCAGAGGCGGTGCAATACTGGGCCGGGCCCACTTCGGCCGAAGTGGCCCGTTTGGCCGAAGGCAGGAACCGCCTCCAGGGTGCGATCCTGGCCGTTGGCTGCTCAGGCGGTGCATCCACCGGTTCGGGCGAACTGGGCAGTCGGCCGAACCGGGGATTTCGGCCGAACGGCCCGGCACCGCCTCCCAGCTGCCTTGGCTGCTACTCCACCTCCACCGTCCTTCCCTGCTATAAATAGAGGCCTGGTTTCACCTGCAAAACATACAACACAAGAGTAGAGTGCAGGCGAAGCACTGTTAGTTCTCCACTTGTATCAGTAGAGATAGGGAGAGAGGAGAGGTGAGCGTCCCGGAGAGGAGCCGAAGTGTCGGCCCCTCTTCCCGCTGTACCTCTACGGATGCGACTTCACTTCGAGTAACATCCGGGTCTTGTCTGGTAACTCTTGTATCTCTCTCTGATTAATTGAGCATTCAGTTCTTACTTTTATATGCTTGCTGGTTCTTCGTTCAATGCTTAGTTGATTGGTATAACTGTATACTAGTTGCTTAGCTTGGGTGCTTATCTTTCTATAGGAGATAAGTATTAGTTGACTAGTGTAGGCGTGTGTTGACGGTCGTTACATCCCAAATCCGACCACCAATACTCGGGAATAAATGAGGTTTTATGCAACATTCCATGTACTTAGGTTTTATTTCTAATAAAGTTCCACGAGTTTTGGTGAGTGTCACTTGTGCAGGTACAACTATGACAAATATGTGCTATTGGGGCCGGAAATGACCAAATCGGCCGAACGACTCCGTTCGGCCGGTTACACCCCTTAGCCGAGCAGGCCACCGGGAAGTCGTCCACGTCAACAATGACCAAGCAAACACATCACATGACACGTGGGCGACCGCCAACTCATCCTGGGCTACTTCCACGTCATCTCTGGGCTAAAACAACAGAAGTACACGGACTACATCAACCCAGAGCAGCCCAGGAAGGCCCAGGAGGAGAGGCGGTGCAGGGGGGCTGCCGGGCCCAGTTCGGCCGAACTGAGGCCTTCGGCCGAACCGACCCTAGCTGCCAAACCGCCTCCCAGCAGTGCATCCTGGCCCTTGGTGCAGATGGCGGTGGATCGGGCGTTCGGCCGAACGCCATGGTTCGGCCGAACCGACCCCCTCGGCCGAAACGGCCGGCAACCGCCTCTGCCCTCTCCCTTGGCCGCTACCCTACCTCAACCGTCCCTGGAGCACTATAAATAGGACCCCATACCCCCTCTTGTAACACACACCAAGCCAAGGAGCTCATTTCCACTTTCATTCTAGTAGAGTTAGGATAGTTTAGTTGGGAGTTAGAGTTGAGTCGAGCTTTGCCTCGGAGGTTCCGGAGTCGTCTTCAGAAGCTCTGGTATAAGGTCTTGTATCTTTTACCTTTCCTCTTGTAAGACTTTCAATTATCAATATAGTTATCTTTATCACTTTGCCTTTGTCATTTATATCTTGCTTCTACTTTATCCTAGTTGCAGCATATATCTTGTTTAGACTATAGTCAGTTATAGTTCTAGTGCTTGTAGTCTTGTTTAAGTCTTTGTCTTGGCTGGTTCTTCGATCTTGCTTGATACTGGAGGTGAATTGTCACCAAGAGTATTGACAAGGTTGCTTGCTCTTGCTAGCAGAGTAAGTAGTCGTTGCCTAGTGTAGGAGTGGTTCCTAGACTAGTCGGTGGCCTTAGTTTATTCCCGTCGCAACGGAGGTGGTAGCCGGGAGGTGGTGACAGCCCTTTCGGTCTTCGTAGCCCATCACGTTAGTTCTGGTCCGTAGGATCCCCCAGTTGGGAAATAGTGGCACCCCTTCTCATCCCTTTCTGTGTGTTCACCGGTTCCCTTGTCCCGATGCGAAGACATTAGAGTTATCCCAGATCTCCTAGTGCTGGCTCTGTAGCCGCTGTATCTCTAAGCTAGAGTGACATAGGTAGATAAAGTATCCAGGAGTCCTCTATCTCTTCTCGTTGTCCTCCCAGCTATCTATCTCTTCTCTCCCTTACCTGAGTATCCCTTGAGCTGTGTGTCCGGTATATCCACTCCTATCCAATACCGTTATCCCCTGTCTTGTCTAGTCGTGTACCCTTCTCTGATAGTCTCGAATATCTGTTCACTAGTAATCTTGCCAAAGCTTCCCTGTGGAAATATAAATTATGATACCTCGGGATACTCCCAGGTGAAGTGCTACAACGGTGATTCTGTGCGCTTGCAAAATATCTCTATATTTTACTAAGCCATAAGGAAAACCACTGAAACACTACTAGCAAAGAAACACCAAAACACCGAGGAAAGAAGACCCAAAGAACACCAACCTCTACACTAACGCGTAGGTCATGATTTTAGAAAAATATAGAAACTGGTTTCATATTTTTCTGAGCTACGGTTGATTTATTATGAATTTTCCAAGTGTAAATCATTTTCTGAAAATATTAGATAATTTCCCGAAAAAAAACAGTCAAATAATCAGCCTGCTGACGTCAGCATGACGTCATGCTGACATCATCAGTGGGTCAGCCCTATGCTGACGTCATCAGTGGGTCAGGATGACGTCAGCGTTGACCGGTCAATGGTCAACGGTCAACGGTCAATGGTCAACTGGTAAACTGGTCAACCTGGTCAGTGGGCCCCAGCGGTCAGCGACTGTCAGTGGGTGACGTGTGGGCCCCATGCGTCAGCGTTGTTATTCGAAAAAGAAAAAGAGAAAAGCGCTGCTGGGCCGGAGTTGGGCCGAAAGAAAAGTCCAGGGGGATAAACCGGACTTTAGCGCGAACTTTAGGCCCACGAAGGGGACGCGGCTGGATCCGGCGCTGTGGACCTGGTCCACCGTGCACCGGGTGTATGGGATCCATTTGTGGCCGACACAGGATTCTCTGCGGGTGCTCGTGCGTGTGGTTGGTGTGGTCGCCCATGTGGCTTTCCGCCCCCGCACGAGTGCGCGCAACGTCGCGGCGACGGCGCGGCCAGAGCGTGGCGACGATGCTCCGGCGAGGCGTCCCTGCGCCATGGTTAGGTTCAAGATGGATCGGGGTTGGCTCGGCTCAACCTCGCGCGTCCACGCGCGGTGTCCTGGCACACCCAGGTCCGCGGCGGCGGCGATTTGGCGAAGGGAAAACTCGCGGCGGCGGCCATCAGCGACTGCTAGCTTGCGAGCGCGCGGCCAGCAGCGACTGCTGGGACGCAGCTAGGTGCGCGTGCGCGGGCTCGTGGCTGCCCACGGCCGCGACACGGCCTCGGCGTTCACGCGCGGTGAGCAGAGCTTGGCCGCGGCGGCCTTGGCTGCGGGGTTCGGTCGACGACGGTTTGCAAAAAGGGGTTAGCGGCTCAAGGTCCCTGCAAGATCACGGCCATGACACGAAGGTCGGGTCCCAGAAGATGGCTAGCAAGGCGGCGCTTCAGAACGGCGGCGACATGGCCGGAACAGGGGAGAAGGGAAAGGAAGACGGCGGCGCTCACTTTGGTTCCCGTAGACAAACTCAGCAGCTCGGGGAAGACTCGCGGTACGACGGCGATCCTCGTGCTCCCACGAACAGCTCCACTCCGGCTCCGGCTTGGCGTCCCCATGGGCGGCGGCGCCCGCGGCCCTTGGCGTCGTCGCGGGGAAGCAGCTCCGGCCTTCCTTGCGACCTTCTTGGCCCGGCTCCGTCTTCTCCTCTCGCCACTGCTCTCCTCCTCCCTCTCCTCTCCCGACTCGTGGTCAGAAAACCCCAATGGGGGCAGCGGCGGCTCAAGGAGGGAAAGGCCTCCCGACAGGGGATCTTATAGGGCTCGGCGCTAGGGTTTGCGGCCACGGACGGCGGGATGGATAGCTTGAGCGTCCGCGGACACGCGGCGCGCATCGGACGGGCCGCACAAGGGCTGATGGGACCGGCTCGAGGTCACGGGCGCGACAGCAGAGAGAAGGCGGCCGTGGCAGTTAGTTGGGTTTGACAAATAGTTTGGCTTGTTAGTGTTTGAATTCAAATCTAGATTTTGAATTCAAACCAACCAAAAATCCAATAAAACCAAATTAACTCCAAATCACACCTATTTGCTCCTTAGCACTTCAAATTGATTTTAAATTTAAATCTAAATTGCCTAGGAATAAAGGGAGCAATAGGATGACAATCTTATATGTTGGTTTGCATTCACAACATTTCACCCAAAATTTTTAAATTCCACTTTTTGCACTCAACAAATCCTATAGAAATTTTTAGGGTTGTTACAGTCTCCCCCCTTACAAGAATCTCGTCCTCGAGATTTGTGAATACCTAAGGCTCGAAAAGGTGGGGATACTTCTCTCTCAGCACTGACTCTTTCTCCCAAGTAGCCTCCCTTTCAGAATGATTCCTCCACAGTACTTTGCAGAATGGGATAGCCGTGCTCCTGGTCTCTTTGACTGCTCTGTCTATTATCCTCTCCGGGTACTCCAGGTACTCCAGGGTATCTTGCAAGTCCAATGCCTCTGCATTGACTTCATGCTCTGGCAGTCTCAAGCACTGTCGGAGCTGTGACACGTGAAACACCGGGTGTACTCCTGCTAGATCCTCCGGTAAGTCTAGCTTGTATGCCAGCTTGCCCACTCTGTCTAGTATCTTGTAGGGTCCTACGAATCTGGGTGCTAGCTTCCCTTTCACATGGAATCTCTTAGTGCCTCTGAGTGGGGATACTTTCAGGTAGACAAACTCTCCCACCTTAAACTCGAGATCCCTCCTTCTCTTGTCTGCATAGCTTTTCTGTCTACTTTGAGCGATTTTGAGATTCTCTCTTATCTTTGCCACATTCTCTTCTGCTTCGACTATGGCATTAGGGCCAAAGAAGGTCCTCTCCCCCACCTCGGACCACATCAGAGGTGTCCTACACTTCCTCCCGTACAGAGCTTCGAACAGGGACATTTTCAGACTTGCTTGATAGCTGTTGTTGTAAGAGAATTTTGCATATGACAGACTCTTCTCCCAGTCTTTGCTGTAGGTCAGTACACATGCCCTTAGCAAATCTTCCAGTATCTGGTTTACTCTTTCGGTCTGTCCATCTGTCTGCGGATGGAAAGCTGTGCTGTACTTGAGTGTTGTCCCGATAGCTTCGTGTAGGCTCTTCCAGAACTGAGCTATGAATTGAGGACCTCGGTCCGAGACTATGCTTCGTGGTGCCCCGTGCAACTTGAGAATGTTGTCAATGTATAGCTCTGCTAGCTTGGGCATGAAGAAGCTGTCCTTTACTGGTAGGAAGTGTGCGACTTTGGTCAATCGATCCACTATCACCCAAATTGCATTGTTTCCCTTCTGGGTGGTAGGCAGTCCCACCACGAAGTCCATGCTGATATCTTCCAATTTCCACATCGGAATTTCTAGGGGTTTCAGCAATCCTGCTGGCCTTTGATGTTCTGCCTTAATTCTTCGACAGGAGTCGCACTTGGCCACATACTCTGCTATGTCTTCTCTCATCTTCTTCCACCAGAACCTATCTTTCAGATCTTGATACATCTTGGTGCATCCTGGGTGTATAGAGTACTTGGATTCGTGTGCCTCTGCAAGGATGGTCTTTCTGATCTCCTGGTTCTAGGGTACACAAATACGATCCTTAAGCCATACTGTCCCTGCCTCATCTATCCGAAAGCCAGGTGCTACTCCACGCCGTATATCTTCCTTTACTTCTTGAATTTCCGGGCAACCTCTCTGAGCCTCTCTAATCTGTTCCCCTAAGTTGTACTTCACTCGTAACTCTTTGGGTTCTCCTTCATCCACCAGTTCTAGCTTCAGCATATATATTTCTCTAGCTAGCTCGGGCTGACTTTCTTCTATCATTAAGTTGTTGCAGTAGCTCTTTCGGCTCAAGGCATCTGCCACTACGTTGGCTTTGCCGGGGTGGTAGTGTATCTCCAGGTCGTAATCTTTGATCAATTCTAACCATCTCCTCTGCCTCATGTTGAGCTCCGCTTGGGTGAAGAAGTACTTCAAGCTCTTGTGATCTGTATAGATGTCACACTTGTTGCCAATTAGGTAGTGTCTCCAGATCTTCAAGGCATGGACTACAGCTACCAATTCTAGGTCATGTGTGGGATAGTTCTCCTCGTGCTTCCTTAGCTGTCTCGAAGCATAGGCTACGACTTTGCCTTCTTGCATCAGAACACACCCCAGACCTTGTTTTGAAGCATCGCAGTAAACCACGAAGTCTTTGCGGATATCTGGCAGAGTCAACACTGGTGTTGTGGTGAGCTTGTGCTTTAATTCTTGAAAGCTGTTCTCGCACTTGTCTGACCACTCAAACGGCACATTATTCTTGAGTAGCTCTGTCATTGGCTTTGCAATCTTCGAGAAGTTTTCAATGAATCTTCTGTACTAACCAGCCAATCCGAGGTAGCTTCGGATTTCTGTGACACTCTTCGGCTGTTTCCACTCTGCCACTACTTCAATCTTCTCGGGATCCACTGCTACGCCTTCAGCTGTCAGCACGTGACCCAAGAAAGCTACTTTCTCGAACCAGAATTCACACTTGCTGAACTTCCCGTACAACTGGTGTTGTCTCAGCTTCTCCAGTACGATCCTCAAATGTTCTTCATGCTCTTCAGCTGTCTCTGAGTAGATTAGTATGTCGTCAATGAACACCACCACAAACTTGTCTAGTTCTTCCCTGAACACCTTGTTCATCATGTTCATGAAGTAAGCAGGTGCGTTAGTCAGTCCGAAGGACACAACTGTGAACTCGTACTGCCCGTAGCGAGTCACAAAAGCTATCTTGGGAATATCTCCTTCTCTAATCTTCATCTAGTGGTACCCTGATCTCAGGTCTATCTTGCTGAAGTACTTCGCCTTCTTGAGCTGATCCAACAGTTCATCAATTCGGGGTAGTGGGTATTTGTTCTTGATAGTCACAGCGTTTAGTGATCGGTAGTCGACGCACATATGCATGGAACCATCCTTTTTCTTCACGAGCAGCACCGGTGATCCCCACGGGGACGCACTGGGTCGGATCACCCCACTTTCTAGCATCTCTTTCAGCTGCTTCTTAAGTTCCTCCAGTTCTTCCACAGACATTCTATACGGTCTCTTGGCAATAGGTCATGTGCCTGGTTGCAACTCGATTATGAACTCCACATCTCTGTCAGGTGGTAGTCACGGTAGTTCCTCTGGAAACACGTCAGGGTACTCGCACACGACAGGTACCTCCTCCAGAGTCTTATGCTTAAGTGAGTATACGAACTCTCTGGTGGCCTCCTTTCGGAGTCCGGCGTTTGTTCTCTGAGGCTTTACTAGCACCTTCATACCGCTTGGGTGTGTCAACTCAACTGATCTCGGTAAGCAGCTGATTACCCCTCTGTGTGCTGTTAACCAATCCATTCCCAGTATCACCTCAATTCCCTCGGACCTTAGGACTGTCAGGTCTGCGGAGAACCCTAGCCCTCCTATCTCCATGCTAACGGACTGGCACTCATGGGTGCATTTAAGTTCTCCTAGGGGAGAGGTTGTGACTATAGGTCTGTTTCTATGAGTTGTGGGGAGAGTTTCACGAACTTCGAGGAGATATACGATCCGGTTGCACCGGAATCAAACAGTATCAAAGCTGGAATGCCGTTTACTAAAAACTCACCGAGTGCAACGTCGGGAGCGTCCTCTGCTTCTTCTTCGGTCACGTGGTTGAGGCGGCCTCTTTGTGCCGAAGCCTGCTGTCTCTCTTGTCCTCCATGTGCTGGTGCCTTAGCCGGGGTCTACTTGTTCTTCCTTTCTGGGCAGTCGAAGGACTTGTGACCGGGCTTCCCACAAGCAAAGCAAACCATTGAGGTCCCTCCGCCAACTCTGGGCGTACTGTTGGTTCTCCAGTTTGAGCTTCCCTGACCTGAGTAGCCGTTGTTTCTGTTGCCAAAACTGCTATAGTTGTTGCCTCTGCTGCCAAAGCTGTTGTTGTTACTGCCTCGGTTACCCTAGTGGTTGTTTGTGTTGAACCCTGAGCCTCCTTGGCTGTTGCTCTACTGAAAGCCTCTCCTGAGCATGTTGCTCTGGCCACTCCTCGGCCTCTGACTCAGTCTGTGGTTGTGCAACTATTCAGCCTTTCTTTTCTTCTCTCGCCAAGTATCCTCAAGACTCATTCTTTCCTTCTCAACTGCAATAGCCCTGTCAATCAGTTCCCTAAGTGTGCTGTGAGAACTTGCTGCAAGTGCGGTCCTCAAGCCTCGGTGTAGTCCTCTCTGAAACCAGAACTGCTTTTTCTTCTCAGTTGTGATGTCTTCAGGAGCGTACCTCGACATCTTGGAGAAGTGTCGAGCGTACTCAACTACACTCATGCTACCTTGGGTCATTGTTCGAAATTCCATTGCCTTGTGCACCATGACTTGCTCTGGAATGTAGTACTCTTTGAAGGCTTCGCAAAACTCCAACCAGGTGATCTGAGCGGGGTTCGCGTGGGAGTCACAGTAGCTCTCCCACCACGCCTTCGCTGCGCCTTCGAGCTGGTGCGCCGCAAGGGCCACACACTCCTCTTCAGTGTAGTCTGTCAGGTCCAGCTTCGTCTCTATGGTACGCAACCAGTCGTGTGCGTCGAGTGGCTCGTCCGAGTAGTCAAAGGTGGGTGCTTTCAGCCTGATGAACCTTTCAATCTTCCTTTGTAGGTCTTCTTCACGGTGTCCCTGACGGTTCTGGTTCTGGTTTCCCTGGATCTGTTGCATAGCTTGCATCATCTGAGTGTTGGCCTGTGCCATCTGTTGCATCGGCTGTGTTTGAGTAGTCATTACTTCTGCCAAGTTAGGCGGTGGCGGTGGTTGCTAGTCGTTTTGCTGGTTCTGCTGAGGCTCCACTGCTGGCTCTTCCATCTCCACTTCCTGTTCCCCACCTGGTGCGTTGTTCTCGGGCTGGAGCACGCCTGCTGCGCGTCCACGGCCCCTGCCTCCAACTGCAGCAGCTGCTCTTCCGCGACCACGACCTCTGCCACGTCCTCTGCCCCTAGCTGCCATTGCTGCCTCTTCTTGCTCAGCTTCCTCAAAACGTGCAAGCAGTCGGTTGGATCTTCGGATCGACATCTTGCTGCATTTTTCATAGAGCAGGTATAGTGGCGGTCAGGTAATGGTTAGGTTAGCGAAAACTAGAGTAGGAGCTGCACACATGAAATACACTCAACACTAGAGTACACTCAAGATGAACATCAATAAAACCGCAAGAACAGCCACAAGGACCGATCACTCATAACAGCATTACACCCTAGACATGAGTACTATCCCGAGGCCAGCTCCTGGAACCTTGAGGATTAGTACATCTAAGCGGATGCTACATCGCGGCTGAGCCAAAAGGTGGTCATGATCTACTAAGTCTAAACAACTACTCATGAAGATAGATACAAGTCTCATCACTACTGCTGACATCTGCTGATACTGTCTACTGCATCTGTCTCATGCTGCTGGAAGTGCCTGTGAGGCGCGCTGCCAACCTCACAGCCTCAGTCTCTGTCTGCTGCTTCGATCACTGCCTGTCGTCGTGGAGAGTGTCTGTGAGGCGCGCTGCCAACCTCACTGTGTCCACCTCAGGTCTTGCCAACTGCTTCTCTAGGGGTGCCAGTTCTTGTCTCAGTCTTGTCATCTCGGGGGTAAGGGTTCGAGCCTCAGGTAGTGGTATCGGCTCAACCCGGCTTGGTGAGACCCTATAGTGCTCTGTTCTGGGTTCAACTCTGCGTTCCTCTGGGAGTCCTTGGTTCAATGTGATCACCTCTGCCACCCTCTTCGTGTCTGACCTCACCCAACTGCTAAGGGTCCTTCGAGCTTCATCCTTTGCCATAATTTGTTGAAGACTCAAGTGCTTCATCAGCTGGTAGTTCCGGCCACTCTTCTCCTTGTAGCTATCCACCTCTTCTTGAAGTTCTGAGTTGAGGCTGTCCAACCAATACACTTCTCCCTTCAGTCCTTCTATCTCTTCTTCCTTGGCTGCTAGTGCTTTGTCTTTTTCTGTGAGTCGATCTTCCAGACGGAGGTCTCGAGCATGGTGAGTTGCTTGGATCAGCCCTGCCAACTGCCTATTGTTGCGAGCTTTGTACTCTAGGGCTCTGACTTCCCTTGCTTTAGCTTCGAGGCGCTTCTCAAGTAAGGCGATCCTGTGGTCCTTCTCTGGCAGCTGGGTGTCTTGCTTCCATACCTTCTCTCTTAGCTTGGCAACTTTCTCTTCTAGGCCAACGTTTAAGTACTCCTGCTCGATCATGCACTGAACTGAGGTCCGCAGGGTCACGTTCCGCTCTCGGTCAGCTGCGTGAGCAAGCAGGCTGACTGCGTCTCTGTTAGCTGGCTCTTCAAGAGCCCGTGGCAGGTACCGGAAGCGGGTGTGGCTGAGCTGGTTCTGGTACACGAGTGTGGCATGACGGGGTATCCTCATGGCAATAGTCTGCACTGCCCGACTGAAGGTGCTCTCGCTGGTTGCTGCCCGTAGCATCAGTGACCTTGGCCGTCCAGGGATATTGGGTACTTCCACCTGCAACCGGGTGTGTACTCCTTCGCCAGGGCCGTAGGTCCAGCCCTCGTAGAAGACGTTGTCCACGTCTATCCCCACTGTACGCAGCACCTCCCTCAGTAGCACTGCCAAACCTCCACAGTTTGCACCAGTGGTCCTGATCTCCCGTCGTTCATCTGCTGGTCTTCTTGCTTCCATCTGCCAGACAGTTAGTGGGTTGTTAGTAAGTTAGCAAGTTAGTAAGGTAAGGTAAGGGTAAAAATTTTTGTAATAGTTGAGATGTACATATATATAGTTTTCAAATAGTCCAAGGTGTTTCATATATAATAGAGGACTCAGTTAGAGCTTCTGTCCTAAGTTTCCGGTTTAAGGGTTACGTGCTATGGTCAAGTATGGCTCTGATACCAACTAAAACGAACCGGATTCTCAACGACGAGAATCCGACTCCCTGTACCCTCGAGATAGTCCCAGGAATAGCAGCTATCTCGTACAGAACTCATCTCAGTCGATTATCACATCCATACAGCGATAAAAGAGATCCAAACATGACATATATAAAACATAGCGTCTGGTACAAGCCCTCTGGGCTAAATCGACAATAAGAAACAGCTACGCAGCGGTAGCTAGATCATCGGGGTCCACTCCACCACAGGCAACCTTGAGTGTAGCGCGCTCCCTTCAGTCGTACCAATCGTCCTGGTTGAACTCACGGTCAGAGTCTGCACCTGCGTACCCAAACTCTGTCCCCAAGGAATTGGGACAGGTCCACGTCACCAACCATATATGCAGCAAGCTTTAAAGTGGCCTAGCTAGTAATAAAAAAATATTCAAGGGAAATAAGCCGGGGCTTCCTATGCGCAGCAGCAATAAACCCAAGTTCAACTCAGCACCAACTCCTTTCCTCACCAGAGAAAACACACTTCCCAAAACCACCATCAGCCTCACAACCACATCGGGCTTGTCCTGTCTCAACAGGTTCCCGCAAATATCATCCACCAACGTCTTTCACTCGTTAGTCGACTCAGTGAGCTCCCTCCCCACCTTGTCTCATCAGCAACGCTGGACCAACCTCTCATTACCCAAACCAAGGAAGAGGTAAGAAAGCAGATACCCGGGCTAATCTAGACGATATCAGAAGGGTCGTCTATAACCGTGGACACGGCTATACGTATAGTTTTCACTCTGCAGAGGTTGCACTCCTAGAACCATCCGGGCTGCAGACAGTAATGAGCCGTCTTGAGACACAGCCCACAGCAAAGACCCTAAGAAGTAACGGTGCCATACTGTCTCCCTGGGCTCGGGAAACAATCTGAGCTAACAGCTGCCCCAGGGTCGTGAAACCTTCCCACCGGGGCCAGTCGGGGGCTGTGGTAAATCAGGGAGAGTACGTCGCAACGAGTCCCCCTTACACATATCAAACTCGAATCTCCTACAGGTCTGGCACCGCACTAAGTAGGCTTGCTGGAACCCTCCCCATTCTGGGTAGACGGTGAGCACTATAAATCCCACTGAAAGCCACCATCGACACGGTCCTTAATTGTCGATAAAGCGAGTATCAGCATCACAAAGCGATCCGCCGCAACGGTCCGCAATCGGCACCCATTATAGGTATAGCCGCCCAACTCCTCAAAAGTAACCAAAGTAACCATGTACCCGCAACAGGTACTCCGTAGGGACTGCCCGAGTGCAGCCCCCAAGCACCCCAATCAAACGATCGGGTTATTATCACTCGCTTACACCGCCTAGCTGCACTACACCTCCCATACCACCCACAACTCACACCAAGAGGATCAAATCACAACCATCCCAACACATGCATAGCATAGCATATTCCATATAGTGAGTAAGAAAGGTAACAGGACGATAACAAAGGCAGTGCAGGTTTATCATGCGGGTAAAGTAAAGCGCTAGCATACTAGTTGCATGTCTAATAGGTATTTCAGAGAATGGTCGGGCGTGAACCTGGGCAAAAGTCTTCGTCCTCGTTAAAGCAGTTGTCGTAGTGGTCCGGCTCCTCCTGGCTCTCTGGAGCTCCTAGGGTTGCAGAAAATAAATAAGGCGCGGCTACTAGCAAAAAAACACCAAAACAACAAGGAAAGAAGACCCAAAAAACACCAACCTCTACACTAACGCATAGGTCATGATTTTAGAAAAATATAGAAACTGGTTTCATATTTTTCTGAGCTACGATTGATTTATTATGAATTTTCCAAGTGTAAATCATTTTCTGAAAATATTAGATAATTTCCCGAAAAAGAAAAACAGTCAAATAATCAGCCTGCTGACGTCATGCTGACGTCATCAGTGGGTCAGCCCTATGCTGACGTCATCAATGGCTCAAGATGACGTCAGCGTTGACCGGTCAACGGTCAACGGTCAGCGGTCAATGGTCAACTGGTCAACCTGGTCAGTGGGCCCCAGCGGTCAGCGACTGGCAGTGGGTGACGTGTGGGCCCCATGCGTCAGCGTTGTTATTCGAAAAAGAAAAAGAGAAAAGCGCTGCTAGGCCGGAGTTGGGCCAAAAGAAAAGTCCAGGGGGATAAACCGGACTTTAGCGTAAACTTTAGGCCCACGAAGGGGACGCGGCTGGATCCGGCGCTGTGGACCTGGTCCATCGTGCGCCGTGCAAGTGGTTCACATGCACCGGGTGTATGGGATCCATTTGTGGCCGACACGGGATTCTCTGCCTGTGCTCGTGCGTGTGGTTGGTGTGGTCGCCCGTGTGGCTTTCCGCCCCCGCACGAGTGCGCGCGACGTCGCGGCGACGGCGCGGCCAGAGCGTGGCGACGACGCTCCGGCGAGGCGTCCCTACGCCATGGTTAGGTTCAAGATGGATCGGGGTTGGCTCGGCTCAACCTCGCGCGTCCACGCGCGGTGTCCTGGCACACCCAGGTCCGCGGCGGCGGCGATTTGGTGAAGGGAAAACTCGCGGCGGCGGCCGACCGGTGGCGCTGGCCAGCGGTGCGGCGGCACGAGGCCGAAAAGGGCTAGCTTGCGAGCGCGCGGCCATCAGCGACTGCTGGGACGTGGCTAGGTGTGCGTGCGCGGGCTCGTGGCTGCCCACGACCGTGGCACGGCCTCGGCGTTCGCGCGCGGTGAGCAGAGCTTGGCCGCGGCGGCCTTGGCTGCGGGGTTCAGTCGACGGTGGTTTGCAAAAAGGGGTTAGCGGCTCAAGGTCCCTGCAAGATCACGACCACGACACGAAGGTCGGGTCCCAGAAGATGGCTAGCAAGGCGGCGCTTCAGAACGGCGGCGACATGGCCGGAACAGGGGAGAAGGGAAAGGAAGACGGCGGCGCTCACTTTGGTTCCCGTAGACGAACTCAGCAGCTCGGGGAAGACTCGCGGTACGACGGCGATCCTCGTGCTCCCACGCACAGCTCCGCTCCGGCTCCGGCTTGGCGTCCCCACGGGCGGCGGCGCCCGCGGCCCTTGGCGTCGTCGCGGGGAAGCAGCTCCGGCCTTCCTTGCGACCTTCTTGGCCCGGCTCCCTCTTCTCCTCCCTCCACTGCTCTCCTCCTCCCTCTCCTCTCCCGACTCGTGGTCAGAAAACCCCAATGGGGGCAGCGGCGGCTCAAGGAGGGAAAGGCCTCCCGGCGGGGGATCTTATAGGGCTCGGCGCTAGGGTTTTCGGCCACGGACGGCGGGATGGATAGCTTGAGCGTCCGCGGACACGCGGCGCGCATCGGACGGGCCGCACAAGGGCTGATGGGACCGGCTCGAGGTCACGGGCGCGGCGGCAGAGAGAAGGCGGCCGCGCGCGAGGAAGAAGGGGAGGAAGGGGATAAAGCTGACATGCGGGCCCCGCGTGTCAGCGGCAGAGAAGGAAGAGGGTGCGGGGTTGATGCTGGGCCGCTGCTGGGCCGAAAGGCCGGCCGGGCTGGTTGGCTGGGTTGGCTCGGGAAGGAAGTTTAAGGGGATTTTCTGGACTTTAGCTTCGGAGTTTAGGCCCACTAGCAGTTAGTTGGGTTTGACAAATAGTTTGGCTTGTTAGTGTTTGAATTCAAATCTAGATTTTGAATTCAAACCAACCAAAAATCCAATAAAACCAAATTAACTCCAAATCACACCTATTTGCTCCTTAGCACTTCAAATTGATTTTAAATTTAAATCTAAATTGCCTAGGAATAAAGGGAGCAATAAGATGACAATCTTATATGTTGGTTTGCATTCACAACATTTCACCCAAAATTTTTAAATTCCACTTTTTGCACTCAACAAATCCTATAGAAATTTTTAGGGTTGTTACACTTGGTAACTCCTGTCGGCTCACCAATATATACCAACAGAGGGACCAAGGCACCAATTCCTATGGGTCTGCACCCAGCCTATATCATCATCGAAAACCATCAGAAACACCCAGCGAGTGGTGTGCCTCCATGGCTCCATCCCATGCGGCCGCCCCGTTGCATCGAACCCGAGTACCCGACTGACCCACAAGCTTGAACCGTGCCTCCACCACGCACATCCGAGGCTCGATACCCCATCACTGACACATGCACCAATCTGCTGGAGTGCTGGTGAAAATAGGCATAAGGGGACGAGTCCTACAGAGTGTGGAAGGACGAGATCCGCTCGCTGCAGGTGCTAAAGCTTCCAATGTAATTGCTTCTTTTCTTCTCAAGTGACTATCTTACTTGCTTTACCTTCATCTTTCATGGTTTGTTTGGCCCTTAGGTATTGTGCAAATTACCTAGGTGAATATTGATGTAGATCTAGTGAACAGACTGGAATTTTGTTCAAAGTCACCTGATGTTTACTTCGTACTGAAGATCATTGTTTTAGGATGCCATACGATTCAAAACAGTATAGAAGCAGTGTAACATTGATAAGCTCAAATCATTTTGAGCATGTATGCTAGTTAGTAGCTTATTCTTACAAGTCCCATGTGTGTGTTCAATTAATGGCTGGTAGTTTATGAGAAGTTGTGCCAAATACTTGGTTGATTGTGGTGTGTTGCCACTTTAATATTCCGATAAATTGTATATTTTCACAAGAGGCTCAAGGGGAGATCCACAAGAGGCCTAGGAAGGACATCTCCTTCAACTGCTATCTACGCCACTTTAGAAGCCTGCCCCTGCTGTGTTGTCTGCACTCCGAGATGAATTGTGGCAGTTGCATTGTGAAGTCAACAATTACCTATCCATCCTTGACCTTATACGTAGTGCAAAATTGTGCAATTGAGGAGTAACTTAATGTAAATTAGTAGAAAAACTAATCATAGATTATGGCCTGCACAAATGTGTATATATTTTTATTTCTATTTTTCTCATGACTAGCAAAATGCCCGTGCATTGCTACGGACACAAAAAATCGACATCGCTTTATACAAGATGCACATCGGGCAAAAAATCTATGTTATTTCTAATAATTGAAATCAGCCGCAAATTATATACTAATTTTAAACAAGTATACATATCGCTACACATGTTTTTGAAACAAGCTACACGCAACACAAACTTTTAGACCTATCGATGTGTGAGTCGTTAGTGTTCGAATAAGAAAATTTGCAACTCAAGGCATCAATAATACAACATAAATTTTCTCAAGAACATGATTCAATATGATTGGTGCTGAACTGCTGATCCAAAGCTACCATTAACATGTTTGTTTTTCCTGAGGCTTTCAATCACATATTCGAGGAATCTCGATGAGTACAAAGAAGATTGCATGTTACCAAAAGGTTGAGAAAGCATCAAACAATCTCTTGCTTGGATAAAAAACAATAAACACAAATTGTATCTGATATCGACCATAAGAACAAATATAAGCAATTCAACAGAAATGCAAACGAGCTTAGATAAGAGGGAGCAAATCGATATTCAACCAATAGAATTTTCTGGATTCCCCAATTCAGCAACTATGTGCTTATGAAACTCTGCAAAGCAAGCACTATATTGAAGCAAATAGGATGATTAGAACTGAGAAAAATATAAGATACTTCACATAATAAATTGATATATATTCGGCTCCAGACATCTGAAAGGCATTTTTTACATACCTTATTATTTATGGGATAGTATATCCTATCTTTAAACTGAGGTTGGTGATGCATACTTGTGAAGCAGCAAAATGACAATTTAAACCTCAAATCACCAACCTGAAAATAGAAAGAAGTGCAAGCATTTATAATATATGGTCGAGTGTAGCCTGTAGACATGCTGATTAGCAACGCAAGATTATGCATGTAATGGACAAGCAGGTAAGAATTATAGCAATCCAGTGTACACTTACGTGCATGCCGAGTAGCACGACCATTCTCCTCAAACTTTGCTTCATATTCGTGCAGGGCTGCGGATATGAACAGCTATAAGGAATGATAATACAAACTCCGAGAGAAATTAGAGCACAAAGCGTGCATTAATGCCTCCATCGATGTTCTTATTACCCACCATCTTTGTAATGAACCGCCCAATTTGCACTCGGTTTAAATGAATCGCCGAACGTTCCAATAAGATGAGAGCTAACACGCATCCGTCTTTCAATGTGCCATGTGTTAGCCTACATCTAGAGGACACATAATCAAGCCCTATTCACTTAAAGCAAGGGCAAACCCGGTAGTCCCGGTATGTGTTCACAACATGCCCAAGATCAAGCACACATACCGTTTACAAATTTCTCATCACCACATGAACCATAGAGGGCAAATTCTAAACACTACAAGAGTTCAACACTTAAGTTTACAAGTTTAACATAAATAAGTGTCATGAGTTTAGTGATGGTTTCTCTGTCACACCCAGATTTACACAGAAATCCGAATGCTTCTATATGTGTGCCCAGGAAGTCCACAGAACACATATAGATAACAAATATGATAAACAAAGTACATATGCTCGAATAAAATGGTTTTACATCAGAGTTTGACTCAAATAACTAAATAACACAGCGGAAGACTATTTATTAACTCTCTCTAAACGATGACGAAGACGAAGCCGAAATCCATAATCCACAGGGACACCGACTGGTTGAACACAGCTAGTAGAATGGCAGATCTTCAGGAAATTCAATAGCAGCAGTACCATCTAATCCATCTGTTACCCATCCGGGATTTTGTTGAATGGCAAGTGTAAGTAAATGTCTTACTTAGCAAATACAACACGGGTAATGAAGGCTTAAAAGAAAGGCTTGACACGGCCGTACTGCATTAGCAATTTTAGTTGATTCATTTTAACATAAACCAAGATTACTACAATTAAGTGAATCCCAGTTACAACCCAATTAATGAAGTAGAGGTGAACATTAAACAATAATAAATATCATCTTCTAATCAAAAAGGATCCAGGCCGCTCTTGACCCTGAGCAAGGCTATCATGATAGATTATACACTCTGCAGAGGTTTCGCCCTTTTCCCACCAGTCGCGTAAAAGTTCAAAGGAACTTTGAACCCAACCACGCACATCAACACTTCCGAGGTGTGACTGCATAGGGACGCTACGAGGCTTTTCACAAGACACCCTAACAAAACAGTAGCCGTTATGGTACAACCTAGGCAGCATGACCCAAGGCACCGAGATTGACTTACGCCCATGTCGCAACACGAGGGGGTCAATGGCGTCCAAGCGCGGTATTAAACATCAACAACAAAAATAAATAGCGCAACGTGTGGAACCCCCGCCATACGGAAACTCCCAACACGGGACTGTGCCTCACGGGGACATAGCCAACGGATACTCCGTCCTCGGTGGATCAAACCATACTCTCACCCATGCTTCCCATAACGCCGTCGGCCCGTCGGTAACTACTGTCAAGCTAGAGCCATACATGCTACTCGTCCAAGACCAGAGCCATTATAGTTCCAGTGGTGGCGACAGGTTCCTGGGTTGCCGCTTTAAGAACCAGTCCTTACGGAGAGACACTAGGACCATGCATGAAGCATACGCCCTAGCTCCCTGTTCCATGTTGCTAAAAAGCAAGTTTTACCATTAACATTGAAGTGAACCATTAAGCCAAGATTAACAGTTAAAAACATTGATGACAGTAGCGGCGCTTAGCAAAGGTCTACCCAAATGCAATAACCCGGGGTAATCAAGGTATAGGATAAAACAAAGCTAGGAATAACCTTAATAGGAACAATTTAGACACATGCATATGCAGTAAATAGAGTAAAGGTGTATTTAGGTAGCAAGGATTGTCCGTGTTGTACTTGCCTTCGTCCAACTGCTGCTGTTGCTCTTGCTGCTGCTGTTGGTCCTGCTCCTCGTAACCCTCGAACTCAAACGCGTACGGCTCACCGACTGGACTCATACAACAACACACAAACATCCATACAAGCCAGTACATGCAAACAATATTAATCTATTAGAACAGTACACCAAACAATAAAAACAGAACAAAAGAAGGCTGAAAAACTAATCTACGCTTCGCTACGAACACGTGAGCGCGAAAATCACTCAAATCGGAGCTAAAACGAAGAAGTTATGGCTTTTCTAAGGTTCGGGGACTTGCTGGCAAAGTTTTAAAAGTTCCAGGGGCTTAATTGCAAAAATTCAGGGGCTAAAACATAATTTTATATAAAAACAGGAGGGTTTATTTGCAATTTAACCAAAACAGGACCTCGGGTACTATTTTTAAATAAGTCAGGGGGTTTTCTGTAAAAATCAGGACTTAATTGCAATTATTTTTGAATAGTTTTGGACTGCGGGTTAATTTTGAAAAAGGACAGGGGTTCTTTTGCAAAACGTCCATGGCTGACTGGGTTGACCGGTATGGTAATCTTTGACTTGGCTCGGTTGACTTGATCTGGGCCGCAGGTTTAAAATCGTCCGGCTGAAATTAGATCCAGAGGGGGGGGGGGGGGGTCACCGGCGGGGAATCGATGCGGCGGCGCCGCCCGCGGGTTGCGGCGGAGCTTCACCGGCGAAGCTCGACAACGAGCTAGAGGGCTCGGCTTGGGTCGGGAAGTGGTGCTACAGGCGCGGGGTGACGCGGCGAATCGATGGGGATAGGTCTCGTCGGCGGCGGAGCAGTGGAGGCGGTGCGCGACGATCCATGGCGGCGGCGGCGCTCAGGTGACGACGGTTCAACGCGGGGACAGCGCTACAGAGCATAGGGAGGGGCGAGAGGGAGTTCGAGGGGTTCCTGACCTTCGCGCGACGGTCTTGGGGCAGTTCGCCGGGCCGGAACGAGGACGGGCGGCGAGATCGACGGCGGCGGGCGGCTTCGACTCCGTGCGGCGGCGCGAACTCGAGCGGGGCGACTAGGGCTAGGGTGTTCGGGGCAGGGGGAATCGAGGGCGGCGCGGCTATTTGAGGAGCGGCCGAGGGTCGGCTCGGGTGGACCTTGGCGTCCGTGCCGTGGCCGGGCGGGACTCCGGCGTCGGGGCCGGATCCAACTCGGACGGAGGAAGGGGACGGGGCTGACACGGGGGGCCCGCGCGTCAGTCGGCAGAGGGGGGGCGAGGCGTGGCGGGCCGGTTCGGCTGGGGCGCTGGGCCGCGGGATGGGCCGAGCAGGCTGACGCGAAGCTTGGCCGGAAGCGGCTACGCGGGGTGGGAGGTAGGCCGCTGGGCCGGGCCGAAAGCGGGGCGCTGCGCTGGCTGCTGCTGGGCCGGACCGGGCCGAGGAAGGGGAGGGCGGCTGCCGCGGGAGCGGGAAGGCGAGCAGGCCGGTGCGGGGCAGAGCAGGCCGCTGGGCCGGGCCGGAAACGGAGCGGAGGGAGGCTGGGCCGCTGCGGGAAAAAGAATAGAAGGGCTAAAATCGGCCGGGGAAAAAGTTAAGGGAGGAAAAGTGGACTCGGGCCGCAGAAACTTTTCTAGAGCTCCAAACTAAGCGATTCAAAATCGAATTTAAACAGAATTTAAATTCCAACTGAACCACACACAAACAAAACACAATGCAGACATCATGAATGCAACAAAAATGTTTCTAACCTTATATTTAATTTTATTTCTCATAAATAATTCGTTTCCCTTAGATAAATATGAGCATAAAATTAAATAAATACAATTTAATTACTAAAATTTTAAAAATAGGCATTTTTAGGGTGTTACAAACCTACCCCCCTTAAGATGAATCTCGTCCTCGAGATTCGGATGTGGATGGGAATAACTGTGGATATTCAGCTCTGAGATCTTCTTCTCTTTCCCAAGTCGCTTCATCCACTGAATGGCGGCTCCACTGTACCTTGCACATCCGGATCACTTTATTTCTGGTGACTCTTTCTGACTCCTCCAAAATCTTGACAGGATGCTCAGTATAAGTAAGATCTTCCTCCACATTCAGCTCATCAATCGGAATCTGTTCCTCAGGTACTCTCAAACACTTTTTCAACTGAGACACATGGAACACATCATGTACTCCCGCTAACTTCTCTGGTAGCTCTAACTGATATGCCACCTCACCCTTCCGACCAAGTACCTTGAACGGTCCAATGTATCGAGGTGCTAACTTGCCCTTGACGTTGAACCTCTTCACGCCTCTCATAGGTGACACCTTGAGATACACGAAGTCTCCAACTTCGAAGCTGAGATCCCTCCGTCTGTTATCTGCATAGCTCTTCTGTCTGGATTGTGCCACTTTCAGATTCTGTCTGATTATCTGTACTTGTCGCTCTGCTTCTCTTAGTATCTCAGGTCCAAACACCTGACTTTCTCCCGTCTGATTCCAGAATAGTGGTGTTCTACACTTTCTGCCATACAGAGCCTCGAATGGTGCCATCTGCAAACTCTTCTGATAGCTGTTGTTGTACGAGAATTCCGCGTACGGCAAACTCTTGTCCCAACTGGCACCGTATTGTAGAGCACATGCTCTCAACATATCCTCTAATATCTGATTTGTCCGTTCTGTCTGCCCATCTGTCTGCGGATGGTAAGCTGAACTGAACTGTAGCTTAGTGTCCATAGACTCATGCAATTGTCGCCAAAAGTGCGATGTGAACTGGGTACCTCGATCTGACACTATTCTTTTCGGTACCCCATGCAAACACACAATCCTCTCCATATACAACTCTGCTAGTCTGGCTCCCGAGTAGGTGGTCTTTACTGGTAAGAAATGCGCCACCTTGGTCAGACGATCCACGATTACCCAAATTGAGTCAAATCCCCTCTGAGTGCGAGGTAAGCCAGTGATGAAATCCATACCGACTTCTTCCCACTTCCATTTAGGTACCTTCAGGGGCTGGAGCAAACCTGCTGGCCTCTGATGTTCAGCCTTGACTCTCTGACATGTGTCACATAGAGCTACGTGTGTGGCCACATCTCTCTTCAATCCATACCACCAAAATCTCTCTTTGATATCTTGATACATCTTGGTACTACCTGGGTGTATCGAATACGCCGATTCATGGGCTTCCCTGAGAATTGCATCCCTGATCTGCACTATATCTGGTACACAGATCCTCTTCTCGTACCACAACGTTCCTTGGTCATCCACTCGAAAACCAGGGGCTTTTCCTAATGCCACCAGTTCCACGATCTCCTTGATCTTCTCATCCGTGAGCTGTCCTTTTCGGATCTCTTGTTCCAAGGTCGGTTCTACTGCCATCTCGGTGACGCTGGTCACATATCCCAGACTCATCCTTTCGAACTCTGCACTGAGTTCTTCTGGTAAGTAATGTCCTGTAACTTTATTCACGTAACTCCTTCTACTCAGAGCATCTGCCACCAAGTTGGCCTTCCCTGGATGATAATGAATCTCCAGATCGTAGTCCTTGATCAATTCTAACCAACGACGTTGCCTCATATTCAGATCTGATTGTGTGAACACATACTTGAGACTCTTGTGGTCAGTGTAAATATCACACTTATGTCCAATCAAGTAATGCCTCCAAATTTTCAAGGCATGCACTACAGCTGCTAACTCCAGATCGTGTGTTGGGTAATTCTGCTCATGTTTCCTCAACTGCCTTGATGCATACGCTACTACTCTGCCTTCCTGCATGAGTACACATCCCAATCCTAGACGAGATGCGTCGCAGTAGATAGAGAAGCTCTTGGTTATATCCGGCAACACTAGCACAGGTGCCGTTGTCAACCTCTTCTTCAATTCCTCAAAGCTGACTTGACACTCTTCAGTCCAGACAAACTTGGCATTTTTCTCCAATAACGCCGTCAGGGGTTTAGCAATCTTGGAGAATCCTTCAATAAACCTCCGATAATATCCAGCCATTCCAAGGAAACTTCTGATTTCACTCACATCCTTAGGCGGATTCCAACTCAACACATCACTAAGCTTCTTCGGATCAACTGCCACTCCACCATCGGACAGTACGTGACCCAAGAATGCTACTCCCTTTAACCAAAACTCACACTTGCTCAGCTTGGCATACAACTGATGCTCACGAAGTCTCTGCATCACCAACCTCAGATGTTCTTCATGCTCTTCCTCGTTCTTGGAGAAAACCAGAATGTCGTCAATGAACACTACCACGAACTTGTCAAGATAGTCCATGAACACACTGTTCATCAAATACATGAAGTATGCCGGTGCATTTGTCAACCCAAAAGACATGACTGTGAACTCATATAGACCATATCGGGTTGTGAAGGCTGTTTTGGGGATGTCAGTCACTCGTATCCTCATCTGATGGTAACCGGACCGGAGATCGATCTTAGAGAACACACACGCTCCTTTCAACTGGTCGAAGAGATCATCAATCCTTGGCAGCGGGTACTTGTTTTTGATGGTCACTTCGTTCAAAGCTCGATAATCCACACACAATCTCTGGGTCCCATCTTTCTTATCCACAAACAAAACTGGTGCTCCCCAAGGGGATGAACTAGGACGAATATACCCTTTTGCTAACAATGCCCTTAATTCCTCCTTAAGTTTCTCTAGTTCTTTAACTCCCATTCTATATGGCCTCTTAGCTATAGGTGCAGTACCAGGCTTAAGATCAATAACAAATTCAACTTCGCGGTCTGGGGGCATACCTGGTAACTCATCTGGAAACACGTCTGGGAATTCGCACACCACTCTGATGTCTTCCAGTGCTACACCTTCGGCTTGGTAGATCTGATTGTGTCCCACGGGACTAGCTGCTTGATACTCCACTTTCTCACCAGTCTTTGCTGTCAGCTGCACTGTTCTCTTGGTGCATTGAATCACCCCATCATATCTGGCTAACCAGCTCATACCCAAAATCAAGTCAAACCCAAGTGTTTCTAGAACTATCGGGTTCACCACAAAGTCTACCCCCCTTATTGTGATGGTGATATAGGGGCAACGTAATGTGGCACGCTGTTCTCCCCCAGGTGAACTAACTACCATGGGGTTTCCCATAGGTTGCAAGATCATCATGTTCTTTTTCACGAAAATAGCAGATATGAAAGCATGCGTAGCTCCAGTATCAAACAAAACAGTTGCGAGAGACGAGTTGACAGGGAACGTACCCACAACGACATCCGTTGCTCCTTCTGCGGTTTCCGCACCCATGTGGTTGACCTTTCCTCTCGCTGGGTTCTGCTGCTGATTTCCAATCTGGTTCTGCGGTTGTCCATTCCTCTGATTGTTGTTCTGGCCAACAGCGTTCTGAGCCTTGCGAGGACAAGCGCTGGCATAGTGTCCCAGCTCACCACAACCAAAACACCTCGGAGCCGTAGGTGCATTGTTGGTTGGATTGGGGCGTTGGACAGGACCATTCTGTGGCTGGTTCTGGAGACGCTGCTGAGGTAGTGCTGAGGGGTACTGGGGACGTGGCTGGTACTGGGGACGTTGCTGATACTGGTTGCGGTTCATCAAACCGGACTGTCCCTGGAAACGCTGTGGAGTCACCATCTGCTGGTTTCCTTGCTGAGGATTGAAGCGAGGGCGAACATTGCTTCCTGACGGTGTGCCTTGAAGCTTCCTCTTCTTTTCTTCCATCTCACGGCGCTTGTGCTCTAACAGTAGTGCGCTATCCACCAGTTCTTGAAAAGTGGCGAACCTAGAGCACAGGAGCTGGTACTGGAGTGTATCATGCAGGCCATCACGGAATCGGGTCTGCTTCTTCCTATCCGTATTCACGTCCTCTGGAGCATAACGGGCCAACTCAATGAACTTGTCACGATAAGCGGTGACACTCATACCTTCTTGCTTCAATGCCAGGAACTCCTTCTTCTTCAAGGTCATCAGCGCTTCCGGCACGTGGTGAGAACGGAAGCTGTCGCGGAACTCCTGCCAAGTGATCTGATCACGATTGGGGTGAGCATACTGGTACGCATCCCACCAATCCAAAGCTGCTCCCTGGAGCTGTCCACTTCCATACAACACCTTCTCCCGGTCGTTGCACTGTGCGATGTCCAGCTGTCGTTCCACTGCCTTGAGCCAGTCCTCTGCTTGCATTGGGTCGCTAGACTTGTTGAAGGTAGGAGGGCGTCCCTTCATAAACTCGCCCCTTTTATCTCGGGGTTGCACGTAGTGCTGTTGGGGCGGGTTCTGCTGATTCTGCTGCATCAGTGCTATGGTTTGCGCCATCTGCTGTGTCAGCTGGAGTTGCATCTGCATCATCTGCTCCATGGTGAGTGGGGGTGGTGGAGGTGGTGGGTTCTGGTTCTGGATGCTTCCACTGCCTCCGGGGTTGCCTCTGGTGTTAACCATCTACCATAGCAAGAGATCTCCCATCAGTATTCCCGCCAACTGGTATTAGATAACCCAACTATTAATTCACTATTATTCCTTAAACCTTAGTCCTATATCTAGATGGAGATAGACTCGCGTCTATAACCATCACAATCATTACAAAAATCCAAATCAAACATAAGCATAATGACAACAAAATCAAGCACCCAAGGACATGATTCACACAAGACTTGACAGCACTGGTTTTGAAAAACGTGACTAAATGATCTTGAAACAAAATCATGGTGGTCTCCTAATGATTCATCAACCGTTCTAACTAGGCTGCGTTCCTACAGTCAGCACGGCTCTGATACCAATCTGTCACACCCAGATTTACACAGAAATCCGAATGCTTCTATATGTGTGCCCAGGAAGTCCACAGAACACATATAGATAACAAATATGATAAACAGAGTACATATGCTCGAATAAAATGGTTTTACATCAGAGTTTGACTCAAATAACTAAATAACACAGCGGAAGACTATTTATTAACTCTCTCTAAACGATGACGAAGACGAAGCCGAAATCCATAATCCACAGGGACACCGACTGGTTGAACACAGCTAGTAGAATGGCAGATCTTCAGGAAATTCAATAGCAGCAGTACCATCTAATCCATCTGTTACCCATCCGGGATTTTGTTGAATGGCAAGTGTAAGTAAATGTCTTACTTAGCAAATACAACACGGGTAATGAAGGCTTAAAAGAAAGGCTTGACACGGCTGTACTGCATTAGCAATTTTAGTTGATTCATTTTAACATAAACCAAGATTACTACAATTAAGTGAATCCCAGTTACAACCCAATTAATGAAGTAGAGGTGAACATTAAACAATAATAAATATCATCTTCTAATCAAAAAGGATCCAGGCCGCTCTTGACCCTGAGCAAGGCTATCATGATAGATTATACACTCTGCAGAGGTTTCGCCCTTTTCCCACCAGTCGCGTAAAAGTTCAAAGGAACTTTGAACCCAACCACGCACATCAACACTTCCGAGGTGTGACTGCATAGGGACGCTACGAGGCTTTTCACAAGACACCCTAACAAAACAGTAACCGTTATGGTACAACCTAGGCAGCATGACCCAAGGCACCGAGATTGACTTACGCCCATGTCGCAACACGAGGGGGTCAATGGCGTCCAAGCGCGGTATTAAACATCAACAACAAAAATAAATAGCGCAACGTGTGGAACCCCCGCCATACGGAAACTCCCAACACGGGACTGTGCCTCACGGGGACATAGCCAACGGATACTCCGTCCTCGGTGGATCAAACCATACTCTCACCCATGCTTCCCATAACGCCGTCGGCCCGTCGGTAACTACTGTCAAGCTAGAGCCGTACATGCTACTCGTCCAAGACCAGAGCCATTATAGTTCCAGTGGTGGCGACAGGTTCCTGGGTTGCCGCTTTAAGAACCAGTCCTTACGGAGAGACACTAGGACCATGCATGAAGCATACGCCCTAGCTCCCTGTTCCATGTTGCTAAAAAGCAAGTTTTACCATTAACATTGAAGTGAACCATTAAGCCAAGATTAACAGTTAAAAACATTGATGACAGTAGCGGCGCTTAGCAAAGGTCTACCCAAATGCAATAACCCGGGGTAATCAAGGTATAGGATAAAACAAAGCTAGGAATAACCTTAATAGGAACAATTTAGACACATGCATATGCAGTAAATAGAGTAAAGGTGTATTTAGGTAGCAAGGATTGTCCGTGCTGTACTTGCCTTCGTCCAACTACTGCTGTTGCTCTTGCTGCTGCTGTTGGTCCTGCTCCTCGTAACCCTCGAACTCAAACGCGTACGGCTCACCGACTGGACTCATACAACAACACACAAACATCCATACAAGCCAGTACATGCAAACAATATTAATCTATTAGAACAGTACACCAAACAATAAAAACAGAACAAAAGAAGGCTGAAAAACTAATCTACGCTTCGCTACGAACACGTGAGCGCGAAAATCACTCAAATCGGAGCTAAAACGAAGAAGTTATGGCTTTTCTAAGGTTCGGGGACTTGCTGACAAAGTTTTAAAAGTTCCAGGGGCTTAATTGCAAAAATTCAGGGGCTAAAACATAATTTTATATAAAAACAGGAGGGTTTATTTGCAATTTAACCAAAACAGGACCTCGGGTACTATTTTTAAATAAGTCAGGGGGTTTTCTGTAAAAATCAGGACTTAATTGCAATTATTTTTGAATAGTTTTGGACTGCGGGTTAATTTTGAAAAAGGACAGGGGTTCTTTTGCAAAACGTCCATGGCTGACTGGGTTGACCGGTATGGTAATCTTTGACTTGGCTCGGTTGACTTGATCTGGGCCGCAGGTTTAAAATCGTCCGGCTGAAATTAGATCCAGAGGGGGGGGTCACCGGCGGGGAATCGATGCGGCGGCGCCGCCCGCGGGTTGCGGCGGAGCTTCACCGGCGAAGCTCGACAACGAGCTAGAGGGCTCGGCTTGGGTCGGGAAGTGGTGCTACAGGCGCGGGGTGACGCGGCGAATCGATGGGGATAGGTCTCGTCGGCGGCGGAGCAGTGGAGGCGGTGCGCGACGATCCATGGCGGCGGCGGCGCTCAGGTGACGATGGTTCAACGCGGGGACAGCGCTACAGAGCACAGGGAGGGGCGAGAGGGAGTTCGAGGGGTTCCTGACCTTCGCGCGACGGTCTTGGGGCAGTTCGCCGGGCCGGAACGAGGACGGGCGGCGAGATCGACGGCGGCGGGCGGCTTCGACTCCGGGCGGCGGCGCGAACTCGAGCGGGGCGACTAGGGCTAGGGTGTTCGGGGCAGGGGGAATCGAGGGCGGCGCGGCTATTTGAGGAGCGGCCGAGGGTCGGCTCGGGTGGACCTTGGCGTCCGTGCCGTGGCCGGGCGGGACTCCGGCGTCGGGGCCGGATCCAACTCGGACGGAGGAAGGGGACGGGGCTGACACGGGGGGCCCGCGCGTCAGTCGGTAGAGGGGGGGGCGAGGCGTGGCGGGCCGGTTCGGCTGGGGCGCTGGGCCGCGGGATGGGCCGAGCAGGCTGACGCGAAGCTGGGCCGGAAGCGGCTACGCGGGGCGGGAGGTAGGCCGCTGGGCCGGGCCGAAAGCGGGGCGCTGCGCTGGCTGCTGCTGGGCCGGACCGGGCCGAGGAAGGGGAGGGCGGCTGCCGCGGGAGCGGGAAGGCGAGCAGGCCGGTGCGGGGCAGAGCAGGCCGCTGGGCCGGGCCGGAAACGGAGCGGAGGGAGGCTGGGCCGCTGCGGGAAAAAGAATAGAAGGGCTAAAATCGGCCGGGGAAAAAGTTAAGGGAGGAAAAGTGGACTCGGGCCGCAGAAACTTTTCTAGAGCTCCAAACTAAGCGATTCAAAATCGAATTTAAACAGAATTTAAATTCCAACTGAACCACACACAAACAAAACACAATGCAGACATCATGAATGCAACAAAAATGTTTCTAACCTTATATTTAATTTTATTTCTCATAAATAATTCGTTTCCCTTAGATAAATATGAGCATAAAATTAAATAAATACAATTTAATTACTAAAATTTTAAAAATAGGCATTTTTAGGGTGTTACATTCTCTAACTTTGAACTCTCAAAAGAAACAAAAACTACGCAACGGAAAAGAGGATAAACATTGGTGTTGTTGCCCAAGAAAACCATTGATGCAAGCATTGGCCGACCGAACTATTCATCACCGACATTGGGGTAACACCACTTCCGGATTTCCTGCAACTTAGGTAACCGTAGCACCATGAGTACAAAAGGTACTCGCAAGACTTACACAATAATATAAACAAGGAGTATGCATATGGATGTAGCAAGGAATGAGGCTTTAAGGTTAAGTAAAGTTTGCAAAAGCATATCTCATCCTAGCATTAATTTGACCATTAGCAAGTGAGATATCACCCTATGGACAACTAGCAAGTTCTATTGATCTTCTCCAAACCCACCTCAAGTTTTAGTGATTTAACATGAACAACATCATATAAACATAGAGCATGAACATTGGAACATATAACATAACCAAACGATAACCTAGCGAAGAATCCGATGTTTTTGAGCTTGCTCATAACCGAGAGTGTGGCAATTCGAATTGATTTAAACCTTGCAAGGGTGTACTCTTTTTATCCACACAACACGAGGACCATGCGGCTCGCCCACCCGGCCAAAGGTGGACAAGGGGGTACTCATGACAACCCTTTCCAAAGAGCCTCGAACTTTTGAGACACGCCTAGCTTGTGCGGAGGCAACACTAGGTCCACCGGAGACACCCCTAGGCCCCTCTACATAGCCCGCGGCCACACATCTCGGACCGTGCCCCAAACGAACAAGACAACTAAGATAATGGGCTCATCCTTACCATATTTGGATATGTGGTAGCACGGAAAAGTGCTCAAAACAATGTCATCCACGGACGGGCCTTAATCGACTCAAGCGGCCTATGTCACCGAGACTCCTTTCTCGTGACCCTACAATCTGCCCAAGTCTCGCAATAACTTTAACAACATGTTCCATTTCTCCAACATTAACAAACGGATCCAACATAGTACTGACGTAAACCTATAACTCCATTCCCTTGACCCAAGTGACGTTTCTCTAACTCTAAGCATAGCTAAGCCATTAACAAATTAAATAAACATTAACCCAACTATACAAGCGACAAGGTAATGGTAGGAAAATCAAGGAAGGTAAGTGCATCAAAGACATAGGTGCTACCCAATAATACATAAATAGATAGATATCCAAATGCAACCCATAGTATAGCATAATAATCAATTTATTGTAAAAGAGGGTCGAGAAATATGCTTAGCGGCTTGCCTTGGTTATCCTCGGGTTCGACGACCACTTCAACACCGGCTCAAACACGGGCTCTCCGGCGTTTCGTTCTCTAAAATGTATGAATGTATGCATGCATTAGGAGTGATGCAAATGAGAATGCTTATGAAATGCATCAAGTAAATAAACACAACCATGACAATGCAAGGAAATACATTTAACAAGCAAGCGCTAGGAAAACCAATTAATTAGGCATACAAGACTAGCTATCAAGATATTGCTCAAATAAAAACATACATAATAGAAATATTACAAAGGTGATTTATTCTAACATAGGATTAACAGAATCAAATGATGGAGTTGGACTTATCATAAAATCTATTTCCATTTAATAGCAGCAAATTAATTAAAATAAGCAACCCTAAGGCATATAAATCATGAAACACATATAAACCGAGCATAAAAATGCCAAACCCATTTTTAGCATGAACTAGACGGTGAACACAGATTTAACGAGTTGGACTCATTATTTTATCATTTTTCTGAAATTTACGAGAAACATAACAATTTCCAGCCCTAGAACAATAGATACAACTAAAACAGTGGGGAAAATGTGCAAAACAGTAAACTTGATCCACATTTCGGGATAGAGAATGAGACAACGAATCTAACAAAGTTGGATTTGCAATTTTTAGAGCAATACATAATTTATTAGGCATTTTTCATTCCTAGAACAAATAAATCTATAACTCAAAATGTAACACAGTAGCATGGCAGTTTAATATTTTTATATCATATAGAAATATCACAGAATCCTAATAAAACAAGAATCACGATTTTTGGACCTATGCAGGATTTACGAAAAATTAAACAAGAATCAGCATATACATAGGCGCAACCACACATAGAAAGCACAGCACGCATTGGGCCCGAAGGCCAGATCCGACCCGGCAGCGGCCCAAAGGCGCGGAGAAGAGGCCCAGCCAGCCCACGGCCACTGGAGAACGCGCGGAACGCGCATGGCGCGCTGGCGGCGCGACGAGCGGCGGCGGCGGAGTTGCGCCGGCGACGGCGACGGCCGAGGCAGCAGCGGACGGCGAGCTTCAGGTGTTCCCGAGGCCGGCGAGTTCACCAGAGGTCGTTGACGGCGAGGAGCAGCGGTGATGGCGGTGCTCCACGAGCTCCGGTGGCGCATGGAGTTGAAGCCGAGCACCTCAAAGCACCGCATCTCCGACTCGTCGGCGGCGTACCTAGGGAGCGCACCCAGCGGTGGCACCTTGCATGCCCATGGGCTACACCACGATTTGGATCTCCGCGAAGTCGTGCAGGACCAACGGCTGCCGCAGGGAGAAGATGGGCACTTTGAGGTATACGTCGAGGCCCTTGTTCCTGGCACGGTCGAAATGGAAGTAGGTCATGAACGGCGGCCCGTAGCGGAAGTATGGAATCAATGACCGGGAGGAGGCGCCGGCGGTTTCATCAGACAAAAGACCGTTTTGATGGGGGGTGGGGGGTGAACGGGGCGGACGGAAAAATTAAGGGACGCGGAGAATTGGAAACGTGGGCGACGTGGGGTGTGGGCGATGGTTTTTTTACGGTTGGAGGTCGGTTGTATCGGGGATGGAAAGGAATTGACGAAGGACGAAAAAAGAGGCCGACGACGGTTATCCCATGGTGGATGGGTCCAATACTTTTTTTTCTCCCAATTGTGCTTTTTAGGAGTAGAGATTTTGTAAGAGTAAATATAAGACAATGAATGTTTTAATAGTAAATGTGTATATATTAAGCCACACCTTTTCCAAACTGTAAGATATACAGTATAAGTATATATAAAGATAAGATGGATAGGGAGGCAACGACGACAACTCATGCATCAGTCACACAAGATGCTCATCTGCATGGATCGACCAGAAATACAGCGCGTGTTAGGTAGCGGTAATTTGTCATTGCAACAAGCTAAGCTGCTTTGTTTCAAAAAAAGAAAAGAAAAAACAAGCTAAACGCTGCACCAAGCTTGTGATGGAATTTAGAGATGTGGCCCATTAAAGCCCATGTAGAAATTTCTAAATTCCTAAATAAATCTCAAAGGCCCATGTGTGCATGAGGAAGTGGTGGATGTGTGCAACCTTTTAGTCCCACATTGCTAGTTGAGAGGAGGGATGGCCAACTTAAATATGGAAGTTGCCTCCACTCCTCCAAGCTATGTGTGTGGGGAGAGAAGGGAAGCTCTAGACGCGCTCGCTCACCTCGCCTCGCCTCACCTCGTCGGGCGGGGCGAAGGGCGCACGACGTCTGCGTGAATGGTCCGTCGAATTCCGGGGGAGCCGCGGCTTCCTTTAGCTGTTTTTTATTTTGGTTTTCTTGGCGATCAAGTCGGCGAGATTAGCGGAGTCCTTATCGGTTTAGCACGATCGCGACGTGGGACCATGGGCTTCCCTATATATCCGACTCATCGGCCTCTGCCAAAACATATCTAATCGACGTAGGGTTTTTGCCTTGCCTCCTCTCGCTGCTGCGCCGCCGCTGTAGTCTGCTCCATCCCGATCGCCTGCGTGCACCGGCGAACGGGAGAGCAGGTCTCCGGAACCGTTCGTCCTCGTGATCCTGCACCGGGAGAGGGCGAATAAGGTTTTTGGAAAGCACTCCGTGCGACTGCTCCAAGTCTTTGTCGCGCCTCGTCTTCCGTCAAGATCCGGTGCTGTACGAGCTCGTCGTCTGCAGCGCCGACTCCTGCGTCCTGTTCGCACCGTCGGCAATGCTTCGTCAGCACCTGTCGTCATGACTACTCCTGCAAGTTCGTTGTACGTACGCCGTGTTCAGATCTATTATTTCATCATGTTTTCTGAGTTGTTCATGATGATGATGATGGTTACTAGTATGTTAGAGTGTTGCATGCTAGTATTAATTCGTGCCATGTTTATTTCTGTTCGGATTTTAATCAGTAAATTGTCTATATTTCCAACAGCTTGTCCGATCCTGAACAATGATTACAAGGCGACGACCGACGATAAAGGCTATAGAGAGACATGCATGACCGGCACGAGTGGCATCTCCGATCTCTGGCAGCGCACCAACACCAACCAACAAACCATGGTCGGCACCCCGCTTCTTGGCATGCTCTCTGCGCTTCTCCTGCTTCTTCTCCCGCTGTATTGCAAGGATTTATATGAACCAATTGTGAGAGATAAAATTCCTGATGGTGTCACGGAGGAAGATTGGAGAATATTGCATCAGAAGGCAGTAGGTATGATTCGTTTGTACATGAACCACAATATATTCCACCATGTTGCTAATGACATAGATGCATTCAAGTTGTGGCAAAAAATTGGAGTCTATGTATGAGTGGAAGACAGCAGTGAACAAGGCCTCGGTGATTAAGCAGCTTGCAAAGCTAGAGTACTGAGATGGCAGCAGTGTTATTGAACACTTGAATGTCTTCCAAGGCCACATAAATCAGCTGCCAACTATGAAGATAAATCTTGATGATGAAGTGCAAGCTGATGAGGACATGACACACATGAATATGTCCATGAGTGGTGCATGGGGTGGAGAAGAAGGAGACCAACAAGATTTTCCAAGCCAACAAGAAGGCCCAAGATTAATCCAATTCGAGTCGCCAAGGTGGAGCCACAAAGAAACCCAAGTTCGAGTCCGCCTCGGAGTCCAGGAGCAGCCCGCACTAAATTAGCCGCACAGATCGCATACGGGCTCGGTTTTTGAGGTTCTACATATGCTTGGAAAGCTAACGATATAAGCTTTCCAATGGCACCAGTCCCACCACAAAATTCGTTCTGAGTCATCGGGAATCGACGAAACAAGTTGAGTCCAGAATTTGTCCCGGTGCTGCATCGCCGTATTTTGGCCTTTGGGCCGTGTATCATGTGGAAGCCCATAGGGGGGCGCCCCCTCCAACCCTAGCATGCCCCTTTAGGCTATATAAACTCAGTAGCCGCCATCATTTATACTTGGGTTTTGCTTAGATTAATCTGTCGAGAACAGTTTCGCCGTTATCGGTTTGCAGAACCCCAACTTTTGATCTTAATCATACATCTGCAGTGTCACTTCATTTGAGAGCTGCTTCTTTCGAGTTCTTGCTTGTGTTCTTCATTTCACAGGCAGGGATTAGCCTTCTCGGCGAGGTCAACCAGGTTGTGACACGGTTGATAACCAGAGGAGTCGTGGTGCTAAGATTGCGGGGTTCGAGTTTGCTGACTTGAAGCCGGATCGGTGTGTTGCGCTCCGCCCAAAACGAGTTATCCTTCACCTGACGGAAGATCGGGCACCCTAGTTCCCATCACAAGCTTTGTTGTTGTTGAGCTCATTGCCGGACAGCTGGAATAGTCTTGATGTGTCACTTAGCAATTCAGCTCCAGATGGTAAGCTGACTCTTGAGATGGTGAAGAATAGCTTGCTGAATGAGGAAGCCAGAAGGAAAGAAAAGGGCAGAAATTTGCCGTCATCTTCTGAAGCATATGTGTCTGAAAATAAAGATAAAAGTTGTGGTCGCAGCCAAGTAAAAATTCAGCATGGTAGAGAGTAAGAGAGCCACGAAAATTCAGAACAGAGCCTCCAAGGGAGAAGAGAAAAGTGAGGGAGAAGAAGGTGATTGGAGAGGAGATCTTGCAAGATTGCAAGGGGGATTTGTCCACAAGGTTGAAGGTTGTGAAGGTTCAGATCGACATCCTTGGTGCCTCCAATCTGTTGTTCCACCACTCTTTGGTGAGATCCTTCTGTACCTCGAGCTGTAGCCACCAAATCTTGTTGTTGCCGTCCAAGATTGATGAAATCTTGATGTATGAGAGCCTCTAGTGCTATCTAGAGAAGAACTTGTTGTATTCCCACAAGCATAATAGTGGAAGAAGATTTGGCTGGCTTGGTCCCGTGGTTTTTTTCCCGATTTGGGGTTTTCCAGGTTAAATTCGGTGTCTCTTGGTTGATGTGTTGCTGCTGTCATTTCCTCCATAATATGTATGATGCATATGTTGCCCTTCCGTGAATAGGTTGATATCTTGGGCTGATTATAGTGTTGCTGAAATTATTTGCTTCCGCTGTCACTAACCTGCTGCGTTAGTGTGGTTATCCCAACACTTGCCCTAAACTTGTCTGGTGGTGTTATCTAAGTCCCCGAACTCTTAAAATGCATATTTGAGTCTCTGAACTTGTTAAACTGTGTCATATAGGTCCAATGTTCCAAAAATATCCATATGCATGATATGACATTACTGCCAATTGAGCATGAAATTTTATACTAATTCTCTAACTAAATCGGTTGTTTCCATCAAAATAGTTAGAGAACTTTATTTAATTGTATCATAGCATAATATTATAGATCAGGAGATGGACAAACATCAGCAACATAGGGATATTTTTAGAATTTTGGACCTAAATGGCACACTTTAGCAAGTTTAGGGATGCTAATGTGTATTTTGAGAGTTTGAGAACCTAGATGACACCTCGAGACAAGTTTGAGTATCGCGGGTGTATTTTACTAAAAAAGATCACTTAATTATACTCACTTGCGACCAAGGTACTAAATAGCGAATAGCGGTGTCATAGCGAATTTGGTTTGTATAGCGGATTGCGGATAGCGGGTGCTATAGCGGGCGCTAAGTCCAAATAGCGTAATTCAACAAAAATAGTCAAAATTTAGAGCAAACATGAATATTAACATCAAATTTATATAAATAATCATCAAGAAGAAAATAATTTGTGATTATTTATTCTTCACCATAGCCTAAATTATTATTTTCAATATTCTTGTTTTCTTTCCTCCATCGTTTTTTGGTACTTCAACCATCAACATAGTGCAATAGCAGCCTGTAATAGCAGACGCTAAGTGCAATAGCGGCCGCTAAGTCCAAACATGCTATCTTGGGTCCACTACCTTATAGCGGTAGCGGTAGAGGTCCGCTACCGCTATAGCGGCCGTTATTGCGGGCACTACAAACGCTATTTAGTACCTTGCTTGCGGCTCTACCTACCAGAAAGGGAATATTGCTTCGGAGCGCTCAGGTCCGCACTGGAGAGATTCGGGTACCATGACGGGGAGACCATCTTCGGAGCCCCTACCACTTCCGTTACGCACCGCCGCTGCCCGGCCAGCCCTCCCGTGTCTACTCCCGGTACTTCCGCCAGGTGATGAGGCTCATCGAGCGCGCCGGCGAGAAGAACCACTGCAAGGAGGCCATCGTCCTCGGGCACAGCTATGGGGGCATGGTTGCGCTCGGGTTCGTCAGGAGCACTGCACTGCTGTTGTGATATGATCCAAATTCACCTACGGAGCGAAGCGGAGGCCCATCACCAGAGGTTTGGGCCGGAGCGAAGGGGTACTGTGTTTTTCTCTCATGAGCGCACAATTTAGTCCCACATCGGCAACGCAACCAAGCACGGTCATGTAAGCTGGCTATATAATAGAGCTTCGCCCTTGATGAATAATCATCCTCTTGTAAGCCACCAATAGGCGTTGTAAACACACATCTGATATAGTAAAGTTTTGCTGGCTGGCGCCCGTGGTTTTTCCCTTCTACATTGGGATGGTTTTCCACGTTAAAAATCTCGTGTCTCCTGCGGTTTGATTCCTTTACTTCTTGTCGTTTATTCGTCATCATTTATAACAAGTGGTACCAGAGCCAGTTTCAGATTCGGTTTCCTTGATGTCGACGACGATGAAGTTTGATCTACCGTTGTTGGATTACAAGACGAGGTTCGCGCTGTGGCAAGTCAAGATGCGGGTTGTTCTGGCGCAAACTCATGATCTTGATGAGGCGCTGGATAAGTTTGGTGGCAAGTCGTCCAACGAATGGTCTGATGAGGAGAAGCGCAAGGATCGTAAGGCTCTGTCTTTAATTCAGCTTTATCTGTCTAATGATATTCTGCAAGAATGTCTGCAGGAACAGACTGCTGCAGCACTCTGGTTGAAACTGGAATCGATCTGTATGTCTAAGGATCTAACCAGTAAGATGCACATGAAGTTGAAGCTGTTCACGCTCAAGATGAAGGAGGGTGATTCGGTGATGAGCCATATATCTGTGTTCAAGGAGATCGTTTCTGACCTAGCGTCGATGGAGGTTAAGTATGATGATGAGGACTTAGGTCTCCTATTGTTATGTTCTCTGCCAAACTCTTTTGCAAATTTCCGTGACACCTTGCTGATTAGCCGTGATGAACTAACCGTTTCGGAAGTTTATGAGGCACTCCAATCTAGGGAAAAGATGAAAGGCATGGTGCAGCCTGACGGATCGTCGTCGTCCAAGGGCGATGCTTTGCAAGTGAGAGGCAGACCGGAGCAGAGATCTTCAAATGAAAGTAATGATCGTTACAAGAGCCAAGAAAGTAGAGGTCGTTCTAAGTCCAGACCACCCAAGAAGTTCTGTAAGTATTGCAAGAAGAAATCACATTTTATTGAGGAGTGTTGGAAGCTTAAGAACAAAGAGAACAGAAAAAATAATTCGGATGGTAATGCCTCTGTTGTTTCTGGTGCTGGGAATACTTTTGATTCAGGAGATTGTTTGATTGTTCTTGCTGGTTGTGTTTCTGGTCATGATGAATGGATACTTGATTCTGCATGTTCGTTTCATATATGCACTAACAGAAATTGGTTTAGTTTGTTTAAGCCTGTGCAGAAAGGAGATGTTGTGCGTATGGGAGACGATAATCCGTGTGACATTGTGGGGATCGGCTCAGTTCAGATCAAGGCTCATGATGGCATGACACGCACGCTACAGAATGTGAGATACATACTAGGGATGACAAGAAATCTGATTTCACTCAGCACACTTGATGCAGAAGGATTCAAGTACTCTAGTTCAGGCGGAGTTTTAAAGGTATCAAAAAGTTCTCTTGTTTGTTTAGTAGGTGATCTGAATTCTGCAAAGTTATATGTCATAAGAGGAAGTACTTTACATGGTTCTGTTTCCGCTGCTGCTGTTAGTAATGCTGAACCTAATAAGACTAACCTTTGGCATATGCGTCTTGGACATATGAGTGAACTTGGTATGGTAGAATTGATGAAGAGAAACCTACTGGATGGTTGTATTTTGAGTAGCAAGAAGTTCTGTGAGCATTGTATTTCCGGGAAGCATAAAAGGGTAAAGTTCAACACTGCTGTTCATACCACCAAAGGTACTCTTGATTATGTACATGCTGACTTATGGGGTCCTTCTCGTAAACCTTCTTATGGTGGTGCTCGTTACATGCTTCCTATTATTGATGACTACTCTAGAAAAGTATGGCCTTATTTTCTGAAAAATAAAGATGATACTTTTGTTGCTTTTAAAGATTGGAAAGTGATGATAGAAAGGCAAACCGAAAGGAAGGTGAATTTTGTTCTGCTGCATTTAATGATTATTGCAGGCAGGAAGGCATTGTCAGGCACCACACCATACCGTATACTCCGCAGCAAAACGGTGTGGCTGAGCGCATGAACAGGACCATCATCTCGAAGGCTCGTCGCATGTTGTCCAATGCACGGATGAGCAAGCTTTTTTGGGCTGAAGCAACTAACACTGCATGCTACTTGATAAACAGGTCGCCTTCTATTCCACTTAATAAGAAAACACCTATTGAGGTATGGTCCGACACACCCGCTGATTATTCACAGTTGAAAGTTTTTGGTTGCACTGCTTATGCTCATGCTGATAATGGAAAATTGGAGCCTAGAGCTATGAAATGTATTTTTCTTGGTTATGGTTCGGGAGTTAAAGGATATAAGTTGTGGAATCCCGAAACTAAAAAGACTTTCACGAGCAGGAGTGTTGTTTTCAATGAATCTGTGTTTTTTAATGATAGTTTGTCCTCAGATCATGTTCCAGATAATTTTGATAAAGGGTTGCAGCATATGAGCGTGCAGGTGGAGCATATGGGTGATGAGAAAAGTGTGCATGTATAGCAACATGTGCATGATGATACAGACGAGCAGGAGGAGCCGCCTGTGGATGATCAGGAAAATTAGGTTGTTGATGATGAGGCTCATGATGATGTTCAGCACTTACCACCTGTTTTGCAGCAAGAGGAGGATTTACCTATTGCTCAGCGTAAGTCAAAGAGAAATTGTGGACCTCCTAAACGTCTCATTGATGAGTGTAATCTAACCCATTATGCTTTGAGTTGTGCTGAACAGGTGGATAATTCACATGAGCCGGCCACATATGTTGAGGCCATTGATTGTGCTGATAAAGAGAAGTGGATTTCTGCTATGCATGAGGAGATACAGTCACTTGAGAAGAATCACACATGTGATGTTGTACCATTGTCAAAGAAGAAGAAGACAGTCCGCTGCAAGTGGATCTTTAAGAGAAAGGAGGGTTTATCTCCAAGCGAGCCTCCAAGGTATAAGGCAAGGTTAGTAGCGAAAGGCTATAGTCAAATTCCTGGTGTTGATTATAATGATGTTTTCTCTCCTGTGGTAAAGCATAGTTCCATTCGCACATTCTTTAGTATTGTTGCTGCACATGATCTTGAGCTCGAGCAGTTAGATGTGAAGACTGCATTTCTGCACGGTGAACTTGAGGAGTATATATATGGACCAGCTAGAAGGGTTCATAGTGCCAAGCAAGGAGAATTTTGTGTGCAAGTTGAAGAGATCTTTGTATGGTTTGAAACAGTTCATAGTGCCTCGTCAGTGGAATAAAAGGTTTGATTCATTTATGTTGTCGCACGGCTTTAAGAGGTCTAAATTTAATAGCTGTGTCTACATCATGCATGTTAATGGATCACCTATTTATTTGCTCATTTATGTTGATGATATGTTGATTGCTGCCAAGAGTAAAGTCGAAATTGCTAAGTTGAAGAAATTATTGAGTAACGAATTTGACATGAAAGATCTTGGTGCTGCTAAGAAAATTTTGGGCATGGAAATTACTAGAGATAGAAAATCTGGTGTGCTATTTCTTAGTCAGCAGAATTATATTAAGAAAATTCTTCAGCATTTCAACATGGATGATGCTAAGCCTGTTAGTACTCCTATTGCACCTCATTTTAAATTGTCAGCTGCTCAGTGTGCTAGTACATATCAGGATATTGAGTACATGTCCAGAGTTCCTTATTCTAGTGTTGTTGGTTCTTTGATGTATGCCATGGTCTGTTCTCGTCCGGATTTATCTTATGCTATGAGTCTGGTTAGTAGATATATGACTAATCCTGGTAAAGAACATTGGAAGGCAGTTCAGTGGATTTTCAGGTACCTCAGAGGCACTGCAGATTCTTGTCTGAAGTTTGGCAGAACTGAGAAGAGACTTATTGGCTATGTTGATTCAGATTTTGCTGCTGATGTTGATAGGCGAAGGTCGCTCATAGGTTATGTGTTCACTGTTGGCAGTTGTGATGTGAGCTGGAAAGCTACTTTGTAGTCTGTTGTGGCTTTGTCTACTACTGAGGCAGAATATATGGCTATTGCTGAGGCGTGCAAGGAATTAATTTGGCTGAGCGGATTATACTCTGAGCTGGTTGTGGCTGATTCTTGCATTGATTTATATTGTGACAGTCAAAGTGCTATTTACCTTACCAAAGATCAGATGTTCCATGAGAGGACAAAGCATATTGACATCAAGTATCATTATGTACGAGATATGGTTGAAGAAGGTAAGCTGAAGGTATGCAAGATTAACACTCATGATAATCCAGCTGATATGATGACTAAACATGTTCTTGTAGCTAAGTTTGAGATGTGCTCAAGCTTAGTTGGTTTAGTTAATTAGCCAAAGAGGCTATTTGGCGCCAATTGTATTTTTCTTCGTGATGATTCAGGATGAAGTGAAGATGCTGCAAGAGAATTTGTCTCAAGGTGGAGTTTGTTGTGATATGATCCAAATTCACCTACGGAGCGAAGCGGAGGCCCATCAGCAGAGGTTTGGGCCGGAGCGAAGGGGTACTGTGTTTTTCTCTCATGAGCGCACAATTTAGTCCCACATCGGCAACGCAACCAAGCACGGTCACGTAAGCTGGCTATATAATAGAGCTTCGCCCTTGATGAATAATCATCCTCTTGTAAGCCGCCAATAGGCGTTGTAAACACACATCTGATATAGTAAAGTTTTGCTGGCTGGCGCCCGTGGTTTTTCCCTTCTACATTGAGATGGTTTTCCACGTTAAAAATCTCGTGTCTCTTGCGGTTTGATTCCTTTACTTCTCGTCGTTTATTCGTCATCATTTATAACAACTGCCGTGGCAGAGCAAGTTCGTCAGGCACCTCTCTTCACGGTGGCGCCGACGTGGTCCGGCGGCGGCTACGTCCGCACGCTGCGAAGCTTCGCCTCGGGGCCGCCGGGGGACTTGGTCTACGTCCCGTCGGCTTCTCGGCTGTCCGTGCGGTCGATGTGGAGGACCTTGGAGACCTCCATCGTGAACCTCCCGTGCCCGGCGGTGTTCGGGCGCCGGCCGCTGGTGGTGACCAGGCGCAGGAATTACTCGGCGTACGAGACCGCCGATCTGCTCCGTGCCGTCGGCGGCGGCGCCGTCAGATCGTTCAGGGAGCGCGAGCTCGCTAAGATGGGATACTTCGAGGCGCCCATGGTGCCCATGACTTGTTTGTTCCGGACCGAGGAGCAGCTGGTGTACTGGGAAGGCGACTTCGATGTGCTGCCCGAAATGGTGTACGCGATGGAGATGGCACCATTAATCTGGATGCAATGCTGGCGTTCGAGGAGAAGGTGGGGAGGCAGCCGGGACAAAAGGAGCGCTTCAAGTCCATCAGAGTTGCTAACGTTCCACACTCTTAGTTTTCGATGAACGGGCTCTCAACAAAATCATGGATGAGGTTATAGAGTTAAATAGCTAGCAGCAGGTTGAAACACGAAACTGTCAAACCTTGTTGGCATGAAACTGTCAAACCTTGTTCACATGAAACTATCAATTTAAGCCATAGTTTATTGGTTAGTTGTGGACAAGTATAGACTATCGAAAAAATGTGTTAGTTTGGCCAATCTTCTTATACCCAAGATAAAGACCCTAGTATAGAAAACATCTATATAACCACGATTATATGGCCAGCTGTATATTTTTTTACTTCATCCAAAAAGTTCTTTTGGGGATTCCCTTTTACAAGAGAATTTATAAAATTCAAGTTCTAAAAAAAGAATAAGTAGATCCATAGAAGATATATGCTATGAATAGACAAAAATTTGCTAAACTTACAGAATAAATTGCATTAGTAATAAATTCGTATGAATTTATGGAAGAATTAGAACTAACCTGGAAAAAGTTTATTGAAGGAGTTAGCCACTTTGATAATATGGTTAACTCCAATATTCCATTACCCTTTATTTCATTATCAAAATGGATTCCTATGGATCTGACAGACAAAGTAAAAAGTTGTAATATAAGAGGAGGAAATAGCATAGTATTTCCCGTTTCATGAGGATATATAAAAGTGTTTTTAGCTCCAAAGGGAGTACTAAAGGATCCTATCTTATTTCTTGTATTACCAGGAATTTCGAGTATATTTTGTAAAAATATAAACTACACTTTTCATTATTGATAAAACAAAATCCCTATTGACTCTTTTGGATATGCCTTTTCCCCATAAGGATATAAGTGGGTGTTCAACTTAACATTCTCTGGCATACCAAAATAGCAGTGGAACTGAGAGTATTTCTTGTATACGTTGATTTTTCTTTATGAGGATTGTTGAATCAATTGGGCCCGGCACATTCATTTTAATTAATCATATAGAATTAAAAGGCCCACAATTAATGGCTAGGATAATAAAGCCTTTAATCCCCACATTGGAAATTGAAGGGAGCATGGACATTGAATGCAGGAGGTTTTGTTGTTTAAGATATTTGATGACTTCCATGTCTAAGTTAAATGGTGAATTGAACCTTAATTGTTACTTGTGATTGGCGCTCATCAATAGCATGACCATTAGAGCATGATTAATAGCTCAGCCCGCAGCCAGCTGCAACTGAGGCTTATACTTCATTTTTTATTCACCATCATTAGGGACATGTTTGGATCTTTGGTGTTAGTGTTAGTGGTAGTTTTTAACACCCCCAACTAACACGTAAAAAACTAACACCATTTGTGTTTGGATCCATGTGTTAGTTTGTGTTAGTTTGCACTTTTTTGGATCCTACGTGGAGAGAGAGGAGGCAAGTGGAGTAAATCTGGTGGGACCCACCAAAACTAACACAATTACCACCTCTTGGGGGTGTTAGTATTTTTGGGGGTGTTAGTCCCAATTAACACCAAACTAACACACATGTTTGGCTCCAAAGTGTTAGTTTTGTGTTATTTGGCTCCAAACTAACACTAACACTTGGATCCAAACATGGCCTAGCATTATTTAATTGTCCTGGAACTCCAGCAGCGCGCTAAGCCAATTGGGAGCAGCACTCGCAGCCAAAACAATGCAACCGCCTGCTTTATACCGGCATCTCATCGCACGCCCGCCTCGTTTTCTCTCTCCACGGGATTGGATTTCGTCGTCTCCTAATTTCTTATTGGACTTGCTCTTACATGTAATTGATGAGATTAATTGCAGCATTAGCATGCACTGTTACACCACCATAAGGGCGTCAAGCTTCAGCCGCTCCTCTCTGCCTATGTGGCTATATAAAGAGGCATCTTCTCCTATTCGAGTGAGGCAATACACATCACTTTCGCTTGCAATACACCTCCTCAGAAATGGAGGATTAACAAGGAATGGGAACATCATGTCTTGCAACGACGTTGTTAAGTTGTCATTTATTAGCCCTATCATCAATGAAAGAAAGATTAAGCATTGGTCATATATGCGAAGGACGGCCATGGAGCACATGCGTTGGATTAACGAAAAAAGCTTTTGAGCAAAAGTTTGATGGTTTTTTAAAATGATACTATAGTGGAAGGGGTAAATTATTATAGTGGAATTAACCAAAATGCATGGACGTCCAATGAAGATTGCACATCTACATATTTTCGGATAAATTAGTGGAAGCGGTAAATTACTATAGTACCCCTTATTAATTGAAGGATTATATCAATTTAACTTAGCTGATTTATAGGTTTTTGTGCCAGCACCTCATTTTCAAGAGGGACATGCTAGTTAATGATATAGATGGGATAAAAAATATTATTTGACGCCTCATTTCCAGTGCATTAATAGTAACATGAACCACATGAGTCATCCAAATGCTAGGAGAGCACTCTTGAATCTCAGAAGCGTGATTTTCATGGGATGGAAGGAGTATTGGTTTTGAAGCCAATCATCATACAAAACTATGTTTTAGCTACCCACTACAGATTCTCTCAACATGCAAGCTTGCCACGTCATCCATCCACTAGGACTATCCATTTATGTCATCCATCGATCTTATATGACCAATATCATCCATGGTCTTTGCGAGTGCAATGCTACAAAATTCGTACAGTAGATGACATCCACCAGTCTTCTATTACCAATAGTATCCATGGTCTTTACAAGTACAATACTAAAAAATTCGTACGGTAGAAATACATGGATGATCAATCATTTAAGAGTCGTTCTTTCTCAACAAAATGAACATGTTTTTGTGTATAATATTGTTTGCAAAAGAATATTGCCATGCAATTACCATAGTGTTTCTATTTTTAAGTTTAATCTTAAATCATGTATAATGTTGTTTGCAAAAAAAATATTGCTATGCAGTCAATTTAGTGTATTCAAATATTATTTAAGAAATTCCCGCGGCATCACACGGGGTACCACCTAGTTATAATATATTGTAGGAGAAATTAGTTCGTGTAGTTGCATAGAAGCATGGCATAATTCGTGCCGCTTTAAATTTCAATGCAAGTTTTAGGCATGGATGGCATTAGTTGTCTTCTGGATCCAGCATATCATTGAGAACGAATTCTATACTGATCAAAGGTCGAATAAATTGGTGGAATTACTGCAATGAGATTCATAATTTTGTGATACTTCAGGTTTAGTACCATAGTTTTGGTTGCTTAACAGGAGCCATTTCGCCTTGATTAATTGCGAAAATTGGCACCAGCACTGATGAAGACCCGTTAGGATTAAAGCCCAATCTTTTGATGAGAGGCCAGCTGATAACTCGATTTGTGGTAGGAGGAGACGTTCACGGCTCGACTACAACCATCCAACAATGATGTGCCTTAGCAACTGATACACCATAACCTCCAAAGGTCGACGCAATCAGTGTGCATCGCCTGTCATTAGGGCACTTGTACTACAAGCAATCGAAGAACTAGCAAGAACAAGTAAAACGAGTACTAATTTACGAGATGAGATGTAGATGAAGGTCTCAAACTGAATCTCAATTATGGTGGTGTTCTGAAAAATAAGAAGATCGGCAACAGCTTCTGCATGCGCACTTACAAGGAAATAGCCAAAGCTAAACTTGCATCTAACAAAACCCGAGTGTTCTTGGTGGCGGCTAAGGGATATAACAACGTGGGAAGACAACCACAGGGGTGCTGGAGTTGTGCTCCAACCCTAGGATACGTCCATAATGGACTTGACTTGATACACAGGCGATTGGGCCAAAATAGGATGTTGCAGCATCATGGGCTAAAAATGTCTCGGGTGCAAAAACGACGATTGTGGCCGACTCCGAACTGATATGGATGTGAGGCCGGATCCCTTGGAAAGTAGACTTGATAAGCCTTTCATGAAGTACTTGGACGCCCAAAACGAAGTCCGTATGAAGTCGTGACAGCCGTGTTGTCCTGCCGTCCAAATCCAGACCCGCGTGAAGCCTCTCCCTTCTAGATCCACTATATAATTCCTAAGCAAACAAGAGTGCACGTGTCTTTATTGTCTAAATATGTTGACCATAAGCTTACGAGTGACCTTACTTGATAGTTGATTTGACGAGCATGAGCGTGAGAAATAGGACCAAGTGGTGTTGTTGTGTTGAGGAGGTAGGTGTTGGTGTAGGGGTGAATGTATAGTTAGTATTGATGTCCTTATCAAGAACTACCCTGAGAAAGACTTGCAATCTGTTGTACCGTACATCATTTCAAGCCAGTATTCAGTTAATTACTCTCAAGTCTCAACACACATTCCACTATCATCATGTTCCTGGTGCGCACACTCCCCATTCAATCACGTGAATGTCTCTGCTGAAAAAAATATATATATAAGCTGCAGCATTCGCTTCATTTCTTATGTAATGACATAATCCGTTCAAGTAAATTGCTCCTGGATAATCTTCTGTCCTAGAAATGGCCAGGGGTAATCACACTAAGGGACAGGTCAACTAAAGTTTGCCAACTCAAACGTGGTACCAAATCGTACAGTAAAATTTGTATTTTGTTGATGTTCTGTAAGAACTAGTACAGTGCTCATGCTAAAGCTACAGGAAATTTGGTTACGTTTTCACATTGTGGACTAGAGTGTTTCTGTTAAGAGAGACTTCGTGTCATGTTTTCCTTTGAGGTTCTGACAGAGAAAGCGGGTAGGACCAGGACTCGGTGGCCACTGCTTCTCCACACCCATCACGTTGTTGCATCCAGGCTCCTAAAACGTTCTGAGTTGTTTGGTTCGGCAAAGGTTGCTCTTTGACACACCAACATATATACCCTTTGCAGCTGTGTTACCAGATCTCCAACAGGGGCAATCTCGAGAGTTGTTTTTGAGAGGCACTCTCACCAACAAACAAATAATCTCCATAAATATGCAAGGTTTGATGTTTGGAGCTAGCGGTGGGTGGTGGAGATAATCGCCATATATAGCTATGCTGGCTTGGTATTCCATCATAGTTTTATAATGTTGAGAAAGTGAGTCTTTGCCCATCCTATCAAACTTATCAAGTGCATTACATTCTAGCAGACAGCATTATCAAATTCGACACTTGGTGTCAACTAACTATGGTTGGGGGGCATCTGGAAGCTTACCTCCACAGGTGCCTCATATAAACCTTAAGAAAGGTTATGAACTAGTATAGGCGCAGTTTGTAGAGTAGGTTTGGAACTCCAAATCATCAAATAATTTGTGTTGCTCTCTGGTTCCAAATTCATATAAGGGCAAGATGGCAATTGTAACTGATTCACAAGGCATGAGGACCCAGATTTGCAAGGATGGAGATGTAAAGTTCTCGGTTCAGCACTGGTGCCGCGACAACGAGGCACTTGCCAGCGAGCCATGCCGATCTAATCTCTCAGAGGTGTTCGTAGAAGTAGAACTTGTGTGCTCAATCTCTCAAATGTGTTCATAGGGGTAGGACTTGTGTGTATGTATATTCATATGGATGAGTGTGCATGCATTGTTTGCGTTGCAGTTAAGGTGGTTTTTGTCTTTTGATAATGACAGTGTACTGCCTAAGGTTGGTCATAACATTATCACGACTCCCTTGTAGATTGAACGATGGCTTCAAACGTTCAAACATTGGGTGTGAAATTCACGCGAACGCATGATCAGACAAGCTATCACTAGACACTGGTACAGAATCAAAACTCCGCCTTCCCCTTAGCCACTCCACTCTCAAGCCCATGCCATCTTGTGAATTCATTCGCATACAAAACAAATTCTGCGGAAAATGACCCTAGTAAGCCGAAACCACCAAGATGAAATTACTCCCTCAAGCAAAAAAAAAAGGGCAACTGCATTTAATACGGGGATCATACAGAACAGGAGTATATGATGGCAGCCCCTTATATTTCCGCGACTTCAACATGCACACTTTCATACGAGGGGTTGCTCTTATAAAAATGCTAAAGAAAAGCGAGATTAATGAACAGAAGAGGTTATGCTTGCGCATCCCCAATCAAGTTTTCGCAAAAGCTTGTCCATTGCAATGCACCTCTATAGCTACAACAACACCATCACGGCACATCACTCGAATGGGTTCGAATGTCGCAGAGGTGAGTTGGTTGGTTCCATACATATGTTTCAAATAAGGTAAGGTTTGTTCCCGTTTCCATTGGGCAAATGGCATCCCGAGCAGGCAAGAACTTTTTCCTGCCTGAATTGCAATACATGTTGAAGAAGCTCCGGTATTTAAAGCTCAAAGGTGAGGTAAAAGCGCAAAAGACCTGTACAGCTCCTCAAATGTTGTTGCAGATAATTACTCCAGTCAAGCAAGAATGGGAGGCAGCATGAACATGGCACCGAGGATGGCTTAGGACGCCTCTCTCTCAGTGCTCCTTTCACCAGAGGGTATTTGCTGGGAATCTGAATGAGTAATCCTCCGTGATCTTCCCGAGCCGTTGTCAGGTGATACTTCTGGATGCGATGGTACATGTGCCAGCATACGCCGAGAAGCAGGGCTAGTTGGTGATGAAGCATGGCCATACATGACTGTTCCTATTGGATGATCGAATTTGCAATTTGGGCCAAACTTGCACATGCCATAGCGAGAATAGAAACTGCATATGGGCTCTCCCTGTAAGCAGCAAAAACAGATGTTTAAGCAACATGTATCTTGTATAGTGTGTTTACATTATACCATCAGTGTCAAGCATTGCATGATATCAACCACAATACTATTCAAATGTTCTTAAGTTGTGGTGCTCTCCATGCTAATAAGAACAAATTGCAAAAAAAAAATGAATAAGGATATGGTGACAGTATATATTACAATCAATGGCAGGGTTTATATTACTAACCTCAAAGATACTTTAGTTACCAGATAGTAAATGATGGGTAGACAAAATGGATCATGTCAACTTAATGATTTTGTATTGGTGGTTCCGTATAATGAATGGAACGGAGTTAAAAGAGCTTTAAAAAGAATTAGCATGCCTACAGATAATTTTAACAGAGATTAAATGAGGCCAATATAGCCAGCCAAAATCTACCAAAAAAATTGCATGCACAATAATTTTACAAAACTCTTACCGGGCGCAGGGGTAGGCCCAATGAACTCAGTGCACAATTGGGACTAGGAATTATTCGCTCCCTGGGATGATGGAACTTGCATACGGCACCAAACTTGCAGTCTCCGGTCTTCATATAGAACTGACATTCAGGTTGGTCAGGTCTCTCTGGAAACACATTTTCCCTCTGTACTGCATAAAGTCCAACAGGAACGGAACCAGCTTGGTATGACGAAAACATTCCTTGATCACCCATGCCAGGTGTTCCACTCTGGCGTGCGCCAGTATAGTACTGGGCAGCTCCGGGTGTCCGTTGTTGGTCATCTGAGGATGAAGAACCAATCTGCCCCTGAACAAACAAACAAAAAACTAATGATTCATAAAGTACATGGAAACTGCAAAAATGATTCAAGAGCAACAAATTACTTTCAAGAAGACTTATAGGCAATTGATATTCCAAGTACAGCAGCTAATCTCATACCCCTAAGCATGGAGATCAGCATGAGCATGATGAAGAAATCAAGCAAACTAAAATTTCACGCAAAAGGCAAAAGTAATCCTTATGAAGATACTAGGTTCATACCAGGAACTTAGGAATCCCCGTGGACTAGTTTTTCAAAAAGGAGTTTTTCTAGCCTAAGATGCGATTTGTGCTGAAGTCTAGAGATGAAGAAGCATAGCAATGACGCCAATCATGGGTGCACTCTAAACCAGTCAGCCCAGGGACCCCAAACTCAACATCACCTAAGCCAGAGAACAACATACAGTTAATTATTCACGGTTTCAAAATCAGCAACCTTCCAGGCAAGGGACAATGCTTGAAAGGTCCAATCTGGTTAAATTTGATTCAGCAAATCATGGTAACCTTTACATCAGAAAATTTAACTATCCCCGATTCTAAATGCTTGTTGTTTAGAAGTTGTGCAAGATTAAGAAAGTGAATCAAATTAACCTTGTTACCCTTTATATGCGGTTAGAGAGTGAAATAAGTGGAGCTGTGAGCCAAGGTGTTAATTCACTAGTAATCTTGGGTGCATGGACTATCTGGAAACACAGAAACGACTGTGTTTTCAATGGGGCTGCCCCCAGCACTAACACTACCTTGATCCTTGCTTGGTAGGAAGCCATTTGTGGAGGTTGGAAGGGATAAGGGCCTCACCTTGCTCACTGTCAGGGGGATAGGTTAATTCTGGGTGTCCCAGTGGTCAGGTCTTCCTTGATGTGTAAAAGGTGATTAGGTTCCTAATGTTCTGAGCACTGGCGGACCCAAGGCCCGGCGAGCCTGGGCGACCGCCCGGGCTCCTTGGCGAATGTTCGTGTAGGTCAGCTACTCAGCTGGGCAGAGAAATACGGTGCTGCAGTGGGCACTGTGTATGAGTGGGGTAGGGATCGGAAGCACATAATTACATGATCAGATTAGTGGTGCAGGTATTGGTTACGATAAGTGTGTTAAGACAGTGATGATTTTGAAAAATAGAGATAGAATGTATCAAATGTTTATTCTCATGTATAGTAGACAATGATTTTGGTTCCAAAACTAACAAGACCGTCAAGTTTATTGGTGTTAATGGTTGATATGCATGCATGATCTTATCACCAATTGTTATGTTCGCCTCATTGGCTACAGGATAGTAGGTGGTGTCCTACAGCAAAGAAACTAGTGTTCTCCTGCGTGTTCGGGAAAAAAACCTTCATTTATGCTACATTATAAAGAGTAACAAAAATGACGAAAACAGTAGCCAAGTATTTAGCAGGTAAGCAGGGTTATCAGATTCTGCCTGGCCTACCCAGCTGAGGTCTTGGGTCAATCGGGTCATCGATTGGACCGGCATCAGTCAGACCTTATGCCTAGTTGAAATGGTTCGGTATGGGTAACATGTAAAAACTTTTCACATGTAGAATATCATCAAAGTATTTTTTTTTGTGACAAACAAAGATCAAAAGAACTCAAAAGATTCTCAACGAACAAGTGGGTGGAGCACAATGTAATTCTCAACAAACAAGTGGGTGGAACACAATGTCAGCAGACAAGTGGGTGAAACACAAAGTAATCAGGTGATGCATGCATTTATTAGACTAGACCATGTGAAAAGCAAAATGAAGGTCATGGAACATACAGTGTAAGGACTCCACCCTGGGACCTGAACAAGGCCTGGAGGAACAATCACTTGCGCATAGCTTGAATGACCTGGCCACCTTGGACTTGCAATGAAAGAACCAGACCTCGACAAGGGCCAACTTGTTACAGCCCCTTGGTAAGCATGCTGTCCAGGAGAAGTTGCAGACTGTCCAGGTGAATAACCAGAGCCACGTACTGCAACCATCATGGTAGATGGTTGCGGATGGTGAAACTTGCAGGTGCTTCCAAACTTGCACTGTCCTGTTCTTAAATAATAAGAACACTCCTTTTCATTCTGCAGTACCAAAATTCAAGTAAATGAAGCTAATCTTGCAAACAAGTTGCAGAGAAATGTGGTACGGAGTACCATATTAACTAGCCATCAATATCATGAATAATTGTGAAACAAGGTAGAAATTAGGAACAAACCAGGCGGAATGGGTAGCCCATTTCGTTCAACTGAACTCGAGTAGCCATTGCAGCCTTTTCTCTGGGGTGGTGAAACTTGCAAGTTGCTCCAAACTTGCATGTTCCGGTCTTCAAATAGTACTAAAAATGAATAGGGGATGTGAATTATAAAAACTCGCTAAAGAAACATAATGTTTTTTTTTCTCGAATACGCAAGAGAACTGCGCATCATTGTATTAATAGAAGAAGATAGTCAAACAGAGACCCAACACACACACACACACATTAAAAAAAAATGATATGCTCCCACAGGAAAAGAAAAGGAGAAAATGTATGAGCCACTAGATTATAATGGTTCAGATCATTTCAGATAAGCAGAACAGTACATATTGCATAGGCATGAACTGAATTTTATCAACCTAAATCAGCTTAAACTCCACATGCAAAAAAAACTGCAAACTCACTGAAGACCATTTGTGCTTATAATGTGAGGTTCGGTATTTCAATCAAGATAATGTTATGTGAGCTCGTTTAAGGCTATAACTGTTTGTCTGCATACTGCATGGACCAAAATGAAATGATCATACTGAAAAGAACAGTAGACAGAATTTATGCAACCCAAGAAACAGTGTTAAATGAATCCATGCTAGCAGACACCAAGCTCAATTCTTCTTGAGGAAAAGAACACATAACCAAGGACGACATGCTGTGTTTTTCGTGTTATTTATTTATCAGGCAAAAGTCTCCAGAAAATAACTGTCATTATGCACCTACGCGTTTGAACCACAACAATAAGACAATTTCAGTCAGGCACCTTTAAAACACAAATAGTGATCTGCAATTAACATAGACTAAACATCTCAACCAATAATTCGGTAGGAGAGCAACCCTTCTAAGAATCAGAGCATGAGCAGATATGCATCCACAACCATATTTTGCACTGTCTACAAACATAAGGGGAAAACTAGAAGCATGGAATCTCACTTGACATTCAGGCTGGCCACTTCTTTGAGGATATTCTCCCTTCATTCTTGCAGCAGCAACAGCCTAATGATCAGACCACCACCAATATCATTATTCACATGTATGGGTATGAAATTATGAACAATAGCACAAAGAAGTATGTTCCAGACAAAATATAGAGCTATAAAATACAAGAGCGTGAATCTAAACTTGTAATCTTTCATGAGTGTGTTTTGTGTGTGTGACACACATCTATTAATACAATGATATGCAACTCTCTTGCATGTTCGCGAAAAAAAAAAGAAGAGATAGAGATTAATAGCCTGCAAGTTAAATCATGATCTGGTATTTCGTTGTTTTGCCTAACATGTAGCTCTTACAGATGAATCCAAGGGAATACACCAGACCAATTCCTAATCTTGGAAAAGGTATCACTACAATAATCAAAAACCCAACAAGTGCAACCTTATACAGTATGCACAACTGGAATTCAGAACTCACTTTAAATGCCTTCGAAATGAGAATCATATGAATTATGAAACAAGGCCACATAAGACAGGCTACAGGCACGAAAATAAACTACTAATACTTTGTATGCTCTCGTTTGATGCCTGGTGGGAAAAGGCGAGCCTAGCAGTAAGCGGAACTGTACGGAAGGGTTTGAATTCATTCATCATCCTTGGAGCGTGGACTATTTGGAAGCACCGTAACGACTGTGTATTTAATGGAGCCACCCCTTCGCTGCCTGCAGCTTTGACCCTTGCTAGGGAGGAAGCCCGGATATGGGCTATGGCGGGCGCTAGATGGTTGGACTGAGGTGCAGTGTGGGTTCCTAGTTAGAGGCTCACTTGGTCAGGTCTTTCTATTTAGTAACAGGTGATTAGTTTCAGGCAGTAGAGTGTGTGTGTGTGGGTGTGTGTTGGGTCTCTGTATGACTCTCTTCTTCGATTAATACAATGATGCGCAGTTCTCCTGCGTATTCGAGAAAAAAAATACTTTGTATGCTAAAGACATTATATAATTCCTGAAAGAAGAATAGAGGAATGGGTGTTACCAGCTTCCTATCTGCTGGATGATTAAATTTACAGGTCATCCCAAACCTGCACATGCCAGTCCTCATGTAATAACTGCAATCTGGCTCACCAACACGCTCTGGGTATGGCCCCAGTTCCACCGCTTCTCCCAAGTTCATCTGCCACATCGCTTCTGCAACTGAAACATCACAATATTAGCAATTCTTCATCAAAAAAACTGCAGCAAATAGAAAAAAACTGTTATATGATTTGCAGTTTATTAAAACCAGCGGAATAAAGGTAGCATCCAGTTTGTGCTTACATATGTAAAATTTGACACCACACACACACAAACACGCGCGCTCGCAGAGGACAAGACAAGACACGCGTGAGCATGCACTCGCGCACGCGAGCGTGCACACACACACGCCAAAGTGTGCACGACACACACAACACAACACAAGACCAGACCCCACGCACACAAGACACGCACGCACGTACACACACACCGCATGCTTACACACACCAAAAAAATATTCGTGACACGCCTAAATTGAGCTATTTAGAATGAAACATGCACTGCAAACATGCACTGCAAACTAGTAATAAAATAAGAGAGGAAACAGAAGAGAGCAAAGGGTACAACTTTTAGAAGATATCTCGATATCTCTAGGGGCAACAGGCAAACATCAACAGAGGCTGACAGAACGAAAATTGGGAAAGTAATTTTAAATCACAATAGGTTAATTGTTTCCACAATAAGTGTTAAGCCAGAAATACAAAATGTAAGCTTGGATCGTCCATTATGGCAAATCAAACCACAATCAGTTCAACTCTACGTGTCCAAAAAAACAAATCACCAAATAACCATCCTATTCTCTAAACCCCAAAACATGTAATCTTTGCCCATTGGATTCACGCTAAAGCATCATCATGAAATTCAATTACACCCAAGAATATGCATTATAGAACAAAAGAAAACCTCATCCCCAAACATTTTCCAAAATATATTAGCATTTTTAATTGTGAAAAAGAAACATGAAATGCCTATGACCAAAGTGAGCCCAATTTAGTCTGAGTTCTAACCTCTTCACTTGAAATAGAAACCACTTCAATTCCACTCACAAATTAGAAACTCTCCAAACTGAACTTCAACCAGCTCTAAAACTCTACCCAAATCTTCTTAATTTGAAGCTCCACTACCCAATAAAAAATCTGTTAATCAACTCAATACCAAAATCACAGAAATATCAACTGACGCATAAACTGAAATGAATCAGTGAATTAACTTTCCACACTCCTCCAAAATTAAATAATCCCACCAAAAGAACCAGCTACCTTTGGAGGACATTCATCTATCTGATTTGGATATTCACCACAAACAACCATTAATAAATCCATTGAGAAACAAATGATGTCAAAACCTCCATCTTGAAGCATCGTTTTTTCTCTGCACCCAAATAAAGAACTTACTGCACTAAGACCACACCTGGCTCAAATACCTCCTTATACAGAATAACAGAATCAGACCTCACAACTTAAAACAATGAATCCAGCAGAATCAGATGCAAAGCCTGCTGCAGAACATTGCACTAGTCTCCAGAATTGGAAACATTCTCTCTATAATGTAAGGATACGCAGCTCTACTGCGTGTTCGAAAAAAAAAACGAATTGGAAACATTGGCATAATCGAAATATCAATACAAGTTCAATAATCACTATAAAATAAACTCATAGACCTAAGATAGGCCAGACACCTTCATCAACCTCATGGGGATTGAAAACTTGTGCCAAATTATTTAAACAGAACTCTGTACCCATAAATATCATCACCAACAACAAAAAAAGGCAACAAAAAGGATCGAAATTTTTACTTTCCACAAAGAAAAATGTATTCAGTCACCACTGTTACAGCATTATAAACTACAAAAGGTAAAACTGTTTGTCATCAGTTTGTAGACTAGTAAAACTGTGCTTTAAAAGAACTTGGGCTAACAGTGCATAACAATGGAAAGTACAATACTAAAAAGGAAGGATGGGCGAAAGGGCCTCTAGCTGAGTTGGTTAGATGGCCTCAGTAGCACTCCTCAGGTCCTGGGTTCGACTCCCCGTGGGAGCGAATTTCAGGCTGGGGTTAAAAAAAGTCCCCTCGTTTGTCACCACATCAAAGCATAGGTTAAGGCCCGGCCCAAGTCGTAGCCGTGGTTGGTTTGGGCACTCCTACCGGGGGTAGTTGCAGCAGCCATCAGCCCGGTGGGTCGTCTCACAAGGGTTAGGGCCCCTATGTAAGGGTGGGGCAAAGGTTCGGGGGTTTTCTCGACCTGCGTGAGAAGGTCTTCTTCTTAAATGCAATGCCCGGGGGGCGGCTTGCCCCTCGCAGGTCGAGTTTTTTTTTCTAAAAAGGAAGGATGGGCCACCACATCAAACAACATCTAAGATAGTAAATTTGTGTATCAGTGAAACTATGTACATTAGTTCAAAAAAAAAACAGATCGTGAATCCATCGGCGGTGAAAATAAAAGGGATATCAACCATGCTGTAGATATTCAGTACATCTGTTGCACGAACAACATGCATTCATGCAATGCAGGAAAATAAAATGCATGTAACTATGAGTAGGAAAGGAAAAAAAAAGTTATAAACCTCAGCTTTATCCAAGAGAAAGGAAATTCAGAATTTTTTTCCAGGATAAGTAGAGAAAATTAAATTGTTCAACCATTAATTCAACTATGCTTGATCCTAAAAGCACAAGTAGATCGTGATAACCATCTTCAGGTACAGCTGAACCACAAGTTGTAACAAAAATACTAACAAACAAGCTACCTATATTCTCTTCTAAAATGTGAATATCCATAAATCAGTTCATCACCTCTCTTCTAAACTAAGCAACCAAACAAAACAGGTTATTCCATCTACTAGAAAACTTTATATTCTTCAATACAGAAAGTCATATGAAAATTATCTCTACAAAATCAGCCTTCTAACAAGTACACAGGAGCACATAAATCACAAAAAAAAATTCCATCTCCAATGAAGACATGTCAGCATTGCAAGGGTGAGAAAAGAGACCCCGAAGACTTGAAGCGATAAAACCCCCATGTGACTGTCCTCCAAGAACAAAGTGTGACATTTCTACTAAGGAAGGGCAGCAACCCCATGCCTATATCAGAAACAGTTCCCATCACAACTTAAAGACCATCTCAAAATAAAATTGTGGGCCTACTCTCCAATGCCAAATCTTACTCAAGCCATATGGCACAACCACAATGCCTGGGCTAAATAGGAACTGCAATCAATTGAACATCTTCAGTAACAGCTTCCCTAATTTAAAGGTTCTGAACTTCCCCACTGAGGATGCTCACTCTTCACTAAAAAAATAAAAACTACCACTAATCATTATTCACTGGATACCACACATGTTAAACCCAGTAAAGATCACAAAGTTCTAAATCGCAAAACCGGCAGAGTACCAAACCCACCAGCATTGCTAAAGCACGGCAATCGAAGCAATCCTGCAGGTACAGGCACACCAACTGCGCTCAAAGGCCGCGCGTTTGACACCCGACGCATCGCCCCCATCCGCACGGAAGCAGCTCCTTCAATCCGCTAAACGCCAAAACGCACAGGCGCTCAGTGAATCGTCGCCTAGTCGGACAAACACACCGACGCGGATGCCGCGGCGGTGGTGCCGCCGCGCGCCCAAAATTAACGGAAACCAGCCACGCGGCACGCGCGACCGACACCGCGGCGCCCTCGGCATTGCCCGGTTCTGCGCGCCCGCGCGCGCGAGCGATCCAAACCCCCTCCAGCCCCGCCGCCGCGAAACCCCGCTTCTTCCAAACGGACACCGATGCCACAGCCTCGCCCAATCGAACCGAAATCAACCGCCGCTCGAGCCGCACACGCTTCAGCGAAAGCAAGCACTAGAGGTAGAGGCCGAGTAAGAGGGAGGAGGAGGAGGTGCAGGGGTGCTCACCTTGGTCGACGCCGTGGGCCCCGATCGTCGCGGCTGCGGCGGCCGAGGAGGAGGAGCCCTCCCCCGCGCCGCCGCCCCCACCCCCTGCGCCGGCGGACGGCGCAGCCATCACCGGCGAGCCGGCATCAGATCGCCCACGCCCCGCCCTTGCCGGTGATCAGTCGGTGCTGCTGCTCTCGCGCGCCGTGGAGGTGTCACGCGCGCGTAAGAGAGAGAGAGAGGGCAGTGCGAGGAGAGAGAGAGAGAGAGCGAGGCGGAAGGGGAATGAGAGGAACGAGGCGTCCCCGTTCGGACAGCCAGTCGTTTTGTTCCTCCTCCGTCCCTCCCTCCCCCTCCTTTTCACCGCCTCGCCCCCGCGGCAGCGCTCCGCTTGCGCCAACTACCTAACCACCCACCCAGTCAACAGGGGCCGCCTCTACGCGCACCCGGCGGGGTGTACACCGTTTTGGTCCACTACGGCCCGCACGACGCCACGTCACCGCTCTTATGGAAATGTGCGGTCGGATCGGGAACGGGCGGGTGAGATCGAGTGTGGTGGTGTATGTGTGCCGACATTGGAGCGCTATAGTGATATTGGATGATGATGTGGGAGTGAGTTGTCATGCAAGGTTGTTCAAATCGTCGGGTTTTGCGGGTCAGTTTTTCTTGCCTAGACGTGTTTCGAATACTGCCAGTATAAAGATGAGATATATTGGCAGGTTTTGATAAAGCTCCCATCGGATACTACTAGTGGAGATTTGTTGGCAAGGTAGCGTTTCTCTTAGGCAACTTGAATACCACCACAGGAAACATGAGGTATGTTAGAGAGGCAATTTCGTTTGCGCTTTAGGTGGCTCGAATACTGCCAATGAAAAAATGAGATATGCTAGCACTAGGCTGTAAGCCTTTGTCGCATGCAAAGCAGCTGCATGGAACGTTACTCGTGATAAACCATGGGTGCATACCAGGGTTTGTGTCGTTGGGTTTGTTTCGAAGGAAAACCAAGATTGTTGCACCATGATATGTGCAAAAAATGATAGTTGACGTGTTGTTAATAGTGTCTACTTTAGCTATCTCATTACCTCGTTGTAGTGTACGATAATGGTTGTTTGAACCGTCACGTTCCAATCCTAAGACCATTTTCCTTTTTGGCATACACCAAGAAGAGTGCATCTATGATTTATAGAGTTTCTACGTACATATAACGTGATCTGTATGAAATGTTATCGATACTAAGCAGTTAATATAAATTCAATATGGAATTGCTAATTCTCTAAAATAAGAAAATATTACTTTTGAAACTAAAAAAAGAGAGAATGTTTTTTGACTACAATTACATGCATTGTGAAGTATTATAAAAACACTCACACTACTAGAGTTTGAACATTGTAGTTGTATTGTTGAAAGTGCATCTAGGCACTTATATGTTTTGGTGATTTTGGATGACAACATGATTTGTATTTAACTTGTTTGCTTAAGCATATGAGCAGGGTTCTACTCTTATGGATATTCATGTAATATATTTGTTGTGAAGAATATAAGCTCATTGTTGGTATGAATGACATGAAAGCGAACAAGTGGTAGTGATCCCACGCAACTAAGCAATACAATGACAAGTGAATGGAAATGATAAATGAGACAAGGTTCTATGCAAATTGGTCGGTCTCATCTATTGGATACTTGTTAAAGGTTAAGGAAACATTTTAATTGAAAGAAATAAGGATTTCTTTGGGCTTGTTCCATAGCAATGGTTATAGTCAAAAGGAGACATGAGTCTATGGTTAGCAAATGGTCTCAAATGCATGGAAGCGTATGGACAAGTGATTTACCAAAGACAACATAGAAGAAAATATTGGACATATTTCAAGTTAATTGAAGACATGGGTTTCAAAGTAATATTCATGATGAAGCAAAGCAAAGTGAGACTCAAAGTGGCTAGATATGGTGAAAGGGATTAAGCTAGATGACGGTGTCCAGGTACTAAGCAAAGAGAATGGCAAGTTGGTCTTGTAGCCGAGGAACTTAGCTAAGGTGAAGACTAGCATCATGGTTTGGTCTCTATACACTAATCAAGCCTTACCGAGTGAACCTATGCAATGCATCTAATTCTTTATTGATCATATAATTGAAATGGCTTATGAATTGGATATACTCGGAAATTCTAAGCCATTGGCTCAAGTTGGATTTGCTCAACAAGATAAAGATGTTGAAGCCCTCAAAGTTGAGAATGACCAAGTATGGCATCGATGAAGAAATGGAAGCTCAAGTGGAGAGTTTATTTATTGTTTTTATCTTGAGTTTAGGAATGTCGTACTATCAAGAGGGATGCAACATTAGTTGATTGACAACACCAAAAGTGCTCATAGGTCAACCCATGTGAGATAGCCTTGAGAGAAAAACACTTGGGAACTTAGTGTGCTGGCTTGACCCAAACCGGTCTGACCGGTTTGGGAAACCGGTCTGACCGGTTTGGCATCTCACAGGCACAATGGCTAGTTTGGTTAGAAAACCGGTCTGACCGGTTTGGGAAACCGGTCTGACCGGTTTTCCACGGCCATAACGACTAGTTTTGGATGTTGGGGTATTTATACCCCTTGGCCCTCTCCTTTGAGGGCTGCTGGTTCATTTGCTTTTCTTGTGCGTCCAGGCCCTCCTAAGCACCAGCAAGCTCTCCCCAAACCTCTCTTTGTGAGAGTTGATTGATTTAGATCATATCTTTGGATTTGGGTTGAGGGATGTATTGTGTGTGAGCAAAAGAAAGATTGAGAGAGCTACTTGCAGCCATCAAGAGCATATCCATAGCTTGAGCACTTCCGGTGAAGTCTAGCAACCATTGAAGCATTTGTTACTCTTGGAGGTGAAGTCTCCTAGACGGCTAGGCATCGCCGGTGAGCTACCTTGTTTGTGGTAAGCCTCGGATCGTTTGTATAGGCCGGCCTTGCCTCCTTCGTGGAAAAGGGTCACAAGCTAGTGGAACCGAGGAAAGTGGCTTGGAGTGGATAAGCCCGCCTTTCGTAGGCCCTCAACGGAGTGTAGGATTCACCTTGTCTTTGTGACTGCCTTGGTAGCATTGGTGAATCCGAACTTCGGGAAACAAATCATCGTGTCGCTTTCTCGGTTTGCCTCACAACTTCAATTCTAGCATTTACATTTACTTCCGCTTCGATCTACTTGGTTGTGCTCTACTTGTGTGCAGGGGCTTTGTGAACCTGCTAGAAATCATCTATAGGAGCCACAAAACAAGTTTGGTTTGTGCTAGAACTCGTGGGGAGTTAAATTGCATAGTTGTGTATTTCTGCCAGAAACCGGTCTGACCGGTTTGGGAAACCGGTCAGACCGGTTTCAGTACTGACTTTGGAAAAAGTTTTCTTAATTTACAGATTCACCTATTCACCCCCCCCCCCTCTAGGTGACATCAAGGTCCTATCAATTGGTATCAGAGCTTGGCCTCACATCCAAGCTTAACCGCCGTGAGGAAAGATGTCGACTTCGTGTGAGGTAACTTATGAGCCACTAGCTAGTGACGGCTCAAATTACTCCACTTGGTCCGCTCATGTACTTAATGATCTTAGGGCTATGAGTCCCATTCTTGAGCGGGTTGTAGTTGAAGGCATTGATCGTCCTAGTGTTGATTGGAACGTGTCCAATCCAACCAAAGATGAGATGAATTGCTTTCAACTCAACGCTCGTGTCGCTAACTTTTTATTTGATGTTGTGAGCAATGAAATTAGAGAAATGATCCTAGAAGATGAAACAACTCTATTCGATGCTCATCTCATTTGGGCTCGAATTGAGAAATTATGCTCCAACACCAAAAGCGACAACCAAGTGCAAACAAGAGCCATGTCTCATGAGAAGTGCTCTACATTAGTAAAAACATGTACCGAGCCTCATGAGACCACCACCAAGAAGCCACAAAGTCAAGATGGCTCAGCTGCCAATTCTCTGCCAAAACCGGTCCAACCGGTTTCTGAAACCGGTCTGACCGGTTTGGGCAGAAGAAGTGCAGCGGGCAACAAGAAGGGTGGCCGATGCCGCGCAAGCATAATCTCAAGCTCAAAAGCAGTGACATCCTCCCTTGATGAGGAGTCTCAGTGCTTCATGGCCAAAGGCGACAAGAAGGACAAGGACGCAAAAGATGCGACTATCCAAGCTCTTACCGAAGAGCTTGAGAAAGTCAAACTCATCAACCTCTCCTTGGTTTGTAAGTATGATGCCGTGGTCAATGATTATGCTCATGCTACAGATTCACTCGCATGTGTTGCTTCTCTTGAAAAAGAAAATCAAATGCTTAAGCAACAACTAGGTTTGATCACTAATAAGCATGAGATGCTACAAGTGAAACATGAAGAACTCCTGTGTTCTCATGAAGAGCTTGTAGAATCATATGCTTCACTAGAGATAGCTCATGAGGTTATGATAGTATCGGTAAAATCAATTGAACCTCAATCTCATAAATGCACATGCTCTCAAGTTCAATACAACCTATCATGTGCTAACCCATGTTGCTCTCAAGCAAAACGCTCTTGGTATGATGAAGTGCTTGTAGAGTCGTGTGATGACCTCATTGCACAAGAAAATGAAGAACTCAAGCAAGAGGTGGAAAGACTCACAAAGAACTTGACAACTCTTAAAGGCAAGAGCAATGCACAACCTTCTCAAGATAACCGTGAGAACATGGTGAAGAAGCTTGAGAAGGGATCAACCGTGCAAAGCTCTTGCAAGAATCAAGTCAAGTCCAATACAAGCCAAGAGCAAGCCAAAAAGAAAGAAGGCAAGCCAATTCTCTCCAAAAGACAAAGAAATATGGAGAAAAGAAGATGCTTTGGGTGTCTTGAGAAAGGACATGAGATTGCTACATGTCCAAACAAAGTGGGGTCTCACCTAACCGGGAAGCCCCACATCAAGCGAAACAGAGGCTTTCTCAAGGCACAAGCAAAGTACAAGGAAGAATTGGTTACCGAGCAACACAAGAAGAAGGCAACCAACATCAAGCATAAGACATGCTACACATGTCGGGGAAAAGGACATCTTGGTAATGATTGTCCTAATGGTAAGATCCCCAAGCCCGACCATGTCCATTCTATTCTTGTGAAGCTTGGGAACACTCCAAATGCTTCTTGTGCATCTAAGGTGGCATCACCAAAGATTGGCACACGAGCCATTTGGGTCCCTAAGCATATTGGGACTAACATTGTCGGACCCAACATAAGTTGGGTACCAAAGCATGCTTGATGAGCTAATAGGAACCAAGAGATGCATTGGAGGCTTGACTTGAGAACAATAACTGGTGATCATGTAGCAAGTCAAGAAAAGTTGCTTCCGCTCTATACTCTATGTTCAATGTCATCTCGGTAACTTCGTGCTCAATTTGATTAAGTCTTTGTCACTAGTGCCTTTTTGTAGGATCAAGTGCTTCTTGTGACACTTGATAGTGATATGGATTACTTTCTTGAAAATTAATCAACATATACCATGAGATGCTTTTAATGGCTCTCTAGGAGAGCAATATTGTGTCAAATTTGCAGAGAATCAATCCCCGGAGTCTCGGAACTCAAATATGACCATATGGCTGTGCAACAACGGAAATTTCCATCGCATTTGCCGTAAATTGTGCTTAAGACCGGAAATTTCCGACGGAGGCAAATTCTGGCAAAACCGATCTGACCGGTTTGCCAAATCGGTCTGACCGGTATGACCGGTTTGGCCCAGAATGTTGCAACTTGAGTTGTCAAGTGTGAAATGAAGATATATTTGAGTTATTTCTTTGGGATATCATTTTTGGCATATGTACATCAACTTGCACCTACGTGGTTGTAAGTTTCTCTTAGCACTTTTCAATATGAGTAATTTATTATGTGCCTTGACCAAATATTGAATTAATCATCCCATGTCATTAAAAACACAAAAGTGCATGTGCCATGCAATCCATCCATGATGCACTTATTCAGGGGGAGATTACTTCAATATTTGTGTCCTTGAGACTAACGTTTCTTTTAGTGAACTTGTAGTCTCAATGATGAGAGAGTGATTCTCTCAATCGGAGTTGACAACTCAATCTATGATCCAAAGTGGTAAACTTGTGTCATCTCATACTTTGAATCCAGTGTTTAATTTATGTCTTGGCAACTCACCATAATATAGTCTAAATTCCTTTGTTAATCTTTTGTGATTCAAATCTAGTGCATGAGAGCCTCCCATACACATTTAATCACATATGCACTAGAGAAAAGGAATTTGGTCTATATTGTGAGGTTTCATAATTCATGACCTATTGCCATCCACCTACTAGGGTCATTGATTATGAAACTAGTTGTTGTGCAATTTAATACGTTTTCTCTCTTTTGTCCAAGAATTGGCATATATCATGAAAGAGGGCATTTGAATAAAATTTGATCATATTGCACAACACACTCAACTAGAGGCAAAGGTATGTTTTCCTTGACTAGTATTTACCTTGTGCATCTAGGCTTTACATCATGCTAGTGTGTGCATTCGCATGCAAGTACATTGAGTTTTGTGCACCAATTGGATATTTGTTTGACACATTCTTAAAAATTGACTTGGTGTCAAATATTGTTTAAGTGAGGTATGAGCCAAATATACTAACATGGTCTATAGCTCAATATAAGTTCATGTGCTTGTGTGACATAGGATAGATTTTGAGAAATCCAACTAGCATGATAGGTTGTGTGATTTTGAAAATATTTGAGTTTTGGTCTTTTGACCTTTGTCGATCTATTTGTGACTATAGTTAACTTTGCTTGATTGATGGCTAGTCACAAATGGTGAGATACTCTCAAGTCCATAAATCCTTTATCTATCCATCCTCTCCCATATCTTTCGGAAGAAATGAAAGAAAATGGATTTATCGGAAATATTATCTCTTCTATGGACTATCTTGAGATATTGGACACCATGTTCATCACATACAGTCTCAAGACAAGTAAGCAAGGTTTGGAGAACAAAATCATCCTGAATCAGACTTTTCCCTGTTGTCTGGGAGAAACCGGTCTGACCGGTTTATTAAACCGGTCTGACCGGTTTGTCTTAGACAGCGGGCCCACGAGGAATTACTGCCTCCCGTGATTCTCTCCTTCATCCCTTACTCATTCACCACGACTCCCTCTCTCTCTCCTATTCTTCACCGTGAGAGACCGCCCCCATGGCGATTTGCAGATTCAACCAAAGAAAAGTTGTTTTCTCGTTGGATTTGGAGTGCCCCAAGGCTGCTAGATTGGATTCCCAACTGCATTTGACTCATCTCTTTTTTTTTCTCACGAGTTCAAGGCCCTCAAGGTATTCAAATCTTTCTATCGCCCGATCTACTCACTCGTTGAATATCTTGCAAATTCCTTTGGTAGAACATCTTCTGGCATGTCTAGGAACCTATCCCTAAGAGATGAATTGATTTGGTTGGCTACATTTTGCAAACCGAGGATTTGCATCTTCACCGCGCAAAGCGGTCTGACCGGTTTGGGCAGTGAAGGCCCAAATCCCTGTTTTGCAACGTGTTGGCTCACATATGGACTAGGGATAGTTTATCTTGCAATATTATTTCAAATTCCAGATCAAATTCTGTCCAGATTGGTCCCTAACTAGTTTTGGCTCAGCTCAGGCAAAAGCGGTCTGACCGGTTTCTGAAACCGGTCTGACCGGTTTGGCACTGAGCTGACCCAAAACTTGTTGGATGCTCTCTATTGATTCAATATTTGAGCCAATCATTTCCTGGATATTTATACTATGTGTTTCATCTCTTGTGAACCCAGGAAGGACAGTAGAAGATGCCAAGGGGAGCTCATGCCGATCGGATCAAAAAGGGGCGCCATGACCCCTCTATTGGCAGCAGCTCGCAAGCGGCCGGGGGGGGGGAGAAATTTGAGGCCAAGAATGGGCAAGAGAGCAGCAGAGCAGCATATTGAAGAAGTGGATGTAGTCGAGGACACTACTTCTAGTGGTGAAGATGAAGTTGAGGATGAAAACTATAGAGTTGAGTACCGGCATGGTCAGCGGGGAGATGATGATGATGATGAGGAGATGGCTGCTGGTGATAATGAGGAAGAGGAGGCAGGTGATGATGAGTCGGTTGAGGCGAATGCCCCTCTCGTTCTTAAGATAGTCCGACCCACTGGCCCAGCTAGTAGGAGAGTGACAGATTACCTTGCTAGTGGGATGACTGATGTTGTCAGGGGGTTAAGGAGGACTAGTCCACTTGATGTGGATAGGACAGCCACCGACTACAGATTTTGGACTCTTTTTCAGCAGGACTTCTATGCCACAGCTATTATGAAGAAGACCAAGATCACATCAGATGCACAGTACATAGATTGGGAGTACATGAGCAAGCAAGACAACCCAGTGTTCAATGAGCTTATCAGAGTCTGCTCTGAAAAGAGGGTCAAACATCTCATGGGCTTCAGGCACAGCTGGAACAAGGAAGTCATTGCTCAGTTCTATGCCACTGTGTACTTCGGATACTACGAGCAGGGTGGTAGGCAGGAGAGAGCTATGCATTGGATGACAGAAGGACAGCGCTATCACATCACTTACACTGCCTTTGCTACTCTCTTTCGGGTTGACAATGAGGATGATAATACTGTGAGGATACATGACAGCGACGTTCTAGAAGCATCTGAGTTGAAGTTCATGTATCCTAGAAATCAGAATGGTAACTGGGGGAAAGTGAGTGGTCTCTACACTTACTATGGGACTCTCTATAGGATGCTTCGCAAGACCCTCACTCCTAGAGATGGCAATACTTCAGATATCTCACTCTATATGAGAAATTTGATGTATTATATGAGGATTGGAGAGGAGACCCCTCCCTTTAGTGTTGCTGATTTCATTTGGCAAGAAATCAAGACCATTTCTGAGAGTCCTCAGAAGATTTGTGCCTACAGCCCCTTCATCATGCTTGTCATAGAGAGGGTGACAAATTTGAAGATCAAAAAGGACACCCAACACAAGCCATTGAAGCCTCCTGTGCCTCACAAGTTTCGGATGCCTTCTCCACCACAAGAAGATCCACTGCAGCCTGATATTGGACTAGGAAGTCAGCATGAGCCTACACAGCAGCATGGGGGAGCTCAAACTCAGTAGCAGCAGCACAGTCAGCTGCAGCCGGGGCAAACCGGTCTGACCGGTTCCCCAAACCGGTCTGACCGGTTTGGGCCTGGCAGCAGCTCCTATCCTGAGCAAAGGACATCTCCTATTCGGAAGTTCATATCTATGTTCACAGGCATTTGCAAAGGGCAGAGGGATGTCCAAGTTGATGTTAGGCAGCAGAGAATTGAGAACAAAAAGACTAGGGATGCAATCAAGAGAATGCACAACGTGTTGAGTCCAAATGATCCTCCTTCACCTATCTCTCCACCACTTGAGCTACCTGAGATACCCCCGCTTCGAGACATCATGACTGATCACATGAATGCGGGCTACTTTGAGGAGTATGGTGACATTTTTGGATATGGACACGTTGGGTCGAGCTCACAGCCTCCACCACCACCTCCACCTCAGTCTTTTAGTGCTCCAGGGACCATGCCATACATGCCTACCTCAGAGGGTGACTTGTTTGGTTCCTCGTTTGGGTTTGCACCTCCAGGACCTACCTATGCAGCTGCCACACTCCCGTCCTCGTCATATGCATTTGCTGGCACATCTTCTTCTATGGCAGGACTTCAGTTCTTGAGTGCACCGTCTCCATCTCCTGCAGATTTTGCTTCACAGGCAGCGGCTTCCATCTTTGGTACCACTTCCGCTACTAGTCATGATGATCATAGCCCGACTTTCTAGCGGCGGAGAAGATTGGATGCTTGATGGGAGTGTGACTGCAAGCTTCTTCAGGCCCTTTATGGATGATTGATGACAAAGGGGGAGAAGAATGGATTAAAGCCTATTTCTAGTTGATCTTGTAGTCATGTCACTTTGGATGTAATAAATTCGTTCTTTATCTATTTGTGGACTTGAGAACTTGTAATGTGTGCTACTCTGTGTGTTGAACTCATTTATGTATCCTAAGTGACCTTATGTTAGTGTGATATGCATGTGTTAGCTGATGTGATGTTGTTTCACATGTGCTGTCTGGGCAAAACCGGTCTGACCGGTTTGCCAAACCGGTCTGACCGGTTTGGCCTGAGACAGCACATGTGCTTCTTTTTCTATTCTTGTGTGGAATTCATGTCATATGCATCACATGTTGTTTTATTTTGTGACAAACACTTGTTGAACATGTTGAATGCTGAGATATAGGGGGAGCTCTCATTTTTATTGTTTATATGTGCATTTGGCATTTGAGGCCGAATTTTTGAAATTCTACTCAAAGCACATATTGAGGGGGAGCTCACCATATATCTCAGTCATCTAGAGCTTAAATTTCATATCTTTTATAAGCTTTAATCATGTTGTCATCAATCACCAAAAAGGGGGAGATTGAAAGTGCATCTAGGCACTTATATGTTTTGGTGATTTTGGATGACAACATGATTTGTATTTAACTTGTTTGCTTAAGCATATGAGCAGGGTTCTACTCTTATGGATATTCATGTAATATATTTGTTGTGAAGAATATAAGCTCATTGTTGGTATGAATGACATGAAAGCGAACAAGTGGCAGTGATCCCACGCAACTAAGCAATACAATGACAAGTGAATGGAAATGATAAATGAGACAAGGTTCTATGCAAATTGGTCGGTCTCATCTATTGGATACTTGTTAAAGGTTAATGGAACATTTTAATTGAAAGAAATAAGGATTTCTTTGGGCTTGTTCCATAGCAATGGTTATAGTCAAAAGGAGACATGAGTCTATGGTTAGCAAATGGTCTCAAATGCATGGAAGCGTATGGACAAGTGATTTATCAAATACAACATAGAAGAAAATATTGGACATATTTCAAGTTAATTGAAGACATGGGTTTCAAAGTAATATTCATGATGAAGCAAAGCAAAGTGAGACTCAAAGTGGCTAGATATGGTGAAAGGGATTAAGCTAGATGACGGTGTCCAGGTACTAAGCAAAGAGAAGGGCAAGTTGGTCTTGTAGCCGAGGAACTTTGCTAAGATGAAGACTAGCATCATGGTTTGGTCTCTATACACTAATCAAGCCTTACCGAGTGAAGCTATGCAATGCATCTAATTCTTTATTGATCATATAATTGAAATGGCTTATAAATTGGATATACTCGGAAATTCTAAGCCATTGGCTCAAGTTGGATTTGCTCAACAAGATAAAGATGTTGAAGCCCTCAAAGTTGAGAATGACCAAGTATGGCATCGATGAAGAAATGGAAGCTCAAGTGGAGAGTTTATTTATTGTTTTTATCTTGAGTTTAGGAATGCCGTACTATCAAGAGGGATGCAACATTAGTTGATTGACAACACCAAAAGTGCTCATAGGTCAACCCATGTGAGATAGCCTTGAGAGAAAAACACTTGGGAACTTAGTGTGCTGGCTCGACCCAAACCGGTCTGACCGGTTTGGGAAACCGGTCTGACCGGTTTGGGAAACCGGTCTGACCGGTTTGGCATCTGACAGGCAAAACGGCTAGTTTGGTTTGGGAAACCGGTCTGACCGGTTTTCCACGGCCATAACGGCTAGTTTTGGATGTTGGGGTATTTATACCCCTTGGCCCTCTCCTTTGAGGGCTGCTGGTTCATTTGCTTTTCTTGTGCGTCCAGGCCTGCCCAAGCACCAGCAAGCTCTCCCCAAACCTCTCTTTGTGAGAGTTGATTGATTTAGATCATATCTTTGGATTTGGGTTGAAGGATGTATTGTGCGTGAGCAAAAGAAAGATTGAGAGAGCTACTTGCAGCCATCAAGAGCATATCCATAGCTTGAGCACTTCCGGTGAAGTCTAGCAACCATTGAAGCATTTGTTACTCTTGGAGGTGAAGTCTCCTAGACGGCTAGGCGTCGCCGGTGAGCTACCTTGTTTGTGGTAAGCCTCGGATCGTTTGTATAGGCCGGCCTTGCCTCCTTCGTGGAAAAAGGTCACAAGCTAGTGGAACCGAGGAAAGTGGCTTGGAGTGGATAAGCCCGCCTTTCGTAGGCCCTCAACGGAGAGTAGGATTCACCTTGTCTTTGTGACTGCCTTGGTGGCATTGGTGAATCCGAACTTCGGGAAACAAATCATCGTGTCTCTTTCTCGGTTTGCTTCACAAGTTCAATTCTAGCATTTACATTTACTTCCGCTTCGATCTACTTGGTTGTGCTCTACTTGTGTGCAGGGGCTTTGTGAACCTGCTAGAAATCATCTACAGGAGCCACAAAACAAGTTTGGTTTGTGCTAGAACTCGTGGGGAGTTAAATTGCATAGTTGTGTGTTTCTGCCAGAAACCGGTCTGACCGATTTCAGTACTGACTTTGGAAAAAGTTTTGTTAATTTGCAGATTCACCTATTCACCCCCCTCTAGGTGACATCAAGGTCCTTTCAATTGTTATTGTTTCTCAAATATGACCAAGCAAGGAAATGTCCCCATCTTGATGTTTCATATTTGCAATGTTGCATACTATGTCTAAGTTTGCATATACATCACCGCTAATAGAAATGTGCGGTAAGATCGAGAAGCAGACTCGGTCGAGATTGGGTGGGCTGGTAAGCGTTGTAGAAATATCGCATGACGTTGGAGTGAGCTGTCATGGTTGTTGAGATTGTCGGATTTTGCGGATCTTTTTCTTTTTTTCCTAAGGCGTTACTTGAATATTGTACATAGTAATATGAGATATATTGGAGTGCCCCATATAAATTACTTGTGGATATGTGCCGACGAGACAGTTTTCTTCCCTTTTATACACCTCAAATTACGCTAGTGGAAAGATGGGATATGCTAGCGCTAGGTTGTATGCCTCTATCGCCTGCAAAGTATGCTTCATGGAATGTTATCTGCAAATCGGGGTTTGTGTTGTTGGAATATTGGGTTTGTTTCAAAAAAAATACAAGATTGTTAGACGATTATATGTGCTAAAAAGATAGTTGAGGTCTAGTTGAAACTTGAAAGTGTCTGTAGCTAGCTCATGCCTCCTTGCAGTGCACACAAATGGTTGTTTGAGTAATGATTTTTCCCTTTTTCTCACCAAGCTATGATTTGCACAGTTTCAGCGAGCACACAATGAATGAATGAATTTGCATTAAATGTCAGCTATACTAAGTAGTTAATAAGAATCCAAGGAGGAATTGCAATATCTCTAATTAAGAAAAGTTGGAATTTTCTTTCAATTGGGAGGTATGGGGAAAGTTGATTCATATTAGAATTTATGGGGTTTGGAATTTCTATGTTGTACACTTTGATTGTGATATTATTCTATTGGGTCGCAATCACAATAACATGAACGTTTCATGATAATGTGATTTATTTGTCATTCATATAAACTAGTACTTTTTGTATGAAGTGGTTTGTACAATATATATAAACTAGTACTTTTTTGTATTGCGATGCTGCAGGAATTTGAAAGTAAAAACGCAAAGTGATGGTATGGAAATATTTTTTTGCAAACGATATTATACACAATTTTATGAAAGAATTTGAAATTTAAAATACTAAGGTGATTGCATGGCAACATTCTTTTGCAAACGATATTATACATGAAAACATGTTCAATTTGTTGAGGGAGGGCAACTCTTAAATGATTGATCGTCCATGTATTTCTACTATTGGAATTTTATATCATTGTACTCCCAAAGACTAATAAATTGCATGCATGCATGCTATTAGTCATAGTAAATTGATGGAAGACGTAAATAAAATGTCCTACTAGATGGTGACATGGCGTCCGATATAGTGGGTTCCTATATGTTGTGGATAACTTGCATGTTGAGAGAAATAGAGTTAATGACTCCTAGTGGGGTGCATCTATATATGTTATATAGATTGGACGAAAAATGAACTTACTTCTTTACTGATCTAGAAATATTCTATTTAAATTCTTATCGGAATGGGAGATCACCAATGTACTTGATTGTAGTATAATTTGTCAAATATTAAACATTTGGACAATAGGTGCCCATGGAAATACATGCAAAGAGAAAATTTTGCTAAATGGTGGGTATTTATTAGATTTACAATATTGAAAATCCAAACAATAAATTCATGACTTTGTATCACCAAAAAAGGGTACTAAAAATATTGAGGTACGAAGAAAGAGCATCAGAAGAGCAATCTTTTATAGTGCATATAGAGATCTTAGTACAATGGCAATACACAATTGTGGGCTTGTGGCATCACGAAGCATTTTCCATTCATTGATTTTTTTTGTCAACCAATACAAATGAGAAGGGGAAGGGCAAAATGGCCTATTCAAGTTCAAAATAGGAGGCTATTTTTCAATTTTTTTATTTTGAATTTTGAGAACCTCAATCGTTCGCTCCATTATATAACAAGTACATAATTAATCATTCTTCTCGCTAAAAAAATTAATCATCCTTGGTAGAAAGACAATTTTCAAATTGGAATTTGAACACAAGCACTAGCCTACTTGTAGCACAACAGCTTGAGCGTATTCTTTTCCTAGTATGAAGTGGTCGTATTGTTAGGTATAGCTTCCCTTGTTGTAGTGTGCAAAGTTGGACCGTGAAAGAACCATGCAAGATGTGTTTGATTGAAATGACGTCATACATATTATTAGAGGTCACAAGTATAACATGCACAAACCTACTTTTTAATGAGCACGCTTTGGCCTGGTGATAACAATAATGAAACAATTCTTGTGGAGCCCAATCAGCAGCTATATGGTAGCATTGGCATGTGCTTACGCAATCTGTAGTACTTAAAAAACTTTAGGTTGACCCTATGGTTGTTTTCGAAGCAATTAGACTTCCTATGTTGAGAACACATCATCTATCATCTACGTCAATGAAAGCTACACGCCATGGATGATAACAAATTTTTTAGTCCTATTGTTGACAATTAGTATATAAATATAAAAATAATGGTATGCTTATTTTATCATCCTCCCCTCTTGAGTTACAATCAGCCATAGATTAGAATAGTCTCCCTTTTTTTCCTTATGGAAGAAATTAATATATTTCCCTTAACTAGGTGCCATAAAAATGGAAAGCTGGCAGCTTGAAAGTTTGGGGTGGAAACCTAATTTGAAAATTACAGATAAGTTTTTTTGCAAGTTACTCACTTGCCTAGAGGGATCATCCCATCCGACACTATTTGGTTAAAATTGGCAAAAACATATATACATCTCACATAAGTCATCCTACCATGAAAAAGAGAAGAGTAGAAGCAAATGTATTTTGGTGGTGCAGTTTGAAAGATCTAGCCCTCGATGAAGAAAAGCAATGAAGCATTATATTTATTTTTTTGAAGTTACAATGCATTATGTTTACAATTTTATAACTAGACTAGAGAAACTAGTACGGAGTATACTAACATAAATCTTAGGGTGCCCCGTGTGCACACCAGCCACAAGCTAACAACCCGGCCATAGTTTAACAGCATCGAGACCTTAATCAACGAACTAAAAAGAACACGCATGATGCGTGCACCAGCAAACAGTCACCATCAAGGATCCGTCACAGATCCGATGGCGACCCAAAAGGATTTCCAATCGGGAGGGGCAATGAGTGAGCCCGGGTCGTGCCGTCCAATTCCTCCGGCGTGCCATACTGCCACCACCACCGCCCCATCCTTTTCCCCTACCGTTTTACCGTGTGACTGTGTTTGTGTGCCCGTAGCAGAAAAGCGCGGGGAAAATACGGAACCGCCGCCCAGCGCCGTAACGGGAACCGGTCACCGCGATCCCGTCCGGACGGCGGGCTCCCGTCGGCCGTCCGATCGCGGACGTACGGACGTTACACACCGGCAGGGGGAGCTCACGGGCGCGGCAGCCCCGCCCCGCACGTGCGGCGCGAGAGGAGGAGGCAGGGGCAGGCAGGCAAATCCCTCCCCGTGCCGCGGCCGAGGTGGGAACGCGGCGACCTGGGCCGTCAAAGAGCGAGCGGCCGGTGGGGCCCGCAACCCCCTCCTCCTCGCGCGTGCCGCGCGGGGCCATCCCCTATTCCCCCCTCCCACCTGGCGCTCCACCGACGGCCTCCTCGCTTTGTCACTGACTTCCGGGGTCCGCGCTTGTGGCCCCACCTGTCAGTGACGCGAGCGGAGGGGGCGGGGGTAGGGTGGGCGGTGCGCGGGGCAGCGTGCTCCGCCAGGTGTCGAGGCGCCATTGGCTGCTCCGGGCCCCGGCTTCCTCTTCCGACCTTCTCGCGGATCCCCCCTCGACCGCGGCGACGCGCACCTGGGGCCAGAGCTTACCCGCCCTGTTCGTGATAGAATGACTGGTGGGCCCCTTTGAAAGCTGCAGTAGGCGCGCGCGCGTGTGCGTTGTGGCTGCGGGCGGGGGTAGATGGGGGCGCGGTGGATGTGGGTTGGGCAGCGATGTGCGGCTGCCGGCCGCGACGGCCGCTCGGCGTTGCGGAGGGAGGGGAGTTAATGACCGGTGGGGCCCGCGCGGAACGGTGGAGGCGGAGGTGGGGCCCGGGGTTTTATTGCAGGTTGAAGATTTTGAAAAATGGTTTGACCCGGGGTTAATTTCGAGGGAAAAGGGGAAGGGAGAGCGTGCGTTGCGTTTCGTTGCCTCGCCGGTGTGTGGGGCACGGGATATAATTCGCGAGCACAAGAGCGGGCCTGATGCTGTTAGCATAAAAAGTGACGTGATGGTGCCTAAAATAAGACCATCGCTGTGTTTAGTTGTAAAAAGAGGGATGGAAGTTTGGTGAAAATGTCACATCGGACACTCTAACACTTTTCGTTTGTTTGTGGTAAACATTGTCCTACCATGACCTAACTAGGCTCAAAAGATTCGTCTCGTCGTGTACATCAAAACCATGTAATTAGTTTTTTTATTTAACCACGTTTAGTGTTCCATGCACGAGGAGAGAGATTTGATGTGATAAGCGAATAGTGAAGTTTGGAGAGAGAATTTTGGGAATTTTGGTGATGTGATGCGGAACTAAACACAGCCCATACATACAACTTATCTACTACTCCGGTTTACATGGCATTACAATACATACATGCATGTAAAATATATCATGGGAAATATGGGATGAGGTCCTTAATTGTACTCATCATGCCCGTTGGAATGAGAATGGAACCCATGTGTCTTTCTCTTTGAGCTAAATGACTTTTGTTTCAACCATGGTGTTTTTATCTAAATATGGATGTCTCGGATTTCTTGCCGAAGACCCTTCAACACACTCTCGTCATCCTCCTCCGACTGAATAAGTGCAATCAGAGAAAGATTATCCTACTCCAGGATTATCTAGTTAATGCCGCATTCATGGACGGAGCCAGAAATTGAGTATAGGGAGGTGGCAGTGAACAAAGCAAGATAGAAGCTGAAGGAGTGAAGGTGCAAAAACCAAATAAAATACGAGCAGTACGTGAGTAGGCCATCGAGCACGATGCTACATTCACGGTGGTTTTTTGGGATCCCCTCCCTCCTCTCTTGATTTTGTTTCTTTACACAACCTCTTAGGCCTTGTTTAGATGGTGAGTTGGGGGGGAGGGGGATTGGGAGTTTGGGATCACGTCGTAATCATTGCGCTACTGTAGCATTTCGTTTGTTTGTGTAAAAAATTATCCAAAAATGATTAATTAGGCTCAAAATGTTCGTCTCGCAGAGTACAACAAAACTGTACACTTAGTTTTTTATTTCATCTAGGTTCAGTACTCCATACATGCTATAACTATAACATTTTGATGTCATAGAAATCTTCTTTTTGCATAGTAAACTTTGAGGGTAGGGAATTGGGATCTAAATAAGGCCTTAGGCAATCTTCTTTTGCTGGCCCGATGACTCACCAACGGCCCACCTCGAACCCTAAACGTCTCCCTCCCTCCCTCTTAAGGAATAGAAGATGGTATATCGGTCGTCACAAACCAATAATAGGAGAACAAAAGATACAAAGATATATGCTGACATGTAAGTTCAATAATTTTCTACTTCAAGCTATTTCTTAAAGTACATATACCCACGCAAGCAAGATGTGCTTGGCAGTAAAATTTAATAGAAAGTATCAACTTATCACCTGAACTGCAGTTATCTTAGATAATACTATTCACTACTGGAACCACCATGTTTCCCTAGGGTTATTTTCATTCCCTACGGTTTTCAAAGTTTCCAAGGGAAAAATTTATTTCCCTAGAGCTTTCAATACAATTCCTAGGGAAATCATTATTTCCCTAGGATTTCACCCTGTCCCTAGGGAAACCGAGGCCGCATACTGTATTCAAACGTGTCTTCACTCCTCTCTCTGTCTCATCCTTATCTTCCCCACACTTCCTCCCCCACTTCCTCAGCAAACTTCCAACAATCTCCCTCTTCCCCTGCGCCAAGCCATCAGAGGCATGAGGGCGAGTCCGGCGACGAGCAGGGACGACGGCGACCGAGCATGGCTGGTACCAGGCGGGCGGGCGCGGCCGGCATGCGAAGCCGATGACGAGCGGGCAGAGCCATGAGCAGGCAGGCGGGTGCGGCCGACGACGAGCGGGCGGCACCGGGCGGGCGGATCCAGCGGGCGGGGCCGGCGCCTTGCGGGAGCCTCCGGCGAGCAGGCCTAGGCGGGCGCATCCGGCGGGCGAGACCGGCGCCTTGCGGGCGGGGCTAGCGCCGGGCAGGCGGGTGGGCAGGCGCGTCCGGCGAGCGGGGCCGGCGCCGAGCGGGCACCTCCGGCGGGCGGGACCGGCGCCGAGCGCGCGCATCCGGCGGGGCCAGCGCCGGCCGGGCGCCTCCAACGAGCGGGGTCGGGCGGGCGCATCCGGTGGCCGGGTCCGAGTGCACGCGGGCGGGTGTTGACACTTCTTACGATCCAATATCAGAATTGAGAATCCTGGTACTGGGGTAAGGAGTGTTTTAGAGGTTTTTCTTATGGCTTAGTAAAATATATAAATATTCTGCAAGCGCACAGAATCACTCTGTAGCACTTCACCTGGGAGTATCCCGAGGTATCGTAATTTATATTTCCGCAGGGAATCTTTGGCAAGAATACTAGTGGACAGATATTCGAGACTATCAGAGAAGGGTACACGACTAGACAAGACAGGGGATAACGATATTGGATAGGAGTGGGTATACCGGACACACAGCTCAAGGGATACTCAGGTAAGGGAGAGAAGAGATAGATAGCCGGGAGAACAACGAGAAGAGATAGAGGACTCCTGGATACTTTATCTACCTATGTCACTCTAGCTTAGAGATACAGCGGCTACAGAGCCAGCACTAGGAGATCTGGGTTAACTCTACTGTCTTAGCCTCGGGACAAGGGAACCGGTGACACACGGAAAGGGATGAGAAGGGGTGCCACTATTTCCCAACTGGGGAATCCTACGGACCGGAACTAACGTGATGGGCTACGAAGACCGAAAGGGCTGTCACCACCTCACGGCTACCACCTCCGTTGCGACGGGAATAATCTAAGGCCACTGGCTAGTCTAGGAACCACTCCTACACTAGTCAACAACTACTTACTCTGCTAGCAAGAGCAAGCAACCTTGTCAATACTCTTGATGACAATTCACCTCCAGTATCAAGCAAGATCGAGGAACCAGCCAAGACAAAGACTTAAACAAGACTACAAGCACTAGAACTATAACTGACTATAGTCTAAACAAGATATATATGCAACTAGAATAAAGTAGAAGCAAGATATAAATGACAAAGGCAAGAAGATAAAGATAACTATATTGATAACTCAAAGTCTTGCAAAAGGAAAAGTAAAAGATACAAGAGCTTATACCAGAGCTTCTGAAGACGACTCCGGAACCTCCGAGGCACAGCTCGACTCAACTCTAACTCCCAACTAAAATATCCTAACTCTACTAGAACAAGTGGAATGAGAGAACTCTTTGGCTTGGTGTGTGTTTACAAGTGAAGTGACACCTCTACTTATAGTCCCCAATGACGGTTGGATGGAGTAACGGCCAAGGGGGAAGGCAGAGGCGGTTGCCAGCCGTTTCGGCCGGGGGAGTCGGTTCGGGCGAACCAGGGGGTTCGGCCGAACCCTCCGATCCACCGCCTTGGCTCCCAAGGGCTGAGATGCAGCCTGGGGAGGCGGTTGTGCACTGGGGGCGGTTCGGCCGAACCGCCCTGTTCGGCCGAACGGGCCTGGAGGCCCAGGCCTGCCCCCGTGCACCGCCATTGCCTCTGGACCCCTCTTGGGCTGCCATCTGATGCTTGGCTTCGTGTTGGTCTGGCCCGGAATAGAGATGGTTGTCGTCCACATGTCGTTCGTCGTGTTCGCTTGGTCATCGGTGATGTGGACGACTCCCGGGGGCCTGTACGGCTAAGGGGGGTAACCGGCCGAACGGAGTCGTTCGGCCGATTTGGTCATTTCCGGCCCCAATAGCGCGTATTTGTCGTAGTTGTACCTGCACAAGTGACACTCACCAATACTCGTGGAACTTTATTAGAAATGAAACCTAAGTACATGGAATGTTGCATATGACCTCATTTATTCCCGAGTATTGGTGGTCGAAAATGGATTGTAACGACCGCCAACAGCGGGTGCGGCTGGCGAGCCGGGGTGGCGCGGTCGACGGCGGGCAGGCGAGGACGGCGAGCGGGTGGGGCCAGAAAGCACGGACAGGCGGCGGGAGGAGGTGCATGGGGCGGCGGTGGGAGCAGGCGTGGGTGTGGAGACCATATCTTTTTTTTATTTTCTTCCGTCAGTTTCCCTAGGGTCCAAAGTTTCCTAGGGAAAAGTTTCCCTAGGGTTTTTCATCCAAACCGTCGAATTTCTCCCTAGGCAGGTTTCCCTACCAAAACTTCTAGGGAAACTCCTTCCCTACCGTTTTCTGCTCTTTCCCTAGGAATTTAAACCCTAGGGAAACAAGTGGAGTCTAGTAGTGATTAAACGTGAGAAAAGACTATACAACTTTCAGATCAAAAATAGACCCACAAAATGTAATACCTCTGTGGATTATCATACCCAAACATTAGATAAGGAACAATAGAAGTTTGCAGCTCACATGGGAGGTGTACTGACAGTACATGAGGGCAGAAAGATGATACTAGTACTACCTACAAACAATGCAGATTGCAGAATCTATCGAAGCTAACATGTAAATATCCATACATACCGATATCTACATATCAACCTTTTGGAGGAATTCAATATAAAAATGATGCAACCGTGACACATATTTCGAAGTAAACACAAAAGAACTTATGCATTTTGTTTTGAAAAATGTACTTATGCATTTTTGTTATTCAAATTATGAACATAGTGTGGCAGGTTTCAACAACTAAACTGGAAGACTACATAAACCATCAACATCCAGCTCCAGCATGTGACCAAGATTATATTCATAAATCAAGAAACAAAATTCTGCACAGCCAGAGGCTAAGGGACTCTTAAGTCTTAACCCATAACCACAAAAAAAGAAAGGATTTTCAGAACAATACATCATTATAAGTTACAAGATTAGACATCAGTATTAGTAGAACAATTACAAGATGAATGGAACCATACATGCAACTGAAACTGTTGGCAATCACGTGTTTACTAAGGAATGCAAGCTGCAAAAAGCCTCTTACATCTGTTGTGGTTCACTGATGACAGATGATTTCAATCGAGACACATTCACATCATTTCTATTTGTACAAAAACTCTTAGATATAACATTGAGAAACAATGAATGGCAAGTAGTTGGTTGACTTACATTAGTTGAGAACCACAACCTGCCAAATTATTACCAGCATCAGAACTCTGGTTGAATATAAAAAATATAGCTAATGCACTTGGTTGACATACATAAATTGTACAAAACTGTAGGTAACACCCAGATGACATACATAAGTTGTACAAAATTGTAGGTAACATTCAGGAAGATTAAATGCTAACAAGATTTCTGTCAACTCAGGACATTTGCTGATCATTGCAAGTTGTCAAATTGTGGTCAAAATCAGAATTCCTCTAGTATAGTAATCTGTCAGTGACTCGGTGTTCCTTGTATATGCAGTAATGACATTTATATGACTGCACCACAGCTAAAATAACAGAGTTAAGTTGAATTAATCTCATAAATGTAGAGTTTCCAGGCCCAGTGACCCAACTTGGGCATGTTTGGAACAGTGGGATGGCCACTTTAGTAATTAACTTTACTATAAACAATGGACAATGTGAGCCCCAATTTTGTATCTAGCTGGCAGCTGCGCAAGTTCATCTAAAGAAACTAAAATAACAATCAGCTCTTATTCAATTCAAGATCAGCCCTTCATGTGAAAATTTAGATTAACACGAAGATAACAAACAGCAAATGAAACATACCATGTTCTGCTTATTAAATGGCAAATGACTTAGCCCCATGAAGTTAACAAATTACAGGACCTCAGAGATCCCTACAAGGAATAAGAAATTGATAAAACCATTACTGGACCTTGTACACAATGTGTGCACAGATTTTACAGGCATCAGTAGTGGGAGGGTTAATTTTCAGAATTTACATATAAGACAAGATTACCCATTAATAACCACAGCCTTCAATGAGAAAACCATGAAACAAATGTCTGAATCTCGATTGGTTTGACAAAATCGTGCAGTTATATGTGAAGAAAAAACATAAATTGCAATCAATTCTTACTGACAATATCCACCTATTTAAATATCATATGTGATATGCATACAAGAAAATTATCACTATATGATGAGTGCTGAGCCGCACCTATCATGCTTAGGTCTTTTGCTTCTGAAAAATGTAACGAGGTAGCAATGCATTTCCATATGAATATTCTTAACTGCAGAACTGTCCCAACATATGTTCTTCACCATTGTCAACATAGATTGGTATAATAACCCAATAAAAACAGCACATAATTGTCAAGGTAGAAATAGAAAAACTCACAATCAACAACAACAAATCACAGCAAAAGATGCAAAGGGTTTTCTTAGAACACATATTGAGTTGATCATTTAGGTGCAGAGTTGAGTCCTCGTAATTTCACAGGTCAATATTACATGAACCCAATTGAGAATATCTAGTCTTTAGACCTGGAATCACTTATTACTGAACCTGTCTTAAAAGACTCACTGACAGCACATGGATCTGGCACAAGTCTGTCACAAATGAATGAGTAAATAACCATGACTATTATGTATTTATGTTATCAAATTACAGAACAGAAAATAAAACAAAGTCAACTATTAATTACTACCAACCAAAATGAATAAAATCAAGGTACAGTGGGAAACGGGGAAACGTCAACTTCCCTCTAAACTTGAGGACTTGACATTATAAATCCACAAACTAGATGGCCTAGAAATTACAGGAACACTTCAAGTACCAGTTTCATTCTATGAACAAATGTCAATAAAACACCTTTTTTTTTTCTTGGCAAAAAATTGGTTCTATTATGCAGATTTCAGAAAGTTATAGCTGACACAGTACACTGCCAGCATCATATTGTATCGCTTATACCTTCCAGTCGACACAACAAACAAACAGGTCAGCATAATTGGTTTGAGATCCCCAGGCAACCAGGTTTACCAATACAATACTTTTTAAAATCATATATGACTCATGACAGTTTGTATCTTGGCAATAGGCAAAACTCACTATTCTTGACTACTTGTATCTTTCAACACGTTTCAGATCACTATTAGTAGCTATTTCAACACATTTCAAATCACTCTTCAAAGACAGCATTGAGATTTGGCATTATAGTTTTTGCATACCAAAATTAAGCATATCAAACTGGGTGTACCTAGACCAAAGTAAAACTGAAGCTACACAATGTTCTTCAAGTGCAAACAGCACAATACATCATTATTCGAAGTACACAACTCAGATCTAGGACCATAAAGACAACAATAGTGAAACGAAAGAGAACCCACAAAGAGGCATCACCCAGAGTAACTGACAGCACTGCTGATACCAACCCAAGTCCTCAGATGGCTGCACCATTGCTCCTCCTTGCCAGCTTGGTCCATTCAGTGTGGAATGAACCTGGACGGTCAATCCGCTCGTAGGTGTGCGCTCCAAACAGGTCCCTCTGCGCTTGGATCAGATTTGCAGGTAATCGACTGGACCTGTAGGTATCGAAGTAGGAAAGACTAGCAGTCATTCCTGGAGTGCTAATGCCAGCCTCCACTGCCCGCGCCACAACCCATCTCCACGCATTCTGCCGCTGCACCATCTCCCTTGCAAACTCTCTATCGACGATCAAATTAGCCAGCTCAGGGTTCCTGTCATAGGCCCTCTTGATCCTATCAAGAAACCTGGCACGGATAATGCACCCGCCCTTCCAAATCCTGGCAAGCTCTGCAAGGTTAAGGTTCCACCCCTTCTCCACGCTCTTGGCCCGTATCAGATTCATGCCCTGAGCATAGCTGCAAATCTTGGACGCATAAAGTGCCTGCCTCACCCTATCCACCAGCACCTTCTTGTCAACACTGATTTTCTCCAACAGCCCGGCTGGCATCCCCTCCTCCTCTAGCACCCCAGCAGCTGCGACCCGCTCGTCCTTCAACCCCGACAGGTACCTCCCATCCAGCGACGCAGCAATGGTGGGTGCAGCCACCGCTAGCTCCGCCGCCTGCTGCACCGTCCATTTCCCAGTCCCCTTCATCCCAGTCTTGTCGAGAATCTTGTCAACTAGCGCCCCACCGCTCGACCCATCCAGCGGGTCCGCCACCGTGAAGATGTCGGCGGTGATCTCAACCAAGAAGCTCTCGAGCTCCCCCTTGTTCCACTCGTCGAACACATCAGCAATCTCCGAGTTGGACAGGCCACCCACCCTGCGGAGCACGTCATAGGCCTCCGCGATGAGCTGCATATCGCCGTACTCGATCCCGTTGTGCACCATCTTGACGAAGTTGCCGGCGCCGCCGGGCCCGACGAAGGTGACGCAGGCCCCGTCCTCCGTCTGCGCCGCGGCCTTCTCGAGGATGTCCCTGATGTTGTTGTAGGCGTCGACGTGGCCGCCGGGCATGAGAGAGGGCCCGTTCCGCGCGCCCTCCTCGCCGCCGGACACGCCCATCCCGAGGTACAGGATCCCGCGCGCCGCGGCCTCCCCGATGCGGCGCTCCGTGTTCTGGTACCACTCGTTGCCGCCGTCGACGATGGCGTCGCCGGGCTCGAGGTAGGGGGCGAGGGCGTCGATGGTGGCGTCGACGGCGGGGCCCGCCTGGACGAGGAGCACCACGGTGCGGGGCCGCGCGAGGGAGAGCACGAACCCGCGCGGGTCGCGGTGGCCCAGCACCGGGAGCGCGCCCTCGTCGCGCGCGCGGAGCAGCGTGGAGTCCACCTTGGCGGCGGTGCGGTTGTAGACGGAGATCGGGAAGCCTTTCTCGGCGATGTTGAGCGCGAGGTTCTGGCCCATGGTGGCGAGGCCCGCGAGCCCGATGCGCGGGGGAGGGGCGTGGGCCGCGGCGGCCGCGGGGGTCGCCGGCGCCGGGGAGGCCATGGCGGCAAGGGGAGGTGGGGGCGGCGGCGGCGGCGAGGTTGGTGAGGCGATGGAATGGAGGAAGAGATTGGGGGAACGGCGGAGGGGAAGAGGGGGTGTAGGGGATAGAAATATGCCTCGGGGTTTTGGATGGGGTCCCTGGATTCTGGTGTAATTCGAGAAACGGGGTTGCCCCTCGAAAGAAATGCAAGGAATGGGGTTCGGGTTCCAAATGCCCTGCCTAGAGTATCTTGCACCCGAAGTGGGCACAGGAGAATTAACAGAATCCAGCAAACCTCAGGGTGCTGACAGCAAACATACCCCGCAGCCTCCTCCCCTCGACGCCGCCTGGCTCCTCTCACGGGCTGTGCCTGTGCTGGCTGGGACGCTGGCTGGCTGGGCAGCCGGCGGACTCATCGAGGCGGCCAAGGGATGGGGGCGGGTTGCGTTGCGCATGGAAACAAAATACTTTTTATCACTTCAGTTGAGCCCCTCGCAAAGCCTCGTATTATATTTATTTCCTTGGAACAGTCGGCGTCGCCCGCTCGATCCGTCCAAGGGCCAGCCGCAACAAAGGGGCTTCGTGACAACGACGGCCCTTGGCAACGGCCGTGCTCCAAGCCCCCAACCCCCGTGACTGACTTGGCAACGCAGAGGTCACGTTCCGATTCGCCTCCGTCGTCTGTCTGCGCCATGTGAAAAAAAAACGAAGAGCTGATGCCACTGAGATTTGCTTGGCTCTGGACACAGTGGCGGATCCACCGCCCGGCAACTGCCCAGGCTCCTCGACGGGAAACAAAGTGACCTTCTCTCTTACGTAAAAGACTCATCTTTCTTACATAAGATAAACATGATATTTTCTACCTAAATGCTTGAGTACAGGGAGGATTGCCCAGGCTCCAAAGAAGTTCTAGGTCCGCCACTTGACAGGTTCGTATACTTACTCCGTATACAAAAAAATATATCAAGACGGATTCTGATTATTTCGTTTCTTCTTTGCGTGTTGAAAAGTATATACATGTTCAGTGTAACAAAAAGATGGTGCAACTTGATTCTTGTTTCAAGATGGTTTCCCATGGACCGTGGCACCGTGGCACTGATTTGGGAGCCAAATCGTATGTTTTGCGGGGAAGCTAGCAATGACAAGGCTGTGAATTTGGCTGCTACGCGACGTTCGTGGACGGTGGACCACAGTTTCAGCTATGGCACGAACGTTAGGGTTGGGAAAAAGAAACTATGAAAAACGAGGCCAAGCGGCCAACGGACAACGGCACTTTTACTTGCCTTGCACATGGATGAAGGAAAACGCAGCGGAACACACACTTGAAGCATGTAGCATTTAGCATGTCGTTATCAGTTATCTGATTTGGACATGTACGCATCAAGCATCAAGCATCAAGCAGTACCCAGTGTTTTTCTTCAATAAGTACACGAATTCAGTGACAGATTTCTCACGAGATATGGCATCGTCACATCATTGGCATAAAACCCTAACATCTCTAAAACATCTCTAAGAGATTAGCTAAAAAGACTAGTTAAATTTATTGATTTAGATACTCTTGAAAATATATTTCTATAATATAAGGATCCAGTACTTTTGAAAACACTTCTCACCTAAAAAAATCCTGCCCACCCCTTACGGAGGGCCCACATGTCAGGTGCCACTACCAGAATAGTTGATATCTGCACCGGGTGGGAAAGCCTTTTAGCACCGGGTGGGTGCAACTAAACCGAGGCTAAAGGGTAAGCCCTTTAGCACCGGGTGGCATAACCGGTGCTAAAGGGTCCCTTTAGCACCGGTTGCAGCCACCAACCGGTGCTAAAGGGCCTGCCACCACAGCGGGGCTGGCAGGGCCTTTAGCACCGGTTGTTGTCTACGCCCGGTGCTAAAGGCCCTGGGTTTTGTTTTTTTTTTGCCTTTTGCAATAGCCATGCATGCACGTGTATATATGTGTGTGTATATATATATATATATTCTAATACGTGTATTCTAATGAGTATTCGGCCGACTCTATATTCATATTAGCTAGCTAGGCACTGTAATCAAATATATAGAAGACATATATATTATAAAATATATATCGGACTCGAGTTATATATTTAAACTGTATTTACAACTTAAGACGGTGCATGACTTGTTGAACTTTCCGGCACGTCCTCCACTGGGACGTGGAATTCTCCTCGGGGATTGACGACCTCGTCCCAGATCCATCCGACGAGCTGTTCTGAAATTGCGTCGATTCTTTCTTGCTCTTGGCTCTCTTCCTTCATCTTCAACATCTATAATTTACAAATAATTGAAAGATATTTAATCCACCGAGTTGGAGACAATAATTGTGCATTTAATAATAATGGAAATGTGTTTATTATTACATACCATAATATCATGCTGAGTAGTCTTTTTATGTGCCAAATTCCACATGCAATCGCAAACATAGTATGCACATAAATTATTTCCCTTCCCCTGTTTGGCACACTGTCGACCAAAAGAAATTAAGTAAAATTCATATAATATATTAGCCGAGGCCTACATGTACAAATTACTTGCTTACCGGAAAGCCAGTCTTCCATGTCAGTGTTTCATGTTCAATACCGGGGTGGTCTTGACGAAATTGAACCCACGCCCTGCGAACGAAAAAATTGAGTTAAGTCATTGCGGGTGTAAGGGCTGAATTAATTAGGGGAAATATACATCACCTTGTGATCGTGTCAATGATGTTCTGTAATTTATATGTTGGAGTGTTCAATGAATCAAAGACGTTGACTACACCCTGGTCAGGACACAGTATGATTAGGACCCAGTGGAATCTGTATACATGTGTACATTAAAATCAGAAATGAAATATTTCATAGACACTATAAGTAGAAGCGTGTATATGTACTCACTCGATGTTGAACGGTATTAGTATGGAGTCGCAATAATGTTGTTTGTCAATATACTTGTATAGGTTCATATATGTTTCCTCAGGATTTACAATTATCATTTCTTCACTTATCCTTCTCGGATCCACGAAACCAACGTCATATATTCCTTCTCTCCGACATTTTTGAATCTCCATTCTGCATATGTTAAGCAATAAATAAAGGCCGCATCAGCATAGATTGGAATTATTGTTTTCAAACTGTGAATCGTAAACAAGAACAAAGTACTTACAGTGTCCAATAGGTGATCAAATCCACGTCCATGGCGTCGCGGTGGTACAGCTCATATATATCCTGAAACCTCAGCCAGACATAATCCTCATCGCCATTGTAGAAATCCTGGTCCTCCACGGCTACTTTGATCATGCGCCTTTTCCTTCTTGATTCTTCCAAGTACCACTGATGGAATTGGCGCATCTTCGTCTGTAGCTTGCACTCCATTTCAGGAGGGACCAAAGGCTCGCCAAGCCTAAATGGCCACTTTAACGTTGTGCTTACAGGGACATCTTCTATCCCCAGGACTTGCTCTCTGGATAGTCCTGTCTCGGCCATTACTCATTGCACGTTCAGCTCGTCCGTAGATGGCAATGGACCCAAGGACCGCTGAGGTTGCTCGCCGAGCTGAGGAACAGGTTTGGATGGGCCCGCCTCCTTATCTGCTGCCTTCCGCTTCCGGCGAGATTCAATAATGAGCGGTCATAGTCTGTTATTAGTACTTCCTTCTGTTGACCCTTGCTCAAATTACCGAGGAATGACTTGACGACACTGGAGTCAAGCTTCGGCTCCGGCTCTGGTTTTTTCCTCCACTCGGCCATTTGCCTCTTTGTGTCTGCTTTCACCTTGGCTCCGAGCTCTTCTGGAGTCTTCTCAGCGGCTTTTTTCTCTGGTGCGGGCTTTTCTTTGGGTTTCCGCACCTTCTTCCCTGGTGGAGTGGGGGCAGAGGCTTTGGTGCGGCGCTGCCTCTTCAGCAGAGGGGACGGAGACCTCCGCGGCGGAGGAGGCGGGCTTGCATCAGGAGCTCCTGCAGAATCGTCATGATCCGGTGGATCTCTTGGAGTCAGGGGAGGTGACGGAGGCTTGTTGGTAGCCGCAGGTGTACCGGGTATGACGACGTCTGCCTTGCTCCATAGAATGATGCAGTGAGAACACTGACCGAGTTTTGTTTCTCCGTCACCTCCGGGGATGTCAAGTTCCAAGTCTTCCCACTTGGCAACCACCTGCTCCACCTCAACCGGTACGTAACCATGTGGAATGTCATTGCAATGCCATTTTTGCCCTTCTTCCACACGTTTGGTCATACCGTATGCGACTTGAAAATTTAGTAATCAGAAAGAAAGTTAGTAAATGAATGGTATTTACGGTGAAATGTATTGAGTACGAACTAAAGTCGCATACGTACCACCACAGCTAAGTTCTTCTGCCTGACGACAAGCTCGCACGCGGTCCGTTAAGTTATTTCATCCATGGGGTAACGGACCGGTTCGACGGCATGTGTGGAAGCGTGACTGCTTTGATGTTGTTGTGGAGGGCTAATAAGGGCCGCATCATTAGGCTCTTGGAGAGGTGCATGCTCTGTGGAACCGGTCCCGCACGCGGCTTGTTGGAGAGGTGCATGCTCTGTGGAACCGGTCCCGTCTGTGGCTTGTTGTATCTGCAGCCATGCTACCTTCATCCGCCGCTCCATCTCTGACTCCATTTCCTGGAGCTTTGAGCCCTGGGCGGCAACCGTTTGCTCTAGGTCCCTCACCCTCTGCTCATATTCGGCCTTCTTCCTCGAACGGCTCCTATAGGTGGCGGCGTGCTCTTGAAAACCTTTCTTCCATGAGATGCTTGTGCCTACGCCGCGCGTCCGTCCAGGATGCTCCTTGTTCCCTAAGGCATAGGTTAGCTCATCTCTGTCTCTATCAGCAACAAATTCTCCCCTCTCAATGTAAATATCTCCAATACACATTTCAACATGCATATACATTTCCAATAAATAAACATGCATATACATTTACATTTTCAACAAATAAATATTTGCAATTTACATTTGCAACATTTTTCAATACATATGAAGCATGTATATTTCTAATAGAATTGCAATATAGAACATTTCCAATATATCATTTTTATTTCCAATACAATGCATTTCCAATAAATTAATTTCTAATATTTTCTAATATTTTCAATACATATGAAGCATATATATTTCTAATATTTCCAGTACAATGCATTTCCAATGTATGTGGTTGGCGAACGTGTTCGGCCAAGCACATTTGGTTAGCGAACGCGTTCGCTAACCAAATACGCATGGCCGAACACGTTCGCTAAGCAACGCCATGCAAGGGTACCTGCACACACACAAACAGACACGGCACGAAGGCCGACTCACACGTACACAACCACGCACGGCACGAAGGCCGGCATCACAGGGGCCTCACCGCGACGGTGGACGACGGCGACGGCAGCGGCGGGCCGGCGGCGGCGAAGGGCCGGCGGCGACGACGAAGGGCGGCGCGGGGAAGACGGCGAGGGCGCGGGGACGTCGGCGGGGACGACGGCGACGAAGATCAACCCGGTGCTAAAGGCCCCCATTTTTCATTTGGCGCCAGTTTCCAAACCGGTCTTTAGCACCGGTGGCTACTATTTGGCATTTTTTTTTTCATGTCTATTTATCATATTCTTTTCTACCTATTACTTATGATAAATATAGTTTTTAATATATAGCTATTAATACTTGTTTTAATTCAGTTATTAATGCTATACCTATTAAAAATATATATTAAATAAGAAAATCTTAGAAATTAATATAAAATCAATATAAAATGCAAGAATTAATAACAAATCCTACAAAATTAATAGAAAATCTTATAAATTAATAGAAAATAAATATAAAATGCTAGAATTAATGAAAAAGCCTACAAAATTAATAGAAAATCTTGTAAATTAATAGAAAATCTTATAAATTAATAGAAAATCTTATAAATTAATAGAAAATCAATATAAAATGCTAGAATTAATGAAAAATCCTACAAAATTAATAGAAAATCTTATAAATTAATAGAAAATCAATATAAAATGCTAGAATTAATAAAAACAACATAGATGCAAATATAGTCATTACAGCATAGGTGGAACATAGTGCAATAAAATTACATGGCATCATCGTTTACTCGGACACTAATAAACTTCCTCTTTACAAAAGTTCCTTGATTGTGATCACGCCGTAGATACGGTGTCTCCTCCGCCGCTAACAGGATGCTTAGGTCATCAACCACTGAGAATGGAGGCAGGCCATCGAGCATATCATAATCTTCATCCGTCTTGTCCTCAACTCCTACGATTTTTCTCTTTCCAGGAAGGACTATATGACGCTTTGGCTCATCTTGTGATGGGTCCAATTGCTTACCCCCACCTTTCTTATCCGCCCCTTTCTTCGGTCTGCTAGCCATGTCCTTCACATAAAAAACTTGTGTGACAGCTTTGGCCAGGACGAACGGTTCGTCTAGAAAGCCAATCTTGTTTAGGTCCACTAACGTCATTCCATAGTCATCAACTTTAACACCTCCTCCAGTCAGCTTCACCCATTGGCACTTGAACAGCGGGATCTTCAAAGGTCCGTACTCTAGTTCCCATATCTCCTCTATGACTCCATAGTATGAGTTTGTATTGCCATTGGTGTCTGTCGCGACGATTCGGACACCACTGTTTTGGTTGGTGCTTTCCCTGTCCTGGGCTCTTGTGTAAAATGTATACCCATTGATGTCGTATCCTTGGAATGTCAAGATCGTGCTCGAAGGACCCCTAGCTACAAAAGCTAGCTGCTCATCAATGCCCTCGACACCCATAAGACGTTTTCGCAACCAAGCGGCGAAATCCCTATTGTGCAAACGCTGAATGAAGGCCGCAGACTTTGTTGAGTTTTCATCCCAGAGAATCTGCATGTGCTCCTCGATGTACGGAGCAACTAAGGATGATTGTTGCAAAACTGTGAGGTGCGCTTTACGAAATGTATCAACGTCCTTGATCACCATCGATCTTCTCCCTAGTGTGCCCTTACCACCAAGTCTACCCTCGTGATGTGATTCGGGCACACCAATCGACATAAGATCGTCGACTAAGTCAACACAGAATTCAATGACCTCCTCTGTTTCGTATCCCTTAGCAATGCATCCTTCTGGACGAGAACGATTACAGACATACTTCTTTAGGACATACTTCTTTAGGACAGCGAAGAACCTCTCAAAAGAGAACATGTTGTGTAGAAATACTGGACCCAGTATACGAATCTCTTTGACGAGGTGAACCAATAGATGTGTCATGATATTGAAGAAGGATGGTGGAAATATCATCTCAAAGCTGACAAGACATTGCACCACGTCGTTCTGTAGCTGATCTAAATGGTCTGGATTGATCACCTTCTGAGAAATTGCATTGAGGAATGCACATAGCTTCACAATGGCTTTCCGCACGTTAACTGGTAGCACACCCCTGAGTATGACGGGAAGCAGCTGTGTCATCAACACATGGCAGTCGTGAGACTTCAGGTTTGTGAACTTCTTCTCTTTCATATTTATTATTCCCTTAATATTGGAGGAGTAGCCAGACGGAACCTTGATACTGTTCAAGCATTCAAACATGCTTGCCTTCTCTTCTTTGCTGAGAGTGAAGCTGGCAGGACGCAAGTACTGGCGTCCTTTGTCTCTCTTTTCTGGATGTAGATCAGTCCGTTGCTTCAATCATTTCAGCTCCTGACGTGCTTCCAGTGTATCTTTTGGCTTCCCATAAGTACCCAGGAAGCTTATCAAGTTCACACAAAGATTCTTCGTCAGAAGCATCACATCAATCGCGTTGCGGACCTCTAAAAGTTGCCAATAAGGTAGCTCCCAAAAGATAGACTTCTTCTTCCACATCGCGGCACGACCATCCTTGCCCGTCGGAGCAGCCTGGCTTCCGTCTCCCTTGCCAAACACCACGTGTAGGTCCTTCACCATATCAAATAGCTCTTCTCCACTCCGGTGTCTCGGCTTTGTACGGCGGTCAGCATTCCTGCCAAAATGCGCACATTTCTTTCGTAGCTCATGCTTCGCTGGAAGGAATCGACGGTGACCCATGTACACAACCTTACGATAATGTTTCAAATACATGCTTTCGGTTTCCTCTAAACAGTGAGTGCATGCTTTATATCCTTTGTTTGATTGTCCTGATAGGTTACTTAGTGCAGGCCAGTCATTGATGCTTATGAAAAGCAGTGCTCGAAGGTCAAACTGCTCCTGCTTGTACTCATCCCACATGCTAACACCTTCAACCTTCCACAACTGCAAAAGTTCATCAACCAATGGTCTTAGGTACACATCAATGTCATTGCCAGGTTGCTTTGGGCCTTCGATGAGCACTGGCATCATAATGAACTTCCGCTTCATGCAGAGCCAGGGGGGTAGGTTGTAGATACAAACAGTCACGGGCCAAGTGCTATGACTATTGCTCATTTCACCAAAAGGGTTCATGCCATCGGTACTTAAACCAAGCCTAACATTCCTCGCATCAGCATCAAACTCTGGGAATGCTCTGTCGATGTTCCTCCACTGGGATCCATCGGCGGGGTGTCTCAACATGCCATCCTGCTTACGTTCTTCTTTGTGCCAGCGCATCAGTTTGGCATGGTCCTTGTTCCTGAACAAACGCTTCAGACGGGGTATCAGAGGGAAATACCACATCACCTTCGCAGAGATTTTTTTCTTAGAACGCTCCCCCCAACCTCACCAGGGTCGTCCCGCCTGATCTTGTATCGTGCACAGGTGCAAACCGGACAACGATCCAAGTGTTCGTACTGTCCGCGATAGAGGATACAGTCATTAGGACACGTATGTATCTTAAACAAGACTACAAGCACTAGAACGATAACTGACTATAGTCTAAACAAGATATATTCTGCAACTAGGATAAAGTAGAAGCAAGATATAAATGACAAAGGCAAAGTGATAAAGATAACTATATTGATAACTCGAAGTCTTACAAAAGGAAAAGTAAAAGATACAAGAGCTTATACCAGAGCTTCTGAAGACGACTCCGGAACCTCCGAGGCAAAGCTCGACTCAACTCTAACTCCCAACTAAACTATCCTAACTCTACTAGAATGAAAGTGGAAATGAGCTCCTTGGCTTGGTGTGTGTTTACAAGTGAAACTGACCCTCTATTTATAGGTGCACAGGTAGGTTTGGGGCTGAGTAGCTGCCAAGGCATCCAGGGAATATCCCCCCTGATTCAGGCGAGGAGAGGCGGTTCGGCCGAACCAGGGGGTTCGGCCAAACGTTGGATCCACCGACCTGGCCACCAAAGGCCAGGATGCACCCCTGGGAGGCGGTTGCCAGCCTGGGGGCGGTTCGGCCGAACCTGGCCCTTCGGCCGAACTGGGCTGGAGGCCCGGGCCGGCCCCCCGGCACCGCCTCTGGTCCTGGACCCTCCTGGGCTGCCCTCTGGTGTCTTGCTTCATGTCGTCCTGGTCCACGGTGACGTGTTGGTCCTTTGGGGTGAGTTGGCGGTTGTCCACATGTCATACGTTGTGTTTGCTTGGTCATCGGTGATGTGGATGGCTCCCGGTTGTCTGCTCGGCTAAGGGGGGTAACCGGCCGAACGTAGTCGTTCGGCCGATTTGGTCATTTCCGGCCCCAATAGCACATATTTGTCGTAGTTGTACCTGCACAAGTGACACTCACCAAAACTCGTGGAACTTTATTAGAAATAAAACCTAAGTACATGGAATGTTGCATATAACCTCGTTTATTCCCGAGTATTGGTGGTCGGATTTGGGCTGTAACGACCGCTAACAAGCTCCCCTAAGCTTAGCTCTTTGCTCGTCCTCGAGCAAAGATATAAACTTAGGCTCGGTGGATCAGGAGTTGCTACAATGTCATTTCTTTTGCAGGTAACTTTATAAACAACTAGTGCTCAAAAACACTTGAATCATAGGCAAAGTTTCAAATCACCTTTTTACCTATGGGGCTTATAGCAATCTCCTTATCTTGGGCGGTTGAAAGGACGAACAGTTTAAATTCAGTTTTATACCACTCTACTCTGTTCAGGATCCCATCTCAGAATTTTTCACAAGTTCTGAAAACTTACAAATTGTTCCTCAATTGCACACTCAATCACTCAAGTGTATTTGAATCCTCACCAAAGGCTTGTGCCTTCTTTTCATCCTAACATCTAATATGGCTTTTTGTGTGGCTCAGGGACAAAGGATGAAGGCATGCATGCATCTTATATTTTGCTAAGTCAAAGACTGGATCTCTGAGGAGACAAATCACATCTTAAGATCAAGACGTGCAAGTGTGTGGATATGAGTGGAGTGGCATATGGTGGAGTGGTGGAATGGTGGAATGGAATATGGTGGAACTCCTTGGATGAAACTCCCTCTCCTTGATTTATTTTTGAGAACATGGGCTATCTTTTATTCTCATATTTTTGCCATGCCACTTGGCATGCTTTTCTTTTTCTCTTTCTTTTTGCCATGCTCTTTGGCATGCTTTTCTTTTTTTCTTATTTTTGCCATGCTTCTTTGGCATGCTTTTCTTTTTGCATAGCCCATGTCTCTATCAAGAATATTTGGAGAGGGAAATCATAGAACATGGAGCATTTATTTTTGTGGATGGATGATGGAAAATGTCTGCTAACTCCCAGTGTAGGAATTGCAAGTGAGAGGTGGTGAGTGTACGTGGGTCTCGATCTTTAAGAATATGAAAGCTTCACTCAAAGGTCACAACAATTTGACAAAGCTCACTAAGATAACAAGCAGCATATGAGTAGAAATTTTCAACTAAGCTTATCATATGGCTCTGGTAGGTATTTTGACCAATGAGGAACTTGTTTCATTTTGAAAGCATAAATCTCCGAGATTTTCCCCATACTAAAAGCAGAATAGAACTTAACCAAATTTTTACTATATCAATCCCCACAACAACTTAGACTTGGAATAAAGCATGTGCTCCCACAAGGTTTTCAGGATCATTTTTACTCATGCCAAATAACTCAAGCACAATCTAGCAACTAGTTGAAGCAAAGTACTTGCAAAATTAATGACAGAGCAACTATTCATCATTTCCAAGGTGAGAGGCATATGATTCATTCCATGCATAGTTGGGAGTTATTTTATTCAAGGGAAATATTGTTTAAGGGAAATATTTTTGGTATTTTCATTTTTTTAAATGCAAACTATCATGAAGGGAAATGAAAGGGAAATTAAATGATCAAAGTGCTGGATAAATCGGGACATACCTGGTGGGGGTCCTCCCCCAAGCTTGGACTTTCACTGGTAGGGGTTGAGCCTTGAAAGGTACTGGCTCAGCTGTTCCGCTTGTTCGTGGACGTCGTGCTGGATAGACGCCACCATCCCGCTATTCTCTTGATGGTACTGAGAATGGCGGGCTAGCGTGTCTTGAATCTCTCGGGTACGGTCGTCGATGAGCTCGACTCGGTCGGAGATGTAGGACAACTCCCGGCCGTAGTCGAAGCGTGCGGACTGTGAGTATCCGGGGTAATATGGCTGGGAGGCACTGTCGTACCCTCCTCCATACCGACTCCCGGACCACTCAGAGTCCGTGTCCTGGCCGTAGTCCCAGCGTCCTGAGGTGAAGTAGTTCGGCTCCTGGTGTTGCCCGGAGCCTCCTGCTCCGGACGTCCCAGCGCCGGTGTACATGTCATAGGTGGCCTCGAAAGCGGAAGTGTGTCGGTGCGGCATTTGTGGTGCATCTTCCGGCTCCTGCGAGGTGGCGAGCCCAGCATCACGCCTGGCTCGTCCCCTCGTGACGGGTCCGTCACCTGCAACGCTGTGCCGAGCGGGCTCTCTCCAAGGTGGACAATCGTCCGACTCGGTCCTCAACTGAAGAGTTAGTTTTGGCGTGGTATACAACCTTAGTGCTGCACAAGGCAAGGGCACTTCAGTTGTATAGCCACGGAAAATCATTGCCAGCATTGCGTCAGGCGTCCGCCGTATCATGTGGGCTTGCACGAAGTGCTCGGCATCCACGACGGAACGCGCTGTCTCGATGTATGTGAGCCAGGCGCCTTGAAGGACGCCCAGGTGGTTAGCGAGGCGAGTGACTAGAGAAGTCATCGCCATGCCACCCGTACGAGAAATATGAGACAGCCAGTGACCAACCATGTCTTTCACAGGTGAATAGGGAATCTGCTTGACCATGGCAAAAAGAACCCGCAACTCGATGGTGTTGACAGGGCGCAAATCTGCCCGGGGGAATACCGTCATAGACACCCAACGATGCATGAAACGCAAAGTGGGGTTATGTATGCTGTTCGTGCGTGGCTCATGACAGTTGGTATCCCCCAAAATCTTTTTCCAAAATGCCACCCGGTCAAATCTTTTAAGCGCTTTGTTTGGGTCTAATGAACAACGGCTTGAAAATCCGAGACCCGAACTAAAATCCCTCCAAGAGCAGAAGAACTCTTGGTTGAAGAACCGAAAACGAATCCCCCCAGTTTCAGAAACCAAAGTCGAGAGGAATTCAAGGGTGAGCAGGTACGAACCTTCTTCGTTGATGTGCCAGAAATTCTCCCAGCCAATGGCCTGGAAAATTTCCGTTAACTACGTCCATCCCCGTGTCCCTGAGCAAATCTTGCTCAAACACACGGGTGTGCTCGAACTCCTTCAGCCCAAGCTCGTTGAAGGTGTTCCGCTCCCTTTCTGTTCTAAGGTTGATGTCAGTCTCGCTTAGGAGCTGCCTGGCCGGGGGCGTGGCATGGCCCCATCCCGAGCCGGCTGCTCCGTGCTCGTCCGTGTCCATCTGGCTCGAGCCTCGGGACGGAGCTGGGGAACTCCCAGCATCGTCCGATCGTCGGCCTAGCCGGGCGGAACGACGGAGCGACATGAAGAACTTCGACATGATTCCTGCAAAAAGTTAGTGCAACAACAACTACCCGAAGGACTGAATATATATATGGTTAGCATGAGAAAATCAAGTCAGTCGTTCGAGATAGTTAGTCGTTCTTGCGGGGATGAAAACCACCACAAAAGGTTAGTCGTTCTTGTGGGTGTCGGTGACCACCACAAAATCGTCCAAAATTTCAGCACAAAGATCACAACAAGAGCAAAATATTTTTGGTATTTTCTAGTGATGCAAGGGAACCAAAACTTGAGAAAGAACTTGGGAAGAACTTGTCAAGAACTAGAGCAAGAAAATGAGAGAGAGAGAGAGCTCCTACAGAATTTTTTTCAGAGTGTGCAAGTGTGTGAGAAGCAAGCAAGTTTGCACCCGCATTTATAGGCCGAGGGGGGCAGTCCCCTGGTTCGCCCGAAGGCTCTGGTTCGCCCGAACCAGGCCGGGTGGCTAGGGCACTCCCATGTGAGTGCTGCCCCTCCTTTGCTTTGATTCCACGCCAAATTGTGTGGCCACAAAATTTTTAGGTCATGTGAGTGGAATTTAGTGGTAGGTAAGATGGAAATGTGACATGACCAAAGTGGATTTTAGTGGAATCACTCCCATGCTGCCATGTTTGTGATAATTAGTGAGTGTGCAGCCATTTTTAGTGGGGTAGACATGTTTGGTGCTGGTTGGTGGTGATGGTAAATAATTGGAGATGTTCTAGAAGGGATGAAAATGATAAATGTTATCAATTACATCCATCCTAGGTAAAATTTCAGCATGTGTCCAATTATTTCTAACCAAGCTTGCAAAATTTTCTACTCTCTCTCAAATTAATTACTCAAGTGGTTCATTTATTTTGAAAAGGGAAACATGCAAATGCAATTGAGAATTTTAAAATTGGAAGGGAAATATGGGATATATACCGGTTTTCCTCGCGGCGAGAGCTCAGCTTTTAAGTCCGCGAGCGGGACTTCTCCTGTCTTCAGTTGTTCTTGTCATCGTCCGGTCCCGGAGTGGCTGACTCGGACGATGCAACCTTCTTCCGCCACATTTTCTTGTTCTTCTTCTTCGGTGTCGGTGGCGGTGGGACCGGTGTCTCCGGAGAATTCCAGAGGGCTTGCTCTTCCTCGTATTTCTTTACGAGGAAATCCATTTCTTCTGCACTTGTCGGTTTTGTCGGCTCGTTCCACTTGAGCTGCTCACCACCGAGTATTTCCAACTCTCCATTAATGAGAGCCTTAAGGAAACACTCGGCGCTTTTCTGCTCCGGTGTGAGTGGCTCTGTCTTCTTTTCTTCCCGGGGTTGAAACTTGAAGTAAGTCAACCTTCCGTCGATACGGAACGAGATTTCTCTCGCATCCATATCGATCCTAGCCCGGGTGGTGTTCAAGAATGGTCGGCCCAACACAAGGGGAAACGAATGCTCGTTCCCCGTGTCGAGGACAACAAAGTGCACATGGACATATCGTCCCCAGATTCGGACCGGTACATTCTCGATCACCCCCTCGGGGTAGCGGATGGTTGAGTCCGCAAGCTGTACCTGGGCAGTAGTAGGTGACAAAGTAGGGTAGCGTAATTTCTTAAATAATACCTTAGACATGATGTTGACGCTTGCCCCTAGATCGCAGAGTGCATTATCAATGCGATGATTCCAGATCGTGCACTGAATGATAGGCACTCCAGGATCTTCCTTCCTATCCGGAGAGGTCTTGATGATTGCCCTTTTTGAAGCTCTCGGCAGGTAGGTCCATCTTGGTGTCAGCACTTGGATGCGTGCGACCTTCCCTGCGTGGTTAGTTCGGAAGACACTACGAGGCATCTTACCGTGCCTGGTAGTGATGGAATTCACTGTCTCGATGGAAGGCTCGGGTTGCCCCGGAATCTTCCCCGATTTAGTGACAGGAACAGCAGCAGCTAACTGAGCGACTTGAGTTTCTATCATTTTATTAAAGCTCAGTTGACTTTTCATAGCAGAAGAGAATGATTCCATCCTAGAGTCTATGCTTTCCAGTGTTTATCATTAGCAGCAAGCTTTTTATTGATGTTTTCAGTTATTTTCATCTGGCCAAACACAAGATCTCTAAGAGACGGCTGATTATTGAAATTGCTGGAATTGAAATTGTTACCTTGTTGAGGCCTCTCAAAAGGGAGGTTTGGGTGCAGATTCCAGCCTTGGTTGCCGTAGTTGTTCGGTCGGTACCCGTTGTTGTTGGAGTTGTTGACGTAGTGGCAATCTTCTCGCGTTTCGGGGCAATCATTCCCCGAATGGCCAGTGTTGCCACAGACTTCGCAGGTCATGCGAGCGTCCATGGCTTGCACCGTTTCTTGAGCAGGGGCCTCCAGTTTCTTCATCAGGAGGTCCATCTTGGCAGCGAGCATGTCCAGAGCTTCAACTTGGTGAACTCCTCGGGTCTTTGGTTGAGTCCGGTCATCGGACCAACCTTGGTTCTCGACCATCTTCTCTATGAGGGCCTTCGCACGACTTTCCTCAAGAGAGAAGAACGAGCCTCCAGCAGCAGCATCCAGGTACTCACGGGCAGAATTTCTCAGCCCGTGATAGAAAGCTTGGATTATGAACCAACTCTGCATACCATGGTGAGGACAAGCAGAAATATAGTCCTGGAGGCGATCGCATGCCTCCGGGACTGTTTCATCTTTTAGCTGCTGGAAACTAGATATTTTGTTCCGGAGGGCGTTGGTTTTCCCAACCAGAAAGAATTTTAGCAAGAACGTGTTAGTGCATTTATCCCAGGTGTCTATTGCTTCGCGGTTAGCATAAAACCATTGTTTCGCCTTGCCTAATAATGAGAATGGAAATAAACGAAGGCGAATGACATTGATACTTACTCCGCAGATGGTGAATGTGTTGCAAATCTCCAGGAAATGCTGGAGATGAGCATTGGCATCTTCGTGTGGCTTGCCGCAGAATGGGCTAGCCTGTACCATGTTGATGAGGGCTGGCTTTAGCTCGAAACTACCATCTCCGACTGGCGGAGCTGGTCCGACACGTACGTTCTCGCTTGATGGAGCGGAGAACTCACGGATCGTCTTGGTTGCCATCCTCGATGTAGCCTGGTCAACGACGGGAAGGACTGGGTTCGTCGGAAGGAGTTGCTTCTGAGGAGGTACAACACGGGGTCGTACTTTCCTCACAAATGACTCCGGATTTTCTTGGAAGTTTGACGGTAGTTGGAAACCAGTCATGCACTGCTCTGCTCCACAGGGACCAACGACCAGAGTAAGGATAAACCCGCTTGAGTAGCGGTACTCAACTAAGATAGCTCAAGATAAAAATTCAAAGGTAATCTAGCCAAAGACTTCCCCGGCAACGGCGCCAGAAATGCTTGTTGGCACTTCTTACGATCCAATATCAGAATTGAGAATCCTGGTACTGGGGTAAGGAGTGTTTCAGTGGTTTTCCTTATGGCTTAGTAAAATATAGAAATATTCTGCAAGCGCACAGAATCACCGCTGTAGCACTTCACCTGGGAGTATCCCGAGGTATCGTAATTTATATTTCCACAGGGAAGCTTTGGCAAGATTACTAGTGAACAGGTATTCGAGACTATCAGAGGAGGATACACGACTAGACAAGACAGGGGATAACGGTATTGGATAGGAGTGGATATACCGGACACACAGCTCAAGGGATACTCAGGTAAGGAAGAGAAGAGATAGATAGCTGGGAGGACAACGAGAAGAGATAGAGGACTCCTGGATACTTTATCTACCTATGTCACTCTAGCTTAGAGATACAGCGGCTACAGAGCCAGCACTAGGAGATCTGGGATAACTCTAATGTCTTAGCATCGGGACAAGGGAACCGGTGAACACACAGAAAGGGATGAGAAGGGGTGCCACTATTTCCCAACTGGGGTATCCTACGGACCGGAACTAACGTGATGGGCTACGAAGACCGAAAGGGCTGTCACCACCTCCCGGCTACCACCTCCGTTGCGACGGGAATAAACTAAGGCCACTGACTAGCCTAGGAACCACTCCTACACTAGGCAACGACTACTTACTCTGCTAGCAAGAGCAAGCAACCTTGTCAATACTCTTGGTGACAGTTCACCTCTAGTATCAAGCAAGATCGAAGAACCAGCCAAGACAAAGACTTAAACAAGACTACAAGCACTAGAACTATAACTGACTATAGTCTAAACAAGATATATTCTACAACTAGGATAAAGTAGAAGCAAGATATAAATGACAAAGGCAAAGTGATAAAGATAACTATATTGATAACTCGAAGTCTTACAAAAGGAAAAGTAAAAGATACAAGAGCTTATACCAGAGCTTCTGAAGACGACTCCGGAACCTCCAAGGCAAAGCTCGACTCAACTCTAACTTCCAACTAAACTATCCTAACTCTACTAGAATGAAAGTGGAAATGAGCTCCTTGGCTTGGTGTGTGTTTACAAGTGAAACTGACCCTCTATTTATAGGTGCACAGGTCGGCTTGGGGCTGAGTAGCTGCCAAGGCATCCAGGGAATATCCCCCCTGATTCGGGCGAGGAGAGGCGGTTCGGCCGAACCAACGTTGGATCCACCGACCTGGCCACCAAAGGCCAGGATGCACCCCTGGGAGGCGGTTGCCAGCCTGGGGGCGGTTCGGCCGAACCTGGCCCTTCGGCCGAACTGGGCTGGAGGCCCGGGCCGGCCCCCCGGCACCGCCTCTGGTCCTGGACCCTCCTGGGCTGCCCTCTGGTGTCTTGCTTCATGTCGTCCTGGCCCACGGTGACGTGTTGGTCCTTTGGGGTGAGTTGGCGGTCGTCCACATGTCGTACGTTGTGTTTGCTTGGTCATCGGTGATGTGGACGGCTCCCGGTGGTCTGCTCGGCTAAGGGGGGTAACCGGCCGAACGTAGTCGTTCGGCCGATTTGGTCATTTCCGGCCCCAATAGCACATATTTGCCGTAGTTGTACCTGCACAAGTGACACTCACCAAAACTCGTGGAACTTTATTAGAAATAAAACCTAAGTACATGGAATGTTGCATATAACCTCGTTTATTCCCGAGTATTGGTGGTCGGATTTGGGCTGTAACGACCGCCAACACGCGCTTCAAGCCTCGGCTTGAACGCGGCACGGCCACGGCGGCGCTCGCACGATCCGGGCAGTCCCGGTGCGCGACGGCCATGGCGGCCTTGGGTCAGCGAGCGGGCGACGGCGGTTGTGCGGTTTGGATAACAGCGGCGCGACGAGGATCCTGCACAAGATCATCGGCACGAAGGCCGGGACAGAGGCTAGCAAGCGGCGGCGACACGACGACATGGCCGGAACAGAGGTAACAGAGGGGAGCATCGTCGACAGCTCACCTCCAGGCACGTCGTCGTACGCGGCAGCTCGGAGAAGCTTCGCGGTGCTCCGGCGGTCCTCGCGCTCCTTCGGACAGCTCCTGCTTGGCCCTCCTCCGGCGTTCCCCGCGTCGGCGGCTACACGGCGGCTCTCGGTGCGACGGCAGGAACGCGCTCCGGCTGCTCCTTGCGGCTCCCTTGGCTTGACTCCCTCTTCTTCGATCACCACGACACCTCCCTCTCTTCTCCCCTTCTTGGCTACTGGCTGGAAGAACCCCAATGGGGCGGCGGCTCAAGGAGGAAGACGACCCGGGGTCGGCTTTTATAGGGGAAAGCTAGGGTTGGAGAGGGGCGCGGACAGCGAGATGGGTGGGCGTCCGCGCCCGGGGACACGCGGCGCAATCGCGTCGGGCCGCCCAAGCCCCCGCGCTTGGATTGGTCGGCGCCCTCGGCTTTTCGCCGCGCTCGGGAGAGAAGGCAGGGGGAGGAAGAAAGGGGAATAGTGGCCGTGGGGCCCACTGGTCAGCGACGGGAAGAAGGGAAAGGGTGTGCGGTGGATTGTTGGGCCGGTGCTGGGCCGAAAGGCTGGCAGGCCGAGGTGGTTTGCGAGCTGATGAGAGAGATCGAGGAGGCGATGTAGACTTGGAGATGGCAGTGGGGTTTTGTTAGCAGGCCGGGCTGGGTTAGCTTCCGGGTTAGAAGTTAAGGGTGGTTTAGCAGACTTTACGACGAAGATAGGGCCCAAGGTGGTTAGAGGTTTAGGAAATTAGTTTGGTTATTGATTTGAATTCAAATCTAAGATTTGAATTCAAATCCAAACAAAGAAACAAAAAATCAAATAAAAACCAAATCAAGCCTATTTTATCCTTAGCACTTCAAATTGATTTTAATTTATGTTTAAATTGCCTAGGAATATAGGGGGCAAAAATTGAAGACAACCTTATATGTTTGTTTGCATGCACAACAATTCACCAAAAATTTTGAATTTTAAATTTTTTGCATTCAACAAATCCTACGAAATTTACGGAATGTTACACTCTGGCAGAATCTTCTTCATGAGTTTTAGTAGCTCCTCGAAACCCTTATCAGTAACGCCATTTGCTGCCTTCCACTGCAGAAGTTCAAGTGTGCTACCCAACTTCTTAAGCCCCTCTTTGCAATCTGGGTGCAGGTCAGTCTTGTGGTCCTGCAACATGCGCTGTATCTTTTTCAGTTTCTTATCATTGCCGCAGTCTTTCTCAGCATTACGCAACATTTGCCCGAGTCCAGCAGTAGGGTCATTTTCCTGAGCAACATCTTCCTCATCGGCATCACCCATCGCAGTATCTGCAAAGGAACCATAGTATTGAGCCAATACCGGAATGTCGTCATCGGCCCCGTCTTTTTCATCTTCGTCCATTAGAATTCCTCTTTCACCGTGCTTCGTCCACACAGAATAATTCCTCATGAAACCGTGCCTCATCAAATGCACCTGAAGAACTCCTCTTGTTTGGTGCGATTGCATATTTTCACAATTGGTGCATGGGCAGAACATCCTTCCCTCTGGCGTCCTGTTAGCCTCGGCGGCATCGAGAAACGCCCTGAGGCCATCACGGAACTCCTGAGCGTGGTTGTCCTCGTACATCCATTGTCTATTCATCTGCATTATTAACCAATAACAAATATATAATATATTATGAAGTTAATACAAATTTAATATATAAATAAATACAAATTTTAGTATATATTCCATTATAGAAACACATTTCAAAAACTACATTACTATATTCATTAAATAATAAATATATCCGTGTAATAATATATATATTCCATGTAATTACTATATTCATTTTCTAAAAACAAATATACCTTTTATTAAATTAATAAATAAATATTCCAACTTTAATAAATAACTAATAAATAAAATACATGAGCCTTATAACTATTCACAAGACATACAAAACAAAATACTAACTAGCTTGCCTTCTCTCTCCATTTAAAACACAACATGAACACTCTCTCTCCACCATGAACTCAAGCTCTCTCCTCTCTCTCCTCCATGAACACAAGCTCTCTCTAGCTAGCTTTACTTTGATTCACAAATCCCTCTATTTCTAAATCATAGAAGGATTACAAGCTAAAGAAAACATTAGAGAATAAAAAAGTGTACCTTGTAGTGCTCCTTAGATGAGTGAAATCTTCACAAATTTTGAAAAAAATTTGGGCAACACCTCCCCTCCCACGGCCGAGCAGCATGAACACAGCGCCTAAGTGTTCAGCTGGCTCGGCCGGGGGAGGAAGAAGGTGCTATATAAAGAAGACATTAGCATCGGGTCGTGGCAAGACCCGGTGCTAATGTGCACCAATTAGCACCGGTGGCAGCCAACAACCGGTGCTAAATGGCCTCGGGCACATTAGCACCGGTTGCTGGCTGCAACCGGTACTAAAGGGGAGCATTAGCACCGAGTCTCGCCACGACCTGGTGCTAATGTGTCCGCCCTGACACCCCGCAGCGCCGCCCCCGCTCCTAGCCGTTGGACCCGGTGCTGAAGCCCCATCAGCACCGGGTCCAAAAATGGCCGAGGCGGAGGGGGCGGGCGGATGTTGAAGTTTCTGGTAGTGGAGGCTGCCTACCCGTACACCGCCGTCGAGGGCACGTGCCAATCCTCCCAGTCAGTCGTCACGATCAGCGGCTACCAGGACGTGCCCGCTGATGAGACCTCGCTCGCCACGGCCGTCGCCAACCAGCCGGTGTCTGTGGCCGTCGACGGGAGTTCGCAGAGCTTCCAATTTTACAGCGGTGGCGTGATGACCGCGGACAGCTGTGGCACGGACTTGAACCATGCCGTCACAGCGATAGGCTATGGCACAGCAGACGATGGGACACCATACTGGCTGCTCAACAACCAGTGGGGGGAAGACTGGGGTGAGGGAGGGTACATGAGGCTGGAGAGAAGCACCGACGCCTGCGGTGTCGCCGAGCAAGCCTCCTACCCGACTGCATGAATGCATGATCCACAGGTGGAATAAGGACACAGTAAAACTAAGTATAAATAAATTACTCTACTATCATTCGTTGCATAAGATTGTTTCAAAAGGGCCTTGGATATATAACGGGACAAATGCAGGTACATGATGTATGGAATCGTTATATGATACAATCAACTAGGTTGAGCGAAAATTCTATAATTTCATTCATCAGTATTATTGCAGCGTCATACGAATGAAGGATAATGAGGGTATGTACTTATTTCCATGATAAATTAATGGATGTATCTGTGGTTATAAATTAGTTTTGGGTAATGTTATGCAGTATATCATCGTGTATTCATATTTTTGTCTGCAATCTATAGATATAGTTCTATGTTTTGGAATCACCAAATGATGGTCCGACTACTCACAGCCAGTATTGCAATTTTAAGGTGTGTACTGATGAGTTTATTTAGGCAATTAAGAAAATAGAGAAATGGACCATATTTCTTTTAAAACATTCCCTATTTTCATACAGGTCCATGAACTTTTAAAATAATCATATGGGGACTTCACTTTATAAGTGATTCTAAGTTAATTCAAGGTGTGTCCTCCTTGGTCCGTCACTAATGACTTGGTTACAAGTGATAGTTCTTTCCATACACTGATGGGCCACAATGCAGGACCCACATAAATGCTGGCTTATAGTGATCATTCTTTAGCTCATGATTCGAATTGAGGTACAATATTTAAGCACAAAGAGAACCAATGCAAGTAGACAAATCGGGCCTATAGTTCACTGCAGTATGCCTCGACTATGTATATATCTCTATCACCCAACGGACATATCGCACCGGTAGGCGGCCCAAGTTTGGCCACTAGTGACTTTTTCGGCCTGCTGCAAGCGATGGGCATTAGAGAGTTTCTCTTTTACTTTTAATATTTCCTCTCTTTCCTTTTTCTATTTTCTTTTCTTTTACTACTAGCGTGCACGTGCGACACACACGTGTATAAAAAGAGTACACACAAGCTTAACTTCATGGGACAAAAATTTTGCTATGCATCATAGAAGTTGATTCAAATGAAAAAAAACAAGTAAACAAAACATAGATATAAAGTTTCTGAATAAATTATTTAAACTATGATTGTTTTGCTCATGACAACCAAATACTCCAAGGGAAAGAATTTAAATGAAAATGTATTGTTTATTTGAGACAATCTTGATCAGAGATATGAACATGGCTCTATAGAGCAATTGAAGCTGACAGAGGGAAATCGAAACAAAGAAAATGACATGGAAGCTGGATGGCTGAGGTCTATTTCACAAGTTTTCTGATCATACGAATTTGTAATCTTGGACTCTGTATAAGGAAAGAGGAAGTGAACTGGCGAAACCTAGAGATCCCCAAGCACCTCAGACAGTAAAGAAAACATATTAAATAAAAACAGAAACATAGCGATGCACCTAATTGTGATAACATCAATTCGCAGGATTAGCAGTTCAAGCTCATCATTTTTACGAAAATGATTTCCATGTGTAAGCATCAAAACTTTTATGTTCTTGTTCTTACCTCAAACCAAAGAGTCCAGCAGTGAATAAGAAATAACTCATAACTACTTATATTTTTGAAGTACATGCCAGGATCATGTTAGTGCTCATGTGTTGCTACGGGTAACAAAAATCATATTAATGCATATATTATTAGAGTCACACAACTTTATAGAACTTGTAAAAATTCAACTCATTGATTTCATTACTCAAATTGTAATGGTACTCAAATAATTCAAATAAATGTTGACTTATTATCAGGAAAAGCACAAGTAATAGAGCTAATTGCATTAGCATCATCTCTGCTTAAAATCATTTAGATGTAACCGGAATAGAGCCCAAAGAACCAATAACCACCTTTATTTGTTTGCAGCTCATCAAGTTGTCACAAATATCTGATGTTTCTCTTTGGAATCTTTTGAACAAAGTCAGTTACAGATCGTGCTGCTTGGAAGCTGTTGGAGACATTTTTTTTCCACTACAGGCGAACCCGAATTCCTATTTTGTTCTGGCTAGACCGTGCTACACAGAGGGTAGCAAAACCGCCTAGCAGGTAACCCACTCTTCCAGATTTCAGCCAAAAGAAACATGCCGCAAAAGTGAAAGATACTACAGTACCACTCCATTAGAATAGAAATAAAAAAGTTCATCTCAGTCTCCAGCCAACATCCACATACCCCTCCCAATCTGAAGGTAATCGCTGCAGCAGAACCATGCCAGTATCATTTCGAGCAGCTTCCTGGGGATGGAAATGTAGCGCCGCCATCTTGAATGCTTCCGCACCATCTTCCAGGATCTTCTCATCGTCTCTCTGATGAAGCCCTGCCCGTACGAAATAAAAGAACATGCCAGGCATATTATTTCAGTGGGGTCTCTAATCAACTTCTTATCAAACCATACAGAATTTCTGGCCTTCCAAATTGCCCAAACAATCGCTGTCAGGCCAACCATGTACAGTTCCTTCCATCTTTGATGATGTTTTTAATCCACTCCCGGCATTGATCCAAAGATCCTGGTCTACAATCTACCTTTAGCACATAAGTCAATATACTCCAAACATATTTGTCCATAGAACACTCAAAAAACAAGTGGTTACAAAAAATACAAAAAACATAGCTGCTGGAGACATCTACAACAGAAAATGTGATGCATCTCAAATCTCTATAGAGTTACAAAAATTTGAACTGGAATTTAACAAGTCAAGTAAAAGTGGAATTGCATTTTCCCTTAGCAAGAACTACCCGCAACAAGTTCACAATTTGCACTCAGAGCAAACCAACCCTTTAATTAGCCAATTAATCATTTTGGCTGGCTGATAACAGCATAATGCAAAACTCAACAGAATTACATCGAGTCGAAACTATAAGTGACACCTGGCTTCTGATCCATTGATATTTAACCAGACATTATGCGTTGGTCTGATGCTGTGATAGAACCACTTCCCTCTTTCTGTGCCATGCCCTATACCCATTTGATGCCGATGTGCGGTGAGAAAAATGACCAGCTAATGGCGAATATCAAAAAAGACCAAGAAGAAAAGACAAGCAAGTCCAATATGAATCATGGGAGAGTTGGATCAGAAAGAACCTACTTGCATTGACAGCTACCCAGCCTTCCTGTGGCTTTGCCGCTTCGGAGAAAAGGTGATCTGCTCCCCTGGCCTTCCATGTGGCTTGAAACACACACCTACTCAACCGAATGCAGACAGTCACACGTAATGTCTAAAATTATGTTACTTTTCGAAGAAAAATAATGCAATTACTACAGTATAATCTCAAAATTTGAGATCCTACGTACTAAAAAGCCTAAGATCAGTCTAAGATTAAGAAGACTATCACTCTAACTTACAGATATTAGAGATAACTAAAAGTAGAAACTCTTTTCGGTATCCACAATGCTCAAATGGCCAGTTGGTTGAGCTGATCAAACATACCCATTATTTAATTATCCAGTTGTAGCAACCTGTGGTTACTCAGAAAATTGGAGAACAATGCACATTAATAAATAGAATTAGAGCTCAACCTGGCACATATAGTTTCATCCTTGATGCTTGGAACTGATAAGATACAAGGTATATACGTGTGGATGGCAGAAACCATCAATTTGACACCTCATATTCAAAGGATGACCTTAATTGCCAATATGGATGGGTATCAAAATAATTCCTGCAAGTTGATAGAGAGTGTAAACACTGAAATAATAAGTTTCTATATGGGCGTATTAGCCATCAATCTTGCATTGCTCCTTAAAGAAAATCAAACCACAATGGTAGTTTAGTTTTGATACTAAACTCAGAACATGAGATCAATGTGGTACCAAAAACATGAGATGAATGTGATACTAAACTAAAACATGAAATGAGTGCTACACATTGCAAATAAATTTTATTTCATATGAGGATTATTGTGAGGAATATTAGGACAAAATGCAAGGCGTTAGCGAAGCCTTCCAATGGGTTGACCTGACCAAACCTGAAAATCATTCAGCTCTAATAAGCAGACACCCAATATGAGGAGTGAGAGTAAGCACCTCACAGATACCATAGCATTCATAAGATACGTGGAAATTTTACCTTTTGCTATAAATGTATAAAATAACACTGCATTTCAGGTTACTGGTCATATAGTAAACTAAATTAGATTTTGCTTACAATAGTAAACAAAAAAAGGTTTGCTTCAGGCAAGCCAAGCCTATTTAGAGCCTGAGAGGCTAAGACAGACAAATATATTCAGAGTTGATCCTGACGAGAAAATCATATCCGAGCCAGAGAGCAAATGCAAGATTGTATTACATTTCAAGAAAGAACAATCTATGTTAAGGTGAATGTAGAGCATCAGTTAGTACGACTCTGGCACCAAATGTTCGGTCCAAAAAATGAAATGGGACCTATAGCTATACCCGAGTACTGCACTTATAGCCTACTGCCCACATATGTGTTCAGAACTCAGATCAACCAAGAATAATCCATGACAGCATGAGCATGACTATTGAATTGGCCGCACCATTATTCATTGATGTTGGCTATCCGTGGAAAATCAACATGCATGTCAACAAATCTGGACTGAAAAGTCCATCCAGATCTAACAAATTCCAAGCGGGGAGAGGGGACGAGGGAGCAGAAAGTATTACCTGCAGCTGGAGGCTGGAGCGCTGGAGCTTGACAGGGTACCGACCCTTGGTGGGCTGACGGGGTCGTGGAGGATTGTCGCTGGAGGCAGGGGCGGTGAGGGGCTTGGCCTTGGGCCTCAATCGTCACCGCTGGCCGCAACTCGGGGCAGAACCACCAAGGATGGTGCATGGAGCCAGTAGCACAAAAATTGAAGACATCAAATGGTAAACACAAATTGAAGAACAAAATCCATGGGCCACCTAACTTATCTATTCCTGAGCCACGTTCTGCTATCACGGTGTCACCTGCTTTCATGTGAACCCCTCATATCTCTCGGCGGCTCCTCAATAAACATGTGTACATTACCACCAGGTAGATAGCACGCGGGTACTACACCTCCCGGGGTGCAGCCTGTTAGCTCTTGAATGTCTAACCGAAAGTCACATCTTAGCTGACACTCCATATTTCAAAAGGATGGTATCACGTGACATACTCAACTAACAACAAACCAAATCAGCACACGCCGGTATCTACCTATGCATGGATCACCCTGTTGCAGGCATCAACCTTTCTATGAACAAGGATACAAGACTCTGATGTTATCACATTGTAAATTTGTAGTTCGTAAAGCTAATAAGCTAAATGGTAAAAGTCCATACGCAAGCTAAGCAGACGGTACAACACGCTTAACTGAACAAATTCTGTATAATTGAATTCGTACCTCTTCCTGGAGCCGCGCGTGCGAGTTCCGGCGTCCACTGATATGTTGGTTTCGGACTGAAGGTGAGCGGTCAGCATCAGCGAACAGCATGTCATGGTGTGGTGGTGAATTCATGGGAGACGACGACATGTGCTCCTGCATGGTGGCGCTCCTGCCTGGAGGTGCGCCAGGCCTCTGTCAAGGAGAAACCAATGGTCAATTCGGCAGCACGAGGTAGAAATTTGAATGAATTAATGACGAAATGCAGGGATTACGGCAAGTCAGCAACACTGGGATTCTGTGATGAATGTGAACAGATAAGGTACAAACATGTCTGAATTTGACCGCACTAAGACAAGAAGTCCAAGAAAAAACAGGAACATTATTGGTGTTTGGTGATAGGAACAGATGCAAGCATTCAGCGATAGAACTGGATCCGGCAACAGACAAAGAGAAACAGGGCGTACTACCTCTCTGCGCGGCCGCTCGCCCTCGGCGCGGCGGCGCGTGCGCGTCTGGTGCGGCGCCACCACGCAGTCCACCGACGAGGCCTCGGCGGCGAAGGGTATCCCCGGAGTGCACCACACGTCCCCGCCCATCCCGCCGCCACCAATGACGACGAAGCCGCCGCCTCCCGCGCCACTCCTCGGAGCGCCGCGTTGCGTCCGCCGCGGTGGCCGGCGCGTGGACCTGCGCCGCCGCCACCGCCGCGCACCCGAGCCCGCGCCAGTCCGCCGTGGACCGCGCCGCCTCCACCGAGGGCCCCGGCGCGTGGGCCTGCGACGCCGCCGCCGACGTGCACCCGAGCCCGCGCCAGTCGCCGAGAGCCGCGCGGCTTCCACAGCGGTAGGCGGCGCGATGGCCCGCGACGCAGACTGGGAGAGGGAGGGAGGGAGGAAGGAACAAGTGCGGTAATTGGGGGAGGTTTGCCGGGCGGGTAGGCTATAGGCGGGTACCAAAATCTTTTCTCTAAGGCCAGCGGCCATTTGAGCCCCCCACCACGGCAACCCCGAAGCCCTCGCCGCCTAGTCACACGAATCTCAAACATTGAAACGTAAGACATAAAACAACTTCCGGAAGAGATTAGGAATCCCAGCTGGCGAGGACATCGAACCAGCGGAGCCCTTGGTTCACGGTTTGATTGGTCCAACCGGTCAGACCGTCGGTTCAATACGGTTCAATTAGAATAGATATTTCCTATAAAACACCAACGTATCGGTGGCCTGGTGGTAGCTCAGCTGCGTGCCTTCGTGGGAGCGCTTGAGACGCGACACCGTTTTTTGCACCGGTGGTCGAAATATGCGGACAAAGGAGCCTAGCCGATAAGGGCCGACGTTTAACGTCGAGGCCAAGGGAACATTCGATGGAGTTGGTTTGAGCCAATATGAACGGATGCCGATGAAGTTGGTACGGTCAGAGCCGATGAGGTTGAAGCTAACGTGGCAGAAGCCGATATAATTAGGAGCCGATGGATTTGATGTGGCTGATAGGTGAAGATTTTGACCTAAGTCGGTTGGGGAAACCCCTACCTATTTTTTTATATTTTTTATTCCAAACCCAATTATTCGCTCCCACAGAGAGTCGAACTTGGGTCTGTTGGGTGCTACTCAGGTTCTCTAACCACTAGGCTAGAGGCCCTTTCACCTGATAGGTGAAGATTTGGTGGACACACATGGCAGTGGGGCCACACCGAATTCGACTTCTTTTAGGAGTTTTTTTATTAGGAAAGTATTGTTTTCTTTTATGTCAAGTTTGTAAGTCGCAATCGACAAAGGGTCTGTAGTTTTAGACTATAAATAGTGTCCTGAGGGCTACGTCGAAAGTTTGTACATAGCATTCAAACAAATAATTTCATATTCTAGCATCGTATTTACTTTCAACCCTAGTTTTCAGTAGATTCAACGAGTTCCCCCTAGTTCGCAGGGCTGCATCATCTTGATCTCCGGCTTGCTTGTAAGTTCTGCTTTATACCCGGTGCCCTCTAGGCTTTAACCACCGGGGCGTATCATTGTGGTTTTGTCTAGATCGCCTAAGAGTTATCGTAATCGTTAGATTATAGGTTTAAGCGTATAGTTGAATCTTGATCTAATTATCACACCAATTTATCGAACGTTACTGTGTAGCCAAGCAGTTTAGCTGATTTAGGTTATTTTGTTCTGCTTTACTTTAACGTTCAAAGTTATGGATATTGGCTATCTCAATAGATTTATTTTATCTATTTCCGTTAAGATTTAGTTTTTATCATCAATCTATCTAGTCCATTTTCGAGATTCATATCGACTTTTAAACTTTTAAGTGTATAGCCGATCTGAGCTTGGATTTGGACTTTAAACCATCACCGGCTGATTCTATCCGATCTGATCTGCAAGACAGTTCGGAATCATAGCCGATCTGTGAATGTTACATGATTTTATCTCTTGTTAATTACATGTCAAGTTGACTGGCACGCCCTGAACATCAAGATTACCGGCTCGTCATCGAAGTGAAGTAAATCTTTGAGGCAGATCATGTGTCAGTTATGCGAACTATCATCACCGACTTTTTGCGCCAACACATTTTTGGCACGTTCAGTGGGACAAGAAAAGCCAAAGGTACTGGTGATGGTGATGGTAGCGGGAACTTTTGAAGTGGAAACCGGTAATATCGTCAATGCTACAATGGATGACCTTAGTTAAGAACAAAAGGCAATGCTGGAGAAGGCAATGGAAGATTATAGACAAGCTTGTCTCTAATCATTTAGTGTTACCAAAATAGGAAAAGTTGTTCAGAAGATTTTATTGCCAAAGCCAAGATCTAGGAGATGTTACAATTACCGAGGATTCATCTAAGTTCCAGTAGATGTTTGATCAAGCCATGCATCATGTGATCATCAATCAGTCTCTAGCCCCTGTGAACACCATGCACAATTCATTCCTGCAAGCTCTGAAAAATCACAGGCGGCTCAGCAAGGGTTCAAGGGACCGGTATACTTCGCTCTAGGAATATCTATCGATCCAAAGGCTAAGGGAGTTATGACTGAGGGAGGAAATCAAGCAACACCCCAAGGATGTGGGCCTCCTCCTCCTATATCAAGGATCCTAACCTTTGTTTTCCCAAGGAGTTCATGACGACATCTAGCTCAGGAACAGTACCAGGGGCGACCCAAGGACAACAGAATACTCCTCTGGCTTCTCAGCCGATGAGTACGCCTATGTCAGAGCCGATGAACAATATATCGTCGGCTAGGGCAACAAGTTCATCAGGCGTCGTTCCCACAACAACAGATGGTTCCGTTCTTGCAGGGATCGGCTCAGAATATGCAGCAGACGGCTTTCCAAACCGCTAATGCTCATGGTTTCGTACAGCCGATAGTTCAGTACCCTCAGTCTCTGTTTCAAGGGCAGTAGACAGGAAGTTCCAATACTCAATATACTACCCAAATTTCACAGCCTATGAACATACAACAGAATTCACCGGCTCAGAATCAAACCCAGACAAGTCCTCAACATCAAGCTAATGAGGATTTTAACTCTCAATCAGGGATTCAATTGTCAGGAGATCAGCTGATGACAGAGTCGGGGCAACCAATCTATCAGCAGTTCAATCCAAATGATTGGATTGATCGGATAACTAACGTCGTACAAAATCAGTTTGGCCTCAAGCCCAAAGAATAAAAATACATGTATCGGAGGCCTTACCCTAATGCTTATGATCAGATCCCAATGCCTCATAGCTACGAGGTTCCAGATTTCACCAAGTTTCTTGACAGGACAACATATCAACTATGGAGCACATTGGACGGTTCTTGATTGAATGTGGAGAAGCTGCTGCCCAAGATGCTTTGAAGATCCGCATGTTTCCACTCTCTCTCTGGATCGGCCTTTGCTTGGTTCACATCTTTACCAGCAAATTCCATAATAAAATGTGTCGATCACTCGATCTAGAGAGAGAGTTCCACAAGTACTTCTTTGCTGGGATATATGAGATGAAGATTACAGATCTGATAGCTGTCAAGCAAAGAAACGACGATTTGTGCCTAATTATATTTAGAGATTCAGAGATATAAGGAGCCGATGCTACAGTCTGAACCTTGCTGATAGTCGATGCTACGTTGGCATTTCAAGGACTTCTACCTCACATTAAAGAAAAATATTCATCCCAAGAATTTGAAAGTCTAAGTCATATGGTGCATATGATGACAAGTGTAGATGTCCGTTTCCAGGTGCACCGCCCTACGGTGCCTTGGCTGCCACTCTACCTCCCACCGGCCTTGTCCACTATAAATTGAGGCCTCCCATCACCTGCAGAGACACACAAGAGTGAAGAGAAGAAATGCTCCCTAGCGAAGCGCTGCCACTGCCATGCTTAGAAAATAGGGAGAGAGGAGAGGTGAGTGCATCGGAGAGGAGCTAGAGTGTAGGGCTCTCTTCCACCTGCACCTCTACGGATGCGCTTATGCTTCGATTAACATTCGGGTCGTGTTTGGTAACTCTTGTATCTCTCTGACTAACTGAGCATCAGTTCCTACTTTTATATGTTTGTTGGTTACTTGTTCAATGCTTAGTTGATTGGTATAATATTATACTAGTTCATTTGCTTGGGTGCTTATCTTTCTATAGGAGATAAGTATTACTGACTAGTGTAGGCGAGGAGCCTAGTCTTGAGATTAACTTGGTTTGCCCCCGAGTCTTGTGTGGTAGCCGTTAGGTAGTGACAGCACTATACAGCCTACATAGTCCACCACGTCCGGCTTGGCCTGCAGGAGCCTACTGCGGTTAATAGCAACACTTTCGGTGTTTAATGATCGAGTACCTGCCTAGAGTATATCAGAGAGTAGTTATCGTGGGTCTCGTCGAGTTCTCAAAAAGATGGTGCACACATGAGACAAAGATTTAGACAGGTTTGGGCCGCAAATTGCGTAATACCCTACGTCCTGTATGCTTGTTTGCCTTGCGTATGAGTTGAGTTAAGTTGTACCGAGCTAGGGACCCTTGTCCTCCTTTATATATCCCAGGGGGCAAGGCTACATGGCTAGTCTCCAAGTCGGTTACAATTTGGGAGTCATAGTAGGAGTACACGAGTAGTTGTACTAGGACTCGGTCTTCTTTCTTGAGGGTACCAGGGATGCATATCACTTTTTCATGTCCATGGTCTGCTCTACTTTGTCGCATTGCATGTGCTGATCTGATCCTTTATTGTTTTTGCAGCCATAATGAACCGACAATCACTAGGTATCAACGGTGGTGCAATCGGCCTTGTTTTATGATGCTGTGTTGCACTGTTCGGACTCCACTTCGCCTTCGGAACGGTGACGTACATACGTGAACGACTGGTTATCTGACCGGATCTCCGATTCCAATATGAAATAAAGCCCTTTAGTTCCCAAATTCCACTACGCAAAAAAGAAGATTCCCATCACATCAAAATGCCGGTACATGCATGGAGTACTAAATGTAGATGAAATCAAAAACTAATCGCACAGTTTTGTTTTACTTTGCGAGACGAACATTTTGAGCCTAATTAATCAATATTTGGACAATTATTCATAAATACAAATGAAATGCTACAGTGGCGCATTTATGGCAATGTGCCAAATTTGCCATCCCAGAATTGGGTTCTAAACAAGGCCAAACCTCCACCTTGAACTTTTCACGTTGCAATGCCTCTGAATATAATACTCGCCGAGTTGTAGCTGGCCATTGCGAAGAACTTCTGAAACGAACTCGGTGAATCAACGAAAATAGTAAGTTGATGTTGAGTAGGTTGATGTCGAGTAGATTGATCTTGTTGATGATAGGTCCATCAAGCTCACCCAATGATCGCTGCAATCTGCCCCACATTGGGCGCCAGATGTTGGTGTTTAATGACCAAGTACCCGCCTAGGGTATCTCATATAGTAGTTATTGTAACATCCCAGATTTTTCGTAGAAATGTTGAATGGAAAATTCTCAAAATTCAAAAAACTTTTTGTGCAATTGTGTGCATGCAAACACATATAAGGTTGTATTCTAATAGCTCCCTTTATTCCTCGGCAATTTAATTTTAAATTTAAAAGTCAAGTTGTGTGCTAAGGACCAAATAAGAATAAGTTGGATTTTATTTGGTTTTTGGTTCTTTGTTTGAATTTGATTTCAAATCTTGCATTTGAAATAAATTAAATTGGACAGCTAACATAATTAGTAAACTAACCTAACTTCTCTTGGGCTCAAACTAACCTTCCTAGCGAGCCCAGCTTGCTAACCCCGCGGCCCAGCTTTGTTGCAGCCCAAGCCAGCCCAGTAAGCCGCTGCCACGCTCCCATCCTTTTCCTCTCGCTGACAGACTGGACCCACCTGTCAGCTTTCCCCGTCCTCGCAACCGCTCTCTTCCTCGCGCCCGGGTGCCTCTGCTTTTCCGCCCGCGCGCGCTTGAGCAGCCGCCGCTGTTGGCGGTCGTTACAGACCGATTTCCGACCTCCAACCGAGTATAAAACAAACACAATGGGGACACACACCATAACTATAGGGCTTATCACTGACTATTTCCACAAGTTTTGATGATTGTCCTCTGTGCAGGTACAAAATGGAGAAACACGTGCTATAAGGGTCAGAAATGACCGTTTCGGCCGAACGACTCCGTTCGGCCGGTTGCCCCCCTAGCTGGGCAAGACTTGTGGACCACGACCACGACACTCTGGGCCGGCTCAACCCATATCCAGAAGACCGGTGGCCCATATCCAACCCGACGGAGCCCACGAGTCCACCGGAGGCCCTCCAGGCCAGCCGAAGACATGAACCGACCTGCCAACCGACCTCAGGAGCTGGACTAACACGTGTGCAAAGCAGAGGCGGTGCAGTACTGGGCCGGGCCCACTTCGGCCGAAGTGGCCTGTTCGGCCGAAGGCAGGAACCGCCTCCAGGGTGCAATCCTGGCCTTTGGTTGCTGAGGCGGTGGATCCACCGGTTCGGGCGAACTGGGCAGTTCGGCCGAACCGGGGATTTCGCCCGAACGGCCCGGCACCGCCTCCCAGCTGCCTTGGCTGCTACTCTGCGTCCACCGTCCTTCCCTGCTATAAATAGAGGCCCGGTTTCACCTGCAAAAGACACAACACAAGAGTAGAGTGCAGGCGAAGCACTGTTAGTTCTCCACTTGTATCAGTAGAGATAGGGAGAGAGGAGAGGTGAGCGTCCCGGAGAGGAGCCGAAGTATCGGCCCCTCTTCCCGCTGTACCTCTACGGATGCGACTTCACTTCGAGTAATATCCGGGTCTTGTCTGGTAACTCTTGTATCTCTCTCTGATTAATTGAGCATTCAGTTCTTACTTTTATATGCTTGCTGGTTCTTCGTTCAATGCTTAGTTGATTGGTATAACTGTATACTGGTTGCTTAGCTTGGGTGCTTATCTTTCTATAGGAGATAAGTATTAGTTGACTAGTGTAGGTGTGGTGCCTATACTTGAGAGTAACTTAGTTTATTCCCGTCGCAACGGAGGTGGTAGCCGTAAGGTGGTGACAGCCCTTCCGGTCTTTGTAGCCCATCACGTTAGTTCCGGTCCGTAGGATTCCCCAGTTGGGAAATAGTGGCACCCTTCTCATCCCTTTCTGTGTGTCCACCGATTCCCTTGTCCCGAAGCAAGTATCTATCTGTATCCTCTGATCTGCTCGATCAATCAGTAGAATACCTCTACCAGACTCGTACCCTCTCTACCCTCCTATCACTCCTCTTCTCTTTGTTGTTGTCATCCACCTCATCCATACCATTCACTCCATTCCATCTACCTAGGACAACTTAGTTTAGAATCAGTCCACTTCTCATTCTCCGTGGAAATCGATACCTGTAATACTCCCGGGTGAAAGCTACATCGGTATCCGTCCGCTTGCGGATTTATCTGTAGGCCGTAAGGAGTGCCAACAAGCTTTCTGGCGCCGTTGCCGGGGAACGGTAGCTGTTCTGATTCCGAACCCAAGTTGTCCGTGTATCCCACCACCATCCACCATCCATATGGATTCCACTCTTACCTTACGCCAACACTCGGCTCCAAAGGGCCCTTGTTTGGAGCCACCACCACCATCACATCCCATATCCACACCCGGCTATGAGCTACGTCCCGGCTTCATAGCCATGGTTCGTGAGCAATCGTTCTCAGGAACGAAGGCCGAGAGTCCATACGCGCATTTGCGCGAGTTTGAGCAACTCTGCTCATGCCTGACCATTGCGGGCATGACACAAGAAACACTCAAATGGAAGCTATTCTCGTTTTCACTAGCGGGAGGAGCGAAGAAATGGTACTCTCTAGCTGTCAGTACTATGGACGGGAGCTGGGAAGTTCTCAAGGAAAAATTCTGCCTAAACTTCTTCCCAGTCTCCAAGGTAGCCAGTCTCCGAGCGGAAATCATTAACTTTACGCAATTAAAGGGAGAATCGTTAGGAGCTGCCTGGGCTCGTTTCAAGCAAATACTGGCCTCAGGACCGGACCTAAGCCTACCAGAACCTGTTGTTTTACAACACTTCAGCCTTGGCCTCTATTCCGTAGCCGCAACTTTCTTGGACTCTGCTTCTGGAGGGTCGTTCTTTCATTTGGTTCCTAGTGAAGCGAGGGTAGTCCTGGACCGTATCCTAGACAACACCCCCTTCACTGGAATCTATGATGAACTCCCCGATGAAGAAGAGAAGCAGCCTGAACTTGAACCTAAAGAGCCAATACCAGTCCAATCCAAATCCATTAGCTCTTCTAGTCCATCAGAACCTGAAGCTCATTTCGAACCACAACCATATTCTAGCCCAGACCATTATGATTCACTCTACACCACTCTTTATGATTTTGACGATGATCTATTCGAAGACATCGGGAGTGCAACAAGTTTCCCACGGGAACGATGTGTAGAGCAAAAGGATCAGGCCCCCGACAAAGAAGAATTGGAATACCAGCGGGAGTACCTGGGACGTCTCTCTGCTATCATGAGTCGGGAGTGGCTAGATGAGGCCGAAGCCTCGACAGAGGTGGTCAAGATGCCCAGAAAAACCAAAAGGATATTCTGTGAGATCATGGGCCTTGACCGAGAAATTGGGTACGACCCGAGCCTCGGAATCAACATAATCTCTAGCTCTTTGGTGCGAACCGAATTCCCTGATAACTCATGGTCGTTTTCTCAAAAACGACTTAAGTTTACTTCAGGAAAAATCCTGGACTGTTTGGGGATCTTACGGGTCACACCCGTTAAGGTCAACGATCTTGAACTCTTCATGGATTTCCACATCTTCGACCTACCTAGCACTACCACACATCCCATCTTCATAGGCAGGCCAATCTTGAAGATTCTGGAAAAAGCACCAATAAACCAGCTAGTAGAGCTTAGGATCGGTAAAGAACTTATCCCTGTCTCCTATGCCCAATCTTTGAATACTCCAATAGAGGCAGACCCCGATCCTGACCCGTTAGAGGAAGTCAGGTCAGCTTCTTTGCTAGACCTCGAGCAACCTATTCCAGAAGAGGATATTCCATTCTTTACGGAGGAAGAGGAAACTCATCCTCCGATTGAGCTTGATACAAACGAAACTCCAAAACCATCTCCAATCGAGCTCAAACCTCTTCCGCCTAGACTTATGTATGCTTTCCTCTTTGGGGATAAGCAAACTCCAGTGATCATTAGTGATAAACTCTCCGAGGTAGAAACCCAGCAACTCGTCACTATCCTGGAGAAAAATCGATCGGTCTTAGGATACTCTCTCCAAGACCTAAAAGGGATTAGCCCAAATCTTTGCACTCATCGCATCCCGATCGATTCTGAAGCAACACCGTCTCGGGAACCTCAACGACGGTTAAACAATGCCATGAGAGAGGTCGTGAAAAAGGAAGTTCTCAAACTCCTTCACGCGGGGATCATCTACCCTGTCCCCAATAGTGAATGGGTTAGTCCCGTTCAAGTCGTTCCTAAGAAGGGAGGAATGACGGTAGTGCGCAATGACAAAAATGAGCTCATCCCTCAGCGCACTGTTACTGGTTGGCGTATGTGCATCGACTATCGTCGACTCAATAAGGCCACTAAGAAAGACCATTTCCCCCTTCCGTTCATAGACGAAATGCTTGAACGGTTAGCCAAACACTCTTTCTTCTGCTTCCTTGACGGTTACTCTGGGTACCACCAAATTCCTATCCACCCGGAAGACCAGAGTAAAACCACGTTCACATGCCCCTATGGGACGTACGCCTACCGGCGAATGTCTTTCGGGCTATGTAACACACCTGCCTCTTTTCAACGTTGCATGATGTCTATCTTCTCCGATATGATTGAGGAGATTATGGAAGTGTTCATGGACGATTTCTCAGTTTACGGAAAGACCTTTACCGAATGTCTGAAAAAACTGGACAAGGTCCTCCAGAGGTGTGAAGAGAAACACCTTGTTTTGAACTGGGAAAAGTGCCATTTTATGGTGCGAGAGGGGATTGTCCTAGGACATAGGGTGTCAGAACGTAGGATCGAGGTAGACAAAGCGAAGATAGAAGTGATCGAGCAACTTCCACCTCCCACAAACGTTAAGGGGATCCGCAGCTTCCTTGGCCATGCCGGATTCTATAGGCGTTTTATCAAAAACTTCTCCCAGATATCTCGGCCCTTTACCAATCTCTTAGCCAAAGATGCCCCCTTCGTTTTCGATGAGGAGTGCTATGCCGCATTTCACACCCTCATAAAGGCACTCATCTCCGCTCCCATCATCCAGCCTCCCGACTGGAGCATCCCATCCGAAATCATGTGCAATGCGAGTGACTATGCTATAGGAGCTGTGTTGGGCCAAACTAAGGACAAGAAGCATTATGCTATCTCAGATGCTAACAAAACGCTCACTGGCCCTCAGCTCAACTACGCAACCACGGAGAAGGAGCTCTTAGCAGTCGTATTTGCTATAGACAAATTCCGGTCCTACCTAGTCGGGGCCAAGGTTATAGTCTATTCAGATCACGCTGCTCTGAAGTACCTTCTGACCAAAAAGGATGCAAAACCGAGACACATCCGCTGGATTCTTCTACTCCAAGAATTTGACATTGAGATAAAAGATAAGAAAGGAGTAGAGAACTCAGTGGCTGACCATTTGTCCCGGATACAAGTCTCGTCCGATCTCCCAATCGACGACTACTTACGGGATGACACCCTCCTTAAGGTCGCCACTAGTGATCCGTGGTAGGCCAACATAGTAAACTACATGGTAAAGGGTTATGTCCCCCCTGGAGAGAATAGGAAACGGCTAGCCTATGAGAGCCGACTTCACCTTTGGGATGACCCGTACCTCTTTAGGATTTGTAGCGACGGACTCCTCAGAAGGTGCGTACCTGCACATGAGCCTTATAAAATCCTGGAGAGATGCCACGCAGCCCCGTACGGAGGACACTACGGTGCATTCCGGACCAATGTTAAAGTCTGGCAGTGTGGTTTTTACTGGTCCAGCATGTATGAGGATGCGAGAGCATTTGTCATGCGGTGCCCCCGCTGGCAGAAACACGGGAACATCAATACTAGAGACGCAATGCCACTCGCTAGCAATCTTCAAGTAGAAATCTTCGATGTCTGGGGAGTAGACTTCATGGGTCCCTTCCCAAACTCCGAGGGTTGTCAATTCATCCTAGTAGCAGTGGACTACGTCTCTAAGTGGGTAGAAGCCTTGCCTTGCTTAGCTGCTGACTCTAAGAACGCGAGACGAATGTTTCATGAGGTTATATTCCCACGTTTTGGCGTTCCTAGAATAGTCATTAGTGATGGCGGGTCCCACTTCATAGATTCAGCCTTCCGTAAGTATCTCTCAAGTTTGGGGGTGCAGCATAACATAGCCACACCCTATCACCCCCAAACTAGCGGTCAAGCAGAAACTTCCAATAAGCAAATCAAAAACATTCTGCAAAAGACCGTAAATGAGATGGGCAAGCAATGGAAGGATAAACTTCCAGATGCACTTTGGGCTTACCGCACGGCCTATAAGACTCCCATAGGCATGACCCCATATCAACTAGTCTATGGCAAAACCTGTCATCTGCCTGTAGAAATGGAGTTTAGAGCTCACTGGGCCATTAGGAAGTGGGGTATGGACCTTCCAGCTGCTGGCCTCAAACGGTAGATCCAGCTGGCCGAGCTAGATGAGATGAGGGAGAGAGCATACCACAGCTCCCGGCTATACAAAGAACAGACCAAGAGATGGCATGATAAGAGAATCAAGGTCAAAACGTTCAAGCCGGGAGACAAGGTTCTCGTCTTCAACTCCCGTGTCAAACTTTTCGGTCACGGGAAATTGAGGAGCAAGTGGGACAGCCCATTCACAGTAATCAATGCTGCATCTCATGGGGCCGTCACTTTGCAAAGCGAGGACGGAAACACCTTCAAGGTTAACGGACAGCGGTTGAAGATTTTCCTAGAACCAGAACCTCCGACACTCGATGAATTAGACGTCGTCGAGTTCATAGAACTCTGAACCCCGTCCGTGGAACCCCGGCCCGAATCCGTCATCTTCAAATCCTTCTGGGCCAAAACCTCCTGAACCTTGAAAACCTCCTCGACCCGAATCTCCCATGACCAAAACCTCGAACCACGACACGGGCCACACACCTGGGGGCCCAGGGACCTGTTCGGGCGAACAGGCCCAGTTCGGCCGAACCAGCTGGTTCGGGCGAATTGGCCTCCCAGGCCCCAAGGACAGATATGCTCGCCCAGATACATCTGCAGTTAAAGATATCCCGAGAGTCGCGAGGGAATCGTCGGGAAACTCCGTTTTTCCGATCTGAAATCCCCGATAAAAACAGAGACTCTCTATCGACGTTTCCCATCTCATCTAAGCCAACTCCATCCCATAGAACACAGCCACCATGGCCTCCTTTTCCTCCAAGGACACATCATCGGCTCAGGGCTCGAGCAGCAGTAGCCGGAACGGCAACTCCTCCTGGCAGGAGCACGCCTTCCGCATCTCCGACGTCGACGCAGCGGGAGACGTGCACCGGGGGAGGACGCCGGGACGTAGCCCGGTGAGGCGCGGCAACTCCCCTCACTGCTCAGCACTCAACGAGCTCCTCGCCCCACTAAAAGGGATCAAGAAACCGCCTCGTTCGCCATCACCAAGGCCGAACGAAGGGCAGCTACGCCCGAGGTCAATATCCTCCTCGAGGGTGTCGGATCTGGCGTTGTTGCTGCCCAAGGAGAAGGCTGGAGAGGAGCCGGACTACACGCCAGAAAGCCCACCGCGTTTCGTCATCAAGGGAGAACGCATCCTGGGAGGAGGGTACGGAAAAGTCCTCATCCCACCGCTCAACCGGAACGAGCTGGGGCTAGCAAACTCATCCCAATCCTCTCCGCCACGGCGCCACCCCAGAGTCCGGCGCCATAGGCAGCCCCTATCCATCAAAGGGCTGCCCGGGGACATGGAGTTCTCCGATGAGGAGGACAATGAAGAAGAGGAAGAGAAGCCGCCCACCGTGGAGAGCCTGAAGGAGGAATTGGCACTGGCAAAGCAGAGGATCAACCACCTGGATGAGAAGGTGGCGGAGGGTGAGCTCGCACGCATGGAATGGGAGGACAAGATGGAGCTCCTCCACAAGGCCCTGTGCGCAAAGCTCAAGAGGCTTTTCAAGGCCACGGGACACGAAGATCTCTATGGACCGCCTTCAGAGTAGTGTCCCGCGGTCGTCCCATTTTTAGATAGAGCACCGTTAGTTTAGTTTGGTTTGCTAGTTGCTTGATTCATTTATTTGTTTAGATCAATGTTTAGGGTGCTCTGAAATTTCCCTTCCAAATATTTATTTCCAATCTTAGTTCGTTGAATAAATAAAGTTTGAATTGTTTGCAAGAAAGAAGATAAAATTGTCGCTCCGGTCGGTGCATTTGAGCCGACCAGAGAATGCCCTGTCTAACAGAGAGTTGCACGAGTACAGGAACGACATAGGAACGCATGGCACGACGGACTGAGCCCCGGGGGCCAGTTCGGCCGAACCAGGCAGTTCGGGTGAACTGGCCAGTTCGGGCGAACTGACCGGTTCGGCCGAACCAGCCCGGCTACCCCCTCTCGCGCACCTGCACGTGCGTTTGCACCTTCTTCTCCCCTGTTTACTTTCCTGTGTTGTCTCATTTCGAAAAATTGAAAATGCATGCCTCACATAACGAAACGAACTCGGTCTCTCTTTTATATCATGATTGCTGCATGTTGTTTATTTCAAACTCAGTATCTAGTACTTGTGAAAAATTCATCATGATAGGACCCCCTGACCTAAGTTGTTGATGTTTGTGATATGACTCGATAAAATGAACCACTTGTTCACACCAACATTCGGGAGAATTTAATTTATGAAAAGATGTAAATCCTGCCCTATCCCTTCATCCTGTCCACAAATACCACATATGCTTGAGAGTTTACTCCTGAAACCTGTCATATTCTGTATGAAGTCTTGTTGAAAGTTGTGTTCTTGGAATGGATCACATTGTCCGAGGTCTGTTGCAAGCAAATCTATCATCAGAGTGTAGTGGAAGCCCTCATGCCTTGATGATACCCTGAAAAAAAAAAGAGAAATAAAGGACTCATGAAAGTCCAAAGAAAAAAAACTCCCAAAAAGGGAAAAGAAAAAAAAAGGGGTCAAAAAGGCTAAGGAACAACATGAACTCTCTATCGTTAACTTGCAACATGACCAAGGGCAGTGATGAGAAGCTCCAGGAGCCAATCTTTGGCTTGACCGAAATACTCGACATGACAAGGCCACCACCTGAGAGACAAAGAGAAATACAAAAGAGAATGAGTGAAAGGTGAGAGCTCCAGAGAGCTGAGTGTCAGGGATGAAGGGAGACGAGCCGTTTAATTGCGAAAACCAGAAAACCCCGAATGCAGGATGAGCAAGAGGACCTTGTTGTAAGAGTCGTTCCATTCATCAACCGCCCAAGATCCGGGAAGTAGCCACTACAAATTCACAGGTATCAGAAAGGTTTGAATATTCAATATGCAAGTATTCATGATTATAAAAGAACCCTTACTTTAGTCTTGCTCATGTTTTAAATTCTTTACTCGGGACGAGCAAAGATCTAAGTTTGGGGGAGCTTGTTGGCGGTCGTTACAGACCGATTTCCGACCTCCAACCGAGTATAAAACAAACACAATGGGGACACACACCATAGCTATAGGGCTTATCACTGACTATTTCCACAAGTTTTGGTGATTGTCCTCGGTGCAGGTACAAAATGGAGAAACACGTGCTATAAGGGTCAGAAATGACCGTTTCGGCCGAACGACTCCGTTCGGCCGGTTGCCCCCCTAGCTGGGCAAGACTTGTGGACCACGACCACGACACTCTGGGCCGGCTCAACCCATATCCAGAAGACCGGTGGCCCATATCCAACCCGACGGAGCCCACGAGTCCACCGGAGGCCCTCCAGGCCAGCCGAAGACGCGAACCGACCTGCCAACCGACCTCAGGAGCTGGACTAACACGTGTGCAAAGCAGAGGCGATGCAGTACTGGGCCGGGCCCACTTCGGCCGAAGTGGCCTGTTCGGCGGAAGGCAGGAACCGTGTAACAACCCTAAAAATTCCCCTAGGATTTGTTGAATGTAAAAATGTGATTTTAAAAATTTTTGGTGAATTTTGTGCAAGTCAACAAACATATAAGAGTGTATTCTTTTTGCCCCCTAAATTCTTAGGCAATTTAAATCCAAATTAAAAATAATTTGAATTGCTAAGGATCAAATAGATGTGATTTGGAGTTAATTTGGTTTTATTGGATTTTTGGTTGTGTTTGAATTCAAATTCTAGATTTGAATTCAAACAAATACTAACTAAACTAATTAAAACCTAAACCTAACCTTAGTGGGCCAAAACCTCTAACCCAAGTCTAGAATGCACCCTCGAATTCCTTTTCCCGAGCCAGCCAGCCAAGCGGCCCAGCCGGCCTTGCGGCCCAGCCTTTCCTCCGCGTCGCTTCCGCGTCCTCATCCCTCTCACTGACAGGCGGGTCCCGCCTGTCAGCTTTCTCTCCCTCCTCTCCTTCCCCGCGCGGCGCGCACCTGTGAGCACCCACTCCCGCGGAGCCGGTCCCATCAGCCCTCCTCGTGGCCCGTTGCGATGGCAACGCGTGTCCGAGGCCGCCCACCGCATCCATCTCGCCGTCCGTGCCCTCTAGCCGAAGCCGCCGCCCTATAAAACCAGCGCCGGGAACCCTTCCCCTTCAAGCCGCCGCCGCGCCCCCCTTGGGGTCTAGATCCAATTCGAGAGGGTGAGGGGTGGGAGAAGGAGTCGGGGAAGCCCGTGGAGGAGAAGCCGAGGGAGGAGAGGAAGCCAAAGCTTCTTCATCACGACGCCGCCGCCAAAGCCGTCGCCGCCGCCCGTGGGAACGCCGAGGAGGAGCCGGACCCGGGACGAGAGGAGGAGCACGAGGATCGCCGGAGCGCCGCGAGTCTACCCCGAGCTGCAGCGATCGACTACGTGCCCCTAGGTGAACCGCCGCCGTGCCTTTCCCCCTTTCTCCCCTGTCTCCGGCCGAGCGCCACCGCGCGTGCTCGCCATGCCTAGCCTAGCCCCTGTGAGCCAGCCTTCGAGCTGAGCACCTTCTTCTGCAGGACCTTGAGCCGCTAACCGCTTTGCAACCCGCCGTCGACTGAGCTCCGCAGCCGAGGCCTCCGCGGCCGAGCTCTGCTCACCGCGCGAGAACGCCGATGCCGTGCCGCGGCCGTGGTGAACCACGTGCCCGCGCACGCGCTCCTAGCCGTGTCCCAGCAGTCGCTGGTGACGACGCGCTCGCAGCCGAGGCCCTTCTGACCGCGCGACCCTACCCTGTCGCGTGACGCCGCCGCTCGCCGGCCGCGCCGCCGCCGCTCGCGTCGGGAGAACAAACCCCAGCCAAGCTGTGGCCTTTTTCACCCCGCTCGTGACCGCCGAACCCTAGCCTGTCACACCCGGATTTACACAGAAACCCGAATGCTTCTATATGTGTGCCCAGGAAGTCCACAGAACACATATAGATAACAAATATGATAAACAGAGTACAAATGCTTGAATAAAATGGTTTTACATCAGAGTTTGGCTAAAATAACTAAATAACACAGCGGAAGTCTATTTATTAACTCTCTCTAAACGAAGACGAAGACGAAGCCGAAATCCATAATCCACAGGGACTCTGACTGGTTGAGCACAGCTAGTAGAATGGCAGATCTTCAGGAAACTCAATAGCAGCAGTTCCATCTAATCCATCTGTTACCCATCCGGGATTTTGTTGAATGGCAAGTGTAAGTAATTGTCTTACTTAGCAAATACAACACGGGTAATGAAGGCTTAAAAGAAAGGCTTGACACGGCTGTACTGCATTAGCAATTTTAGTTGATTCTTTTTAACATAAACCAAGATTTCTACATTTATGTGAATCCCAGTTGAAGCCCAATTAATATAGTAGAAGTAATCATTAAACAATAATAAACATCAACTTCTAATCAAAAAGGATCCAGGCCGCTCTTGACCCTGAGCAAGGCTATCATGATAGATTATACACTCTGCAGAGGTTTCGCCCTTTACCCACCAGTCGCGTAAAAGTTCAAAGGAACTTTGCACCCAACCACGCACATCAACACTTCCGAGGTGTGACTGCATAGGGACGCTACGAGGCTTTTCACAAGACACCCTAACAAAACAGTAGCCGTTATGGTACAACCTAGGCAGCATGACCCGAGGCACCGAGACTGACTTACGCCCGTGCCGCAGCACGAGGGGGTCAATGGCGTCCAATCGCAGAAAAGTAATGCAGAAACAGAATTAAATAGCGCAACGTGCAGAACCCCCGCCAAACGGAAGCTCCTACACGGGACTGTGCCTCACGAGGGCAAAGCCAACGGATACTCCGTCCTCGGTGGATCAAACCATACTCTCACCCATGCTTCCCATAACGCCGGTGGCCCACCGGTAACCACTGCTAAATTAGAGCCGTACAAGTTACTTGTCCAAGACCAGAGCCATTATAGTTCCGGCGGTGGCGACAGGTTCCTGGGTTGCCGCTTTAAGAACCAGTCCTTACGGAGAGACACTAGGGCCAAGCCATAAGCATACGCCCTAGCTCCCTGATCCATGTTGCTAAAAAGCAAATTTTAACATTATCATTGAAGTGAACCATTAAGTCAAGATTAACAGTTAAACATTGGTGACAGTAGCTGCGCATAGCAAAGTTCTACCCAAATGCAAAAACCCAGGGTAATCAAGGTATAGGATAAACAAAGCTAGGAATAACCTTAACGGGAACAATTTAGACACATGCATATGCAATAAATAGTGTAAAGGTGTGTATAGGTAGCAAGGATTGTCCGTGCTGTACTTGCCTTCGTCCAACTGCTGCTGTTGCTCTGGCTGCTGCTGTTGGTCTTGCTCCTCGTAACCCTCGAACTCAAACGTGTACGGCTCACCGACTGGACTCAAACATCAACACACAAGCATCCATACAAGCCAGTACATGCAAACAATATTAATCTATTAGAACAGTACACCAAACAATAAAAACAGAACGAAAGAAGGCTGAAAAACTAATCTACGCTTCGCTACGAACACGTGAGCGCGAAAATCACTCAAATCGGAGCTAAAACGAAGAAGTTATGGCTTTTCTAAGGTTCAGGGACTTGCTGGCAAAGTTTTAAAAGTTCCAGGGGCTTATTTGCAAAAATTCAGGGGCTAAAACATAATTTTATATAAAAACAGGAGGGTTTATTTGCAATTTGACCAGAGCAGGACCTCGGGTACTAATTTTAAATAAATCAGGGGGTTTTCTGTAAAAATCAGGACTTAATTGTAATTATTTTTGAATAGATCTGGACCGCGGGTTAATTTTGAAAAAGGCCAGGGACTCTTTTGAAAAACGGCTCGGCTGACTGGGGTTGACCGTTATTGACTGCCTGACTTGGCTGGGTTGACTCGATCTGAGCCATCGAATTCGGATTGGATGGCGGGGATTAGATCGGGGAGAGGGGGGTGTCGCCGGCGAGGGGTGCTGCGGCGGCGCCGCCTGCGCGCGCGGCGGAGGGTCGCCGGCGAAACGCGCGAGCGCGCTACGGGGCACGGTTCGGGACGCGGGCTGGCTCTAAAGGACCGGGGCGACGCGACAAACTCAACTGGGTGGCTCTCGTCGGCGGCGAAGCAACGACGGTGGCGCGCGACGTCCCATGGCGGCGGCGGCGCTCGGGTGACGACGGGGAGCTCGCAGCAGGGGGAGGGAGAGAGCAAGGAGGGGCGTGGGAGCACGCTTACCACCACGCGAAGCTGCTCCGGCTGCCAATTTGGTCGGAGCGACGGCGAAACGGCAGATCGACGGCGGCGGGTTCTCGGGCGGCGGAAGAATCGGCGGCGGCTGCGCAGGAAGCGAGAGCGAGGGCGGGGCTTGAGGGTCGCGGGGCGGAGGAGTCGAGGGCGGCGCGTTTTATAGGCCGGCCGAGGAGAGTCCGGGTCCTCGACGACGACGACGACGTGGCCGGGACGAACTCCATCGTCGGAGCGGGGTCGGACTCGGGCGGAGGTGGGAGACGGGTCTGACCCGTGGGTCCCGCCTGGCAGTCGGCGTGGAGAGAGAGAGGGAGCGCTGCGGGCTGCGGGGCAGGCCGGCGCGTTGGGCCGCTAGGTGGGCCGAGCAGAGCGGGGGAAGGCGGGCGGAGCGGGCCGGGAACGGAGCGCGCGAGCTGGGCCAGCGCGAGCGGAGCAGGCCGCTGGGCCAGGCCGAAAGCGGGGCTGAGGGAGAATGGGCTGCTGCGAGAAAAAGAGAAAGGGGGCCAAAAATTGGACGGGGAAAAGAGTTTAGGGAGGGAAAGTGGACTCGGGCCGCAGAAACTTTTCTAGAGCTCCAAACACAGCGATTCAAATTCGAATTTAAACAGAATTTAAATTCCAATTGAACCACACACAAACAAAACTCCATGCAGCCAGCATGAATGCAACAAAAATGTTTCTAACCTTATATTAAATTTTATTTCTCATAAATAATTTATTTTCCTTAGATTAATATGAGCATAAAATTAAATAAAAACAATTTAATTACTAAATTTTTAAAATAGGCATTTTTAGGGTGTTACATAGCCGAACCATTCCGTCCATCCTTGGGCCGAGCCGAACCGTCTCCGGCGAGTTTCGCCGTCGACCGTCGCCGCTGGCGTGCTCCAGTGCGCGCCGCGCGCGCGTCGCGTCGCGTCGTGGCCAAGCCACACGCACGACCACACCAAGTCGCCACACAGCCTGCCGCAAAAGATCCCGAGTCGGCCACAGGTTGATCCCGTGCGCCCGGCTCACGTGAACCACTGACACGGTCCACGGTGGACCAAGTCCACCAGAGCAGATCCAGCAGCGCCCCCCTTCGTGGGCCGAATCTTGCACTTAAGTCCATTTAACCACCCTAAACTATCTTGGCCCATCCACCTTTCGGCCCAAATCCAGCCCAGCCATCGTTTAATCTTTTTCCTTTATCTTTTAACAGCGCTGACGTATGGGGCCCACATGTCATACACTGTGTGTCACTAACCGCTGGGGCCCACTGACCAGAGCTGATCGTTGACCGTTGACCGTTGACCCGTTGACCGTTGACCAGTCAACGCTGACGTCAGCAGGGCCCACTGCTGACGTTATCCTAGGCGGACCCCACTGCTGACGTCAGCATGACGTCATGCTGACGTTAGCAGGCTAATTTCAGTCTGTTTTCTTTTTCAGAAATTATTTAATATTTTCAGAAAATGATTTAAACTTGTAAAATTAATAATAAATCAACCGTAGCTCAGAAAAATATGAAACCAGTTTCTATATTTTTCTAAAATCATGACCTACGCGTTAGTGTAGAGTTTGGTGTTCTTTGGGACCTTTTTCATCGCTGTTTTGGTGTTTCTTTGCTAGTAGTCGCGTCTTATTTTATTTTCCGCGACCCTAGGAGTTCCGGAGAGTCAGGAGGAGCCGGACCACTACGACAACTGCGTTGACGAAGACGAAGACTTTTGCTCAGGTTCACACCCAGCCATCCTCTGAAATACCTATTAGACATGTAATTAGTATGCTAGCGCTTTACTTTACTCGCATGATAAACCTGCACTGCCTTTGTTAATATCCTGTTACCTTGCTACCTACTACTCACTTTATGAAATATGCTATGCTATGCATGTGTTGGGTTGGTTGTGATTTGAACCTCTTGGCATGAGTTGTGGGTGGTATGGGAGGATTAGTGCAGCTAGGCGGTGTAAGCGAGTAATAACAACTCGATCGTTTGATCGAGGTGCTGGGGGACTGCACTCGGGCAGTCCCTATGGGGTACCTGTTGCGGGTACATGGTTATTGGATACTTGGGTTATTTGAGGAGTTTGGGCGGCAATACCTGTTATGGGTGCCGATTGCGGACCGTTGCGGCGGATCGCTTATGACGCTGATACTCGCTTTACCGACAATTAAGGACTGAGTCGAGTTCCAACTTTGGACGTGGGAATACCGTGCTCACCATCTACCCAGTATGGGGAGGGTTCCAGCAAGCCTACTCTAGTGCGGCGCCGAGACTGTAGGAGGATCGAGCTTGATATGAGTAGGGTGGATTCGTTGCGGCGTAATCTCCCTGATTTACCACGGCCCCCGACTGGCACCGGTGGGAAGGTTTCACATCCCTGGGGCAGATGTTAGATCAGATGTTCCCCGAGCCCAGGGAGACAGGATTGGCGCCGTTACTGTTTAGGGTCTTTGCTGTGGGCTGTGTCTCAAGTTGGTTGCGGACTAGCCTTGCAGCCCGGATGGATTCCTGGAGTGCCACCTCTGCAGAGTGTAAACTATACGTATAGCCGTGTCCACGGTTACGGACGACCCATTTCTGATAAGTTTCGACTAGCATGGGAATCTGCTTTCTTACCTCATCCTTTGACTTGGGTTATGAGAGATTGGTCCAGCATTGCTGATGAGACAAGGTGGGGAGGGAGCTCATCGAGTCGACTAGTGAGTGAAAGGCGTTGGTGGATAATGTTTGCGGGAACCTGCTGTGGCAGGACGAGCCCGATGGGAATGTGAGGCTGATGGTTGGATTTGGGGAGTGGATGTGCGTGTGAGGGAAGGAGTTGGTGATGAGAGGAAATTGGGTTTTTGCTGCTGCTCGCATAAGAAAACCCTATCTCAAACCTTGATTATTTCTATACCTTAGAATAGGCCACTTTAAAGCTTGCTTCATATTATGGTTGGTGACGTGAACCTGTCCCATTTCCTTGGGGACAGACTTTGGGTTCTCAGGTGAAGACCCCGACCGCGAGTTCAACCAGGATGGGTGGTACGACTGAAGGGTGCGCGCTATGCTCAAGGATGCCTGTGGAGGAGTGGACCCTAATGATCTAGCTACCGTTGCGCAGTTGTTTCTTATTGTCAATTTAGCCCAGAGGGCTTGTACCAGACGCTATGTTTTATATATGTCATGTACTGAATCTTTTATCGTTGTATGGATGTGATATTCGACTGAGATGAGTTCTGTACGAGATAGCTGCTATTCCTGGGACTATCTCGAGGGTACAGGGAGTCGGATTCTCGTCGTTGAGAATCCGGTTCGTTTCAGTTGGTATCAGAGCCATACTTGACCGTAGCGCGTAACCCTTAGATCGGAAACTTAGGACAGAAGCTCTAACTGAGTCCTCTACTGTATATGTGTTGACACCAAAAATTGGCACCAGGAAGAGGCTGACATGTGGGCCGGATTCGTTGAAAAGATATCATTCGGCAAAGGAGTTTTTCCCCAGAGCATTCGGTAAAGACGTTCTACGGTCGGGAACGCATTGTCATTCGGCAAGAAAACTGTTCCGCAGGAGGCATTTGGGAGTGCGTGATGACAAGTGTAAGGAAAAGGCTGGTTTAACTTGGAATGCAAGACGGATACGGTGCCCCGACGTTTATCTTTTTAGGAAATAAATAATGTAATCGTAATCGACTAGGAATCGTGTCGAAATCTGGGTATAAATATAAACCCATGGTAATTGTAAAAGCATCGAACAATCAATCATACAACAAACCGGCCCCGTGCCAACTTCGAGTCCTTTAGTCGAGTCGTCGAGTTCTTCGAGAGGAATCATCGATCCGTCGACCTCCGTAAGTACCGGCAACCCTGCACCATGCCTAGTATCATGCGGTGGATTTAGGCTTTGGTTCAGGAAGGTTCCATTGTTAGATCATGAGCCATGCGGTGGGCTAAGTTTTAGCTTGGAACAAGTTATCGGTTCTGTTGGATTTTGGCAAGATCTGATAGATCCATTAAGTTACCGTGTGTTGCTCTGGATTTTACCTTTATGTTTAATTCATTGCAGCACTCTTTTGCCCAGTCTAGGTTGATTAGATTCGGTTCCAGCTCGTGATGCACTGCGTTTCCATAGCCGAATTCGAAGTCGATCTAGATTGCCACGTGTTGCGGGTTCAAGCTCGTTGGTCTTGTGTAGATCTTGACAGAACCGGGTATCATGCGGTAGATGCAGGTTTTTGGGTCGTCTTAGAGCTAATCATCCGGTGGATTAGAATTCGATTCGATCTGATAGATCTATCATCATCAACGAAGCATGTTCCTTCTTCACGGAACCCGATTCGGCTATATAGCTGTATTCGGCAGTATCGCCATGAGTGAAACGTGTCAATGGTTTTGTTTTAAATAAAGAATGCTTTTAGCCTTCCATGTATAGAGTATATCATGCGGTGGATTGATCTATTCTTGGTTGGTGGTGTGATTCCAAGCAAGTCGTATCATGCGGTGGATTAACTTGCTTGTCTCATGCTCGACGGGTTGAAAAGTACCTAGACATGCGGTAGACTAGTGCTTTTAATCTATGCATTCTTGTTTATTATGAAATTATGGTCATGTTTTCGCCCTTTTATTTATTTATCAAGCTCTGTTCCTTGTTAATCGGTTATGAATATGCGTCACAATGTTTATTCAGTCGAATACCGATCTTTCGTCATGCTTACGTCACGCATTCGGCAGTGCGCTTCCTGCACGCTTTGCCGATTGCCGAATGATGCTTTAACTGCTGACAGATGGCTTTTCTATAGCTATATGTCGTTCGAAACTGGCTCTGTAGCCGCAAATATGGAACTGTCTGGTATCACCCGGCATGTTCCAGGTGTTATCTAAACATCTTTTCTCCCTTTGTCAGTTTCAGGAAAATTGACTGGCACGCTTTCGGATTCAAACGCTCGGGCCACGTGTAAAGCTAGCTAATTCGGCTTGCTGTGTGCTTGGCGTGAAGTGCGGATTTTACGTCAACACACTTTTTGGCACGCCCGGTGGGACAACAAGCTTCGAAGATGCCTGAATTAAAAGACATTCTGGATGTCACTTTTGAAGAATTGTCTGATGAACATCAACAAATGGTGAAGACTGCTGCAGATCAGTTCATCAAGAAATGCTTGCTGTCTTTTGCTAAGAACAGGAGTGGTGCACCGTTTCTCAAGTCAGATCTGCCAAGAGTTCTTTTGCCGGGACAATCTGATCTTACTGAAGATGAAGAAAGGGAGAAGTTCTCTAGCTTGTTGTACAAGGCTTTAGGAGAAACAATGACCAATCATAATGCTGCATTCCTGAACAGTTTTCGGCTCATACTGGTCAACATCTTTGGTCAACACGTGGATAAACCTTTTGAGCAAGCGCATGGACAACTTGGTGGACCAACATATTTCAATATTCAAGCATCGGTCCCAAAACGTCATGGTAAAGGTATTGAAGAAACTGAAGTTTCTGGAACCAAAGACGCGAGTGGACAGCCGATTCAACAAGAGCTCCAGCATGCATTGCCGAAACCTCGTACATACGGTGATATGGCATTTGGCACCACGGGTAATCCACCTGCTTCTGCTTACAAGATATCCCCTCTGAACAACAGGCTACAAAGGGATGTGTATGGAAACGGATATTCAGAGTTCATGGATTACAATACTATTGATGCTCTCCCGAATCCCGGGTATGTTGGTGCTACAGGGATGCCTGCTGGGAGACCAGGGAATCAAGATACCAATATAGACCTCATGGTGCAAAGGATGACCGATGTATTGCAAAATCAATTCGGTCTGAAGCCTAAAAATCAGGGGTACATGTACTCGTCTCCTTTCCCAGAATGGTACCAAAGAGTATCATTGCCGAATAGAGTCAAGGTGCCTACGGAGTTCACTAAGTTCTTAGGACAAGATGATACTAGCACTGTGGAACATATAGCTCGATATCTGATGCAGCTTGGAGAAGCTTCAGCAGATGAAGCTTTCAGAATCAGATACTTTCCTTTGTCGCTGACGGGTCCAGCTTTTACATGGTTTGCTTCTTTGCCCGCTCAGTCAATTTGTACTTGGAAAGACCTGGAGCAGAAATTCCATGCTCATTATGAGAAAAAGTTGGTTGATTTGACTAGCTTAAGGCAGAGGAATAATGAGACACCTATGGAGTTCCTCAGGAGATTTAGGGAAACAAAGAGCATGTGCTTTTCTCTGAACATACCCGATGATCAGCTAGCTGGTATGGCTGTAGCTGGCATGCTGCCTGCCATTCGGGAAAAGCTATTCGGAATGGAATTCGATGATCTGGGCCAGTTGTCACACAGATTGGCCTTAATGAGCAACCAGGCATATGGTTTCAAGAAAGATGCCAGATTTGCTAAACACAATGAGGTAGCTGACATCTATAACCAATTCCTTGAAAGAGCAGATCAAGGAGATGAGTATGAAGATAGTGAGGAGATAGCTGCAGCAGAGATAGTGTGGGGCAAAGAACCAGTCATGGTGAATCAGAGGTGGATTAAACAGAGTAAGGGCACCTATGATTTTGATGTAACTAAGGCGGATAAATTGTTTGACTATCTTGTAAAAGAAGGCCGGATCAAGCTACCAGAGGGGCATTCTATGCTTCGGCCTGATGGAGTGAAAGATAAGAGGTACTGTGGATTCCATGATAGAAATTCTCATTCCATCAATGAATGCAGGGTTTTTAGAGTGAGGATTCAGAAAGCTATCCAAGAAGGGCATCTGAAATTAGACAATAAGATGAAGTTGGACAATAACCCGTTTCCTCAGAACATGATTGGGTTCTCAATCAATATGGTGAGTGTTGCCGAATCTGGAGAAAAGGGAAAGATGAGAGTCCTGACGTCGAAGGAAGCGAAGCAGAATGGCTCAGTCGATCCTAATCGGCAAATCACGATCGAACAGATTCGCGAGGAAAAGCCTCGCTTCCCGAATAGCCGATTTGAAATTGGGAAATCTTCTAAACCCAGAGTTACATCGCGCATTCTCCTCAATAAGTGGCAGCGTCAGCAAGAAAAAGAGCACTACCAGAGACGTGAGTACGAGGAGGAGAAGAGGAGGTGCGAAGAAAAAAGGTATGAGGAAGAACAAGAGGAATATGTCCGAGAACAAGAACGTGCACATTGGGATTGTGTCTTCTTCAGACACTGTTGGAACGAGGGTTTAAAGCTGCCTACATGGAATAACTGTCCTGAATGCAATAATGGATATGTCGAACATAGGCAAAATGGTGCCAGTCGCCGATCCGTCCACGAAAGAATTGGAAGGATACATCCTAGTGATGATCGGCGTCTAAAAATATATAAGAATGATGATCAACCAAGGAAAAGACATGCTGATCATAGATGGATTGATCATGAAGAAGAAGATCGTGAGTATGTCTGGCAAAAAGGACAGTGGTGTCCACCTGGTTTAAGAAAAAGCCAGAAGAGAAGAGTCCAGCGCCTAAGGAATCAAGAGTTGAAGCGGGCAGGAATCAGGATGAAATCGATATGGCGTCCAAAAGACAAACCTGACGAATCGGGTCATTCGGCTCCTACATGCATGGCAAAGGGGCATACAGCTTGCTGCTTGGAAGGGATTGGATCCATGCGAATTGCTGTATTCCATCTACTATGCATCAGCAGCTTATTCAGTGGATAGATGATGAAGTGGAAATTGTCCCAGCAGATGATTCAATTAGCGTGGCTAATGTGGAACCAGCCTTCTGGGAATATCAAGGCATAGATTGTTTCTCAGGTAAGGACTGGGGAGAAGGTCCTGTTGAGCCAGTCAGCAGTGATCAACAGCCGATCAAAGCAGTCGGCTCTTTTAGTAATTTTTAATGGATAATCCAATCGACGGGACTGACGGGAAGCTAGGACATGGATTTGTGTCGGCTGATAAATTAGAAGAAGTAGACATTGGAGATGGTGACAAACCAAGGCCGATATTCATCAGTGCTAGCTTGGATTCAATTTTCAGAGAAAAGTTGATTGAGTTGTTAAAAGAATACAAAGATTGCTTTGCTTGGGATTATTCGGAGATGCCTGGTTTAGATCGTTCCATTGTTGAGCATCGATTGCCGATCAAGCCTGGTTATAAACCTTACAAGCAACCACCCCGGAAAATCTACAAAGATGAAGTGTTGGCCGATGTGAAGAAAGAAGTGGAAAGATTAATAGCAGCAAATTTTATTCGGCCATGCAGATATGCAGAATGGATCTCTAATATTGTTCCTGTGTACAAGAAAAATGGGAAGATGAGAGTTTGCATAGACTTTAGAGATTTGAACAGAGCCACACCCATGGATGGATATCCAATGCCTATTGCTGACTCGTTGGTTGACGCTGCTGCTGGATATAAAGTGATTAGTTTCATGGATGGTAATGCAGGGTACAATCAAATTTTTATGGCATTGGAAGATATAGCGAAAACAGCTTTCAGATGTCCAGGACATATAGGGTTGTTTGAATGGGTTGTCATGACGTTCGGTTTGAAAAATGCTGGTGCAACTTATCAAAGAGCCATGAATTATATTTTTCATGAGTTGATCGGCAAGATTGTGGAGATATATATTGATGATGTTGTGATTAAGTCATTGGATCATGAAGCACATTTGGCCGACATAAGGAAAACTCTAGAGTGCACTAGGAAACATGGGCTCAAGATGAACCCGAATAAATGTGCTTTTGGGGTTTCGGCAGGAGAATTTCTGGGATTTCTGGTGCATGAAGGAGGAATAGGAGTTGGCAAGAAAAGTATGAAAACCATTGATGAAGTTGTTCCTCCAACTAATCTTAAGGAATTACAGTCATTACTTGGTAAGATCAATTTCGTAAGAAGATTCATATCAAATTTATCACAAAAGGTGTTGCCTTTCTCTTCACTGCTAAAAGTCAAGAAGGATCAGGAGTTTGTATGGGGTGACGAACAACAAAAGGCTTTCGATGAAATCAAAGAATACATGAAAGAACCACCAGTATTGGTACCTCCACAGCTAAACAAGCCTTTTAAGTTGTACGTGGCGGCCGATGCCCAAACTATTGGATCGGCCCTCATACAAGAATTTGAGGGAAAGGAAAGGGTAGTTGCATACCTTAGCCGGAAATTGCTTGATCCCGAAACGAGGTATTCGGCTACCGAAAAACTTTGTTTATGTGTTTATTACTCCTGTACAAAATTTCGGCACTACTTGCTACATGCCGAATGCATTGTGTATTCAAAATTTGATGTGATAAAGCACATGTTGTCTATGCCAATTTTGAACGGAAGGATTGGCAAATGGATTTTAGCTTTGTCTGAATTTGAGTTAAGGTTTGAATCGGCAAAAGCTGTTAAGGGACAGATTATTGCTGACTTCATTACTGAACATCGCGATTCATCAACTAATTTGCTTGAAATTACTCCTTGGGTATTATTCTTCGATGGATCTTCATGTGACAAAGGTGGTGGAGTAGGTATTTTGTTAATTTCGCCAAGAGGAGAGGTATTTGAATTTGCTATTCCTATTCAACCTACTGTCACTAATAATCAAGCCGAGTATGAGGCGTTGCTCAGAGGACTTCAATACTTGAGGGAAGCAAAGGCCATTACAGTTGAAATTTTTGGAGATTCAGAATTAGTCATAAGGCAACTAAATGGCGAATATGAGTGCAGAAACGAAATCTTAAGGAATTACTATGAGGGATGCAAGCAAATCTTAAAGGAGTTTCAGTCAGTAATTCTACGACATATTCCTAGGAAAGACAATGGAGAGGCGAACAGATTAGCTCAAAGTGCTTCGGGTTATAGAGAGCTTCAAGAAGTTTTTGCTAATGATGTATATGCTTTCGGGAGTAATCTAGCAGAAGATGATTGGAGAAAAGAAATTGTTGATTATCTGGAGAATCCATCCCGAAAGGTTTCTAGAAAGCTCAGGTATAAAGCTTTAAAGTTTGTTCTTCTTGATGATAATTTATATTATAAATCCTTGGATGGGGTGCTGTTACATTGCTTAAGTCAAGAAGAAGCAAAAAGGCTGATAAGTGAAGTGCATGATGGGCTGTGTGGAGCACATCAATCGGCTCACCGAATGAAATGGGTTATTAGGAGAACTGGGTACTATTGGCCCACAATGCTAGAAGACTGCTTTGAATATTACAAGGGATGCCAAGATTGTCAGAGATTTGGAAACATTCAACGAGTTCCAGCATCGGTCCTGAATCCTATTATCAAGCCATGGCCATTCAGAGGATGGGGAATAGATTTGATTGGCCAAATAAATCCTCCATCTAGCAAGGGGCATAAGTTTGTGCTTTTGGCAACCGATTATTTTACTAAGTGGGTTGAGGCGATTCCATTAAAGAAGGTGACATCAGAGAATATGGTTGAATTTGTTAAAGAACATATCATTTACAGATTTGGAATTCCTCAAACAATCACCACAGATCAAGGAACTCAGTTTACATCTTCAGAGTTCAGAAATTTTGCTGAAAGTATGGGCATCAAATTGTTGAATTCTTCTCCTTATTATGCCCAAGCTAATGGTCAGGCAGAGGCTTCTAACAAGATTATGATTAAAATTATACAGAAGAAGATTGATCAGAAGCCAAGAAAATGGCATTCGGTATTAAGTGAGGCTTTATGGGCTTACCGAATGGCTCCACATGGGGCTACACAGACGTCTCCTTATGAATTGGTATATGGGCATCATGCTATCTTGCCATGGGAGATGTAGTCAGACTCAAGGAGGATAAAGTTGCAAAAAGATTTAAGTCCTAAAGATTATAATGATTTAATGATGGACGAATTAGAAGATTTGCATATGATTCGTCTCAGGGCCTTAGAAAATATTGAGAAAAATAAAATGCGAGTTGCTAAATATTACAACAAGAAGGTGAAAGTCAAGCAATTTGCAGAAGGAGATTTGGTTTGGAAAGCAATATTGCCGATTGGAACTAAATACAGTGCATTCGGTAAGTGGTCTCCAAATTGGGAAGGTCCTTTCAAAGTGGTCAGATGCGTGCCTGGAAATGCATATATCCTGAAAACTTTGCTAGGAGAAAAGTTTACTGCTGCTATCAATGGGAGATACTTGAAGAAATATTATCCTAGTGTTGAGGTTGATCGCTGATTGAAATATTCAATGCCAGGACAACTGAAACAGCCGGCATTCGGGAAGGAGCCGTCTTCAGAACAAAAATATTGACAGAAGAAGAAATGGCCAATACCAGAGTGTATTGCCCTTAGTGCAAATATATTACAAAAATGAGTTTAACAGAGTCATCGCATAAGGATTGCAAAGGATAATGCTTTATTGCCGAAATTCCATAGTCCCTAGTACAAACTAATAAAAAGGCTTGTTCAGAACAGACTGAGGATGGATGGAATCGGCAATGGCGGCGCCATGAGTGTCAAGACGATCTATGGAGGCGTCAATATCGTCGATCTCCTCTGGATCACCGTTGGCGAAGCCGGGCGGTAGCCTGGAGTAGTCGGCGCCGGTGTGTGTCGACATGGCGACCAGGCCTGCAGCAGTGCCCAGACGGATGCCGTGCAGGGCCACCTCATCAATGCGGCCTGCTACTACGCCAAGGCGGGTTTCTGGCGTGTCCCCGGGAGCATTCACCTTGTTCGCCAAAAACTCGACTAATGTCTTCAGCCGATCGAGTTCGGCATTACGATCTGCAGGATTACGAAGCAACGGCGGGTTAGTCCAAGGTCAGATTGAAGTTAAGCGAACCACAGAAATTACCGTCGATGGTCTCGAGCAGCTGCTTGCGCTGGTGTTGCCACTCTAGATCTGCAATCCCGGCTTGTTTGGAGATGACCTCCAGCTCATGCCGAGTGTCGTCACGTTCCTGCTTGAATCGGCGGGCATCGCTATCTGAGTAGCGCAGATCCCAGTTAGGATTGGAGGATCGGCTAGATGACTCCGAAGAATCACCCGCTGCAGCCGGAGCCGCAGCCGAGGCAGTAACGGGGTTCCATTGGATGAGCCTGAAAACACAAAGAAAGTTGAGAATAAGGCAAAATCTGGAGGAAAGGATAAGGAGAGGCAGACAGTCATCACCTCCGACGAGCACGGGCGCGGCTCCCTTCAGCTTCGTCGACGGCCGGGCGTCTTCCGCTGTTGTTGGTCATTGGGGTTTTCTGGAGATTACTGTGCTGGAAGAGGAAGAGACTCAGGCTAGCAGAGAGCTCGAGTTGAAAGATTTGGTGGAAGATTAGGAGTGCTCAAGGTTCTTATTTATGGAACTAACGAAGAGATCGTGGCCGAGGATTGTGGTGCATATTCCAAGAAGCTCGGAAGGTGGAAAGGATTTTCCAACCGATCGGTTTCCATGTCGTTTGGGATTCTTACCAAGTCGTATTCAGTTTTGACTGAATGAGATTCGGCTATGTCGTGTTTGAAGCATTTTCGGGTCTGACACTGTTATAGCCAGCTTTGCCGAATGAGTTATCCACAATAAAAAAAAAGAGATAAGAAATGGCGAGATTGCAGGATTGATAAAGCGTTCGGCTATCGACTGTTTGTTACAATTACAAGCCCAAGTACTTTGAGATTACATTTTTAGCATCTGATATCATATTGCTAATACTCTTTAATAAGTTTTTGTCAGCTTCTTGGGTTCTAGCCAGAGCAGCAAGCTTTGCCTTGAGTTGTTTTTCTTCGATCAGAGCTGCTGAAGCTTCCTTTCGCATCTTCTCTGTTAATTTGGGAAGCTCAACTATCTTCTTCTCATCGGCTTCAATTTCGGCCGATAGATCTCTCAATTCGGCTTCAAGTGCAGCTTTTCTGACCTTCTTCTTTTCAAGTTCAGATTCCAACTTGGTCAGTAATTCTTTGCTGTTCTGAGCTTGAATATGCAGGTCTTTCACGGATTGTTTGGCTGTGGATCTCCTCTGTTCTAGAGCTGGTTGAGAAGATTGGTTTTTCAGAGCCTGCTTTACTGCAGCGTATTGTTGATCCAAATGAGAAACTGGTTCCAAAGAAATTTTGATATCATCAGGGAGTTCTTGGTCAATGGATTCCAGTATATCCCTTAAGAGATCAGCATCTTTGACTTGATCTTGGATGCTCTTGTGCAGCAAAGCAAGGATATCTTTCAGCTTTGTTTGACTTTCTTCTGACAGATCTTGGCCAGAAGATGTTTCTTCCCCTTGTTCGGCAACCAAGTCGTCCACAGCAAAAGAATAGCTGGATGATGAAATAGATTTCTCCTGAAAGAAGGTCTTGCTGAATTAGTAATAATCTGCTGAGAAAAAGGGTAGAGAGAGTTGAACGATTTTGTTTACCTCGTTCCTGACTTCCTGAATGGGGGAAGGAAGCCTCTCAGGCTCAATGGAAAGATTCTGTGTATCTTGCTGAGGAGAGGCTGGAAGATTTCTTGGTGAAGATAATGCTTCTGATTGAGGAAGAAGTTGCAAAGCTAAAGATGAATCGTGATGAGAAGAAGAGCTCTCCAAGATTGGATCCATTGAGGATTGTTCTGCAGTTAACAAGGGAAGAGTGCCGATGAAAAAGAAGTTAAGAGGATAAAGTGGTAGAATTTTACCAGTCAATGAAGCATCGGCAAGATCTGCACTGATTGCTAGTTGCTGTGTTCTGGCCTGAAACCAAGAAGAGATAAAGCTGAGCAAAATACCAATGGCATTATGGTCAAAGAAAGAAGGCTCTGACCTTGATAACTTTTTTGCTGCTTGTTCTTTTCTTCTTTACAACTAAGGGAGCAGTTAAAGAAAGGGTTTTCCTCTTGACAGATGATGGTCTAGTAAGTATTGGATCTAGAGAAGCCTGTCTAGCCATCAATTGAGCCAAGGTAGGAGATTGGTGCCCCAAAGCAGATATTGGGCCTGCAGCTTTGTACAAGATCGCCCTGGCAAGAGGGGCAGGTGTTATATCCTGCAAGATGACAGAATCAGAATCAATCGGGGTTAATATTATTGAGACAAATGAGGGATGAGCGTATTACCTCTGAAGTTGGCTGATAATCGGCCATTAACTCGAGACAGAAGGGATGGATTGGCATGTTGAAGATATGATCATGGAGTTCTTGCCACCAGAAAGTGAAAGAAGGATGGACAGATATTATTGGCACAAAAGGCTCAGGTGCATAGATAGTTTCGCAGCATTTATAAGTAAAAATCCTTCTTGTCTCTGTGGAATCCTTGACAATCTCCTTAGGCTTGAGAAATTCGTGAAGAAATAGCCTAGGGGGCACTTGGCCGCATCCCAACTGTCTAGCCATCATGTTTGGCTGATAATATTCGTAAGTGCTTTGAACCAGCCTTCCTCCACAGAATTCGGCTGGCAAGATGCAGGGCTGGATGAAGGCATTGAAAATCGCTATAGATTGTACATCAGTGCATCCAGTTTCAAAGCTGAATTCGCAAGGGAGAGTGAGATTGTCATTATCCAGATATGGGAACCAAAGAGGATGAGCAAAGCCTTTGAAGAAGAGCTCAAACAGTTCACCGATGTTCTTGTTGATAGATACAGTGGAGGCAGCTTCTCCATAGGTTTGACAACCTTTGGTTCTCCGGGTTTCTCCTTCTTTGTAATTAATTGAAGGAAAGTCTCGGCTGTTGAGATCAATGGCGATGATTTGATGCATGTACAACTGCAGCCACATTTGGACAAACCACCAAGGACCATTGACACAGGGGATTTTCTTGCTGGTATGCATCAGGTGGGTGGTTTGATTGAGCATATGGTAGACACTTCCCAGGAAGTATTTCCCAAGTGGAATGAGTTTTCCGGCCGCCAGCTCTTCAGCCATCACGATATGATTCAGGGTTGGCTCATTGGCTTTGCCACAGAAGACTGATATGCATAGCCACATGTTCAGGAAGGCTCTATATTCGACATCGGTCAAAGGGCCATCAGACATATGGTTCTGGATGTATCTCTTGTATCCAACCCCTGTTTTGACTCCTGTCTGCTTGGAGGAACCTTTGTGGTCATATGGATATACAGTTCCTGTAACGTTCAGACCGGTCATCATGTAGACATCGGCCAAAGTGGGAGACATTGGGCCATGACCGAAGAGAAAAGCATTTGCACCATTGGACCAAAAGTGGCAAGCTGCAATCAGAAGGTTCTCGTTCTTTGGTGTTTCGGCTAGTGACAGCTCCAGGTAATGAGAAATACGCAGATGGTCCCAGTTCTGTGTTTGGGGGCTTTTGTCATCAGATATCCTTTTGTACCAATTTCTCCAGCCGGCAATTGGGGGCAAAGGCCAGTTCTTGAAGGCGTCTTGCCACTCATGAGGTTTTGTCAATGAAATCTTGAAAGGAACCCTCTGAGATTCGGCCGCGATGAGTTCGGAAGGATCTGAATTCCCTACAGGGCCGAGGAAGTAGGATGGAGCTTTTTCCTCAACGGGGATAAGGATTTCGGCAGCTAGAGCCTATCAAGAATGGAAAGAGATGAGAAGAAATTTAAGATGCAAATCGAAAGAAGAATACCGAATGTGCTTGAGGGGATTGAAGCTTACCTGGAGGGCAAAGTCTTGGTTCGCCATTTGAAGATTGAATCTTGGAAGTCGATAACCTAGGGTTCGGATCCGGACGAGAGCTCTAAAGATTCAAAAGGAGAAGCGGGTGTCGAGCAGAACTAACTTGGGAATGTTGAGTGCTTCTGGTCAATTCCGAGATAAAATTATCTTTTATCCCGAAATTGAAGGGGCATGTGTTGACACCAAAAATTGGCACCAGGAAGAGGCTAACATGTGGGCCGGATTCGTTGAAAAGATATCATTCGGCAAAGGAGTTTTTCCCCAGAGCATTCGGTAAAGACGTTCTGCGGTCGGGAACGCATTGTCATTCGGCAAGAAAACTGTTCCGCAGGAGGCATTCGGGAGTGCGTGATGACAAGTGTAAGGAAAAGGCTGGTTTAACTTGGAATGCAAGACGGATACGGTGCCCCGACGTTTATCTTTTTAGGAAATAAATAATGTAATCGTAATCGACTAGGAATCGTGTCGAAATCTGGGTATAAATATAAACCCATGGTAATTGTAAAAGCATCGAACAATCAATCATACAACAAACCGGCCCCGTGCCAACTTCGAGTCCTTTAGTCGAGTCGTCGAGTTCTTCGAGAGGAATCATCGATCCGTCGACCTCCGTAAGTACCGGCAACCCTGCACCATGCCTAGTATCATGCGGTGGATTTAGGCTTTGGTTCAGGAAGGTTCCATTGTTAGATCATGAGCCATGCGGTGGGCTAAGTTTTAGCTTGGAACAAGTTATCGGTTCTGTTGGATTTTGGCAAGATCTGATAGATCCATTAAGTTACCGTGTGTTGCTCTGGATTTTACCTTTATGTTTAATTCATTGCAGCACTCTTTTGCCCAGTCTAGGTTGATTAGATTCGGTTCCAGCTCGTGATGCACTGCGTTTCCATAGCCGAATTCGAAGTCGATCTAGATTGCCACGTGTTGCGGGTTCAAGCTCGTTGGTCTTGTGTAGATCTTGACAGAACCGGGTATCATGCGGTAGATGCAGGTTTTTGGGTCGTCTTAGAGCTAATCATCCGGTGGATTAGAATTCGATTCGATCTGATAGATCTATCATCATCAACGAAGCATGTTCCTTCTTCACGGAACCCGATTCGGCTATATAGCTGTATTCGGCAGTATCGCCACGAGTGAAACGTGTCAATGGTTTTGTTTTAAATAAAGAATGCTTTTAGCCTTCCATGTATAGAGTATATCATGCGGTGGATTGATCTATTCTTGGTTGGTGGTGTGATTCCAAGCAAGTCGTATCATGCGGTGGATTAACTTGCTTGTCTCATGCTCGACGGGTTGAAAAGTACCTAGACATGCGGTAGACTAGTGCTTTTAATCTATGCATTCTTGTTTATTATGAAATTATGGTCATGTTTTCGCCCTTTTATTTATTTATCAAGCTCTGTTCCTCGTTAATCGGTTATGAATATGCGTCACAATGTTTATTCAGTCGAATACCGGTCTTTCGTCATGCTTACGTCACGCATTCGGCAGTGCGCTTCCTGCACGCTTTGCCGATTGCCGAATGATGCTTTAACTGCTGACAGATGGCTTTTCTATAGCTATATGTCGTTCGAAACTGGCTCTGTAGCCGCAAATATGGAACTGTCTGGTATCACCCGGCACGTTCCAGGTGTTATCTAAACATCTTTTCTCCCTTTGTCAGTTTCAGGAAAATTGACTGGCACGCTTTCGGATTCAAACGCTCGGGCCACGTGTAAAGCTAGCTAATTCGGCTTGCTGTGTGCTTGGCGTGAAGTGCGGATTTTACGTCAACAATATGGAACCCCTTGGACTATTTGAAAACTATAAATAAGTATATCTCAACTATTTACAAAACTTTTACCCTTACCTTACCTTACTAACTTGCTAACTTACTAACAACCCACTAACCATCTGGCAGATGGAAGGAAGAAGACCAGCAGATGAACGACGGGAGGTCAGGACCACAGGGGCAGACTTTGGAGGTTTGGCAGTGCTACTGAGGGAGGTGCTGCATACAGTGGGGATAGACGTGGACAACGTCTTCTACGAGGGCTGGACCTACGGCCCTGGCGAGGGAGTGCACACCCGGTTGCAGATGGAAGTACCCAATATCCTTGGACGGCCAAGGTCACTGATGCTACGGGCAGCTACCAGCGAGAGCACCTTCAGTCGGGCAGTGCAGACTATAGCCATGAGGATACTCTGACTTGCCACACTTGTGTACCAGAACCAGCTCAGCCACACTCATTTCTGGTACCTACCGCGGGCTCTTGAAGATCCAACTGACAGAGACGCAGTCAGTTTGCAGGCTCACGCAGCTGACCGAGAGCGGAACGTGACCCTGCGGACCTTAGTTCAGTGCATGATCGAGCAGGAGTACTTAAACATTGGCTTAGAAGAGAAAGTTGCCAAGCTAAAAGAGAAGGTATGGAAACAAGACATCCAACTGATGGAGAAGGACAACAGGATCGCCTTACTTGAGAAGCGCCTCGAAGCTAAGGCAAGGGAAGTCAGAGCCCTGGAGTATGAAGCTCGCAACAACAGGCAGTTAGCAGGGCTGATCCGAGCAACTCACCATGCTCGAGATATCCGTCTAGAAGATCAACTCACAGAGAAAGACAAAGCACTGGTAGCCAAGGAAGGAGAGATAGAAGAGCTGAAGGAAGATGTATATTGGTTGGACAGTCACAACTCAGAACTTCAGGAAGAGGTGGATAGCTACAAGGAGAAGAGTGGGCGAAACTACCAGCTGATGAAGTACTTGAGTCTTCAACAGATTATGGCAAAGGATGAAGCTCGAAGGACCCGTAGTAGTTGGGTAAGGTCAGACAGAAAGAGGGTAGCAGAGGTGATCACAGTGAACTAAGGACTACCAGAAGAACGCAGAGTTGAACCCAGGACAGGGCACTACAGGGTCTCACCAAGCCGGGTTGAGCCGATACCACTACCTGAGGCTCGAACCCTTACTCCCGAGATGACAAGACTGAGACAAGAACTGGCACCCCTAGAGCAGCAGTTGGCAAGACCTGAGGTGGACACAGTGAGGTTGGCAGCGCGCCTCACGGACACTCTCCACGACGATAGGCAGTGATCAAGCAGCAGACATAGACTGAGACTGTGAGGTTGGCAGCGCGCCCCACAGGCACTTTCAGCAGTATGAGATGGAAGCAGTAGGCAGTATCAGCAGATGTCAGCAGTAGTGATGAGACTTGTATCTATCTGCATGAGTAGATGTTTAGACTTGGTAGATCATGACCACCTTTTAGCTCAGCCACGATGTAGCATCCGCATAGATGTACTAATCCTCAAGGTTCCAGGAGCTGGCCTCGGGATAGTACTCATGTCTAGGGTGTAATGCTGTTATGAGTGATCGATCTTTGTGGCTGTTCTTGCAGTTTATTTGATGTTCATCTTGAGTGTACTTTAGTGTTGAGTCTATTTCATGTGTGCAGCTCCTACTCTAGTTACGCTAACCTAACCATTACCGACCGCCACTAAACCTGCTCTATGAAAAATACAGCAAGATGTCGATACGAAGATCCAACCGACTGTTGCACGTTTTGAGGAAGCTGAGCAAGAAGAGGCAGCAATGGCAGTTAGAGGCAGGGGCCGTGGACGCGCAGCAGGCGTGCTCCAGCCCGAGAACAACGCACCAGGTGGAGAACAGGAAGCGGAGATGGAAGAACCAGCAGTGGAACCTCAGCAGAACCAGCAGAACGACCAGCAACCACCGCCACCGCCTAACTTGGCAGAAGTGATGACTACTCAAACACAGCTGATGCAACAGATGGCACAGGCCAACACCCAGATGATGCAAGCTATGCAACAGATACAGGGAAACCAGAACCAGAACCGTCAGGGACACCATGAGGAAGACCTACAACGGAAGATTGAAAGGTTCATCAGGCTGAAAGCACCCACCTTCGACTACTCGGACGAGCCACTCGACGCGCACGACTGGTTGCGTACCATCGAGACGAAGCTGGACCTGACAGACTACACTGAAGAGGAATGTGTGGCCCTTGCGGCGCACCAGCTTGAAGGCGCAGCGAAAGCGTGGTGGGAGAGCTACTGTGACTCTCACGCGAACCCCGCACAGATCACCTGGCTAGAGTTTTGTGAAGCTTTCAAGGAGTACCACATCCCAGAACAAGTCATGGTGCACAAGGCAATGGAGTTCAGGACAATGACCCAAGGAAGTTTGTCTGTAGCTGAGTACGCTCGACACTTTGCTAAGATGTCAAGGTACGCTCCTGAAGACGTCAACACTGAAAAGAAGAAGCAGTTTTGGTTCCAGCGCGGCTTGCACAGAGGTTTGAGGACAGCACTCGCAGCGAGTTCACACAGGTCACTTAGAGAGCTGATCGACAGGGCTATCGCAGTTGAGAAGGAAAGAGTGGGTCTTGAAGATACTTGGAGAGAGAGAAGAAAAGAAAGGCTGAACAGTTGCACAACCACAGACTGAGTCAGAGGCCGAGGAGTGGCCAGAGCAACATGCTCAGGAGAAGCATTCAGCAGAGCAACAGCCAAGGAAGCTCAGGGTTCAACAGAAACAGCTACCAGGGTAACCGAGGCAGTAACAGCAACAGCTTTGGCAGCAGAGGCAACAACTACAGCAGTTTTGGGAACAGAAACAACAGCTACTCAAGTCAGGGAAACCCCAACTGGAAGCCAAACAACACACCCAGAATTGGTGGAGGGACCTCAGTGGTCTGTTTTGCTTGTGGGAAGCCCGGTCACAAGTCCTTCGACTGTCCGGAGAAGAAGAACAAACAAACCCCAGCCAAGGCACCGGCACCTGGAGGACAGGACAGGCAGCCAGCAACAACGCAGAGGGGACGCCTCAACCACCTGACAGAGGAAGAAGCCGAGGACGCTCCCGACGTTGTGCTCGGTGAGTTTTTAGTAAATGGCATTCCAGCACTGATATTGTTTGACTCTGGAGCAACTGGATCTTATATCTCGACAAAGTTTGTGAAAGAGCAGTCACCCCCGACGATACCTAAGGCTAGACCTATAGTCACTACTTCTTCCTTAGGAGAGCTTAGGTGCACCTTAGAGTGCCCGACAGTTAGTCTGATGATAGGTGGGCAGGAGTTCGTGGGAGACCTGACAGTCCTGAAGTCAGACGGAATTGACGTGATACTAGGAATGGATTGGCTTACAGAGCACAAAGGAGTAATCAGTTGCTCGCCCAGAACAGTTGAGTTGACACACCCTAGCGGAGTCAAGGTAACAGCAGAACCACAAATAAGAAGAACAGGGAAGAGATCCAGAACATGTATTCTGAGGCAGTTGGTATACTCCATCGAGAAAAGGACGATCGAAGAAGTACCTGTTGTGTGTGAGTATCCTGACGTGTTTCCTGAAGAACTACCAGGATTACCACCTGACCGAGACGTAGAGTTCATAATCGAACTGCAACCAGGCACAGGGCCCATTGCCAAGAGACCGTACAAAATGTCAGTGGAAGAGCTGGAGGAACTCAAGAAGCAGCTGAAAGAGATGCTAGAAAGCGGGGTGATTCGACCAAGTGCATCCCCATGGGGATCGCCATTGTTATTTGTGAAGAAGAAAGATGGGTCAATGCGCATGTGCGTAGACTATCGATCCCTGAACGCAGTGACGATCAAGAACAAGTACCCATTACCTCGGATTGAAGACTTGCTAGATCAGTTGAAGAAAGCCAAGTATTTCAGTAAGATTGATCTGAGATCGGGATACCATCATATGAAGATTAGAGAAGGCGACATTCCCAAGACAGCCTTTGTGACTCGGTACGGGCAGTACGAGTTTACCGTAGTGCCCTTCGGTTTGACCAACGCACCCGCGTACTTCATGAGCATGATGAACAACGTATTCATGGAGGAACTGGACAAGTTCATGGTGGTGTTCATTCATGACATACTAGTCTACTCAGAAACAGCCGAAGAACATGAGGAGCATCTAAGGATTGTACTAGAGAAGCTGAGGCAACATCAACTCTACGGAAAGTTCAGCAAGTGTGAATTTTGGCTGGACAAAGTAGCCTTTTTGGGTCACGTGCTGACAGCTGAGGGCATAGCAGTAGACCCAGAAAAGATTGAAGCAGTAGCAGAATGGAAGCAGCCGAAGAGTGTCATGGAAATCCGAAGCTTTTTGGGTTTGGCAGGTTACTACAGAAGGTTCATTGAGAACTTCTCCAAGATTGCCAAGCCAATGACCAAACTACTCAAGAACAATGTCCCGTTCGAGTGGACGAACAAGCGTGAAAGAAGTTTCCAAGAGCTCAAGCACAAACTCACTACAACGCCAGTATTGACACTGCCGGATATTCGCAAGGATTTCGTAGTCTATTGCGATGCTTCGAGACAAGGTTTGGGATGTGTTCTGATGCAAGAGGGCAAGGTTGTGGCTTATGCATCAAGGAAGCTGAGGAAACATGAGGAAAACTACCCCACACATGATTTAAAACTGGCAGCAGTGGTACATGCATTGAAGATCTGGAGGCACTACCTGATTGGCAACAAGTGCGATATCTACACAGATCACAAAAGTTTGAAGTATTTCTTCACCCAATCCGAACTGAACATGAGGCAGAGAAGGTGGTTAGAACTGATCAAAGATTACGACTTGGAGATACACTACCATCCTGGCAAAGCCAACGTAGTGGCAGATGCCTTGAGCCGAAAGAGTTATTGCAACAACTTGATGATAGAAGAAAGCCAGCCAGAACTAGCAAAGGAATTGTACATGCTGAAACTCGAGCTAGTAGAAGAAGGAAAACCCCAGGAAATGAAGGTGAAGTACAACCTAGAAGACCGAATCAAAGAAGCCCAAGGAAAGTGTCCAGAAATCCAAGAAGTAAAAGAGGATATCCAGCGAGGAGTGGCACCTGACTTCCGAGTAGATGATGCAGGGACAGTATGGCTGAAAGACCGTATTTGTGTACCGCAGGACAAGGAAATCAGGAGAACGATTCTCTCAGAGGCTCACGAATCCAAGTACTCGATACACCCAGGATGCACCAAGATGTATCAGGATCTGAAGGATAAGTTCTGGTGGAAGAAAATGAGAGAGGACATAGCAGAGTATGTAGCCAAGTGCGACTCTTGTCGAAGAATCAAGGCAGAACATCAAAGGCCAGCAGGACTGCTGAAACCACTGGAAATTCCAATGTGGAAGTGGGAAGATATCAACATGGATTTCGTGGTTGGCCTACCCTGCACTCAGAAAGGGAATGATACCATTTGGGTCATAGTTGATCGGCTGACAAAGGTAGCCCACTTCATACCAGTCAAAAGCACATACCCAGTAAGCAAACTAGCAGAGCTATATATAGACAACATTCTTAAGCTGCATGGGGCACCAAGAAGTATTGTGTCAGACAGAGGACCACAATTCACAGCTCAGTTCTGGAAAAGCCTACATCAAGCCATCGGGACAACCTTGAAGTATAGCACAACTTACCACCCTCAGACAGATGGGCAGACCGAAAGAGTGAACCAGATTCTTGAAGATTTATTGAGGGCATGTGTTCTAGCTTACAGCACAGACTGGGAGAAGAGTCTATCGTACGCAGAATTTTCCTACAACAACAGCTACCAGGCCAGCCTGCAGATGTCCCCCTTTGAGGCACTATATGGCAGAAAATGCAGAACACCTCTAATGTGGTCAGAGGTGGGAGAACGAACATTCTTTGGACCCGACACGATTGTAGAGGCAGAAGAAAATGTGGCCAAGATCCGAGAGCACCTGAAGGCAGCTCAGAGCCGACAAAAGAGCTATGCGGATAAAAGGAGACGAGATCTAGAGTTCAAAGTAGGGGACTTCGTCTACCTAAAAGTGTCACCCCTCCGAGGGCATAAGAGATTCCAAGTGAAAGGGAAGCTAGCACCCCGTTTTGTGGGACCGTATCAGATACTGGAGAGAATAGGAAAGCTAGCCTACAAGCTAGACCTACCAGAGGACCTAGCTGGAGTACACCCAGTGGTCCATGTATCACAGCTGAGGAAGTGTCTAAGAGTACCAGAACATGAGATCAAAATAGAAGCGCTAGACCTACAAGACACCTTGGAGTATCTGGAGTACCCAGAGAGGATACTAGACAGAGCAGTCAAAGAGACCAGAAGCACAGCTATCCCGTTTTGCAAAGTGCAGTGGAGCCACCATTCAGAAAGGGAGGCTACATGGGAGAAGGAGTCAGTACTAAAAGAGAAATACCTCCACTTGTTTAAACCATAGGTAACCACAAATCTCTAGGACGAGATTCTTGTGAGGGGGGAGACTGTAACAACCGTAAAAATTCCCCTAGGATTTGTTGAATGCAAAAATGTGATTTTAAAAATTTTTGGTGAATTTTGTGCAAGTCAACAAACATATAAGAGTGTATTCTTTTTGCTCCCTAAATTCTTAGGCAATTTAAATTCAAATTAAAAATAATTTGAATTGCTAAGGATCAAATAGATGTGATTTGGAGTTAATTTGGTTTTATTGGATTTTTGGTTGTGTTTGAATTCAAATTCTAGATTTGAATTCAAACAAATACTAACTAAACTAATTAAAACCTAAACCTAACCTTAGTGGGCCAAAACCCCTAACCCAAGTCTAGAAACCACCCTCGAATTCCTTTTCCCGAGCCAGCCAGCCAAGCGGCCCAGCCGGCCTTGCGGCCCAGCTGCGGCCCAGCCTTTCCTCCGCGTCGCCTCCGCGTCCTCATCCTTCTCACTGACAGGCGGGTCCCACCTGTCAGCTTTCTCTCCCTCCTCTCCTTCTTTCCCGCGCGGCCGCTCGCTCTGCTCTCTCTCTCTGCCGCGCGCACCCGTGAGCACCCACTCCCATGGAGCCGGTCCCATCAGCCCTCCTCGCGGCCCGTTGCGATGGCAACGCGTGTCCGAGGCCGCCCACCGCATCCATCTCGCCGTCCGTGCCCTCCAGCCGAAGCCGCCGCCCTATAAAACCAGCGCCGGGAGCCCTTCCCCTTCAAGTCGCCGCCGCGCCCCCCTTGGGGTCTAGATCCAATTCGAGAGGGTGAGGGGTGGGAGAAGGAGTCGGGGAAGCCCGTGGAGGAGAAGCCGAGGGAGGAGAGGAAGCCGAAGCTTCTTCCCCACGACACCACCGCCGAAGCCGTCGCCGCCGCCCGTGGGAACGACGAGGAGGAGCCGGACCCGGGACGAGAGGAGGAGCACGAGGATCGCTGGAGCGCCGCGAGTCTACCCCGAGCTGCAGCGATCGACTACGTGCCCCTAGGTGAGCCGCCGCCGTGCCTTTCCCCCTTTCTCCCCTGTCTCCGGCCGAGCGCCGTCGCGCGTGCTCGCCATGCCTAGCCTAGCCCCTGTGAGCCAGCCTTCGAGCTGAGAACCTTCTTCTGCACGACCTTGAGCCGCTAACCGCTTTGCAACCCGCCATCGACTGAGCTCCGCAGCCGAGGCCGCCGCGGCCAAGCTCTGCTCACCGCGCGTGAACGCCGAGGCCGTGCCGCGGCCGTGGTGAACCACGTGCCCGCGCACGTGCTCCTAGCCGTGTCCCAGCAGTCGCTGGTGATGACGCGCTCGCAGCCGAGGCCCTTCTGACCGCGCGACCCTACCCCGTCGCGTGCCGCCGCCGCTCGCCGGCCGCGCCGCTGCCGCTCGCGTCGGGAGAACAAACCCCAGCCAAGTCGTGGCCTTTTTCACCCCGCTCGTGACCGCCGAACCCTAGCCGAACCATTCCGGCCATCCTTGGGCCGAGCCGAACCGTCTCCGGCGAGTTTCGCCGTCGACCGTCGCCGCCGGCGTGCTCCAGTGCGCGCCGCGCGCGCGTCGCGTCGCGTCGTGGCCAAGCCACACGCACGACCACACCAAGTCGCCACACAGCCTGCCGCAAAAGATCCCGAGTCGGCCACAGGTTGATCCCGTGCGCCCGGCTCACGTGAACCACTGACACGGTCCACGGTGGACCAAGTCCACCAGAGCAGATCCAGCAGCGCCCCCCTTCGTGGGCCGAATCTTGCACTTAAGTCTAGCTAACCACCCTAAACTATCTTGGCCCATCCACCTTTCGGCCCAAATCAACCCAGCCATCGTTTAATCTTTTTCCTTTATCTTTTAACAGCGCTGACGTATGGGGCCCACATGTCATACACTGTGTGTCACTGACCGCTGGGGCCCACTGACCAGAGCTGACCGTTGACCGTTGACCGTTGACGAGTCAACGCTGACGTCAGCAGGGCCCACTACTGATGTTATCCTAGGCGGACCCCACTGCTGACGTCATGCTGACGTCAACAGGCTAATTTCAGTCTGTTTTCTTTTTCGGAAATTATTTAATATTTTCAGAAAATGATTTAAACTTGTAAAATTAATAATAAATCAACCGTAGCTCAGAAAAATATGAAACCAGTTTCTATATTTTTCTAAAATCATGACCTACGCGTTAGTGTAGAGTTTGGTGTTCTTTGGGACTTCTTTCATCGCTGTTTTGGTGTTTCTTTGCTAGTAGTCGCGTCTTATTTTATTTTCCGCGACCCTAGGAGTTCCGGAGAGTCAGGAGGAGCCGGACCACTACGACAACTGCGTTGATGAAGACGAAGATTTTTGCCCAGGTTCACGCCCAGCCATCCTCTGAAATACCTATTAGACATGCAATTAGTATGCTAGCGCTTTACTTTACTCGCATGATAAACCTGCACTGCCTTTGTTAATATCCTCTTACCTTGCTACCTACTACTCACTTTATAAAATATGCTATGCTATGCATGTGTTGGGTTGGTTGTGATTTGAACCTCTTGGCATGAGTTGTGGGTGGTATGGGAGGAGTAGTGCAGCTAGGCGGTGTAAGCGAGTAATAACAACTCGATCGTTTGATCGAGGTGCTGGGGGACTGCACTCGGGCAGTCCCTATGGGGTACCTGTTGCAGGTACATGGTTATTGGATACTTGGGTTATTTGAGGAGTTTGGGCGGCAATACCTGTTATGGGTGCCGATTGCGGACCGTTGCGGCGGATCGCTTATGACGCTGATACTCGCTTTACCGACAATTAAGGACCGAGTCGAGTTCCAACTTTAGACGTGGGAATACCGTGCTCACCATCTACCCAGTATGGGGAGGGTTCCAGCAAGCCTACTCTAGTGCGGTGCCGAGACTGTAGGAGGATCGAGCTTGATATGTGTAGGGGGGATTCGTTGCGGCGTAATCTCCCTGATTTACCACGGCCCCCGACTGGCCCTGGTGGGAAGGTTTCACATCCCTGGGGCAGATGTTAGATCAGATGTTTCCCGAGCCCAGGGAGACAGGATTGGCGCCGTTACTGTTTAGGGTCTTTGCTGTGGGCTGTGTCTCAGGTTGGTTGCGGACTAGCCTTGCAGCCCGGATGGATTCCTGGAGTGCCACCTCTGCAGAGTGTAAACTATACGTATAGCCGTGTCCACAGTTACGGACGACCCATTTCTGATAAGTTCCGACTAGCATGAGAATCTGCTTTCTTACCTCATCCTTTGACCTGGGTTATGAGAGATTGGTCCAGCGTTGCTGATGAGACAAGGTGGGGAGGGAGCTCACCGAGTCGACTAGTGAGTGAAAGGCGTTGGTGGATAATGTTTGCGGGAACCTGCTGTGGCAGGACGAGCCCGATGGGAATGTGAGGCTGATGGTTGGATTTGGGGAGTGGATGTGCGTGTGAGGGAAGGAGTTGGTGATGAGAGGAAATTGGGTTTTTGCTGCTTCTCGCATAAGAAAACCCTGGCTCAAACCTTGATTATTTCTATACCTTAGAATAGGCCACTTTAAAGCTTGCTTCATATTATGGTTGGTGACGTGAACCTGTCCCATTTCCTTGGGGACAGACTTTGGGTTCTCAGGTGAAGACCCCGACCGTGAGTTCAACAAGGATGGGTGGTACGACTGAAGGGTGCGCGCTATGCTCAAGGATGCCTGTGGAGGAGTGGACCCTGATGATCTAGCTACCGCTGCGCAGTTGTTTCTTATTGTCGATTTAGCCCAGAGGGCTTGTACCAGACGCTATGTTTTATATATGTCATGTAATGAATCTTTTATCGTTGTATGGATGTGATATTCGACTGAGATGAGTTCTGTACGAGATAGCTGCTATTCCTGGGACTATCTCGAGGGTACAGGGAGTCGGATTCTCGTCGTTGAGAATCCGGTTTGTTTCAAACCGCCTCCAGGGTGCAATCCTGGCCTTTGGCTGCTGAGGCGGTGGATCCACCGGTTCGGGCGAACTAGGCAGTTCGGCCGAACCTTGGATTTCGCCCAAACGGCCCGGCACCGCCTCCCAGCTGCCTTGGCTGCTACTCTGCATCCACCGTCCTTCCCTGCTATAAATAGAGGCCCGGTTTCACCTGCAAAAGACACAACACAAGAGTAGAGTGCAGGCGAAGCACTGTTAGTTCTCCACTTGTATCAGTAGAGATAGGGAGAGAGGAGAGGTGAGCGTCCCGGAGAGGAGCCCAAGTGTCGGCCCCTCTTCCCGCTGTACCTCTACGGATGCGACTTCACTTCGAGTAATATCCGGGTCTTGTCTAGTAACTCTTGTATCTCTCTCTGATTAATTGAGCATTCAGTTCTTACTTTTATATGCTTGCTGGTTCTTCGTTCAATGCTTAGTTGATTGGTATAACTGTATACTGGTTGCTTAGCTTGGGTGCTTATCTTTCTATAGGACATAAGTATTAGTTGACTTGTGTAGGCGTGGTGCCTATACTTGAGACTAACTTAGTTTATTCCCGTCGCAACGGAGGTGGTAGCCGTAAGGTGGTGACAGCCCTTCCGGTCTTTGTAGCCCATCACGTTAGTTCCGGTCCGTAGGATTCCCCAGTTGGGAAATAGTGGCACCCCTTCTCATCCCTTTCTGTGTGTCCACCGGTTCCCTTGTCCCGAAGCAAGTATCTATCTGTATCCTCTGATCTGCTCGATCAATCATTAGAATACCTCCACCAGACTCGTACCCTCTCTACCCTCCTATCACTCCTCTTCTCTTTGTTGTTGTCATCCACCTCATCCATACCATTCACTCCATTCCATCTACCTAGGACAACTTAGTTTAGAATCAGTCCACTTCTCGTTCTCCGTGGAAATCGATACCTGGAATACTCCCGGGTGAAAGCTACATCGGTATCCGTCCGCTTGTGGATTTATCTGTAGGTCGTAAGGAGTTCCAACAGCCGTCGAGACAATCCTGTGCTGCACGTGGAGGCCCGTGCGATGCGCGTCACGTGGAAAGGCATGGATGCCGAGCATCCCTGGCCACCCCCACCCAACAAACCCTAGCGGCAGGCGCCCTATAAACCCTTCCGCATCAACCGCTCCCCTATCCAAGCCGCAGCTGCCCGTCTTGGGGGTTTTCCTTTGAAACCAAGTCTTCGTGTGGGGGAAGAAGGGAGGGGAAGAAGAACCGGAGCGGAGCAGCACCGCAAGGAGGCGAGTTGAAGCAGAGGCGTCACGCCGCCGCGACACCGACGAACCGCGAGCTGTCGCCGTCCGTGGGAGCCGTCGAGGATGAGCCGGAGCAGAATGCGAGGAGGAGACGGGCGCATCAGCACCGCGAGTCTTCACCAAGCCGGCCACGTGCTACTTCGCTGCCCCGCGGTGAGTCGCCGAGGTCGCTCCCCTGTTTTCCCCTCTTCTTCGATGAGCCACCGCTGTGCTAGCCTTCTGGACCCGGTCTTCGAGCCGTGGCCATGAGTTTTCTGCTGGAACCCCGACACGCCCCTAACCCTTGCGCAAACCGCCGTCGATAATACCGCAGCAAACGCCGCCGCGGACCGGAGAACCGGCCACCGCACACGAACGAAGGCCATGCCGCGGCCACGGGCAACCGTGGACTCGCGCACACGCACTTGAACCGAAGCCGTGTCGCTGACGCGGAACACCGCGAGCCCGCGTACACGCACGGTAACTAGCTGAGCTCATGCGCCACCACGGAACCGGATCACCGGAGTTCTGCGAGTGTCGCCGCCGTGGAGACATGCACGCCATGTCGTGCACGTGCGCATTGCCGCCGCCGTGGGCTTGGACCACCGAGATCCTGCGCGCTATTGCCAAGCCAAATCTCGTCGCTAACCTTGTCGTCGTTAAGCCGTCGCCGAGTCGCCACTGTGCACCTAGCCGCGCCGCGGGACGCGCTAGCGCGCGCGTTCGCGTGCAGCTCGGCCACACGATGGGCCACACCAAGTCGCGTTCACCGTGTCGCAGAAGATCCCATGGCGGCCACACCTAGATCCCATGGACCCGGTGCACAGGAATGGTTCACGGTGGACTTGGTCCACCGCGCCGCTTCCAGCCACTTACACTTTATTAACTGGGATTTCATTCACTTATAGTAACTTGGTTAATGCTAAAACGAATCAACTAAAATTGCCAATGCAGTTCAGCCATGTCTAGCCTTACTTTGAGCCTACATACACCCATGCTATACTTGCTAAGTAAGAGATTTACTTACGCTTACTATTATTCAACAAAATCCCGGATGGGCAACAGATGGAGTAAAAGAGTCTGCTGCTATTGAGTCTCACGAGGATCTTCCATACTTCTGAGTTGTGGTCAACCAGTTGGTGTCCCTGTGGAGTTGAGGCTCTATCTATCGAGAGAGTTAGACTTCTGCGGTGTTTAGGTAAAACTATTTTATTCGAGCGTGAGTTCGATTTCGCCCCTAAACGTTTTCCCTGGCTCGCTTCTTCTCCCCCTCTCTCTTCATTTCGGTCGGCCCAGCCCACGCGCCCCGCTTTCCCGGCCCAGCTCTTATCTCAGCACAGCCCAGCTGCTCCCGCTCTGCGCCAGTCCAGCTCCGATCGGCCCAACTGCCAACCCCGCGCGCTCCCCCGGCCCGCTTCCCTCTTGCCCGCCCCCGCTCGGCCCAACAAGCCACTCGCCCCAGCGCTCGCCCCGTCCCACCTGCGCTCCTTCTCTCCCGGCGCCGAACGCGCGAGGCAGCGCCGCCGCCGCCATGGCGCTCGGAGCTCGAGCGTCGATGCTTTTCGCCGTCTCCATCGCTCGACGGGTTAAGACGAAGCCGCCACGAGCTTCCCCGCACCTCCGCCGCTGGTCCACGTCACCGTCTCACCACCGGAGTAGCTCCGCCCCGGGAATACCCGAGCCGCCGCCGCACATCTGCGCGAGCGCTGCCGTCCACTCTTCTGCGCTGCCGGTGAGCACCATCCACGCGATCCCCTCGCCCTTCTCTACCACGTGCGCTAGCCCTCCGTCGCCCTAGACCTCCAGAACGCCGGTGAGCCTAGCCGCCCAGGACGCCGGCGAACGCCCCTTCCTGTGAAGACGAAGATGGAGGTTTCGCGAACAGGCCCCTGAAGCATGCGATAATCATTAGAGTTCATTCTTGTGTCTTGCGCTACTTGCAGAAAACCCCCTACAAGATTTCTCCCTTCACACATAAACCCAGCCGAGCCCCTTTTGTAGATTTAACCCTAGGTTTTACCCTTTTCGCTTCCACTGTTCGGTGTGTCATGCGAATCTTGCAAGCTAACCCCTGGAGTCTACGGATATTCATCCGTTCTCGTTGCGTTAGATTCATATTGACATGAGCTACTCGTTAGCACTGTTAATTGACATGTAATTTGTTTCTGAATAAAATATAATTACATCATATATCGGTTTTTCTAAACTAATATTAAATTGCTTAACGACAATTAAACCAACTTTCTAATTAAAAGATGGTTAGAGTTAAACTTTGGTTTTTCATAAATAAATATGAACGATGATTAATATTAACATAAATATGTTTAAATTATAATACTGATTAGATTGAACACAACATATGATATGTTTTGATTAGATGTTCTCATATGATTTATTTTAAGTTAATGCTTTAACTAGAATAATTTGTACTTGAACATTTACAATTAAAATATGACTAAGTTTACTTCGTCTTTGCTAAAGGTTAAAATATAATTTGTATTCATTATTGATACATGGTTTTACTTAAATTAAAATAAATGAAGCTTATGGTCTTTCATTAAATACAAATCTTTCGATAGTTGTATCTTTTCAACGGTTGCTCCGTTTTGAGTGATCCTTGCGCTCACGTGATCATTGAACCAAGCCCTATCCTTTAGCATGCTCTTTTGAAGCTTTGATTGGTGTAATGTTCTTAGTTGTATATTGTTTGCTTGTTTAGCTACTTGTGTGCTCGATGATTGTTGCGACTAGAAGGAACGCGTTACGAGTGCTATCGAGGAGAAGAGCTTGAAGATCAAGAGCTGAAGATTATGGGTGATAATACTATGGATTGAGGCAAGTTATAGCACGGACAATCCTTGCGACCTACACACATTGTAATCATTTATTTCATACATGCATGTGTCTAAATTGATGTACCTTTAAGGTTGATCCTAGTTTTGATTATCCTGTCCTTTGATTACCTTGGGTTTATGCATATCATTTGACTCTTTGCTATGGGCAGCTACTGTCACCTCTGTTTAACTATTAATTTTGACTTAATGGTTCAACCAGTCGGTGTCCCTGTGGACTTGAGGCTCTACTTAGTTAGACTTCCGCTGTGTTTAGGTAAAACTCTGATGTAAAACTATTTTATTCGAGCATAGGTACTCTGTTTATCATATTTGTTAGTTGTATGTGTTCTGTGGACTTCCTGGCACACATATAGCAGCATTCGGGTTTGTGTGTAAACCCGGGTGTGACAATAAGAAATAATAATCTTTGCTAGGTGATAAGCGCTTGTACGCGATTAATATACTGCTGAAATTTTGTTTAATTTTTTTAGCGTCTTAGTGATCTCAAACTAAAACCTCAAAATTAGGAAGTTTTAGATCTCATCAGGAACTAAAATTTTCGTATAAAGAACATTTTCATTTGAGATCGTATGAAAAAAAGATACATTTTTTTATTATTACGTAGCTATATCACACTGAATTTCGATTTTTTATTTTGTGCAAAAATAAATAAAAATAGAGATATAACCAACTGACATATGGGCCCTGTATGTAGGACCGCGCCACATCTGCATTTTGAGCGGGTTTTGACCCGTTAGGACCCAAATGATGTCCGAAACAAACTTTAGGGGTCCAGAAATGACAATTTAAAAGTAGAGGGACCTAGATGACATCCGAAGCCAAGTACAGGGACCTAGTAATGATATTTTGAATGTAGAGGGATCTAGGTGACATCTCTGGTCAAGTTGGAGGACCGACGGTATATTTTCCACGTAAAATAACATCGGACGTACTAGCGCCCGGACGTCCGTTGGGGACACAAAAATCGGACGCTTCCCCGTCCGTCGGATCAAACCGTAACAGCCGTAGGATCCAAACTGAAAGGAGAACCTCCCACCGCAACATAACCGAATGTTGCACGCAACATAACCGTTTCCCCCGTGCTCTTCTTCGTCGCGGACGAACCGGAGGGGGGCGCGCGGCTCCCAGCCGCGAGGCGGCGCCGGCAACATCGATCCGCCTGCGGGGTAGGTCCAAATGTCGCATCTACTCTGTGCAATCGAGTCTCCCCCGCAACATCATCCCTATGCATCTGAAACACCACCAATTGTTTCATCAAACCCTATAGATCCCGTTCCTCCACCCATCCTCTTTGGCTCTGCTGAATCGAACAGCAACCGGAGCTTTGGCCATGTTCTTGAAGAATTGAATCGCCAAGTCGCCGATGGTGTATGGGGCGCAGCTCCGGCCATGAACACTGGAATCATTGCAACACAGGTTAGATTTGCTCATCAATTTTTAAGATCTGGGTATTCTGTTCGTCAGTGGTGTTGATGTTACATAATGATGTTGCAGTAGTTAGATCTTGGTGTTTCTTTAGGATTGGTGCATGTTTCAATACTTTGGACTTAAATAGCTGAATGAAAATCATGTTTGCACGACTGCAACATCCTACACTGCTGTTTAAACATCTGATTTACCATTTTGCAACATGTAATCGCCAGGTCCGTGGACCCTGTATACAGCCAAAGAGTGCAGCAAACTCTAGCAACATTGGGAGCCAGGATACTGTTGAGAGGCAACATGGGAGTGCAACAGATGTGAGTAATACTATGCAAAGTAATACATTCATGTTTATCAAGATACTGCATTGTGGTTCAAGTGAGATGTAACATTGTTGCAAAACTAAATATGTAGGGGCAAGGAGGGGTTAGTGGTGGTGAAAGCATGTCAGCAGGCTCGACAGATTACATGCAAGTAGAGGTTGTTTCAGATGAGGAGGTGTACCATGAGGATTAAGATGTTATCTGTTCACAACCTGTGGTGCCTTGTGTCGGTATGGAGTTCGATACTATACAAGAAGCAAAAAAGGTGTATAATGATTATGCCTGGAAGATGGGGTTCAGCATAAGGATCGCATCAACAAGGACAAGCAGTGTCACAAAGGAGCTGATAAGAAAAGAATTTGAATGTTCGCACGCAAGGAAACCAAATGCAGAAGGGGAAGAGGAAGACAATTCAACAAGCACATCATCAACCGCTGATGTTTCAACAAAGAATGTTTCAAAGAAGAGAAGTGCAACGGCTGTCCTCACCACAGCTTCAAGGAAGCGCAACACCATCAAAAAGTTCGATTGCAAAGCTCACATGACAGTTGGTCTGCCTGACGGGAGGTGGAGAGTGATTGTTATGCAGGCAGAACATAGTCATCCTTTGGTGAAACAACTTGGGAGGAGGAAGCACCTAAGGTCACATCGGCGGATATCATGGGCAGACTATGAGTTTCTGAAGACGCTCCATCATAGAAACATTAGCACAACGCAAATAATGGGGATCCTTGGTGATATCCACGGTGGAGTCAAGAACCTTTCATTTACTAGCAAGGATGTTTCAAACATGAGGACACATTTGAGAGGCGGGATGCAATTCAGAGACATGGATGCAACGCTGGAATATTTCCGAAAGTTGCAAGCACAGAGCCCGTCGTTCTTCTATGCACCCAAGATTGATGCTGATAACGTAGTCAAGGGGTTGTTCTGGGTGGACGAAAGAACCAGGGAGATGTACAAGAGCTTCAGGGATTGCATCTTCTTCGACACGACGTTCTGCACCAACAGATATGGAATGCCGTTTGCACCAATCGTTGGAATGAATAACCACCTTCAAAGCATACTCCTTGGATGTGCCTTGCTTCCAGATGAAACAACTGAAACATTCGTGTGGGTCTTGCAATGTCTGAAGGAAGCAATGGTTTGGAACCAAGAAACATAATGACTGACCAGGACAAAGCGATGAAGGTAGCAATAGAACAGGTGTTTCCCAATGCAACACACAAATGTTGCAAGTGGCATGTGTTGAGTAAGGCAACCGAGAAGTTTGCTTGGCTAATTAGCGGTGACAATGACTTTGCAAAGGAATTTGATTACTGTGTTAACAAAACTGAATCTCCAGAGGAGTTTGAGACATTGTGGCAGCATATTGAGATCAAATTCAACCTGCAAGGCAATGACTTCTGGCAAAGTATATCTGCAACAAGAAGAATGTGGGCGCCAGCGTTCTTCAGGAAATACTTCTTTCCTTTCACTGGAACAACAGGAAGGTCAGAAAGCATGAATGCCTTGTTCAAGAAGCTTGTGCACCCTCATGATTCAGTTCTGCAGTTTGTAACACAATATGACTACATAATGGACACTAGATCTAAGAAGGAGAATGTGGAAGGCTGCAAAGGGGAAATTTCAGATCCACCTCTTTAGGGGAGATATGACTTTGAAAAACAGGTAGCCAGATTCTACACCGGAAACGTCTTCTCCAAATTTCAGGAGATGTTGCGTGACTCCACAAAGTTCAGGATGGGCAACATCACTGAAGATGGTCAAGGGTCATGTTTCACCATAGTACATCCAAACTCAACTAGAGACCGCGTTGTTTCAGTGGACAAGGATGCAACATCATATTCGTGCTCGTGCAACATGTTTGGAAGGGATGGTCTACTTTGCCCTCACATTCTAAAAGTGTTCACAAACCGTGACGTAACAACAAACATATCGGACCATCTATCCAGGCCGGAACCATCTTTTGGGGTTCCTACCACCAACTTGCTGAGGTACAACGCACTATGTAGGAAAATGATGGGCCTAGCATCAGATGCATGTCTGGGACCAGAAAAATACAAAGCTGCTTCAGCCGGGATTGACAAATTGGCACAAACTGTCAAGCAAATGGGAAGGATGGCGAATGAGCAGCAATCTGAAAATCAAGATGTCAGGGTAACAAATGTTCAAAGAGGCATGAAAATGAAGGTGAAGCTGGGATGTTGAAGAACCCTCCCATGGCCGCTCGAAACGGGCGTCCAAAAGAAAAGGTAGAGAGGAGAAAGTCTATTGTGAAGCAGGCAAAAGAGAAAGCTATGAAGAAGGTTGGTAGAACAAAGAAGAAGACGAAGATTCCCCCACCGTGCTCCTATTGCCATGAAGATGGTCATGGGGTGCAAGATTGCAGCTATATGGCTAAAGCAACCCAACTTGTCGCTGAGCTCAAAGCTACAGAACTCAAGCTTTAGTTTTGCTCTTCCTATTTATTCCTTCTATGCAAAGATCTCGGTTGAAACATTATATCTATATAGATGCAACATTTTATTCATGCAAGTGCAACATGGTATGTGTATATGTATCCAAAACATTTGCAACATCGGAATATATGTCGAGATACATTTAGTAAAAATATTTTTGAAACATCGTATAATAAAATTCGCGACATCTAAGTGCAACACATGTTACGCCTCCACTTGGATAAAGTTTCAAAAGGTGTTTTAGCCTGTTGCATATAATTGAAATATATGAACATAACATATGCAACATGTGAACAGCTGGGCTGCAACATGGGAACAACTGGGTTGCAATATGGGAACATATCATATGCAAGATTGGGGCAGAACTTAGGCAACATGTGAACATAACACATGCAACATGACGACAGCTGGGTTGCAACATGGGAACATCTGGGTTGCAACATGAGAACATAATACATGCAATATTGGGGCAAAACTTATGCAATATGTGAACAGCTGGTTGCAACAAGTTATACCATGTGAAATAGTGGAGTACAAAACATCTGAGACAAAGGGTCATATCTCTGATGCAACATTCAAGAGGATATGCTCCCCATGTCTTCGATGAAATTTACAATCTCCCATGGTGCAGCTAGAAATATATAAAAAAAGCCTAGGACTACAGCAGTTCATCTAGTTCTTCTGGTTGCAATACTTCTCAACAAACTCGCTTGGCTTGATTTGATTCTTTTCACTCAGTAGCAGGTTCGCAGCAACATTCTTTCTGTAATCACCCATCATATGCTGCGGAAAATAATAAATATAAGCATTAGCTAGCAATCTTTCATAAAAAAATCAAATAGATGGGAGAGAGACAGCAAATAAAAAGAAAAGAGTAAACTACCGGCTCAACTTGTGTGTCTGTAATCACCCATTCCATGATTCCATATAGAGCATTGTGAATAGACCGCATGTGTTCCTTCAATAAGTACATAAAAATGGTAACAATGAGGGTAAAAACATGATTGGGCAGCGTGCATTAGAATATGCAACTTGTGTAACATGAATGGTTTGCAAACTTACAAACTATCCTGCTGTGGGTAGTCAGTGGGGAAAATCCATTCAAACAGAGACACATCTTCTTTGAGAATACCTGCTTCTATGACCTCATTTGAGAAGTTTTTGACCTAAAATAGTTTCAACAAAATCCAGCATGTATTTGATTAGTTGGGAAAAAGACAGAAAAACAACATGAAAAAGAAACATATGTTTGAATACTAACCAAGTTCTTGGCACGACTATAACATTTGGTCCTTGTAGATGCATTGATGGAGTTGAACCAAGCTAATTGCTTGAGAAACATGTTAATGCAAACAAGTACCCAATGCTCGTCCCACACAATAGGGAAAAACAACTACAAGCATGAATCAGCAGAGAAAACAACATGAATTAAAAAAAAGGACGTGCTATTATATTATAGTATAGAAAGTCACACAAAGCTAACTACTGCAACATGGGAAGCAAACTACTGCAACATGGGAATCTAACTATCGCAACTTGGGAAGCAACTATTGCAACATGGGAAGTAAACTACTGCAACATGGGAATCTAACTATTGCAACATGGGAATGTAACTACTGCAACATGGGAAGCTACTACTGCAAAGCATATGCAGAACATTTGCAACACACTTGAAAGGCAGTGGCATATGCAGCATATAAGAACATTTGAAGTAACAGTATCTCTATATAGATTGGGAATGCACAATACCAAGTCCATTTTGGAAAAATTCCATGTGTTGTTCACCCTAGTCAACGCTCTGCTGCAACTCTTTGGTATGTATTTTTCTGGTTCAACAATCAGTTTCTCCTGAAAAAAAGAATTTACATGATAACCATGTATATAGCGGAAAGTGAAGGAAAAAAGGTTGCAAAATGCAAGAAGCTTACTGCAAACGAGGCTGCGAAAGCATATTTCTTCACAACGCTGCTATCCTTAACACGAACTTCTTGTTCTTCGATGTTAAAAAGGTAAGTGCACAAATTCATGACAGTATTGCTAATTTGTCCTCTTGGCTTCAATGATTCATAGAACTCTTCATAATTTACATGATAACCAGAAATTTCCACAAAGGGTGGTCTAGAACAAAGAAACCAACATGCAAATGAGCATATAATAATATTGAAACATGTATGCAGCACTACTGTAACACATATGGTGCTCTTTAGAAATAATGAAAAATGTAAACTGTAATATGAAACATTTAGGTAGTAAGGTCTGAAACATTGAAAAAGTAGTACAGAAACATGCAATAAGAGAGATGGTGAAAATAACTACTACGTACACATGCAACATGTACTCTCCTCTTCGGCAACATGGAATCCAAACTAATGTAACATGAAAAACAGTACACGCAAACAAACCAAAAAAAACAAAACAGTGCAACATTGGTTTGCAACATTTATGTGCTGAATATGAAACATTGAATAACTAAGATAGAAACATGCAATAAATGTACTCACTGCTCCTTTCCCTCATTTGGATCTAATGGTACTTTCTTCAGGATCCTTTTCATAAGATAGTTATCATAAGCCACCCTAGATTCATCATGAACCTTGAGTTTTTTCGGCTTCTTTACTTGGTTCAAATTAATTGCAGCCCTCTTCCTTCTATTTTTCTTGTCGTGTGTTCTTGAGCCGGAATTGTTCACATCAGTCTCGTTGTTGATGGTGTTTCCTGAGCAACAAATAAATGCATTTCAGTTAAATAAAATTGGCAAAAAGAACAAAAGAAACCCGAGAATATAAGAGTAAAGTGAATCACCAATTGCTGCTGGTGGGGGCCTGTCGATGGCAACACCTGCATCATCATCGGTACTCTTGTTCACCTGTGTTTCAACACCAGTGTTTGAGCCGAGATGGTTCACATCAGCTTCCTTGTTGATGGTAGTGCCTGCACAAAAATAAATGCACTGTAGTTAAACAAATTAGGAAAAAGAACAAAAGGAACCCCAGGAAATAAGAGTAAAGTGAATCACCAGTGTTTGTCGCCGCTGGTGGGGTGTTGTCGATGGCAATGTCATCATCCAGCTCACCATTTTTGAACAAATTGAAGGAAGGGATGTCGTCAAAATAGCTTGTGCTGGTGTGGTCACTAGTCTTATCACTAACCTTGTCATTCCCCTTGGTAGCATCTCCTGATGCATCACCAGCACTAGTGGGAGGCGCTGCTGCTGCCGCCTGTTCAGAAGCGGTGGAGACCCCTGCTGATCCATCATCATTCCTTGCAGCATTTGCTAGTTCAGCCATTGTTGCAAGAATCTCAGCATTGCGCTTTTTCCAAATGTTCATGACTTGATGCTTGATTACTGCAGCAAGTGAATCTCCGAGCTTGATGACATCTTGCTCCATAAGATTACTGTATTTAGCAACAACTTCTTGATACTCAATGGGGATCTATTATAAAAAAAAGAACAAAATATTGTGAATTAGTGCGCAAAAAAAACATGTGGCAAAAAAAAGCATACAACAACATGGGAACACAAAAGGCCTCCTTGAGCATGTATTAATTGCAACATGAATAAATGTCTATTAATTGCAACATAAAGAAAGAGCATTTGCAACATGGAAATATATTAATGTAAACATGACGGTGGTATAGTGCTGGTGGTGGCATACAACACAGCACAACAACATTCAAAAATTGAAGATGAAACATGAAGGAATTCAAGATGAAACCATAGCAATGCCAATAAAAATCAGATCATAGTATTACACTTTGCAACATTCAAAAATTGAAGATGAAACATGAAGGAAAGCAAGATGAAACATCCTTCTACCTGGGGTAACTGATGGCTGCTTGATCCATCTTGGTGCAGCCACTCATCTAGAGAGCTAACGATAGGTCCTTCCTCGGGGATATCAGGAGCTATGGGGCGTGTATCAGGAGCGATTGGGTCTTCCAAATGTGGGGCATTACCATAAGGAGTGCGGGAGATGTCACAAAACTAGAGATGAAAATAACAAAAAAGGAATAACAATGAGTATAAAATAGAAAAATACACACACATTTTGAAACATCATATAGCAATAATTGAAACATCTAAATGTAACATGTGCAACATCAAAAAATCTGTCAACATATAAAACAACACAACTCAAACAGGAAAAGGTGCTTGCATACCGGGTACTTGCCAAATTGGTGGCCCAATTGCATCTTCCTCCTGTCCACACTCATCACAAACTCGAAGTCCACGTTTGTAACGTTGCAGATGCGAGGAAGGATGTAGTTGATTTGATGACCACGATCAGTTGGCAAGTCCAAAAAGTCAAGGTAAGCTATCTGCATAAAAAAATAGATGATATTAGAAAAAAATTATAGACTGAAAAAATTAAAACAAATGCGAAAGACAGGAAAAAACCTACCGCTAGGACAATGAGGCAGGATCCCATCTGGTGGTCACTCCCGAGTTGTTGAGGTGTGAATTTTTGGTACTTCTTGACCTCATCCATCAAACACTCAATGATATGCCCAGCCCAATCAAAGCTGCTCAACTGAGAAAGATCAACAAGACTGTGCAAGTACTTCAAGTTGACGTAATTCCCTGTTCCAGGACAATACACAGTCCCTAGAGCCAATAGGGTGAAAGCTCTTAGGAACGACTCCTTGTCATTGCTAGCTGCTAAAATCTCAATGCACTTGGAAATCTTGGCCCTGTCACCATCCTTGTACACTTCACGAAGCTTTTTCACCTCTTCCAAATCACCTGCTAATTGCTTCACGGGGAGGTTGTTGTTCTGCAGCCCAAGAATCTTGCAAACAAGATCCCGGTTGAACACAATTACCTTTTTCCCGAATCTGAATTCGTTCAACAAAGGGTCCACATGTTCCATAACCCATCTAACCAGCTTGACAGGTACAGAAAACTCAGACAAGGATAAAAGAGCCCCAAAGCCCGCCTCACGGATCCACTCCTTTTTTGTGTCTCGAATGAAAGGTGTGATTTCACGGATTCTATAGACTGAAAACCTAGTTTTGAAATGCTCAAGCGAAGCATTCTTGTTGCACGATGAATTTGCAGATCAGTAACATATGCTCAACACATGAGATAAGTATGCAACATGGGACATGGGACATGGGAAGCTACCTAATGCAACATGGGAAGTTAACTAATGCAACATGGAAAACTAACTACTGCAAGCATATGTAGAACATTTGCAACACAATAGGAAAAAGCAGTGGCATATGCAACATATAAGAACAAAGCATCCAACAAATGCAAGCATCACCGAGCATAAATAGCATGGGTAAAGGAGCATAAAATAGCATGATATAGCATGATTCTGTAAGCACAAATAGTATGGTGGCAGCACTGAAACATCTCACATGATCACTAGCAAAAACAATGAAACATCTCAACATGGCAACAACATGACAAATCTTGATACAGAAGGTAGCAATATCACAAGATGTCAAACTCAACATGAATGAAAGAGCATGACAGGGGACATTCAACATATCTAGATAACAACAAGAAAACTCTAGCATGGAACCATATAAATGTTGCTACATGACTGAATTTCCTGAAAAAATCACACAAGACAAAAAACAACTCACAACAATAGCGCTCAAAACAAAATGCTCACAACAATAGCCATCTAGCAGTAACAATAGCGCTCAAAACAACTCACAGACCCTACGCATTGCACCATAACTAGCACGAGTATGACATCAGGGTCAACAACACAAAAAAACACACAAGCATGGTGTGGCAAAGATGGCCGGCGGCAATAGCATTACAACAACATGGCACTGACGGACATAAAATCACCGCGAAAACCCTAGCAAAACAGGGCACTGATCACGGCAAAGAATCTCTAGCATCGAACCACAAGTCCACAAACATCTCATCCAATCGACAGCTAAAATCGCTAGGAAATGGAACCCTAACAACCCAAATCAAGCAATATCAGTGGATAATTCGCGTATGGGGGTACTCACTTGGCAGCCTACCATCTCCGTTCTTCTTCCTCTTCGCCCGTGCAGCATCCCCCGAGCCGCAGCCGTCCGCTCCGCCCATCGCCTGCGGATCCGGCGACTGCACGCCGCCGCGTCTCTTGCGGGAGGGAGTCGTAGCCTTGCCGGCCTCTCCGACCATCGTCCGGGGATCCGGAGACTGCGGGCGGCGCCCTCGGGTGCGGGAGGGCGTAGCCATCCCCTCCGCTCCTCCAATCGACGGCGAATCCGGCGACTGCGCGCCGCCGCCTCGGGTGCGCGAGGGCGAAGCTCCAGGGCCGCCTCGGGTGCGCGAGGGCGAACCTCCTCTAGGCGACTGCGTGCGGCTCCGTAGGTTACGCGAGGGAGAGTCTACGACGGCGGTCTCAGTCGGCCTCGCCGGCTCCGGCGGGCGCATCGCGCGGCGAGGAGTGGCGGCGGCGGCGGTTGCGTGAGGGGGAGAGGCGAGAAATGCGTGCGGGGAGGAGAGAATGGTGGGACCGGGGGGAGAGAACGGTGGGACCGGGGGGATTTAGATAATGGATAATGTATTACCCGGCCTTGACCAAAACGGCTACGGCCAAACAAAAACAAAAAAATACATCCCATCATGGGGTCAAGTAGTCCTACGCAGCCACCAAGATCGCTATAACACGTTTACAAGACCTTACAAAGAACTGAAAACGCTGGACACCAACCACCATTGATGCTTCTTCGAAGGCAACAACACGAAGACTTGGTACAGATACTGGTAACCAACATCCAAACTGTTATGCCATCCAATGCCTCCTTCACCCTGCGCTGAATACCGAACATAGTGTCCACACGGGAGAACTGTCCGGACTTGGCAACCAAGAACTTCGACGACGCGCCTGCACTGCCGCCGCCGGCCTGGAGAAACCAGGCTAGGTTTTCACCCAGTTATTGATCAACCGCGGGCCCACAGGGGGACGGTCTGACCAACGAATTCAGCAGCGCCTTCAACAAGGTGAGTGTCACAGACACTTCACAGCCACTGGTCCGGCACAATATGCCAGACAAGGATTTCCCCCAGATCGCCGCCACCACTGTCACCACAGTCGCCCTCATCTGAAGGACACCAGCATCTTTGCACAGCCACAGGATGCCGCCACCGCAAGAAAAGACGCACTCCTGCCACCGTCGACGAACACGGCCACCCGGAGCAAGGTTCCGCCAGCAAAGGGGCGGCACCAACCCGTGAGGAAGGCGGCTGCACGACAGCTAGTGAAATCCGCCCAGATGTTAGGGGGGATAGGGGAGAGAACGGTAGGATATGTTACAGCGGCGTTGACGGTGGATATGGCGTCCGATATTTTTTGAGGGCGTCGGACGCCCTATCCTAAGCATTTCCGAAATAACATCCTCTCATATTTTGTCCAAAATGAAAAGAGCATTGTGTGAACTCTCTAGTAATTCACGCGGATTCACTTGAGTAGTGCTTTCTCCATATTGCTGGGATATTGGGAGGACAGATGGAAGCCATGAGGCGAGTTGGCTGTGCTGATAGACAGGTGTTGTACTGACAGATGAACCATTATTTGTACCCTATGATTTAATGGTACACGAGATGATTTATTCAGCAGGACTGGTGCTGCAGCACCGGCAACACCGGTCCTATAGCTCCGCCCCTGCTGCTATGTGTGTCGCACTGCTCATTCGCTGACCTGCGGCCCTAGCTCTTCGTGCTTTGCCCACTCACACATAGTTTGCCCCTCTGTGAATTTGGATTTTAAGCTTTCTAACCCACAACTCCTCATTTGTGCGATCTGTCCTTACCGTCTCACCTATATATTTCATTGCTAGCAGCAGTAGTGTATATATAAGTCATTTTGACCGTAGTCTAAAAAATTTGACAATCGTTTAAACTACAAAGTGATAGATGTTGTCGAACCTTCATATAAAGGTATTTCATCTCAGTTTGTATGAAAATGTTACTACTAAATTTCAAATTACAAAAGTGAAAAAGTATCCGTCCCACTTCTTAATAAGAATATGGCGCTCATAGTGAACCAGCATGGATAATCTGAGGTATCCGTGCAAGAATAATCATGGAGGTATATGTGGCGGCTCCGATCCTGTTTAGAGCCAGCATGAATAATGGTGTACCTGTGCTAGCTCTTGTACAGTCCACATAGATATGAACTAAAGGTACTATGATGTTTTGCAGCACAACGTCCACCATATTATCACACACTTTTAACTGTGCCTTTTGATCATATTTCATCTTGATCACTCTCCAATTGTTCATCATTCTTTTCATCACTCCAAATATTCTTCATTTATCACCATCACTTTCCCATTATTCGTCATTGTCTTCCTCACTCACGCCAGTTCCTGAAAAAGCAGTCATAGAAACAAATAATTAGATAAGAAACTTTTTTCAATTGTGTTGCACAATATTTGTGTCGCTGGTGATTTATACAAATTTAATGAAGTGTACTTTCATAAACGAATAAAAGTATACAGATTGCGAAAGATTATACGAACGCTAATAGAATAGAGACCATAGTAAGATGAGAAAAAAAATTAATCAGCGCAAATAAATAATGAATATAATAATATATAGCTGGCATGGAGCATACTATGTCTTCGATGTGATCCAGCTTCATATTGTTCTCCTGTGATTTACACCACCGAATGAGTTCTGGGCAGTCCGAAATTTTCAAACGTCGGAGGTTGGTAAGTTGCTTTATTCCCTCTGGCAAAGCCTTGGCGCCGCTGCAACTGACTATCACAAGTTTTTCGAGAGCGGTTAGTGTTTCCAACCAATCCAGCAGCGCTGTAATGTTTTCACAGTCTTGCACTTTCAAAATCTTTAGGGATGGGTGACCTCGAAGGATATCCTGTGAGCTGCATGTCAGATCCCAACTGCACTTCCAAATCGTTAATATAGTGAGCGCAGGGAGCAGGTAGATAAGCTTCCACTGATGGAGAGGAACCTTGCTGGACTTGACAAGAAGGTCTGTTACTTCACAGGAGGTGCCACGAAAGTGCTCCCCCTCTCCCCAAGACAACAGTGCATTATCACTACCCTTTATGGTCCAGGAAGAGGAGGAAGAACCACCAGGCGGCGGAGGTTTCAACTTCAGCTTGGGGCAGTCAACTGTAAATAATTCCATGTCGTTTGGCAATACGAGCACGCCTGAGCCGTCTTCACTATGGGAGTATGTCGTGTTCCACTCTTCTAGGGCATCCATTCTCCGTATGGAAAACATTTTCAGTTTTTGAAATGCTCTCGCACCGCCATACAGGTCATCGTCAATCTTCCTAATGCTGCCCATCTGTTCAATTAACAGGCTAAGAAGGTTCTGTAATTGACCTAGTGGTGGTAGTGTGCGGCACCAGGGCAAATCTTTCAGGGTAATAGAGACAATAAGGGGCAGGTTGATAGCAATGCGGATAACCCAGGTGGGAAAACTTACGCTACTGTAACCACGTAGCTCGAATTTAGTTGAAGTGCTTGCTGGCATTAATTCTCTTAGCACATCTATGTCCTCCACTGATCTCTTCGCATCTCTGGTCCACTCAACTGTCAGTTGCCGTATGCTAGTTTTTTCCACGAGTTCTATCATCCGTGCCTCTTCTACGGACTTAACATTTTCAAGCCCGCTTATCTCCAACTTAGGAGGATTTTCATACTTGACCTGAACAAGATTGCTGCTAGGTTTACCATCACGAGCATGGACAAAAAAGTATGGAAGTATCACTGAGCAACTGCTAAACTGAGGTAACGTAGATTTATCCAGCTCGTCGCAACGGGTGACATCTAGAAACATCAGGCTCTCAATTTCAGATATACTTTCAGGAAGCCTCAGTAGGTTGGAGCAATACCCAAAGTTCAGTGTGTGTAGCTTCCTGAGCTCCCCAACAGTTTCAGGTATGAGGAAAATGTTTTCATTGCGAGACAAATCCAGGTGTTGTAGATTGGAAAAAGTACAGATCGACCTCAGGATACTATTAATTCCAGACAATGAAATCAAATCAAGGCAATTATTGAGATTTAAATGGCGCAGTTTAGTGAGATTGCCAATGACTTCCTGTAGCCCTCTGAGTCGGCAATTGTAAACTAGAAGGGTGCATCGAGATAAATTCAAGTACTGGAGATTGGTAAGGGCTTTCAAAGCATCCGGTACACCTTGAACTTCAAGACAACTGGACAAATCCAGATGCACCAGTTTTTCCAGATTCCTAAATGAGGCAGGTAATTGTTGCAGTTTTTCACAGCCTGATAAACCAAGATGCATCAGACATTCCATTTCTCCAATGGACTCTGGTAGTGCTATGATAGCAGATCTGTGAAGATTGAGATAAATCAAATTCGAGAGCTTTGTAATACTTTCTGGAACCATTCGATCCTGGATCCGAGGAACATTAAAGTATCTCCACTGCTTCATTAAAAAACCAGTGGAATCTGGCAACCTCTGTAGGGAAGTCTGGCTTGTATCAACTACTCGCCAGGAACTAGCAGGATCGCTTAATTTGCTTCTGCAACCATCCAGAAAACTCAGTCCTATTAGCCTTGCACGAGGAGTCAAGCGCACCTCCAGCGCCTTGCTACAATTAGTGAGCAGCGCATATTGGCAACTGCTCTGATCCAGAATTTGATTGTCAAAGAGTGAAATTGCCAAGTCATGCACCAGATCGTGCATGGTAAACAATGTGGCTTGTTCCTGGTATTGACCAATACTCTGCATCAAAACGACATCATAGTTATTGTCAGAATTTCTCGATTATTCTACTTTATAATTAGTTATATAGAAATACAATATACACCAAAAGCCCATGAGTGTATACCAAGACTAATCAGTTAAATTTTGCTAGCCAACCATACATTGAACAAAAAGGGAAACAACCTTACTATTACTAATTGGAGACTCCTTTTTGAAGTTTCCACAGTGATCCCAATGAGAAGAGCTAGAAAAATAAATAAATCATATATAAATTCTAACGACAAACAGAAACATGCGGCCATGAAATTGATATTCTTTAATCATGGTGAATAATAACAGCTGTTGGATCTATTTGTTTTTCTAATGGATCTCCCATCTCTGCCATTATGTAAAAATAGATAAAGTAACACAGCCAATACTTGCTTCTACATTAGCAAACAATTTTGTTTGTGAAAAAAGCAGATTAGATGCACTAGCTTGGAAACACAGAGAAATATAAGAAATCAGTGAAAGCAAAACAAAACATCTGGCCATTAACAAGCAGCTCCTCACGTAGTATTTTTGGAAGGCAATATATTGAAGCTTCCATATGACCCCGAGAGTCCGAGACCCAAGCTCTCTAATCTCATCCCCTCATCAGCTGTGTGACCAAGGCTCGGCCTAGCCGGAACCTCTCACTGCCCTTGGAGGGGAGCAGGCTGCAAGTGACAAGGGGTACGTAGCTAACATTCACAGGGTTGCCGCAAGGCCACAGGAGCGGTCGCATTTGCACGAGCCTGCCACCCATTGCATATGGCATGACAGAAATCGTAGATCGTGAGCGCACACAGCATGAGGAAATTTCACCAGTGGCAGATAGTATGCTCAGAGGAAATCATATCCTCTGAGCATAGTATCTGCCACTGTGTCGCCTCGTCAGGACACATTCAGTCTGATGGAATTGTATGGGCTTATGCCTTATGATGTCGCAAATACTCAGATTATGAGACACACTCTTAATTATCGTGGTATGGAAATGATGTATCTTGCTGAGATGAATGGATGTAGGTGAAAGCTCGAGTTTTCTGGGACTATCGTAGAGGAACAGAGGTACGACATTTAGCAGTGCAAATGCCAGTCCATTTCACCCACCATCTGTAGCGCTCTCACTATGACTACTCGAGGATGTTCGAGTATATTGGGATAGCTCCATATATATTACATTAGGATTGTAGTAATCCCAGACTGTCTTATCTCTAAAGAAGGCTAGTTGTTGTTGACGGTCGTTATTGCACGTTTTCGGCTGCCAACTTACCTAAAATATAGAGAGAATCAGCAATGCTTGCATGCATGTATGCTTACAAATAACGTGGTTCCACGTGTACCTGGAGAAATTTGTACATGCATGGATTTATCATAAAAATAGAGGAAATACCTTAAAATGGGCCCACCTAGAGACCAAGTCAACTCAGTCAACTCAGCTAGAGGAAGAGAAGGCCCAAAAACCTAGAAAAACCAGGCTTCCCACCAAATCCTACGGCACCATCAGGGGCCCATAAACCAACATAGGAGGCAACCCACCGAAGAATTGGGCCGATGGGCCCGCTCCCAGGTCGGCTGACCCAAGGGAAGGGCCACTAGCCCAGTCCTTTCTCATGGCGATTGTTGAGGCGGTTGGGAAGGCCGTGGAGGTGTCGAATCCGCCAAGAAACCGTCGGAACCGCCTCGTCCCGTGTCCAAAGTAGAGGAAGAGGAGACGAAGTCCATTCTCCCAAGTAACCTCCAAGGCCTATACAAGGGACCCTCTCTATATATCCAAGACACACACGAGCTGAAGAAGCCAAGAAGCTCTCCCTAGTTACATATTGTCTCTAGTATTAGTGGAGTAAGGAATTACTCTTAGTCTTCTAGTTCAAGAGCAAGCCTTCCGTGGGATCTGTGTATAGTTATGCTCTACTCCCTCTGTCCCTTTATTATCTGTCGTTTACGGTTCCCGAAAAACAACTTTGACTGAATATAAAAATATATATTAATATTTATAGTACATAATAAATATCATTAGGTAGATATTTTAATCTAGTTTTTAACAATTTTTTTGGAGATTAAAATGTTGCACATATTTTCTACAAATCGAATCTAAATCGTGGCACGGAAACCGACAACGACAAATAAAAAGGGACAGAGGGAGTAGTTTTAATTCAGTACTAGGTGGTACCCCTCGCGTTGCTGCGGGAATTTATATAAAATTTAAAGATGCAATTTGAAAGTAGCAACACTAAAATGATTGCATTGCAATATTTTTTGTAAACAATAATGTAGAGGAAAACACATTCATTTTATTGAGAGAGAACTACTTAGAAATTTGTAGAATGGTACTCGCAAAGACTAACACAATGCATAGCTGCAGAAAATCAGTAGAAGACATAAATTCATAATTCTAGTGGACAACTTTTCTTGCATGTTGAGAGAAGATCTACTGGATGGTGACGTGAACATCTTGCATGTTAAGAGAAGTCTACCCATGATGTGTAGTGGGTCTCACCTAATTCTAGTGGATGGTGATGTTGACAGCTTGCATGTTGAGAGAAGATCTAGTAGATGGTGACGTGGACATCTTGCATGTTGAGAGAAGTCTACCTATAATATGTAGTGGGTCTCACACCTATATAAGTTTTATAGATTCCTCTTGTAAGACGTTGCCCTAATTCAATAGTAATGGAATTATCTTCTTACTATTATAGCCCTGGTACTTTGTCTAATATGTTTATTTATTCGAATACCAACTACAGTCTAGTTATGCTAGATGATACTTATATGATCGACTTACCAGAGAGATGCAATGGTATTGGCTTGATGTTTATTTATATAATTGCTCTATGTCCTTCGCAAAGATTTAGAGTAATTCTCTACCTAATTATAAAGTAAGGATCGCTTCCACGGTACGTCATAATTTTACAAGAACCCCCTAATATTTATAAAAATCAACCCACCGTCCTTTTCTTAAATTCTGTCTTAGATACGTCGTCTGTGTCAATTTTCGTCCGTTGTCTTCTCCGTATCCATGTCCTATACACTGTACAATAGAGTCCATATGGTTTTCGGAAAAAATACTATCCGGATCCATCAGTCAGCCGGATTAATTGTTTTTTGTCAATCTTTGTCGAACTAAGCCACGGCACGAAAGCAAACATCTCCAGGACTCTCGACAGAAACGAAAACAGTCATACCTCCTCTAATAATATTAGGTATAGATGTGATGTTGGAGACGAAGATGAGGTAGCCGACGCAGAAGCTGGCCTGGATGAGCATGGGCATGAGGGCATGGCGTCGATTAATGTTCATTAATGTAAGCGATGCTTAGATTAGTGAATATCATCGTGGGGTTTTACACCACGGTGGCGTAGGGTCTGTCCGCCGTTGCTGACAGCACGTTATGGTTGCGCCCTCACGTTCGCGTTTAATTGAGCGAGGACAATAGAAATCGCCGGCAGCCGGCGCATGAGCAGGCCACGTCACTCCACACCTGCCGCAAAAGGATACCCGTATGCCGTATAATAAAATCGCTCTTTGCTGCCTATCGCATCGCATGCAACAAGCTGCCCGCTTTTTGCGCTGAGCATACAAGGAATACAATCCGATGTACTTGGCAGGTGCTAATTACGGCTAATCACATATAGCCCTGCCTAATATGCCTTATACCCGCCCGCAGTCATAGCGGGAGGATCTCCAACGCAAAGACTGGACCTGAATTCACTAAACAGTTGTACATGAAACCTTTGGTCACGATGTCCGCGAACTGATGCATCGTGGGGACATGGAGGACCCGAACCTGCCCCAAAGCAACCTTGTCATGGACGAAGTGGATGTCGATCTCGATGTGCTTCATGTGCCGGTGATGAACATGATTAGCTGTCATACAGACCGCGCTAACGTTGTTGCAGTACACGACGGGTCACTGAAGCAAGAGGAACATGGAGTACCTGGCGTAGCCAACAACATTCGGTGACAGCATGGGCAAACACGCGGTACTCGGCCTCGGCACTGGAACGAGACACTGTCATCTGGCGCTTGGAAGACCAAGAGACTAGATTGTTGCCGAGGAAGACGCAGTAGCCGGACGTAGATCGCCTGGAGTCTGGGTAGCCTGCCCAGTCCGCGTCTGAGTACGCGGTGAGGGAGTCGGCTGGCCCCAAGCTGAGGTAGTGGCCGGCGGAGAGGGTACCCTTATGTAGCAGAGAAACCGCTTAATCAGCGTAAGATGGGGCTCACGTGGGTCATGCATGAAGAGGAAGGCACATGAAGAGGAAGGCATGTTGCACCGCGAAGGCGAGCTCGGGACGAGTGTGCGTCAGGTACTGCAGGGCACACGGGGAGGAGGACGACGCATGCAGCTAGAAGGGCGCGACACATGGGTGAGGATCACGCGGCGTGATGGAGAGTGCACGGCGAGTGGAAGCAGTGGATTTAGGATCTAATTTGCGAAAGATACCAGTAGAGAAACACAGGAATAGGAAAACACCTCACACCCAATGTGTGTGTGGGGGGGGGGGGGGTTTGACCTTCATACATATAGCCAATGTGGCTGAGTATACAAGGAATACAATCTGATGTACATGGCTGATGCTAATTACAGCTAATCACATATAGCTTGCCTAATATGCCTAATACTATGGAAGCTCACTAGATGGGGTTCTCTCTTCCTAAAGAGGGTATTCGCTATCATCAAGTCTCGTAGGACAACACGAAGCTCAAAACATCCTCCCCCTCTTTATTGCTACTACCATACCTAAACCCCATGTGTACTCGCTCGAACCCTACATTAGTCGCACCCACATGGCTGTTGAGGTCTCCTCCTATAAAGAGTTTCTTGCTGATAGGCATGGTACTAACCATGCTATCCAGATCTTCCCAAAACTTCCTCTTGGTGCTCTCACTAAGACCTACTTGAGGGGCATAGGCATTGATCACATTTGATGAGGACATCACCACGTTGGACATACAAGAGACGGACTCTTTCCCGGGGTACAAGTCGTCACCACGTCGGACAACAACTTCGGTTCGGAGTCAGCCGACACGTCTGCGCTTCAACTGCGATATCTCCCTCATACGACGTCCAATCAAGGTGTTCTTCTTTGGAACCGTGACGACGAGACGATCATTCTGTGTGACCACGAAAGGTGCTGCGTCACCTGTTTTGGGCCTTTTCAGGCTTTGTATCGTGTCGAGCCTTCGGCCCATGTCGTGGGCGCGGCGCCCCAACCCTAGCTCGCCCCACGACATTAAATTCAGTAGCCGCCGTCATTGAGACTTGGGTTTTGCTTAGATTATTCTGTCAAGAATAGTTTCGCCGTCTATCGGTTTGTAGAACCCCAACTTTCGATCTTAATCATACATCTGCAGAGTCACTTCAGATTGAGCTGCGTTCTTTCGAGTTCTTGCTTGTGTTCTTCGTTTCGCAGGCAGGGATTAGCCTTCTCGGCGAGGTCAACCGGGTTGTGACACGGTTGATAACTAGAGGAGTCGTGGTGCTAAGATTGCGGGGTTCGAGTCATTGACTTGAAGCCGGATCGGTGTGTTGCGCTCCGCCCAAAACGACTTATCCTTCACCTGACGGAAGATCGGGCATCCCGTCCCCATCAACATTCAGAGCCGAATCTCCAACTACCGGTCGTACTAGGATAATCCATTTGCCTTGCCTACTAACATCTACGACTCCATACTTAACTATCTTATCAATCAAGATGCCTACACCATTCTTACCTGGTGTTGTCCCCGTACGTGTACCAAAGCTTGAAGCCAGTACCCTCCTCCTCGTCTTCTAGGCCCTCCACTTACTCTCTTAACCTACCTATAAGAGAACCTATGTCCCAACTACCTACATGAATTATAAGTTGCTCGACTAGCTTCCTTGCCCCTCGCACCCATCGAGTCAGATTCGAAGACCCTTGCTCATTTTTCACTACACCCAGGCACCGATGTAGCGCCACCAAGGGGGTGATCTCCTGGCCCCTACCCATTTAACACCATACCTGGATTCTGATATGGCGCGTCGCTAAGGGGGTTACGCCCCAACGGGTTTCTCGTGGGTTTCATCTTCATAAGAGTGGCTAGGTTTTTACATTTGGCTTGCCAAGCCTATCACAACCCTCGTCCTTTATCCAGGCTTGGGACCGGCTATGTTCGGACAACATAGGCGGGCGACCGCCTATGTTGAGACAACATATGAAGAGTTCTCAATGCAATTCATCCCATACAATCTATTCCTCCTACAGTTTGAAGTATATCATTCCAGACTTTGACTGCTTCTTTTTGTTAGTGTATTTGTAAAAATATGGCAAATGCATGTATACATTTCTAAAACAATTTTTTAGGATAAGTTTTCTCATGCCACTTCCAAAACATTAAAATAAAATAGGTAAAGAGTAGCTTGTGAACAAAGTTTGAAAATGATTGACTTGAGTGGGTAAAATAGATTGAGTCTCAAATGTTCCTATATTGTCATCCTCTATGTGATTACTTTGTCCTTTGCTTCATCATATGATTATGTGTAGTATTTGTTTAAAATATTGGCTCTAGACTACCACATATTATGTGTTGTTCCAATCTAATGTACCGTATATATTGTCATCATGCTTCATCAAAAGATACGATACATAAGTTTGTTTTCATAATTGATTAAAGGAAAAATAAGATAAATTTAAATATAGTATTGGTACACTAAAATAACACACCTTGGGTGACACTGAAAGTTGAAGAAAGGACAATCCAATGAGCTGCACAATATACATTTCACCGAGCTCGATGTTGGAGTATAGCTCTGTTGGCTCAATGAAATCCAAAGAAATCCATTGGTAGATTAGGTCATCTTTGACCATCTCCTGACCTTTCGGAAATGTTGAACAATACATAAAGCATTGCTTCAAGCATGGTGGAGACATATAGCTATAACTTAACTTCAAAGATGCAAGAACATGATTTGTCAAAGAAAACTCTTTTGAAACAGATTCATTCCACATATCACTGTCTTTCACTTTCATCCATTGATCAAAATTCAAGCACCGTAACGTGAAGCCAAGAGTTAGAGCTGCTAAAGGCACACCACCACACTTCTGGGCAATCTCGCGTCCTATACCCTTCAACAGTTCTTTGTCGTCTCTATCTTCAAAACCACTTCTTTGTTTAATTATATCCCAACACATGTCATTTGTCAAGGGTAATAACTTGTATGGTTGAAGGTTAGTACAGATTATCTCCGCAACACGTTTGCTACGTGTTGTTACCAAAATAGTTATATTGCTCTTATCATGATATAGTTTATCCCTCAACTCTTTGAGCTTGAAACTATTGTCCTCCCATAGGTCATCTAAAACAATCAAGATATTCTTACCAGAAAGTAGTTCTGAGAGACATCTTTTATTAGCCAGGCTTTCTTTTCCAGATAACTGTGACATTATAGACATAAGAATTGTATCCAGGTCAAATCTCGGGGACACATTGACCCATACTTTAGAATAAAAATATTCAAACTTCGAATCATCGTAAATTAGTCTTGCAAAAGTTGTCTTGCCAATTCCTCCAATACCATATATAGGAAGGATTGCTATCTTCCTTGACATGCCCTCATCAACTAAAGAAGCCATAATTTTCACTTTCTCTTCTGTCCTCCCAACAATGAGCTTTTCTGGTGCATGAACAAATTCTAGTAGCTCACTGTAACTAGGACCTGTCATCAAATTAACATTCTTGTGTTGACCTGTGACATCCTCTGGTTCCTTTCGAATATTTTTGTCATGCGAGATCATTGCAGAAACTGTTTTGTGACAACTTTTATGGGGGAGCTGCAAGATTTCAATTGGTTTGTCAACAAACTAGACATTTGATTAATGATGTTAGCTGATTAATTCACAGAAACAATTTTCTAGGTGATCATTATGACTAACAATTCCTTTAAGATATGTAATTCAAATAAAATATATAATTAGGAGAATGTTTTGTGACGTTTCAAGTACTTTATATAACTCTCCTATAGAAACCAGTTAGCCTGTGAAAACTATAGAAACCCGAATCTGAACCTTTGGATGGGGATCCGATGGATGGGGCTAGAGTGGGATAGTTTTTCAAATAGGCGCCCGCAATTATCCCACCGAATCGTGATTTATGCAATTATTAACCCCCCAGCCCAAGCCCTACCCTGCCACGTTCGTGGTCTGATCTGACGCCGTTTTGTTCCCTGGAATCAGAAACACCGACGCCGCCGCCCAGACGAAACGTCGCCGCCGCACGGCACAGGGAAGCGTCTCGATGCCACCGCCTGCCCTGCCCTGTTACGGGCCAGTCAAACGCCGCCGACGCCCCCAGGGTGACTCGCCAGCGCCGTCGACCATGGAATCCGGCGACGGTGTGAATTCCGGCGCGTACGTATTCGAGGAGAACGGCGAGGGCGACCGCAGGATCAACCTGGGACGACCTGTTGCTCGTGCTCCTCCTTGGCCTGCTGTTAAATGATTATTTTGTTCGGGCGACGGAGCCGGCGGGCTCGCGGGTGGCGAACAGCGGGCGGGGAGTCTCAGGCTGAGGAGATCGGTTGGCGGCGGTGTTTCGCTGGGGGGGCGGCGTCGGTGTTTCCCTGGGTGGTGGTGTCGGTGGCGAGAAACGAAACGGGCGGCGGCGTTGTTGTTTCGACGATGCGAGAGGGGCAGGCCGCGAGCAAGTCTCCCAGGGATCGGCTTGGGCTGCGGGGTCTATTTGCATGATACCCGATTAGGTGGGATAATTGCGGGAGGTTATTTGTAAGTTTGTCCCACCTCGACTCCTCGAGCCTCATCCATCGCATCCCCATCCAAAGGTCTAGATTCGAGTTTCTATAGTTTTCACAGTCTGATTGGTTTTCATAGGATACGTTGCCGTCTATCATACTCACTATTCAGCTTTTCTATTTGTCGTGTAAGTATAGTTTGTCATGCAAGGTTCCATCTATTTCTTCAACTTATATTACCCAATAAATTTGTTATGTAAGTGTAGTTTTTCATTCCCCCCAAATAAGTTAATATCTAAAAGAAATCAACCAGGAGTTGTTGTTCAATGTGCCGAATGTCCAGGTTTAATATGAAAAATATGACAAATATAGTTTTCTATTCCAGAGAAAAGATAATATACACTATAATAGAGTTAAGCTCTATTCCTATCCATCAATATGTTTCATATAACTAAATCAGATTAGAGGATCGAAAACTGATTTACGTATACTTTGGCTCTTGAATAATCATGGAGGGATCAGTATTGTTGAGAAACAATTCCTAATATACTAGGAAGACATAACTAAGTGGAAACCGATCACATGATGGTGCATGTAGTATGATCATTTGCAATCCTAGCTATCCACTGGATGCCTTTAGAAATGAAATTAATTACCTGGCCAACGTCAATTTCAATCCCATTCAGCTTTTCAGTGATCTTCAATATATCAGGCCTTTTCTGCTTATCTTCCTCCACACAGTCCAATGCTATCTGAGTGCATGCCTCTATTTGGTCGCAATATGCTTCAATCAAGATATCATCTCTACAAGTTGCCTGCAACCTGTTCCTCCAATCTTTTCGGACCTAACAAATACAAATGCCATGCTTAGCTGATACCATTGCATTGTAAATATCAGACAATATTAGATTCCAAAAATGGTCCTGTAAAGAAGTGTCATTTCTCACTTGATTGATAGACTCATCCCTAGACATGCCTAGACGGTAGCCCCTGGGTCCTGACATTATTATCTTTAGAATTACGACACCCAAGCTGAATATGTCAAACTTTCCGGAGATTTCACCTGTGTTGATGTATTCTGGTGGCTGGTAACCACTGCATTGCATCACATTCAACGAATTGTAATACATACGCTTTGTTGGGTTAGGAAAAGGAAATGTTTTGAGTTCAGGCATTCATCAACTTACCGTGTTCCATATGGATGTTCTGTGGTACGTATTTGTCCTTTACCAGTGATCCTGGACAAACCAAAATCAGCAATCTTTGGCACCATGTCCTTATCTAGCAATATGTTGGCAGGTTTTATGTCCAAGTGGTAAATAGGTTCTTCCAGCTCATCATGAATATACTTTAGACCCTCACATGTCCCCTTAATTATTTTGAACCCTGTGTTCCAGTCAAGTTCACAAAACTTGTCTGCGGTAGTAAACAAATATATTATTAATCGAATGAAAATATACATTCTATTCTTCTAAGACATACCGAAAATGAAGCTGCAGCGTACCAGAAAGATGCTTTTGAAGGCTCCCATTGTTCAAATACTCCAAGCAGAGTGCTGCATATGTCTCCTCTGTGATCTCCTTACTTCCGTCAGCCATGATAAAAGATGGTTTCTGTGTTTCGTAGCAATAACCAAGAATCTGTACAATGTTTGGATGCTTAAGTTTCGTGAGGTTGTCAAGCTCATTTTTGAACTGCATAAATTCCAGATCGACATGAGGAAGCTTCAGTTTCTTCACAGCAACAGCACCACCGTTTTTAGTCACTCCCTGCCAAATATATAGTCAGCACTCATTACAAGTTGGCGACTTTTCTGTGTACTAGTTATTCTATTATATATGGTAAGAAAGAAATAAATGTAGGCTTTGGCTTTATTTTTGTTTGTAAAAGCAGACAATGGGACTGAATACGTGAACAAGGAATTTGGTGCTTTCATGTCAGCACATGGTATATTACATCAAACTTCATGTCCAGACCATATACCTACATAATGGGGTTGCTGAAAGGAAGAACCGTCATGTTTTGGAAGTTGTTCAGTCTCTGATGTTTACAATGAATCTGCCTAAATTTTTGTTCAGTCTCTCACAAAAAGAATGTGCCTAAATTTTTGTAGAGTGAGGCTGTATTGACAGCTACATACCTCATTAATCATACCCCATTTGATTCAAGGGTCCTTGGGATGAACACCGATGTTAAATGTTGTTAGGAGAGAACAATTTCATGGTTCCTCCTAAAATCTTTGGGTGTACATGTTTTGTGTGAGACCATAGATCCTCAGTGGGCAAGTTGGATCCACGTGCAGTAAAATGCATCTTTGTGGGGTATCTTCAGGACAGAAGGGCTATAGATGTTGGAGTCCTAGTAACAGGCGCTAAGATGTGATATTTATGGAGAGAAGACTGATCTAAGTTTCCTAATTGAGTCTGATCCAACCATTTCAAATGAGGTTAGTCAAGAGGGGGAGAACAATAACGTAAGAAGTGGTTGTATAGATCAAGAACCAGTTGTGTCTCGATCTACAACTGAAGCTGAATATAGAGCCATGTCACAAGGTTTATATGAGGTCTTATGGGTAAGAAACCTTTTATCTGCACTGAAGGTGTTGAGGAAAGGTCCTTCAAAGCTACAATGTGATAACAAATCAGCTATCAACATAGCCAATAATCCAGTTCAACATGATAGGACCAAACATGTTGAGATTGTTCGATTCTTCATCAAGGAGAAGATAGGTGATGGTACTATAGTGTTGGTTCATGTAACTTCTTGAGAACAGGTGGCAGATTGTCTAAGCAATGGCTTGGGGTTAAAAGAAAGTGAATTAGCATGTAACAATATGGGCATGATGGATATTTATCGCCTATCTTGAGGGGAAGTGTTGGATTTTGTATTCAGTAATGGCTAGGCCCATGGGCTTATAGGCCAATATGTATTTCAGTGTGTATATGTATTGTATATACTCCTACGCTAATAGAGAGTGCAGATGAGCGACTTCCATAAATCTCTCCAATAGACGTAGACCACACTTTCTATCAGCGGTGGGCCCGGTGGGTAATCCAGGTAGGCCAGGACTACCCCAAAATCTGGCCCAATAGAAGTTTACTACCCCGCGGCACTGCCTCGGGAATCCTATATAGCTTCCAGAAGTTTTTTTAGCTACTTGGCTTCCAGTGTTTGAGATTGGTGCATAGGAGATGGACGGACCAGATCATTGCGGAAGAACAACATCAAAAGGATGCACGTGGACAGCTGGAGGGACGTGATTGCTCGGTTACAGCATGCATCGGTTCGGACGGATTCCTTTTTTAGATTTCAATTTTTTATTTCATTTCTTTTTCAAACTATAAATCATTTTTCAAATCCATTTGAACCGTGGTGTTAGTTAGAATTAATGCAACAAAACAAGGTCCAATTTAAATATATTTCATATTTTTTATAGTTATTTTTAAAATCAACATTTTCCGTACACAAGTTCAACATTTGTACTGTACTATTTCAACATTTTCTAGAAAATATTGAACCAATGTTCTTAAAATGTTGAATTAGGTTGATAAAAATGTTGAATCTGGTGCCACATCAAACTGTTGGATGCTGATAAAATTCCGTGCTAAAATTTTTTGAATACAACTAAATACACGCCTTTATTTTCAACCGAATGCAAAAAGTCTGGTGAGGAATGCGCATGCACAGCAACACACATGTAACCGTAGATAGTACTACTGTATATTTGGGCCTAGTTGGGCCTCTAAGCCAAGTTGCTTAACTAGCACAAGGAAGTCATATAGGAGCCCCCGCACTGCCCCGACGCGATGATGCCACGCGGCCCTGCGTGGCGCCATCCGCCAGTCTGCCGCTGGAGGTCGTGCCATGGATGATGGATCTAACCGGGCCGGTCGGCTGTCGACTGGTACCCCAGTTTGCCATACGCTCTGGCCTCCTGCTCAGCCCCATTCGTTGGTGAGTTGGAGTTTCCGACGAAACTGAATATTTGTATTGAATGGGTTGGTGAGAGTTAGTATGTCAATCATATATATATCTGTTAGAGACTAGTTCCTGGTAAGAACTAAGGAAAAACAATCTCTATCTCTCTCGCGGCGTGAACTCCTCTCCTCTTCCCCTCCAAGTCCCAACAGGAGTGCTTGTGTTTACTTGAACTTTAGGATTTGGACATTCCAGAATAGAGAATAGATATTGTTTGGACTGTAAATTGGCTAATTGGGCTTAGAGGGTGTTGATTTGTGATCCTAGAATTGATCGAAATCTGTTGTATTTTCCATGAAATTGAGATATGAAGAAATCAATTTTTTAGAATCTATTACTGTTGGGAACTGTTGACGCAAATCTCGGTCAACACACGAGAGTACTTGAAACGAACGAAGATCAGCAAGTTCGCACGAACCGGTCTGACCGGCTTGCTTAACCGGTCTGACCGGTTTCTAGGGTTTCGCTAGAATCGACTGTTTGTGAGGGTAACTACCAAGCTTACGTGTTGGAGGACGGCAAGGTTTACGAGCAAACCAGCAAAGAGATAACCAACGTACTTACGTGACGAAGAACGACTAGTTTACGAGCAAACTAGCAAAGACCGTCGAAGCTCTCACCCGGGAGGGACCCCGTCAGGGTGTGAACATCGCCAGCGTGCCCTAGGTCGACCAGCGACCCTTAGGACGTCATCTCTGGTCGTGGAGATCAGCGGACGAGAAGCATGGAGGTTGGAAGAGATTAGGGTTTGAGGTAAAGGATAAAGTAATGTTTGATTCGATTGGATATATCTCAATCGGCCTTCTAGCCTTTATATTTATAGGCCGGGGAAGTCTTACCCCTCATGAGTCGGTTCCATATGGGATTACATCAGAAAACCTAAACCTACTCGACTTACAGCTTAAAAACCAGTCTGACCGGATTCCAAACCGGTCTGGCCTCTTTTCCCGAGTGCAGATCTTGCCGAAGTCATAACTCTCTCATCCGGAGTCTAAATTAGGAGTTCTACATGTGCATCTTGATCGCCTCGACAAGAGCTACGCAATGGTGAAGTCCAATCTGCATTTTAACTATATTATCCAAACCGGTCTGACCGGTTTGTGCACACCGGTCGGACCGGTTTGCACAGCCTGCCAATTTTGGGTGTCAACATATGCCCCCCTGTTTCTTGGTAAAGCTTGCGTATCAAGAAATAATCTTTGTGCTTGATTATTGCTGACCTTGCTGATACTTCATCTGCAAGCTGCCCCATTAATTCTTTTTTACGCATTCCTCTTTTGAATATGGAAGAAACCTGAAGAACACCACTTCGGTTGTAAATATCTTGATTCTTGCTTTATATTCTTCTTATCCTCTCTGCTGCTATCAAGCTTACTCTTGACCAGATCATTCCTAGAAGTAATCAGCCAACTAAATCTTTCTTTTAAAGACGAAAGTATCTATCTGCCATATTGCTTGATTCTGTCCAATATGAAGAATTCAGCATGGTGCTACTATCCGGATGCCTTGTGTGAGTGAACAAGTCTAAGTACATGTCATCTTGAAGCTGATAATAGCCGGATTACTCTTGAACTCCTCTTGTTTGTCTTTCTCTTGATCTTGCAATGCATCTTGGATCATGCAAATATTCAACAATAAGCCTTCTCTAACTACTAGCCTCGGCCTCAACAAATTCTAGAGTTTTAACAACCAGAGTAGTAGACATACACCAGTCAGACTGATCTCACAAACCGGTTGGTTGAACATCTAGGCATCTTTATGATACTCCTTTTGTGAACCAAATAAACATCAATTCAGCGTAAGCACTTGAATTTCCAAACACTTTTGCCTATTTCACACCAATGGATCACAATATTTCTAGCTCGAATACAAAACATTATATTCGGCCTAAATATTGATATAAAATGTTTAAACGGGCTATAGCATCATTTGATGAAACAAAAACAGCACCAATGCCTTGAGAACCCTTTCAAGCCGATCCAAGAAGAATACCAGATCCATTAAGGAAAAAAATGCTCATTTACTAATACCTGGGATAAACCGGTCTGACCGGTTTGAGAAACCGGTCTGACCGGTTTGGGAAACCGGTCTGACCGGTTTCGCCTGATTAGTTGGCCAACTTTCTTTTGATGAACTTTCTTGCCCCCCGGGCATTAAAATAATCTGATGATATCTTATCGGGAAGTTTAAGACTTTAGGACAATGATCAAAGACATTCATCGGCCGTATATATTGCCAAGGATGACACAAATTATCATCTACAGTAAATTCATCCGTACGAATATGTATAGCCGAAATAGTGTAGAGAGATAATAAAATCCAGAATAAAAACCATCTCCAAAAACTAAATATTTCGGCTTTTGAATTTAATCAATAGGCATAACAATTTGGTGATAACCCTCCTTGATATAAAGACCCACATGGCGTCCAAGGATCAAAATAAGAGCATGAGGGATAACCAAACATATTCATGGATGAATTCCAATACATAGGCATATATGGCATTTGTGAACCAAATGGATGATGCATTGGCCAATAATTTTGATGATTTAGTGCAAACCTTATATTTGAAGATCGTCTCTTGGACCTTCTATTCTTCTTTAATTGTATCACAACTTCCGTGCAAACATCATCTTCGTCTTGAGCTTGAATGCTTCCTTTAGGAACATATGCCATGCCTTTTTCTTTTAGCTCTTGGGCACTAAGTCTCTGGAGCTTCTTCTTTTGCCAATCTGACGAACCGAGTAAATACTTCGGCGGTGCTTTAGCTTTGGACAGCGACAACTCTTTCTTGATTTTTGGCTCCTTTAACCTCTTTTGCCCAGATTTAGTATTTGGAATATCAATAGCTAAATTTTTCTCTTCATTGCCATTAATAGCCGAAGTCTTTAACACATTAATTGGCTTTTCATCAATTGTATTCAGATCTGAACTTGTAGCTTTGCGACCATCCTTCTTCACTACATAAATCTGCTTGACAATATTTTTCTTATTTTGAACTCTAGACCGATCTTTATACTCAAAACGGTCATTTTTAACATAAGGTCGTCTTGCACATGATGATTCTCTTGGAGCTGCATACTCTATATGATATGGCCTAAAATATGATGGAGTATGTGCCCAAAAATCATTCCACCCCCATGATGAGTAAGGATAAAAATTATCGGGACATGGAACATATGCAACTGGCATTGATAGATCAAAAGGCGAATATGTTGCTGTTGAACTAAAACCCTTTCTTTTCCAATTCCAATTCTCAGAATCATGTTTAGGAGGCGATCTTGATAATTTAGCACCATTCGACCGATTAGCACGCTTGGCCTCATTTTCTTTTTGATACTTAGCCAGAAGTTCATTAAAAGTGAGCTTCGGCCTTTTACCATTGTGCTTAACATGGTCTTTACCTCCATTCATCTTAGGACGCTCTGATTTTAATATTTTTGGGCGTCCCTGATCAGAACCGGTCTGACCGCTTTTGTACCGGTCTGGCCGGTTGAGCAAACCGGTCTGACCGATCTTGTCAGCGCAACAGGAGTAATCGGTTCTTGTTCCGATTCTGAAGAACCTCTTTGCCCCTCAGTATTTTCCAGATTTGTATTAAGCTTATCGTCCTCCGAAACATCTTCAATTTGGACGATCTGTTCTATACCACTTGAGGGCTTACAATCTTCCTCTTTGGCAATTAAATTTGGATCTTTAGACAAATCGGTCAATGCTAACCGATTTAATGATCCTTTGGCATCAAAACCAATTGTAGGCAATTGGTTATCCTCTTGTGTTTGAGAAAATCTCAATCGTCTGATATTAATGGCCGATTGGATAAATTGGCAAAACATATTGCAATCACTTGTATTATGATCAAAAGAATTATGCCACTTGCAATACTTCCGTTGTTCTAATTCAAGAGGTGGTGGAATAACTTTATGATCAGATAGCTTAATAAGATTGTTCTCTAGCAAAATATCAAATAAATCATCACACAAAGTTAAATCAAAGGTATATTTTTCTCTCTAACCGATGCTTTTGTGGAGAAGGTTTTAAAGCCAAGCAAACGAATGGTTCAAATTTTTCATTAATCCATTCGGCTATACTTTTTTGTGTCCTTCTCACATCCGATGCTTTAGAGTTCATCACTACATCATCATCGGATTTCACAACGCTTTTTGGTTTTGGTTTCTTATTTTTAATCCCAGAATGACCATAAGTAAACCATGTAGAGAAAAAATTTGGCAATGATGATGGAGAAATTTTAAATGTCAAAATCTTGCAGTTATCGGCCTTTCTAACTTTTACATTACAATGGCCGACATAATCTAAAGGTATGACATTACTAGCAAGTAAATTACCATCCTCAATCGATCTTTTAGAAATATTCATAATACTATCACTAGTAGATGAATTAATTAATAATGCATGATTTGATTGGGAGTTACTTGCAAAGCATACCTTGCTGAAAATTTTGGAGAGGTGTGGAACCTTGATGTAGATGGTGTCGTATTTTTCTTGATGGCAGCCCACAGCAGTTGCTTTCTGTAGAAACCGGTCAGACCGGATGGTAGGACCGGTTAGACTGGTTTTCCCAAGTTTACTAGGAATCACCAAGTCGTGACATGTCAATGCCTCCTCTTTGCCTCCAACGCCATGATCTTCAACATTTTGGTTGGATGAACTCTTCGCAGCCATGAGTTGACATTTATTGATAACAGAATAATCGCTAGACAAATACACAACTTCATCTTGGAGTTCAAGCACAGCTGTTTTCTTACTACTGACAATGTTTTGTGCAGCCAAGCTTGTTTCTTTTGTTTGAACAGATCCAGATCGTTCAGTTGTTGTAATTACCGAACTTTTAGTCAAATCCGAATCGTTCTTTTTCTTATTGTCATGAAATAAGTTGATATACTTCTCAATAAGTTCATGTGTCTTTGCTGAAAATTTAATTTGGCTAAAGTTATCAGAAGTATTTTGAGCCAAATCATGATTATTAGCACTTACATGTTGTGCTAAAAAAGTAGATGCATAATTCACTTGAGGGACATGTTGTGCATCATATGATGGTTGAGAATAACTGGCCGGATATCTAAAATTAGTATAGCCAATTTTCGTTCATCGGCATGCTTTGAGGCAAATATTCTGAATTTGTTACCGATGAATAAGCATATGAAACACCTTGTTGAACAATATTAAAATCATTAGCACATGGTGTCTCATAAAGATTGGCCCAACTCATGTTAGTTTGGCCTTGATAATTGTTCATCGGCATGTGAACTTGTTCTGCAGCCGATGTGTTAGGATAATGTTGTATGTTGCTAGTAGCATTACAATTTAAAGCATACATATTATTTGGCAATGGCATTTGCATAAAAAATTCAGAATTATAATTTGCATAAGTAACTCCATCTGAATAATTACTAGCCGATGCAATATGCCTACTAGTATCATATCTAGCAACATCAACATGAGGATTCATGGTACTAGCAAAAGAATCATTAGAAACATATGATGTACTTGCATGCTGTACCTTAGGCATGGCGTAGTAATATTGTGTGGTGCATATGAATAACCCGCCATGTATACTTCTTAGTAGGTCTTGATGCTTCTGATCTTATAATCAATAAATCCAGATATACTTGATAATCCAGGCAATCAATAACCAACACTTTGCCTCTACTTTTGATCTTTGATATGCGACAGCAAGCAAAGTAGAGTGCAATCGGCTTGAGCAGCCTGATGCAATACCACAATTATATTTGCAATCGGTCTAAAGAGACCAGATGCAATAAGAAGGGCGAACCAAAATAGTAGATCAATTAAGTATAAGGCTAGGGTAGAAAAATTCGGTTGTTTAATAACCGAAATTATCATTCCCCAGCGGAGTCGCCAAAATGTGTTGACGCAAATCTCGGTCAACACACGAGAGTACTTGAAACGAACGAAGATCAGCAAGTTCGCACGAACTGGTCTGACCGGCTTGCTTAACCGGCCTGACTGGTTTCTAGGGTTTCGCTAGAATCGACTGTTTGTGAGGGTAACTACCAAGCTTACGTGTTGGAGGACGGCAAGGTTTACGAGCAAACCAGCAAAGAGATAACCAACGCACCTACGTGACGAAGAACGACTAGTTTACGAGCAAACTAGCAAAGACCGTTGAATCTCTCACCCGGGAGGGACCCGTCAGGGTGTGAACGTCGCCAGCGTGCCCTAGGTCGACCAGCGAGCCTTAGGACATCATCTCTGGTTGTGGAGATCAGTGGACGAGAAGCATGGAGGTTGGAAGAGATTAGGTTTTGAGGTAAAGGATAAAGTAATGTTTGATTCGATTGGATATATCTCAATCGGCCTTCTAGCCTTTATATTTATAGGCCGGGGAAGTCTTACCCCTCATGAGTCGGTTATAATATGGGATTACATCAGAAAACCTAAACCTATTCGAATTACAGCTTAAAAACCAGTCTGACCGGATTCCAAACCGGTCTGACCTCTTTTCCCGAGTGCAGATCTTGCCGAAGTCATAACTCTCTCATCCGGAGTCCAAATTAGGAGTTCTACATATGCATCTTGATCGCCTCGACGAGAGCTACGCAATGGTGAAGTCCAATCTGAATTTTAACCATATTATCCAAACCGGTCTCACCGGTTTGTGCACACCGGTCGGACCGGTTTGTGCAGCCTGCCAATTTTGGGTGTCAACAGGAACGTTGTTGCCGTGGCATAGGAAGTAGTCGTGAGTGACCAGAGGACGTGGTCGGGGCTCCTGACATTGGCGAGGTCGTGACGCCGTCCTGGCGGTGGCGGCGAGAACACGAACGTGAACACGAGAGCTGGGGGGGCGGGAGAGATTGAATCAATCTCCAGCTATCCTTTCCATTAACTAACCTTCAGGCTTTATAACCACAATCCTAAGAACATCACACAATGTTTCCTAACAAACTAACAAATCCAATCACATCCCGGATCCCAGGCGCGCCTCTACCACTTCGACGTCGTGCGGTCCCGTGTCCCTGGCGCCTGCTCCCGCATCCTCCGCGTTGCTCATTCTTCGGCGCCTCTAGTACACGCGTCCCACCATAACATCACTCCCACCGTCGACAAACAGCTCGTCCTCGAGCTGGAAGTTAGGGAATGCGGCGCGAAAATCTTCCACCGGCTCCCACGTCGCTTCCGCCGGGGGCAGGCCTGCCCAATGCACAAGGACATGCCACACACCGCGCCGCAGCTGTGCCCGAGCTACACGGTCAGGCACCTCCAACACGCGGCCATGTTGCAGGGGAGGAAGCGCTGGTGTCGTGTCAGGCGCTGGTCACCAGAACGACTTTAGCACCCCAACATGGACGACGTCATGGATGCGAGCTCCGGCTGGTAGCTTCAAACGATACGCCATGGCGCCCACGCGCTCCAGTACCTGGTATGGCCCCGCGTAACGTGGTCCGAGCTTGCCTTTGGCACCGGGCACCAAGGACTGCGCCGGCCTGTGTAACAACCGCAGCCAGACCTAGTCGCCCACGGCGAACTCCAACGGCCGACAGTGGGCGTCGTAGTGGCGCTTGGTGTATGCTTGAGCTTGCAGTAGGCGCTCACGGACATCAACGAGGAAGGCGTCGCGGTCCTGCAGGAGTCCGTCCACATGGGTCATGCACGCTGTCGCTGGCTCATATGGTATGAGGGCCAGTGGCAGACTCCCATAGACCACCTGGAACGGTGTCGCGCGCAATGTCGAGTGGAAGGAGGTGTTGTAGCAGTACTCGGCCCACGGAAGCCACTCCAACCATTGTGAAGGACGATCTCCAGTGAGGCACCGCAGGTACATGGCAATCGTCTTGTTGACTGCTTCGGATTGGTCATCGGTCTAGTGTGGAACGTCGTGCTCATGCGGAGCTGCACTCCCGCGAGCTTGAAAACGTCACACCAAACGTGGCTGGTGAAGACGGGGTCGCGGTCGCTCACAATTGACGCTAACATGCCATGGAGGCGGACAATGTCACTGAAGAAGGCGCACACGACGGACATGGCGGTGTAGAGGTGGCCCAGCGTGATGAAGTGCCATACTTGGAGAATCTATTGACGACGTTGAGGACGACGCTTTTGCCACTAACCTTCGGGAGGCTGACGGGGTGGAGCGCTTTAGTCTTGTTCCGCTGGCATGTGGCGCAGGCGCGCATGAAGTCCGCCACCACCCACCTATCGCGATCGAAAACGAAGTCGCGACAGAGGCGGTGTAGTGTCTTTTGAACGCCTTCGTGGCCGGCGGTGTGGGTGAGCCGGAGCACGGTCTCGAGCGCACGCGATGCCGTGGGCATGAAGATGCAGGCGTCACAAAGGACGAGCACCGCGCGCCGCCACGACGATGTCGCGGAGTTGGTGGAGCTGGTCGTCTTGTTGGAGCTCCGCACGAAGGTCGTCGAAGAAGTCGAACGTCGGCCCCGAGAGCGCGGCGAGGACGGCCTGCTCCTGCTCGCGCCGAGACAGCACGTCGGTGACGATGTTCAGGCGGCCCAGCCAGTACCCCACGGAGAAATCAAAGCCGAACAACTTGCTTATCCACTGGTGCTGCGGAACGGTGGAGAGGCACTGATCCAGCATGAATTTGAGCGCATAATGATCCGTGCGAATGACGAAACGACGTCCCCACAGATACGGCCACCCATGGCGCACGGACCGCACGAGGCCGATCAGCTCATGCTCGTACGCCGCGACTTTGAGATGGCGCGCTGCGAAGGGTCTGCTGAAGAATGCCAAGGGCCCCGCGCCTTGGTGCAGGATGGCGCCGAACCCGGTGCTGGAGGCGGCGCATCCACCATGAATGGCTTGGTGAAGTCAGGCAGGTGGAGCACCGACGCTATGGACAGTGCCTCCTTGAGGGCAGTGAATGCCGCGGTCGCCGCCTTCGACCACTGGAACGCCTCCTTGCGGAGCAGCTGCGTGAGCGGGGCGGCCGTTGTACCGAAGTTCCGGATAAAGCGCCGATAGTACCCCGCGAGGCCCAAGAAGTCGCGCAAGGCACGAGCTGTCGTCGGTGTGGGCCATGACGCGATGGCGGCCACCTTGTCTTCATCCATTGACACGCCCTCGGCCGATATCACATGGCCCAAGTAGGCCATGGACGAGGTGGCGAAGGCACACTTTGAGCACTTCACGCGGAGCTGGTTCGTCGTAGGACCGTGAACACGGCGCACAGGTGTTGAAGGTGTTCGGTCCACGACGAGCTGTATATGAGAATGTCGTTAAAGAAAACCAAGACGCACTTACGAAGGAAGGGTTGCAACACCGCATTCATCAAGCTTTGGAACATCGCCGGTGCGTTGGTTAGGTCTAACGGCATCACCAGAAACTCAAAGTGTTCGTGATGCGTTCGGAACACCGTCTTCTCGATGTCATCCGGGTGAACGCGCACCTGATGGTATGTGGCACGGAGATCTAGCTTCGTGAAGAAGCGTGCGCAGCTCGTCGATGAGCTCCTCGACGACCGGAATAGGAAACTTGTCCTTCATCGTTCGGTCGTTGAGCACCCGGTAATCGACGCAGAAGCGCCAAGTGTCGTCAGGCTTCCGGACGAACAGAACCGGCACAAAGAATGGCAACGTGGACAGCCGGATGATCCTTTGCGCGAGCATGGCGGCGCACTGGGCCTCGAGTTCGTCTTTTTGCAGCTGGGGTAGTGGTACGTGTGACGAACCGGATTCTCACCGACGAGAACCCGACTCCCTGTACCCTTGAGATAGTCCCAGGAATAGCAGCTATCTCGTACAGAACTCATCTCAGTCGAATATCACATCCATACAACGATAAAGGATTCATTACATGACTCATATAAAGACAAAGCGTCTGGTACAAGCCCTCAGATGCTTCTCATGCTCTTCGGCTGTTTCTGAGTAAACTAGTATGTCATCAATGAACACCACTACGAACTTGTCTAGTTCCTCCATGAATACCTTGTTCATCATGTTCATGAAGTAAGCAGGTGCGTTGGTCAATCCAAAAGACACAACGGTGAACTCGTACTGCCCGTACCGAGTTACAAAAGCTGTCTTGGGGATGTCACCTTCTCTAATCTTCATTTGGTGGTATCCTGATCTCAGATCAATCTTACTGAAGTATTTGGCTTTCTTCAACTGATCTAGCAAGTCATCAATTCGAGGTAATGGGTACTTGTTCTTGATCGTCACTGCGTTCAAAGATCGATAGTCTACGCACATGCGCATTGACCCATCTTTCTTCTTCACAAACAACACTGGCGATCCCCATGGGGATGCACTTGGTCGAATCACACCACTTTCAAGCATCTCTTTCAGCTGCTTCTTGAGCTCTTCCAGCTCTTCCACTGACATTATGTACGGTCTCTTAGCAATAGGCCCTGTGCCTGGTTGCAGTTCGATTATGAACTCTACGTCTCGGTCTGGTGGTAGTCCTGGTAGTTCCTGGGGAAACACGTCCGGGTACTCACATACTACAGGTACTTCTTCGATCGTCTGTTTCTCAATGGAGTATACCAACTGTCTCAGAATACATGTTCTGGATTTCTTCCTTGTTTTCCTTCTTTGCGGTTCTGCTGTTACTTTGACTCCGCTAGGGTGTGTCAACTCAACTGTTCTGGGTGAGCAACTGATTATTCCTTTGTGCTCTGTAAGCCAATCCATTCCTAGTATCACGTCAATTCCATCCGATTCCAGGACGGTCAAGTTTCCTTCGAACTCCTGGCCTCCTATCATCAGTCTAACTGTGGGGCACTCTAAAGTGCACCTAAGCTCTCCTAAGGGAGAAGTAGTGACTATAGGTCTAGCCTTAGGTATTGTCGGGGGTGACTGCTCTCTCACAAACTTTGTCGAGATATAAGATCCAGTTGCTCCAGAGTCAAACAATATCAAAGCTGGAATGCCATTTACTAAAAACTCACCGAGCACAACGTCGGGAGCGTCCTCGGCTTCTTCCTCTGTCAAGTGGTTGAGGCGTCCTCTCTGCGCTGTTGCTGGCTGCCTGTCCTGTCCTCCAGGTGCCGGTGCCTTGGCTGGGGTTTGTTTGTTCTTCTTCTCCGGACAGTCAAAGGACTTGTGACCGGGCTTCCGACAAGCAAAACAGACCACTGTGGTCCCTCCACCAATTCTGGGTGTGTTGTTCGGCTTCCAGTTGGGATTTCCCTGACTTGAGTAGCTGTTGTTTCTGTTACCAAAGTTGTTGTAGTTGTTACTTCTGCTGCCAAAACTGTTGCTGTTACTGCCTCGGTTACCCTGGTAGCTGTTTCTGTTAAATCCTGAGCTTCCTTGGCTGTTGCTCTGCTGAAAGCTCCTCCTGAGCATGTTGCTCTGGCCACTCCTCGGCCTCTGACTCAGTCTGTGGTTGTGCAACTGTTCAGCCTTTCTTTTCTTCTCTCGCCAGGTATCTTCAAGTCCCACTCTTTCCTTCTCAACAGCGATAGCCCTATCAATCAGCTCTCTTAGTGACCTGTGCGAACTCGCTGCGAGTGCTGTCCTCAGACCTCTGTGTAAACCACGCTGGAACCAAAACTGCTTCTTCTTCTCAGTGTTGACGTCTTCAGGAGCGTACCTTGACATCTTAGCAAAGTGTCGAGCGTACTCAGCTACAGACAAACTTCCTTGGGTCATTGTCCTGAATTCCATTGCTTTATGCACCATGACTTGTTCTGGTATGTGGTACTCCTTGAAAGCTTCACAAAACTCTAGCCAGGTGATCTGAGCTGGGTTTGCGTGAGAGTCACAGTAGCTCTCCCACCACGCTTTTGCTGCTCCTTCAAGTTGGTGCGCCGCAAGGGCCACACATTCCTCTTCAGTGTAGTCTGTCAGGTCCAGCTTCGTCTCGATGGTACGCAACCAGTCGTGTGCATCGAGTGGTTCGTCCGAGTAGTCGAAGGTGGGTGCTTTCAGCCTGATGAACCTTTCAATCTTCCTTTGTAGGTCTTCCTCACGGTGTCCCTGACGGTTCTGGTTCTGATTTCCCTGCATCTGTTGCATAGCTTGCATCATCTGTGTGTTGGCCTGTGCCATCTGTTGCATCAGCTGTGTCTGAGTAGTCATTACTTCTACCAAGTTAGGCGGTGGCGGTGGTTGCTGGTTGTTCTGCTGGTTCTGCTGAGGTTCCACTGCTGGTTCTTGCATTTCCACTTCCTGTTCTTCTCCTGGTGCGTTGTTCTCAGGCTGGAGCACGCCTGCTGCGCGTCCACGACCTCTGCCTCTAACTGCAACTGCTGCTCTTCCACGACCTCGACCTCTGACACGTCCTCTGCCTCTAGCTGCCATTGCTGCCTCTTCTTGCTCGGCTTCCTCAAAACGTGCAAGCAGTCGGTTGGATCTTCGGATCGACATCTTGCTGTATTTTTCATAAAGCAGATTTAGTGGCGGTCGGTAATGGTTAGGTTAGCGTAACTAGAGTAGGAGCTGCACACATGAAATAGACTCAACACTAAAGTACACTCAAGATGAACAACAATAAAACTATAAGAACAGCCAAAAAGATCGATCATTCATTACAGCATTACACCCTAGACATGTGTACTATCCCGAGGTCAGCTCCTGGAACCTTGAGGATTAGTACATCTAAGCGAATGCTACATCGTGGCTGAGCCAAAAGGTGGTCATGATTTACTAAGTCTAAACATCTACTCATGAAGATAGATACAACTCTCATCATCTGCTGTCATCTGCTGATACTGTCTACTGCATCTGTCTCATTCTGCTGAAAGTGCTTGTGAGGCGCGCTGCCAACCTCACAGCCTCAGTCTCTGCCTGCTGCTTGATCACTACCTGTTGTCTCGGTGGGTGTCAGTGAGGCGCGCTGCCAACCTCACTATGTCCATCTCAGGTTCTGTCAACTGCTTCTCTAGGTGTGCCAGTTCTTGTCTCAGTCTTGTCATCTCTGGAGTAAAGGTTCGAGCCTCAGGTGGTGGTATCGGCTCAACTCGGCTTGGTGAAACTCTGTAGTTCTCTGTTCTGGGTTCAACTCTGCGTTCTTCTGGTAGTCCTTGGTTCACTGCGATCATTTCTGCTACCCTCTTCCTGTCTGATCTTACCCAACTACTAAGGGTCCTTCGAGCTTCATCCTTTGCCATAATCTGTTGAAGACTCAGGTACTTCATCAGCTGGTAGTTTCGTCCACTCTTCTCCTTGTAGCTATCCACCTCTTCCTGGAGTTCTGAGTTGAGACTGTCCAACCAGTACACTTCTTCCTTCAGTCTTTCTATCTCTTCTTCCTTGGCTGCCAGTTCTTTGTCTTTTTCTGTGAGCTGATCTTCCAGGCGGACATCTCGAGCATGGTGAGTTGCTCGGATCAGTCCTGCCAACTGCCTGTTGTTGCGAGCTTCGTACTCCAAGATTCTGACTTCCCTTGTTTTAGCTCTGAGTTGCTCCTCAAGTAAGGCGATCCTGTTGTCCTTCTCCATCAGCTGGAGGTCTTGCTTCCATACCTTCTCTTTCAGCTTGGCAACTTTCTCTTCTAGGCCAATGTTCAAGTACTCCTGCTCAATCATGCACTGAACTGAGGTCCGCAGAGTCACATTCCGCTCTCGGTCTGCTGCGTGAGCCTGCAAGCTGACTGCGTCTCTGTCTGTCGGATCTTCAAGAGCTCGCGGTAGGTACCGGAAACGAGTGTGGCTGAGCTGACTCTGGTACACAAGTGTGGCAAGTCGGAGTATCCTCATAGCTATAGTCTGCACTGCCCGACTGAAAGTGCTCTCGCTGGTAGCTGCTCGTAGCATCAGTGACCTTGGTCGTCCAGGGATGTTGGGTACAACCATCTGCAACCGGGTGTGTACTCCCTCACCAGGTCCGTAGGTCCATCCCTCGTAGAAGACGTTGTCCACATCTATCCCCACTGTACGCAGCACCTCCCTCAGTAGCACTGCCAAACCTCCACAGTCTGCTCCGGTGGTCCTGATCTCTCGTCGTTCATCTGCTGATCTTCCTTCCATCTGCCAGACAGTTAGTGGGTTGTTAGTAAGTTAGCAAGTTAGTAAGGTAAGGTAAGGGTAAAAGTTTTTGCAAATAGATGAGATGTACTTATATAGTTTTCAAATAGTCCAAGGGGTTTCATATAAAATAGAGGACTCAGTTAGAGCTTCTGTCCTAAGTTTCCGTTCTATGGGTTACGCGCTACGGTCAAGTATGGCTCTGATACCAACTGTGACGAACCGGATTCTCACCGACGAGAACCCGACTCCCTGTACCCTTGAGATAGTCCCAGGAATAGCAGCTATCTCGTACAGAACTCATCTCAGTCGAATATCACATCCATACAACGATAAAGGATTCATTACATGACTCATATAAAGACAAAGCGTCTGGTACAAGCCCTCTGGGCTAAAACGACAATAAGAAACATCTGCGCAGCGGTAGCTAGAACAACAGGGTCCACTCCTCCACAGGCATCCTTGAGCGTAGCGCACACCCTTCAGTCGTACCACCCGTCCTGGTTGAACTCGTGGTCGGGGTCTTCACCTGAGAACCCAAAGTCTGTCCCCAAGGAAATGGGACAGGTCCACGTCACCAACCATAATATGATGCAAGCTTTAAAGTGGCCTATTCTAAAGATATAGAAATAATCAAGGTTTGAGCCAGGGTTTTCTTATGCAAGCAGCAGCAATAACCCAATTTCATCTCAACACCAACTCCTGCTCACACACACACATCATACACTCCCCAAAACCAACCATCATCCTCACATATTCCCATCGGGCTCGTCCTGCCACGGCAGGTTCCCGCAAATTATTATCCACCAACACCTTTCACTCGCTAGTCGACTCGGTGAGCTCCCTCCCCACCTCGTCTCAACAGCCTCAGCTGGACCAATCTCTCATAACCCAAATCAAGGATGAGGTAAGAAAGCAGATTCCCATGCTAGCCGGGGCTTCTCAGAAATGGGTCGTCCGTAACCGTGGACACGGCTATACGTATAGTTTACACTCTGCAGAGGTGGCACTCCAGGAATCCATCCGGGCTGCAAGGCTAGTCCGCAACCAACCTGAGACGCAGCCCACAGCAAAGACCCTAAACAGTAACGGCGCCAATCCTGTCTCCCTGGGCTCGGGAAACATCCGATCTAACATCTGCCCCAGGGTCGTGAAACCTTCCCACCGGGGCCAGTCGGGGGCCGTGGTAAATCAGGGAGATTACGCCGCAACGAATCCCCCCTACACATATCAAACTCGATTCTCCTACAGTCTCGGCGCCGCACAAGAGTAGGCTTGCTGGAACCCTCCCCATACTGGGTAGATGGTGAGCACGGTAATTCCCAAGTCCTAAGTGGGGGCACGACTCGGTCCTTAATTGTTCGGTAAAGCGAGTATCTGCATCACAAGCGATCCGCCGCAACGGTCCGCAATCGGCACCCATAACAGGTATTGCCGCCCAAACTCCTCAGGTACTCACCGAGTACCAATCCCCAAGTAACCAGTAACCATGTACCCGCAACAGGTACCCCATAGGGACTGCCCGAGTGCAGCCCCTCAGCACCTCGATCAACGATCGAGTTGTTATTACTCGCTTACACCGCCTAGCTGCACTACTCCTCCCCAAACCACCCACAACTCACGCCAAGAGGATCAATCACAACCATCCCAACACATGCATAGCATAGCATATTATATAAAGTGAGTAGTAGGTAGCAAGGTAACAGGATGATAACAAAGGCAGTGCAGGTTTATCATGCGAGTAAAGTAAAGCACTAGCATACTAGTTTGCATGTCTAATAGGTATTTCAGAGATGGTCGGGCGTGAACCTGGGCAAAGGTCTTCGTCCTCGTCGAAGCAGTTGTTGTAGTAGTCCGGCTCCCCCTAGGAGCTCCGGAGAGTCAGGAGGAGCCGGACTACTACAACAACTGCTTCGACGAGGACGAAGACCTTTGCCCAGGTTCACGCCCGACCATCTCTGAAATACCTATTAGACATGCAAACTAGTATGCTAGCGCTTTACTTTACTCGCATGATAAACCTGCACTGCCTTTGTTATCATCCTGTTACCTTGCTACCTACTACTCACTTTATATAATATGCTATGCTATGCATGTGTTGGGATGGTTGTGATTGATCCTCTTGGCGTGAGTTGTGGGTGGTTTGGGGAGGAGTAGTGCAGCTAGGCGGTGTAAGCGAGTAATAACAACTCGATCGTTGATCGAGGTGCTGAGGGGCTGCACTCGGGCAGTCCCTATGGGGTACCTGTTGCGGGTACATGGTTACTGGTTACTTGGGGATTGGTACTCGGTGAGTACCTGAGGAGTTTGGGCGGCAATACCTGTTATGGGTGCCGATTGCGGACCGTTGCGGCGGATCGCTTGTGATGCAGATACTCGCTTTACCGAACAATTAAGGACCGAGTCGTGCCCCCACTTCGGACTTGGGAATTACCGTGCTCACCATCTACCCAGTATGGGGAGGGTTCCAGCAAGCCTACTCTAGTGCGGCGCCGAGACTGTAGGAGAATCGAGTTTGATATGTGTAGGGGGGATTCGTTGCGGCGTAATCTCCCTGATTTACCACGGCCCCCGACTGGCCCCGGTGGGAAGGTTTCACGACCCTGGGGCAGATGTTAGATCGGATGTTTCCCGAGCCCAGGGAGACAGGATTGGCGCCGTTACTGTTTAGGGTCTTTGCTGTGGGCTGCGTCTCAGGTTGGTTGCGGACTAGCCTTGCAGCCCGGATGGATTCCTGGAGTGCCACCTCTGCAGAGTGTAAACTATACGTATAGCCGTGTCCACGGTTACGGACGACCCATTTCTAAGAAGCCCCGGCTAGCATGGGAATCTGCTTTCTTACCTCATCCTTGATTTGGGTTATGAGAGATTGGTCCAGCTGAGGCTGTTGAGACGAGGTGGGGAGGGAGCTCACCGAGTCGACTAGCGAGTGAAAGGTGTTGGTGGATAATGATTTGCGGGAACCTGCCGTGGCAGGACGAGCCCGATGGGAATATGTGAGGATGATGGTTGGTTTTGGGGAGTGTATGATGTGTGTGTGTGAGCAGGAGTTGGTGTTGAGATGAAATTGGGTTATTGCTGCTGCTTGCATAAGAAAACCCTGGCTCAAACCTTGATTATTTCTATATCTTTAGAATAGGCCACTTTAAAGCTTGCATCATATTATGGTTGGTGACGTGGACTTGTCCCATTTCCTTGGGGACAGACTTTGGGTTCTCAGGTGAAGACCCCGACCACGAGTTCAACCAGGACGGGTGGTACGACTGAAGGGTGTGCGCTACGCTCAAGGATGCCTGTGGAGGAGTGGACCCTGTTGTTCTAGCTACCGCTGCGCAGATGTTTCTTATTGTCGTTTTAGCCCAGAGGGCTTGTACCAGACGCTTTGTCTTTATATGAGTCATGTAATGAATCCTTTATCGTTGTATGGATGTGATATTCGACTGAGATGAGTTCTGTACGAGATAGCTGCTATTCCTGGGACTATCTCAAGGGTACAGGGAGTCGGGTTCTCGTCGGTGAGAATCCGGTTCGTCACAGTACGGGCGCACGGCCGCTGGCCGTGCGTCGGGCAGGAGGTGAATCCTGTGATCGCATGGCCGTTGCGGCGGCAGGCCAGTTGGCGTGTCAAAGATGTCCCCGTACTCGGTGAGGAGGCGGTCCAAGAGCTCCGGCCCCGCGCTGCGCATCGTATGACGACGAGGGTAGAGTCGAGTCCTTTCCACAGCACACGGCGGCCGTGGTGCCAGAAGGCCATGCACAAGTCGTCGAAGTCCCATAGGATAGGACCCAGGGTGCGTAGGAAGCGCACCCCTAAGACCATGTCGTAGCAGTCGAGCGGAATGGTGTAGCAATCGACGCCGAAGTGTTCCTTGCCAATGCAGATGGCGACGTCTCACGCAAGACCCCCGTAGGTCACGCGATCACCATTCGCCACCACCACCTGGTGTCACACCCGGCCGAGTTTGTATGGCCCGGTAGTGGCCCATTAGTACGGGATGCACAAGTTTAGTGCCACATTGCTAGTTGAGCAAGGGTGGAGGCAACTTATAAGCCTTTGTCTTCCAGCCATAGCACATTCGGGTTAACCCTTTTACACGAAACGAGGACGAAAGTGTAAGTAGGGTGCTATGTGTACACGTGCACGCCCCTCAGAAGGGCTGTGCGGGGCGGCTCGTGGAAGGCGGGGTGTTACACCTGGGCGCCGGGGCACCCGTGGAAGGACAAGCCGGTACGCTGCGGCGCCTCCAAGTTGACAAAATTATGTGTCAAGTCGAGGAGGGCCGTCAGCTCGCAGTTGTCAATGGAGACGCGTAGCTGCATAGTGTCCTCGGTGCGGATACCCGTGATGGCATGGAGCGAGATCAATGGCTCCTCTTCGGCGGGGCGGGTGGGTCATCCAGCAGGTTCTGTCACGGCTCCTCACAGTTGTAACACAATCCATGGCGCCGACGATCAGCCATCTCGGTCGGATACAGGCGGCGAAATGGCCTAGGTGTTGCGGGCACGACCGTCGATGGCGGTGTTGCTGACGTCGCGGCGCTTGCAGTAGCCGGCGGGTTGGGCGCCGGCAATTGAAGTTGGCGTGCTTGTTGTCGGTGAGGACGCACCATGCCGGCCGGAGCGACGGCTGAGGCCCGACGTTCATATGCTCGGGCTCGGTGAGAGCCATGGCACGTTGTAGATCTTGGGGGCCTTGGAGCTCCACGTTAAGGTGGATTGCGTAAGGGAGACCGCCGGTGAACAGCTGCACCTGCTGTTCCGGCGCTAGGTACCCGTCGTGTGCCATCCGCAACAGGAATGCCTCGATATATTCTTCCACCGATGCGTGAAATGGCAAGCGGGCGAGATCGGCCAGATGGTTAATTCCGATGGCCAGGCCAAAGCGCTGCTGGCAGAGCGCTTTAAAGTGCGGCCAGGTGACCACACCGACGTCGCGAGCCAAGGCGAACGCCCACTGTTGTGCGGCGCCCGACATGTGGAATGCGGCCAGGCCAACTTTCTCCACTTCGCCCGTGCGCTGCGCGCCGAAGAAGTACTCGCAACGGTTGAGCCAGCCCAGGGGATCTTCGCAACTGTGAAACGTTAGGAAGGAGAGCTTCGCATAGCAGGGGACCCCAACAGGATCATAGTGCTCGACCCCATCACCTGACTGATGTGGCGGGGGCTCGGTGAAGTATGGGATCGGCGACGGCGAGTGGGGAAAACTTATTAGAGTGATCGGCACCGGCCTTGTGGTCGCTGACGTGTGGACGAGGATGGACGTCGTGGCCGGCGCGGTCGGTAGGCTGCCGTACCCCGGCAACCCGTACAGCGGGGGCGGAGGCAGCATGCCGGCGCCGTGGCCAGGCAGGCCGAACATGCCGTGCGGTGAGGACGCCCCGGCTCCTATGCTCGGCACAAAGCCCACCTGCGGCGGCAGGAAGGATATGACGTGCTTCATTTTGCGTTGCAGGCCGTACAGGGAGCTGGTGATGACGGCCAGCGCTTCAGCCAGCGCGTTAGGCACAGATGGAGGGGGCGACGTCGAGGCGGCGGTCGTTGTGGGTGCACCCGAGGACGCCGGTGGCGAGGTAGATGGCGGGGTGAGCACGGTCGTTGTGTTCGTGCTCGTCGTTCATGGGCAAGCTGATACCAGATTGTCAGGAACGTTTTTGCCGTGGCGTAGGAAGTAGTCGTGAGTGACTGGAGGATGTGGTCGGGGCTCCCGACGCTAGCGAGGTCACGACGCCGTCCTAGCGGTGGCGTCGAGAACACGAACGTGAACACGAGAGCTGGGGGTGGGAGAGATTGAATCAATCTCCAGCTAACCTTTCCATTAACAAACATTCATGCTTTATAGTCACGATCCTAACAAACTCATTCCTAAACAAACTCACACAATGTTTCCTAACAAACTCAAACAAATCCAATCACATCCCGGATCCCAGGCGCGCCTCCAGCACTTCGACGTCGTGCGGTCCCGTGTCCCTGGCACCTGCTCCCGCATCCTCCGCGTTGCTCATCCTTCGGCGCCTTTGGTACACATGTCCCACCATAACAATTACTTATAAAATTGAGCCCAGGTTAGGTTAATTTATAGTCATGTATAATGAACTTTATTTTGGATTTTTTTAGTGCAAAAAATTTGGGAACAAGCAGGAGACAATTTTTTTTACTAGGACTACTCATGTTTCAAATCCAGGGTCCGCCACTGCTTTCTATATATGCATTTTGAATGCCTCAACAAGATCTACGCAATGGTGGAGTCCATTGGACAATTTGGGAAAGTCCACAAACTCGGCCAGACCAAGTTACAAGTCAGCCAGCCCTACCGAACTGCCTACAGGGACCCAACTCGGTCTTGCCGACATGCAACTCGGTCAGACCGACTTGGTCCAGCCAGATCTGGTATTGTGCCAATTTTGATCGTCCACACCTGATCGAAATGCTCCTCCGGACCTTATCCTCCCCATTTGGTCGCTGGCTTGTTCCTCTCACACGGAGGGTGTTCGACAATTTGCCGTGGAGTATGTGAGCCACACGACGACCTGATCGTCAGGGGCTCAGGGCTTGAGCGTGCCCAGCCACGCAGTATGCCTTTGGAGAGGCTAGCAGAGGGCCATGCTTGAGGATGAGTTGGCTCAGATTCCGTCCGTGCTCCACGGCTGTTATACACGCATGCCGGCGCGTAGTGCACCGCTACCTGAAGCGGACCAAGCAGGGTTTGCTCGGGCCTCTCGTCACAAAGTTCCTAGGCCGGCGCGTAGTGCACCGCTACCTAAAGCGGACCAAGCAGGGTTTGCTCGGGCCTCTCGTCACAAAGTTCCTAGAACGATGTGCTCATGGAATGGGATCGAGGAACGAGGAACGTTCTTTTGAAGAGGATTTTATAATGCCGAGACGAGAATGTTCCTGTGTTCCCAGAACGGGAACGACATTCCTGAAACGAGGAACTAGGCCATGTTCCACGTTCCTGGTGACTCCTTACCGTGGTGCGCTCGACGTGCGTATCCTTCGCTATGGTGCACTTGACGTGGCCCTGCCAGTAGCCGTGCCACTCCTCGCACTCGTAGTGGTCGCTGGGCTGTCTGGGATACGTCGAGGTCGAGGAGTAGAGATGGAAACGGGCCCTGATCCCCGATGGGGAATTCATCCATTAGGAGATGTTCGCAGACCCAAATTCATCACTACGGGAAGCTTAACAGGGTAAAATACATCCCCGTCGGGGATGGCAGGGATGCGAACATTCTTTAAATCCCCGTCCCCGATCCCTATCGGGAAATTCTTCCCCGTCATGGCGCTACTCAGGATGGCATGGCCCAAGAAATTTGTGGCCCAACTCAAAGCCCACCAACAAAGTATATAAGCGAAATCTTCCCACCCCACCGTAGCTAACCCTAACATTCTTTCCTTCCTCAGCCGTCACCCTCATCCTCACCCTCCCGAGTCCAACCCCGAGCGCGGACCACACGGTCGCGTGGAGCGTACACGCATCGTGGCCGTGTTGCCTCACTACGGAGTTGTGAACCCTGGTTGCAAGTATAATGTGTTATTTCTGCTAATCTGCATCTCAAAAATATCAAACTTATGCTATATCTTCTTATCAAATCTTTTTTATACTTTCTGGCAGGGATTAATGGGGGACGGGGATGGGCAGCAGGAGATTTATGTGTCGCAGGAATGAAAACGTTTAATCAAACCCTACCGGGGATAGCCTTGTTGGCCGTTGCCATCTCTATCGGGGAGGAGTGGGAGGCGGAGTTGGGCCATAGTGCTTCACGTACAAGGAGATGGTCGACGCCATTGATGGCTTCGACTGCAAGAACCTCCTCGGTGTCAGCGGCTCCGACCGCGTGTACAAGGGTCGAAGGGCGTGCTCCCGGTCTCCAGGACAGTGTTCGTCGTGACGTTCGTGTCACAAGACGCAAGGCAGGGGACCAAGTTCGAGGCGACCGCTAGCATCGGCCGCCTCCGGCACTAGAACGTTGTGCAGCTTATCGACTACTGTCGGCGCAGGCGACATGCCCAACACCGCCGCTAGGCTAAACGTAGCGGCTCCACGCGGTGCGGGGCGTCGCGGCCGGGCTCCTCTACCTGCATAAGGACCAGGAGCAGGTGGTGGCGCCCCGCCACCAATGTGTTCACTTATGGCTGTTGTTTTTATCCGTAATCCATATTCAAATTCACACCCACCTCAAATGGGTATGAGTAGAAAAAAAATTATCCATTAAAAAAATGGGGAGGGTAGGGTGTGGGGAGGGTACAAATAATAGGTTGGGTATGTATAGAATCTAGTTAAAAATAATTATTCATTGGGTATGGGTGGGATTGAGGAGGGTAAGAAGTGGATAATAATTATTTGGATTTGGATATGAACAAGAGTGGATTTGTCCGTACCCTCCCAGTGGTGGTTCGTTCGTGATGGAACTGGGGGTGCGGCTGGCGGCACGTCGGGAGCGACGGCCGGTTCATGCTCATCGAGGAGGTCGCCTGCTGTGCTCGCACCCTGTGCCCACGGCGTGGCCAATGATGCGGCACGCGGTGCAGTACCGTACGTCCGTAGCTGAGGATGGACAGCGACTCGCCGCTGCCTGAGCCCGTTGTCACATGTGTTTAGATAGGAGCTGAGATTTTTTAAAGGATAATAAATATATCTTTGATCATTAATTAGAGGTATTAAATAAAATCAGTTTATAAAACTACCCCATATCAGGGGCGGAACCAGCGCCCGGCGGGCTCCCGCGCCGCCGCACCCAATGCATGCACGAGCCTGTGTAACTAGCGTACTAGCCGTAGCTTTGTCTTTCAGACTTTTTTTTGCACGTAGCTAACTAGCTACTCCCTTCGTCCCAGGCCTTTTTTTTTTGCACGAGTAAGTGTGTTAACTTGTTCCGTTGTTCTAGCATGTATATCTGACTGGTTCATGAGCATCTATGGATCTCGTGCTAGTAATTGTCTTAGAATTCGCCCAGGCTCTATTCGATCGCTGGCTCCACCACTGTACACACCCCTACGTAAATTTCCGAGAGGAATCTAATGAGAGTTTTGACCACATAATTATAGAATGGTTACTGTAGCATTACTGTAAAAAATCATTAAATTAATTATACTCATTAGATTCATCACGCAAAGTTGCACCCTTCTATGAAAAGGTTTTACAAATAAACTTCATTTAGTGCTCCATGCATATAAGATTTATTTTTCCAAATTTTTTTTGGAGAATCCTGAACATGTTCTATGCGTCATCGTCAGCGACAGCAGGGACGAGCAGAGACAAAAGAGGGGCACACACAGGTCATTTCGGTCTTGTTTAGTTCCCACCAAATTTGGGAGTTGATGAACCACATTTGGGAGTTTGGGGTTTCTTCGTAATCATTACACCACTGTAGCATTTCGTTTGTATGTGCGAAAAATTATCCAAAAATTGATTAATTAGCCTCAAAATGTTCGTCTCGCAGAGTACAACAAAACCTTGCAATTAGTTATTGATTTCATCTAAATTTAGTACACAATGTATATTATGACATTTTGATGTTATGGGAAGTCTTTTTTTTACATGGTAAATTTGAGAGTTGCTTTTTGCAAGGCCGACATTTCCGGTCACCCTCCACATCAGCACGCAAGCGTGGCGGTGCCAACTCGGCCAAAAGTGCCGAAAAATCCCTTTGAATCAAGAGATCTTCTCTCCGATGCTAAATATGTAAAGGTAATGAAGGGGTTCCCATTTGAAGAGTTAATCACGAGCATCTCCAACGGTTTGGCATTTGGATTTGGCATCCTTAACTTCTGCCAAAATCACTAAATTGTGCTCTCCAATGGATTGGCATTTGGCTTGGCAAAATTTGCCAACTCCTCAACAACACTGGCTGTACGCGCATATGGGCGCTCGAGATCGCTGCGCATGCCCCCCAGCACCACAACCATAACGGGGCTGGCGTGTGCCCGGCCTGCCCGGGCGCCTTCCTGTTCCGCACCCAGCAGATCGACCCGCTGCGGGGCGCGTTCCTCGAGATCCCCGGCGGCGTCGGGGCTGACGACGACGACGCGGACAGCGGAGGGTTCGCCGATCGGATGAAGAGGATGCTATCGGTGCGCCCGCCCAACGAGTTCCCCCTTCTGCCGCAGTCGCCCCGGATGCAGATGCCGCACTATCTCCCCTGTTCGTTCTTGTGCCTGTTTGCTTCCCAGATTTTAAAGACATCTTCTTTTTCTAGCTGTGAAGCACCGAGATGGGCCACTAATTGGGTTTTGCCAAGTGCATTTTGCCAAACCATTGAAGATGAACTTTAATTTAACTTGGTAAAAAATTTGGAGAGTTTGCAAAATCAAACTTTTGCCAAGTGGCAATTGCCAAACCGTTGGAGATGCTCTAAATGGTGCAAAATGACTTGTTTCTCGGAACAAATTTTGAAATATAGAATGATTTTATTTTAGGGACCAATGGAGAATGCTTGTTGGCCACCTTACAGTATCCAAGCACTACGCAGTGTGTTATTGGCCAGATTGATAAAAGTCAAGGATGCACTTACCTTGTAAACAACTCCAAATGCTCCTTCACCAAGTATCCGCTCCTCAGAAAAACCACCTGTGATTTCTTCTAAGTATTGAAATGATACTTCCTCTAGTTCCATAGCCTCGGCCTGTGCTTTCTGTAGTACAAATTCAAGATCCTGGGGTGAGAAGATTGAAACACAGCTTATCTAAGTATGGGAAAGGCAGTGCTGTATGATAATGGAACAGGCAAGATCCTGAGCCACAAAGTTGGGGCCCAGTAGGACTGCTCTCACTAGTTTGCATACGAAGTTAGTTTTCATATGATATGTTGCCTTTTCTAATACGGGAAATAGTTAATTGTCCAATTAGAAAGAAAAAACAATATCAAATTTGACATGAAATACTTGGTGAGGTGAAAGAACATCAGTGCAATCACTACTAGAGATCAGGTCTTTCTCACCGCCCCTTCCCTACCGATTACCTCGGAACCGGGACGGAACCCCTTTCTCTACTGGTTTGGGTTATGAAACAGTAGGAAAGATCCCTTCCCTACCGTTTGTAGCAACCACGTGAATTTTAGAAGATCAAATGGTCTTGAATGAAAAAATGATCTATACAAAAGTTGTAGGTCTCGATCATACCTACAAGTTTGTTGTTAATTTTGTTAATTTTTTAGGTTGTTTGGTACTAAAATACATGAATCAAGTTTTAGATTTAAAATTTTTCTTTTTTTAAATGACCTCGGATGGAAAAATGGTATATAGAAAAGTTGTAGGTCTTGAGCAAATCTACAACTTTACAATTGATTTTTTTCCATTTGAGGTCATTTTGGCACTCAAGTTTTCAAATTTTTCAAATGGCGTCGGATGAAAAATGGTCTATAGAAAAGTTGTAGGTCTCCACCAGATCTACAATGTTGTAGTTGAAAATAGTTTAGAATATTGTTATGGCCATCAAATGAGAGAAAATAGACATTCTAAAATGATGTTAAAATGAAAATATCTCAGCTCTAGTCATATGTGATGGTGTAGCACTGTAGCCTAATGGGGGAGCCTACACGTGAGGCTGGGGTTGTAGGTTCCAATCCCCAGAACGCCGCATGCATGGAAAATCGCTTGACTTATGGGGGGTGTGAGAGATTGGTTTGAAGCACTTACAGGAAATCAAGCACGGCCATAATCTTACCTTGTAGTAAACCACTCCAAATGTTTCTGCACGAAGTTTCGGTCCTCAGCAAAATTGTCTGTAAGCTCTTGTAATTGTTGGTACCTTAGATGCTCTGTTCCCGTAGTTGTAGCCATAGCCCATGCCCATGCCCATGGCTGCTGCAGTAGGGTGGAGCTTTGATCGATCTTCCTTAACAATAACAGCATATTATATAAATACAGCGAGTACGGATGGAATGACTGCAAAATCAAGGATCAAACCTCCGAGAGGATATCCTCGATCGTGAAGGATGAGACGGGGGCGCAGGCAGGAGAGAAGAGAAGAGAACTGCCGACGCAAGGAGCACGAGAACAGGTCTTCAGTCTCTATCCATTCTTGTCTGGTATCCAGGAATAGCTGTCATCGTCTGTCCGAGCGTGGAGACTTTAACAACCGCAGGTTACCAAGTCTACTCTTGATCCCCCAAAAAAAATAAAAGTCTACTCTACTAAAGCACCACTTCAAGTTTTATACTCCGGAGACTGAAGACCGGGACTACTGAAGGCGACACATGTGCACACAGTTTTTTTCTTTTTAAAAGTATACGCACAGCTTTTCATTGGCCACTCTGGTGGGGCACCCATGTGCTCTGTAGTATAGTACGTATGTACTCCTATTCGTAAGACCCTCTCCTCCAACAGGGTAGCGTGGAGACAGCACAACAATTATTTTACTTGCTGAATCTATACGCTAACGCTGCATCAAACGCTAGTCCAAGAGGAACTTTTTTTAATGGTACACAGGTAAAACTCTTACCTGATAATCATGTTTTGAGTAATTGTAGTCTCTGTGCATCCCAGGGCTATTGCTCATGCTATCTTGAGCCACCTGCAAAAGAATGTATTGTTAGGGAGAAGGCATTTTTTTTAACATGCTTTGTTGTGATTAGGGATGCCGTTTTCTTGCATTTTTATTTACCTGTTCCCATGCTTCTTTGCTATACATGCCACATTCATCTCCTATGGTACAGTCTGATGTTTGTGTATGCTCTTGTAGTTTTTCCTGTGTAATAAGTAAGAATAGCTCTTCTTTTTGTTTTTTTAGATAATGGATAATATATTAACCGGCCTTGACCAAAACGGCTACGGCCAAATAAAATATGAAAATTACATCCCATCATGGGCCCTAGTAGTCCTACGCGACCACCAAGATCACTATAACACGTTTACAAACGTTACAAAGAACTGAAAATGCTGGACACCAACCACCATTGATGTTTCTTCCAACGCAACAGCACGAAGGCTTGGTACAGATACTGCTAACCAACATCCGAACTGTTACACTATCCAATGCCCCATCCGCCCTGAGCTGAATGCCGAACATAGTGTCCACACGGGAGAACTGCCGGGCCTTGGCGACCAAGAACTTTGACGACGCGCCTGCACTGCAGCCGCCGGCCTGGAGAGACCAGGCTAGGTTTTCACCCAGTTATTGATCATCCACGGACGCAATAGGGGACGGTCTGACCAACGACTTCAGCAGCGCCTTCAACAAGGTGTGTGTCACGGACACTTCACCGCCATCGGTCCAGCACAACATGCCAGACAAGGATTTCACCTAAATTGCCGTCACCACCGTCACCACTGCGCCCAGCCAACAAAAGGTCGCCCTCACCTGAAGGACACCAGCATCTTCGCACAGCCACGGGACGCCGCGACCGCAAGACAAGACGCACTCTGGCCGCCGTCGACGAACACCGCCACCCGGAGCAAGGTTCCGCCGGAAAAGGGATGGCACCAACCCATGGGGGAAGGCGACTGGACTACAGCTAGCGAAATCCGTCCAGATTGCCCCCGTGGGGGCGACGCGGAGCAATTAAGGCGTTGGATCTGTCCCTCCGTAGCCTCAATGGACCTCGCCGGATCTGGCGCCGCCGCCGTCGGCGCGCATCCTGGCGCCGCCGCCGATGCCGCGTACGGCCGGGCCGCGGGCCTCGTGTTTGGTTATTTAAAGCCCTCGCGAAATTTTTTACGGAAAGTCATTGTAGCACGTTTCGACTTTATTTGATAACTAGTGTCCCTAACTAGGCTCAAAAGATTGAGCTCGTCATTTACAACTAAATTGTGTAAATAGTTTTATTTTTTAACTACATTTAAGCTTCATGTGGAAGAATAAAGATTTGATGTGACGCGTGTCGGTGAAAAATTTTTGCCCCTTTTTGACCAAAACAGGCCGTGTTAAAAGGAATCTTGTATGCATGTCCTACTAAATGAAGTTTATTTACAAAATTTTTGAACAAATGGTTTTATTTTGGTGCCTAGAATCTAATGAGCGTAATTCATGCTTTGCTACAGTGATGCTACAGTAAGCATCATTTAACCATGTGGTCAAAGATCTCATTAGATTTGTCTCGTGAATTAGTACATAAGTTTTTAAGGTAGTTTTATAGTTAGACTTAATTTATTACTCTTAAATAGTGGTCAAAGTAGCTGAAAAAATAATTTAACACACAGCCAAACACGTAGAAGAAGAGATCGCCACGAAATTTATGTGATTCCCTCTTTGGGCGTCTTGGCCTGGAGTCAAGTCAACTCACTTTCCTCCTCCCGATCCAGATCTCATCAGGTTGCCTTATCTCTTCAAACGCTGCAATCATTCATGCTTCGGATCTCAGCTTGAATAACTGAAGAGTTCTTCTCCAGGTTAGTGCTTCTACCAATCTGTTCTTTTGTTTCAAAATTCAAATGTTTTCAGCACTCTCAAGTTTTCGCAATTGAAATTCCATTTTTGTACTATCATTAGGTTCCTCAACAGCTGCCCCAAATTGTTGTAGTCTGATCCACAGGGACTATAAAATCTTCAGCAATGGCCAGCAGTGGTAGCAAGCCGAGCCTTCGAAGTACTCAGCCGAAGAAACTACCAGCAGAGTTTCTGAAGGAGATCACTAATGGCTTCTCTCCCGATCGCATACTCGGCCATGGTGCATTTGGAACTTTTTATAAGGTATGATCATGCCTAGACATTCTCCTTTTCTTGAAAAAATGTTGATCGAAACTTGTCGATTACAGTATCTGAGAGGTCATTTTAACAGGGGTTTCTGCAAGATGGGCAACCGATTGCTGTTAAGAAGCATGATGAAAATTCGCCGGTGCCACCTGCGAAGCAGTTTGAGAACTTGGTTGGGAATCTTATGGCCATCCAGCATGAGAATATTGTGAAGTTAGTCGGCTACTGCCATGAAACCCAAAAGAAAATGATGGAGCAGAATGGGAGGCGTATTCGGGCGGAGATCGTTGAAAGCTTACTCTGCTACGAGTATGCCCCAAAGTTAAGCCTTGCCGAGTATATTTTTGGTACGCTATGCACTGTCCAGCACATTCGTTTTGTGACTGTTACATTCTTTTGAAACCTGTTCTCACTTGTTGTATGGTATTACCTGATCTTCTTCAGAGGAATCTTCTAGACCAGATTGGAATACATGCTTCAAGATAATCAAGGGAATCTGTCAGGGCTTACACTTCCTGCATAAGGAAATGGATACACCTATTGTTCATCTGGATCTTCAGCCTGCAAACATATGGTTGGATGATAACATGGTGCCCAAGATCGCGGAGTTCGGCCTGTCGCGACTCTTTGGAGAAGAACAAACCCGAAAATACACAATAAATGTTGTGGGAGCAAAGTGAGGCCAATTAGAGTTGTGCACTACCGCTATTCTATTTATTAATTAATTATAAAGTTATTTGCATTTATGTACCCACTGATTGCTTATAATAAGCTTGTTACAGTGCTGATGTTCATTGCCTTGCAGGGGGTATATGGCTCCAGAATACCTGTATAGGGGTGAAATCTCGGCACGGTCAGATATATATAGCTTAGGTGTTGTAATAATCGAGATCACAACGGGAGAGAAGAACTGTTCGAATGACGAAGATCTGTCTGCAAGGACCTTTTTAAATAAGGCAAGACTCTATAACCAGTGGATGAAGATTGAGAAAAAAACTTCAAGTTAAATTTTGTGTTGTCACTTATAGGCTCATAATTTTATTTCTGTAGGTTCGTGAAACCTGGACAGACGAGTGTATTGCATCCAAGTATTCATCACTGGATGCTGATAGCCTCCAGCAAGTATCAGTATGCATTGAAACTGGGCTAAAATGTGTGAATATCGATCAAGAGAAAAGACCCCGTATAGATGAGGTTGTTGACAAGCTCAATGGAAGACGTGCTCACTAATGGCGAACAAGGTTGCCAATATATGGTGCGGAATTGTGGTGCAGGATCTGTTCCTTGTTGTATTACTAAGTTTATTTATGTTTTTTTAAAATAAAGACAATTGTGTGTTTACCCCGATTTTTCGAAGTTTGCATACTCACCCCTGTTTTTTCACAATGAATTGGCTATTTGCCCTCGTTTCTAAAACGTCGTTCGTTGCTAGAATTAAACCGAATTTTAAAAAAGAAAATGAAATAAAAAAGAGAGGCTTTTGACCGAAATGCCCTGGTCTTATCCAGCACCCCTCCACATGTGAGCAACCTTTCCATGCAGCCGCATCTCATCTCCTCCTCCCCCTCTTGGCGGCGCGGCGCCGGTGCTCATCTGGGGTCGAGTGGGCGGTCGTGAGACGAACGCGTGAGTCCGGCATGGAGACATAGCGCCAGCCCGCAGCTTGGTTGTTGGTCGCGAGGTCGGCCACGGTGGGCGTGGAAAGCGTGAGCGGTAGCGGCAGCAATCGACGTCTCTGAGCAGACTCGACGTGGAAGGTAGGCGACGGACACGACATCCAACGCCGTTGACCAGGTTCCGCGTGTGTCCATTTGTCGAACGCCGTGGGTTAGTAAATGGCAGCTCTGAAAGAAAATGACGAATTTGTATCATCACGTTGCGGAGGATCCTCTGGCCACTCATCAGGCTGCGCCGCTGCTTGCCGACCGCCGCATCGCTCTGCTCACCGGTCATGCCAGCAGGTACATCATTGTTGTGCAGTCCCGCCATCTTGCATAGCTCAGCTATTGCTATAGCAACCATCCTCTAATCATGCATTAATTATACTTAATATATTTATCTAGAGCCCTTATTACATCTTATGTAATTATTTTTATACTAAATTGATATCCTAACATCCGAATTGGTATCCGAATATTCGATGTGACAGCTACTACAAAACCAAACAAGGCCTTATGATCGTGAGACGGATGACATGAAGAGCGCGAGCAGCCGTGATTGGCCTGCTCTTCTGTCTGCCGGCGGCTCAATTATGAGAGCCGTCAAGATTGTTTTTCTTTGTTTGAAGGCCACGCCCCAAGCTACTCTCATGGTTGTGCATCAGTCATCACAGTCATATTCCCGACGAATTTAGATATTAAGCTTCGAAGTTCGAACCCACAACTTCTGTCACTTTGTGCAATCTGTTCATACCATCCCATATATTTCAGTGCTAGCAACAGTAGAGTGTACAAGTCCTTTTGACCCTAGTAGTCAAAAAATTTTGACCCACAAGTTAAGCATCTAGACAACTTAAATTGACAATGGTTTAAACTACAAATTGATAGATATTGTCGAACCTCACAATTTTCATATAAAGGTATTTCATCTCAGATTGTACAAAAATGTTACAACTAAATTTCAAATTACAAAAGTGAAAAGTATCCGTCCCACCTCTTAATAAGAATATGGCACTCATAGTGAACCAGCATGGATAATTTGAGGTATTCGTGCAAGAATAATCTTGAAGGTATCTGTGATGACTCCTGTTTAGAGCTAGCGTGAAGCATCTGGGCCGTATGCTCCTCGGCCCACCGACCCACCCGCCGCCCACACCACCGCGTGCATGGGCCTTCCTCGCCCACCTGCTCGACGACGTCGGCCGCCCCGTGCCAGCTGGCCGGGAGCTGCGTGCGCATCATGTGCAGCGTGCCTTGTGATCAAAGTGAACTTTGCAGTTGTAGCCAGGGTTGGAGCTGCATGGCGCGGAAAGCAGAGGACAGCGTACGCCGCCGGACGGTGCACGAAATGCATGGGTATAGCTCGCCCCGTATGGGTACATACATACACTCACGGCCTGACAGCCACCCCCGTTCGCTGTTGGTTGGGGAATTCGGGGGTTTCGCCATGAACGCCGCCGCCGTGATGATTGGTGTAGTAGTCCTCTTGTACAAAAAAGAACGCCGCCGCCATGTCTCTCCTACTTTTTTTACGCATGCATTGTTGTCCAAGACTATGAGACTTGCTGAAATTTGCATTGTAGGTTCTAGAGTTTCATTTCATTTGATGTTATCCAATCACATACTCCCTACGTCCCCAAAACAATGTCGTTTTCGCTTCCTGAGAAACAACTTCAACTAAATATATAAAAATATATATTAATGTTTACAATACCAAATTAATATAGTTAGATAGATATTTAAATCTAGTTTTTTAACAAATTTATTTGGAGATACAAATTTTGCACGTTTTTTCTACATATTCGGTCAAATTTGTGACATGGAAACCAACAGCGACACTCTTTTAGGGACGTAGGGAGTACCTCGCAATTAACGGTAGGAGCATTCTATAATATAAGATCGTGAAATTTTTGTAGTACAAACGCGCAACGCCAGGCGCATAATCAGGCCGTCCACGTCAGTGAAAAACATATTCACCGCCCGATCCATTTTTACGGCTCTTACGATTGGTGATGAGGTGTTAGGTTGGAAGCCTCCGGAGTCATCTAGGAGCCGCGCGTGAGGAAAATATCTCCGACCACTACGGGAAACCCCTATATGCCGAGTGCCGACACCTTTGCCGAGTGTTTTTTTACGGACACTCGGCAAACAACCTCTTTGCTGAGTGTATAGCCGAGTGTCAAATAACACTCGGCAAAGAACTTGTTTGCTGAGTGTCAAAAAAAATACACTCGGCAAAGAAGCTCTTCGGCGAGTGTACTATATGTGACACTCGGCAAAGAGGTGTTTGCCGAGTGTCAAATAAAAAACACTCAGCAAACAACTTGTTTGCCGAGTGTCAAAAAAATACACTCGGCAAAGAAGCTTTTTGCCGAGTGTACTATACGTGACACTCGGCAAAGAATTAAGTTTTTTTTCTTTTTTAACAAGTCAAATAGTAAAATAAAAAGACTAGAAAAATTATATGCATGTGATTTGCCGAGTGCAAAAAAAATAAACTCGGCAAAAAGTTCGTGAAGACCTAGAAACTCAGCAAAGAGTTCGTGAAGACCTATAAACTCGAGCTCGAGAGGGACCCGTCAGAGCCCAAGCAAGCTAGGGTTCCTCTAGGGTCGGTAGGCCACCTATAACGCCTTTATACGTCGTAGAGATGAGCAAAAAACAGAAGATAGGGTTTGGAAGAGACTAGGGTTTGAGGGATAAAAAGTAAGATACAGATGTGTTGGTTCGATTGGGAACACCTCAATTGGCCTTGAGCCTTTATATTTATAGGCCGGGGAAGTACTACCCCTTCAGAGTCGGTTACAATACAGGATAAAACTCGAAATCCTGAACCTACTCGAATTACAGATCCAAAACCGGTCTGACCGGATTGCAAATCGGTCTGACCTCTTTTCCCGAGTGCAGATCTTGCTAAAGTCATAGCTCTCTCATACAATGTCCAAATTAGACGTTCAACATATGCATCTTGATCTTCTCGACGAGAGCTACACAATAGAGAAGTTCAATTTGTATTTTTACAATGTTACCCAAACCGGTCTGACCGGTTTGCACACCAGTGCCAATTTTAGGTGTCAACAGAAACATCAAAAACTGTCAAAATAAAGGTTGTGGGATATTTTATTTCCTACAACTTTCATATTGTATGATTTGTGATTTGAGCCCTACATTAAGTAGCATTTGTGAGATCTTTAAATCATATTCAAATGAGATTTGAATTCAAGAATTTAAACTAAACTTCAACTAAACTTTTTGCTCTAATTTTAGATTTACTGGTGTGAGAGTTATGTTCCTGATCATGATTACTTTGTATAATTTAATATTTGAAAATTTCTTTGGTCAAAAAGTAGGTTTATTTATGAAGTCAACCTTTCGTTTGACTTAGGTCAAATTTGTAATTAAAGTATAAGGTTGCTCTAAATTGTTTAATTTGAACTCTAATTACTTGGATTGTCTCGGCATATTCATAGCAGTAAGGGCAGAGACGGACCTTGTCTTGCCATCTCTTGTCAGGATGGCAACGGGGCGGGCCGGGGCTGGGGAGGGTTCCCCGTCCCCGCCCCGGTCTCCGAAATTGGATCCCCACACCGACCCTGAAATGCTTATCGGGGCAAAAAATGCCCCCGTCCCCGACCCCCGTCGGGGCCCCGATTCCCCGAACACCACCGGGGATCCGTGGGGATTCCATCTTGGCAAAAGAAAATAGCTCTCCAGAATCACTTCATCAAATCTTGTAACAACGAGTTCAGGAATCAATCCAATTTGGAAATAGTTCAATCCTGCCTTGCCCAGAGAAATTAAGAATTGCTAATCCGAAACTCCAAATCACAAATCAGCTGCCAAGCAATAACCAACAGCAAGCTTCCTATCAACGGAAGCAAGCAGACAAATATTCAGAATCAAATATTGGACTAGGTGATGTCAACGAGCATGTGGATGAGACGTTGGAGCAGCTGGACGGAGTACGATTTGCTCTCTGCTCACGTATCCTCACCGTAGCATGCGCCCTTGCGGCAGCGCGGCCACCCAGCGTCATGCGCCTCGGTCGTCGGCCCAGCGACCTCACGGCCGCAGGCGTCGTGCGCGTCGACCGTCGGTCCAGCGCCCTCGCGGCCGCAGCGCGTCGACCGTCGGTCCAGCGCCCTCGCGGCCGCAGCGCGTCGACCTCGCTCCCTGGCGGCCGCCAGTGCCGCGCCCTCGCCGCGGTAAGTCGTAGCCCCTGTGTTGCTGCCGCAGTACTTGGGGTGGCGGCTGCTTGCGAGAGGGTGAGGATAGGGTTACCGACGGTTGTGTAACATGGGCTATTGGGCTTCGATGGGCCTTAAGATTTGGAGTGATTCCGGAGCTCCGTGGAGCCCCGCGGGGGGAAAACAGGCCCCGCCCCCGCCCCGATCCAAATTCGGGGCTCCGCCCCGTTAACCCCGCGGGGAGAAATTGGCCCCGTCCCCGCCTCATTCGGGGCGGATCTCCGCGGGGATCCGCCTCTGCGGGGAATTTTGCCAACCTGAATCTCTTGAAATGCACACGAGAAAACTTTTTGTAGCCTCAGCGCATCAGCAAAACAAGCCATAGTAAACTTACCAGATCGCCTATAATAAGTTTTTTCGATCGTTGAAATGTTAGGCAATCGATTTACTAAATTTCGAATCACATAAGCATGGCACACATTGAAAATAGCATGTAAAACTCTAACATACTAGTTGACGAATACAACATAACCCAGATCTAAGACACAACACACATGCGGAGAGATTTTATAGCCGTGAAGAGGAGTGGTGGTGAAGCCATGATGATGGTGCCGTGAATGGCTCGTAGCAGCTGGCGCTGCACATGAGGTTTCATGCCGGATTTCGCCTCACTGGCGAGCGAGACAGCGCGTGTGCAGGGGCGGAGGGCCCGGTATGGCAAGGTATGGCGGCCGCCATACCTTGATTTTTTTTGAAGACCCCCCCTCTGAATCGTCAGCCACTGGTTTCCATCCGCCATGGATGCCGAATGGTGAGTTCTGGAGCTCTCTAAACTGAACACAACCAGCAAGTCAAGGTAAGTATAAAAAAACCAGCTGTGACGATCCTAGGACCGACAATGTCACAATCCTAGGACCGGACGGATAACTAGAGGGGTTGCCGGCGTCACGCACGGCGATGGAGCACGGCGGCGCCGCCTCACAGCAAGAAGAAGGAGGAGGAGAGCTCGCTCGACGGCGAGAGGTTGAAGGAGATAAGTTAATTGTTCGTTGATTGATTCCTTCCCTTGGTCTGTTCGGTGCATTACATAGTAGCAGGAGTACATGGCCCATTGGCCCACTCGCATAAAGCCCACTAGCCTATTACATGGCTCAAGGCCCAGTAGTGATCATGACATTCCCCTCTCCTTGAGAAACAGCTTGCCCTCAAGCTGCTGTTAGCATGCATGAATGACCATTTGTTCACATTTTTTGAGATGATAACAACACTTCTTTGAAATGGAAGCCTTCACAAATCTTCAAGGATCATCGTAGAAGAGCAGATATTGAATGATGCCATTGTTACCTGTCTTCCAAACGCCCACATCCAGAAGGATATGCGAATGCCTTTCAGAGATAGTAGGTCTAGGCCTCAGGGATCCTCCACCACTTGATGGTAGAACTGAATGATTGTAAGTAGGACACACCTCGAATGGTGAAAGACATCAGTTGTATAAAGCTTTCTAGCACCGAATCCTGATAAGAGTGTTTGAGTTGCTCGCCATGATAACATGCATACATGCAGAATGCTTCTCCTGAAAATCATCACTTCTCCAAATAGCTTGTGCTGATGACTCCCCTTTTTCAGTATTGGAACTGTCACATGGTTGCTCTTCCTCAACTTCTCTTTACATGTGCTCCCTTGTGACTGCCAAGTTGTCAATAAGATGCTGAAAACATACTGACCAGTACTGATTGTAGTGCCCAGAGTGCCATTTCTCAGATTTCCAGCAACCAGCCCATGAAACAATGGAAGAAGTAATATATAGGTCAGTTCAATAATTCTCAGACTGTGCATTGTGTTAAGAAAGAGTTGCCCAGTTTTGCATAACAGAGATCCACCTCCCAGTATCATGCTACCAAAGTGTATTGTGACCTGAGTGGCCCTGTCCACAGAGTGAGGTGGTTTGATGAATGCAGGTGAAATTGTGCTCCAATTAAATTGACAAATTTCACCGGTAAAGTAATCAAACAAGACATCATCATTGTCCGTTAGTGGAGTCCAATGTGAACTGCTCATATACACAGCTTGTCCAAAAGATCTTGAGCTGCTCATATGTAATGCTTGAAGGTTCGATTGGAATTGTGCAGCAATTTTAGCTAGCAATGGCTCTGCATTCTGTCTAAACCACCTAGGACTGATCACCTCTTTCAATGTTTTTGCTGAAAATGGCCAATACTGAATCATATTTGCCTGGCTTGAAATCTTAGCAGCAGCAATCTTGAACATGCAGCCAAAAAACTGCACAACATCAGCTCTACCATTTGAGTTACCTTCCCAGCAATATACTCTGATAAATAAATGCAAACTGAACTGAGGGTCTTGATCCCAGGAGAAATAGAGTTGAAGTTGCAGAATGGGAATTGTTGCCAGACTTTGCAATTTCTTTTGAATTCTCCCATAATCAGTGAGCAGCCAGTTTGACCATTTTATAACAGGAGTTTGTGATAATGTTCCAGTGATAAAACTCAAGGAACATGGTTTAATTGAGATTGTCTGTTTCTGAACAGTCATGGAACTGTGATACTTGCAGTTATCACCCACTGTTTTTACTTGCCAACAGAGAAGCTGTAAGTACTGCAAAGAAGAAAAATTACCCATAGCATACTGCATAATATTAGTTGTTCCTTCAGCCAAAACTAAGAACTTTTTCTTTCTCTGAATTTCCCCATTGTCAGTGGACAATGCCCAAATAGACCACTCAAGCACAGGGACTACTGACACATGCATTGTGATAGAATTGGGCAACTGTAGCGCAGCTGACACTCTGAGCATAATAAGCCAACTGATCTGAAATTGCATTAGGATAGCTTGGTTCAGTCCATTTCCAATCAAAGGCACTAGAGCTTTTGGTGGCCAGGGAATTCTTAATTGCTGCTGGTGCACACCATATTCTCTGCATTTCACAGTAGTGTGACAGGTGAAGGATGGCCAAGGGGTTAGCTGCAGTCCTGCTCCATTGTATGAAATCTTTGCTGTTGGCACTGATGACCGTGGCAATGATAGCTCATCAATTCGAGTAGCTGTAGAATTAAAGTGCACAAGCGACATGACAATAATCATTGGAATTCCCCGCTGCATGCAACAACACTTGACAAAACATAATTGTAATGCAGCTAAGCTTGCAATATTACGGAAGATGTCACCCATTGTCTGCAGATGAACAAAACTAGCAGTGAACTGGAACAGACTGCTATCCTTCCTTGTATCAACTTGCACTGCAGTTCCATACCATTGTTGGTTAGAATGGTATGGAACTGCAGTGCAAGTTGGTCAGTCTGCTATCCTCTGTGCTTGGTGAAAATTGGCCAAGATAGTAGACTGAGTTGAACAACAGTAAATCCATTTTGGCAATCCAATAGAGGAACAGGCCCTGTCAGCTTGGGTTGGGCATCACGCCATCACCACTAAAATTAAACCATGAACTGAAGCACAATTGAGTAACTTGGATCTGATGCCAGATGTGACGATCCTAGGACCGACATGGATAACTAGAGGGTTGTGCCGGCGAATTGCGCACGGCGACGAGAACGGCGGCGCCGCCTCAGCAAGGTTACGGGAGGAAGAACAGTTGTTTAGGGTTTTAGTTCATTGATACCCTTCACCGATGTCCTCAGGTGTATACATGTCTCCCATCACGGGCTGAATACAGGGCTCTCGGCCCTGCTAGGCACGCAGGCCCAAATATAGTATGTGACACCAGCAAGTCAAGGAACAAGAAGACTCTGAACCGGTATTTGGGCCTTGTGGCTGGGCTTTGTGTACACCTGAGCTTAAATAATAAAGTGAATCGTTTCTATTGGGCCTCAGTGACACGTTTTGACTTCAGAGTCTTTTGACTCCCCGATGCAGCGACGGTTCCTATTTTTCTTTTGCCTTCCGATTCTGCTGCGTGCCAGCGGGCGGCGGCGGCGGCGGCGGAGCGACACAATTTCACGGCACTACGGCAGCAAGCCGGCAGGGAAATACCAGGCACAGGCAGGTGATGCAGTAGCCGATAGCAAGCCAGCAACGCCACAAACAGCAGACTTCTACCAGGGATCGGGACATCAGGTAATGGCGTAATGGAAACACTACCGAATCCATTTGTTTTTCATTATTGTTTATCTAATTTTTTTGTTTGGTTAATTTATGAAGCATTTCAAAGGAATTAATCTTCAACAATCAAGAATGCATTTCAGAAAAAAAAGATAGGCAAATTCAGTTGCCTAGGTCTCCTAAACGCAAATGAAGCTCCAAATGCCACTTGGTCTGTCTCTTGACTTCACTTGCATCTTTAAATGTTACATTATTTCTATGCATATGCTATAAATTTCTATATTTAATTCTTGAAAGACAATTACATGTCCCCTGTGTTAGCATGTATAGACTTGAAAAAATTTACTTAGTAGTGTACACTATCAACTTCGCTATACCTTAGATTTTTTCCGTCCTCCGCCACACTGCGCGTGTGGGATTTCTTTCTTATCCCAAACCATCGTTTGATGGAGTGAGGACAACTTCTATATTGACGTTGGTCATCCTCCACCTCCACTAGCAATGTGGGACTAAATAAGAGTACCATCTGAGCAACTTTCTTATGGACTCATGGGCCTTTGAGATTTTACAAAGAATTTCTGAATTTTCATTGGGCCAGACCTATAAATTTCAACACCTTGTACCCAACTGCATGATCGAACCACACAATAACGATAAAAAGTTTACATATAAATTACTAATATCATTCCAAAGCATCATAAAATAGTTTCATATATAAGGACCTTGGATATATAACGGGACATGCAGATACATGTATGGAATCTTTATATGGTAATCAACTAAAGATTATGTAGGTTGATCGAAGTTTCTATAATTTCATTAGTACTGTAACACAAGGATAGAGCAGAATGAGGGTATGATGTACCAATTTCCATGATAAATTGATGTGCCTGTGGTTATTAGTTTCATCTAATTTATGCAGTATGTCATCATGTATTCATGTTTTTATTTGTAATCTATAGACATAGTTCTATGTTTTGGAACCACCCGATGATGATCAACCCCACTCACATGGTATTGCAATTTTAACCTGTGCATTCATGAGTTTATGATATCAAGAAAATAGTGATATCTACCGTATAGGTCTATAAACTATTATCTATTCTCGTATAGGTCCATAAACTTTCAAAATGATGATGACATGGAGCCTTCAACTTAGTAAGCAAGGGCAGACCTTCCAATAGAGCAAGATAGTGCACCCGCCCTACCTAGCTCCGGCAGCAAATCACTACCACCACCCATCCGGATGGTGAGCACCTTAGCTCCCAGGCACCGAGCAGAGATTTTCACCATACTAAGAGCAAGAGTAGAACTTAACCAAAGTCTCACTATATCAATCCCCATAACAACTTAGACTTGGAATAAAGTATGTGCTCCCACAAGGTTTTCAGGTTCATTTTTACTTGTGCCAAATGACTCAAGCATTATCAAGCAACTAGTTGTAATAAAGCACTTGCAAGATTAATGACAGAGCAACTATTCATCATTTCCAAAGTGAGAGGCATATGGTTCATTCCATGTATAGTTGAGAGTTATTTTTATTCAAAGCAAATATTTTTAGTATTTTCATTTTTTTAAATGCAAAATAGAACATATAGGGAAATGCAATTGAATGACCAAAGTGCTGGGTAAGTCGGGACGTACCTGATGGGGGTCCTCCCCCAAGCTTGGACTCTTTACTGATAGGGATTAGACCTTTAAACTGATCCGCCTGCTCCCGGACGTCGTGCTGGATGGATGCTACCATCCCGCTATTCTCTTGGTGGTACTGAGAATGGCGGGCTAGCGTATCTTGAATGTCCCGAGTACGATAGTCGATGAGGTCGACTCGGTCAGAGATGTAGGACAATTCCAAACCGTAGTCAAAGCGTGCGGACTGTGAGTACCCAGGGTAGTATGGTTGGAGGCACTGTCGTACCCCCCTGCATACCAACTCCCAGACCACTCAGAGACCGTGCTCTGGGCGTAGTCCCAGCGTCCTGAGGCAAAGTAGTTTGGTTCCTGGTGTTGTCCAGAGCCTCCTGCTCCGGACATCCCAGCACCGGTGTACATGTCGTAAGTTGCCTCGAACGCGGACGTGTGTCGATGCGACATCGGTGGTGCATCCTCTAGCTCCTGTGAGGTGGCGAGCCCGGCGTCACGCCTGGCTTGTCCCCTCATGACCGATCCTTAACCTGCAACGCTGTGCCGAGCGGGCTCTCTCCGAGGTGGGGAGTCATCCGGCTCGGTACTCATTTGAAGAGACAGTTTATTGGCGGTATACAACCTAAGTGCTGCACAAGGCAACGGCACTTCGGTTGTATAACCGCGATAAAGCATAACCAACGCCGCGTCAGACGTCCGCTGTATCATGTGGGCTTGCACAAAGTGCTCGGCATCCACGACGGAGCGCGCTGTCTCAATGTACGTGAGCCGAGCACCCTGGAGAGCGCCCAGATAGTTAGCAAGGCGAGCGACTAAAGAAGTCATCGCCTTGCTACCCACACGAGGTATGTGAGACAACCAGTGACTAACCATATCCTTTACAGGAGAAAAGGGAATTTTCTTGACCATGGCATAAAGAATCCGCAACTCAACTGTGTTCACGGGGCGCAAATCTGCCTGGGGGAACACCGTCATGGCTACCCATCGATGCATGAAACGCAAAGTGGGGTTGTGAATGCCATTCGTGCGAGGTGCATGACAGCTGGTGCTCCCCGAAATCTTTTTCCAAAACGCAACCCGATCGAATCTTTTCAAAGCTTTGTTCGGCTCTAAAGAACAATGACTTGCAAAACCGAGAGCCGAGCTAAAATCCCTCCAGGAGCAAAAGAGCTCTTGATTGAAGAATCGAAAGCGAATCCCTCCATTTTTCGGAACCAAAGTCGAAAGAAATTCGAGGGTGAGTAAGTACGAACCTTCCTCATTGATATGCCAGAAGTTTTCTCAGCCGATTGCTTGGAAAATCTCTGGGAACTCCTCATCCATACCCGTTCTTCTGAGCAAGTCTTGCTCAAAGACACGGGTGTGTTCGAACTCTTTCACCCATAACCGGTCGAAGGTGTTCCGCTCCCGCTCCGTCCGGATGACGATGTCGCTCTCGCTTAGGAGCTGCCTGGACGGGGGTGTGGCATAGCCCCATCCCGAGTTGGCTGCTCCTTATTCATCCTCATCCATCCGGCTCGAGCCACGGGACGGGGCTGGGGAGCTCCCAGCATCGTCCGTGCGGCGGCTAAGCCGGGTGGAACGACGGAGTGCATTCGACATGGCTCTGCAGAAGGTTAGTGCACGACAACTACCCGAAGGACTGAATATGTGGGTTAGCGCAAGAAAATCGAGTCAGTCGTCCCAGATAGTTAGTTGTTCTTGCGGGGATGAGAACCTCCACAAAAAGTTAGTCGTTCTTGTGGGTGTCGGAGACCACCACAAACACGTCCAACAATTTCAGCACAAAGATCAAGGAAAAGTAGAAATATTTTTGTGGAATTTTCTAGTGATGCAAGAGAACCAAATTTGAGCAAAGACTTGAGAGAGAGAGAGAGAGCTCCTAGTAGAATTTTTCAGAGTGTATGAGTTGTGTGTGAGAAGCAAGCAAGCAGCACCAGGTTTTATAGGCAGAGGGAGGCGGCCAGGGCCATTAGGTCGAATGCCCTGGTTCGGCCGAATGGCCTGGTTCGGCCGAACCAGGCCTGGTGGCCAGGGCACGTCCATGTGGGTGCAACACCCACCTTGCCTTGTTTCCATGCCAAGTTTGTGTGGCCAAAATTTTTCCAAGGTCATGTGAGTGGAATTTAGTGGTAGGTAAGATGCAAATGTGACATGACCAATGTGGAAATTAGTGGAGTCATCGCCATGCTACCATGTTTGTGATAATTGGTGAGTGTGTGACCATTTTTACTAGGGTAGACATGTTTGGTGCTAGTTGGTGGTGATGGTAAATAAATGGAGATATTCTAGAAGGGGTAAAAATGATGAAAGATATAAATTACACCCACTTCAATTAAATTTTAGCATGCTGTCCATTTATTTTTACCATGCTTGCAAATTTTCTACTCTCTCTCAAATTAATTGCACAAGTGGTTCATTTATTTTGGAAAGGGAAACATGCAAATGCAATGATGGAAATTAAAATTTGGAAGGGAAACATGAGATACATACCAGTTTTCCTCGCGGCGAGAGCTCAGCTTTAAAGTCCGCGAGCGGGACTCCTCCTGTCTTCAGTTGCTTTTGTCATCGTCCGGTCCTGGAGTGGATGTCTCGGACGATGCAACCTTCTTTCGCCATGCCTTCTTGTTCTTCTTCGGTGTTGGTGGTGGTGGGATCGACTTCTCTGGAGAATTCTAGAGGGCTTGCACTTCCTCGTATTTCTTCACAAGGAAGTCTATCTCTTCTGCACTTGTTGGTCTTGTCGGCTCGTTCCACTCGAACTGCTCTCCACCGAGTATTTCCATCTCTCCATTGATGAATGCCTTAAGGAAACACTCGGCGCTCCTCTGCTCCAGTGTGAGCGGCTTTGTCTTCTGCTCTTCCCGAAGTTGATACTTGAAGTAGGTCAACCTTCCGTCGATACGGAACGAGATTTCTCTCGCATCCATGTCGATCCTAGCCCAGGCGGTGTTCAAGAACGGCCAGCCAAACACAAGGGGAAACGAGCTCTCGTTCCCCATGTCGAGGACAACGAAGTCTGTAGGGACATATCGTCCCCAGATTCGGACCGATACATTCTCAATTACCCCCTCGGGGTAGCGGATTGTTGAGTCCGTAAGCTGTACCTGGGCAGTTGTAGGTGACAAAGTAGGGTAGCGTAATTTCTTAAATTAATACCTTGGACATGATGTTTACGCTAGCCCCTAGATCACAGAGTGCATCATCAATGTGACGATTCCAGATCGTGCACTGAATGATGGGCAGTCCGGGATCCTCCTTCCTTTCCGGAGAGGTCTTTATGATTGCCCTTTTTGCAGCTCTTGGTAGGTAAGTCCATCTTGGTGTTTGCACTTGGATGTGTGCAAGCTTCCCTCCATATGGTTAGTTCGGAGTGTACTATGAGACATCTTACCCTGCCTTGTAGTGATAGCATTTACTGTCTCCATGGAAGGTTCGGGTTGCCCCGGAATCTTCCCCGATTCAGTGACAGGAATGGATGCTGCTAACTGAGCAACTTGTGTTTCTATCATTTTATCAAAGCTCAGCTGACTTTTCATAGCAGAAGAGAACGATTCTAGCCTAGAGTCTATGTTTTCCAGAGTTTTATCATTAGCAGCAAGCTTTTTATTGATATTTTCAGTGATTTTCATCTGGCTAAACACAAGATCTCTAAGTGACCGCTGATTATTGAAATTGCTGGAATTGAAATTATTACCTTGTTGAGGCCTCTCAAATGGGAGGTTTGGGCGCGAATTCCAGACTTGGTTGCCGTAGTTGTTCGGTCGATACCGTTGTTGTTGGAGTTGTTGATGTAGTGGGCATCCTCTCGCGTCTCGGGGCAGTCATTCCCCGAATGGCCAGTGATGCCACAGACTTCGCAGGTCATGCGAGTGTCCATGGCTTGCACCGTTTCTTGAGCAGGGGCCTCCAGCTTCTTCGTCAGGAGGTCCATCTTGGCAGCGAGCATGTCCAGAGCTTCAACTTGGTGGACTCCTCGGGTCTTTGGTTGAGTCCAGTCGTCGGACCAACCTTGGTTCTCGACCATCTTCTCTATTAGGGCCTTCGCACGACTCTCCTCAAGAGAGAAGAACGAGCCTCCAGCAGCAGCATCCAAATACTCACGGGCAGAGCTTCTAAGCCCGTGATAGAATGTTTGGATTATGAACCAACTCTGCATACCATGGTGAGGACAAGCAGATATATAGTCCTGGAGGCGATCCCATGCCTCCGGGACAGTTTCATCTTTTGGTTGCTGGAAACTAGCAATTTTATTCCGGAGGGCGTTGGTTTTCCCAACCGGAAAGAATTTTAGCAAGAAGGCACTAAAGCATTTATCCCACGTGTCTATGGCTTCGCGGTTAGCATAGAACCATTGTTTTGCCTTGCCTAATAATGAGAATGGGAATAAACGAAGGCGAATGACATCGATACTTACTCCGCGAATGGTGAAGGTGTTGCAGATCTCCAGGAAATGCTGGAGATGACCATTGGCATCACGAATCGTCTTGCCGGCCATCCTCGATGAAGCTTGGTCAACGACGGGAAGGACTGGGTTCGTCAGAATGAGCTGCTTCTGAGGAGGTACAACACGAGGTCGCACTTTCCTCACAAGTGACTCAGGATTTTCTTGGAAGTTCGACGGTAGTTGGAAACCAGTCATGCACTGCTCTGCTCCACAAAGACTAACGAAACAGAGCAAGGATAAACCCGCTTGAGTAGCAGTACTCAACTAAGATAGCTCGAGATAAAAATTTGAAAGTAATCCAGCCAAATACTTCCCTGGCAACGGCGCCAGAAATGCTTGTTAGCACTTCATACGATCCAATATCATAATTGGGAATTCTGGTACTGGGGTAAGGAGTGTTTCAGTGGTTTTCCTTATGGCTTAGTAAAATATAGAAATATTCTGCAAGCGCACAGAATCACCGCTGTAGCACTTCACCTAGGAGTATCCCGAGGTATCGTAATTTATATTTCCGCAGGGAAGCTTTGGCAAGAGTACTGACAAATAGATATTCGAGACTATCAGAGAACGGTACACGACTAGACAAGACAGGGGATAACTGTATTGGATAGGAGTGGATATACCATGACACACAGCTCAAGAGAGGCTCAAGTAAGGGAGAGAAGGAGTAGATAGCTAGGAGGACAACGAGAAGAGATAGAGGATTCCTAGGTACTTTATCTGTCTATGTCACTCGGGTTAGAGATACAGCGGCTAGAGAGCCAGCACTCAGAGGTCAAGGATAAACCTATGTCTTAGCTTCGGACAGCAGAGCCTACGACACACAGAAAGGGATGAGAAGGGATGGCGTCTACCCTGCACTGGGGGATCCTACAGGCCGGAACTAACGTGATGGACTACAAAGGCCGAAAGGGCTGTCACCACCTCACGGCTACCACCTCCATTGCGACGGGGGCAAACTAAGGCCACTGGTTAGTCTAGGAACCACTCCTACACTGGTAAACAACTACTTACTCCGCTAGCAAGAGCAAGAAACCTTGTCAATACTCTTGGTGACAATTCACCTCCAGTATCAAGCAAGATCAAAGAACCAACTAAGACAAAGACTTAAACAAGATCAAGAAGCACCAGAACTAGAACCTACTATACTCTAAACACGATATAGATGTAACTAGAATAAAGTAGAAGCAAGCTATAAATGATAAAGGCAAAGTGATAAAGATAACTGTATTGATAACTCAAGTCTTACAAAAGGAAAAGGAAAAGATACAATAGCTTATACCAAAGCTTCTGAAGACGACTCCAGAACCTCCGAGGCACAGCTCGACTCAACTCTATCTCCCAACTAAACTATCCTAACTCTAGTAGAATGAAAGTGGAAATGAGCTCCATGGCTTGGTGTGTGTTGAATGAGGGCCTGGACCACTGTATTTATAGCTGAACATGGCAGTTAGAGGCTGAGTAACCGCCAAGGCAGTGGATGGCAGTAGAGGGCCAGTTCGGCCGAAGGCTCCGGGTTCGGCCGAACTGCTAGGTTCGGCCGAACCACAGGATGCACCGCCTTGACCCTTTACGGCCCTGATCCTGCCCTGGGGTCAGTTTCCCTTGTTGGGGGCGGTTCGGCCGAAGCCAGGGGTTCGACCAAACTGGGCCTGGCCCCTGGCCGGCCTCCCCAACACCGCCTCTGGTGCCTGGACCTCCTGGGTTGCCGTCCGATGTCGGTTCTTCAGTTGTGTGGGCCCAGAATGACGTGGCACATGTCCTGGATGAATTGGTGGTCGTCCATGTGTCGTTTATTGTTGTCGCTTGGTCATCGTTGTCCTGGACGACTCCCGGTGGCATGCATGGCCAAGGGGGATAACCGGCCGAACGTGTCGTTCGGCCGAATCGGTCAATTCCGACCCCTATAGCACACTTTTGTCGTAGTTGTACCTGCACAAGTGACACTCACAAAAACTCGTGGAACTTTATTAGAAATAAAACCTAAGTACATGGAATGTTGCATAAAGCCTCATTTATTCCCGAGTATTGGTGGTCGAAATTGGGTTGTAACGACTGCAAAGAAGGAAAAATATCACTTTATAGGCATTACTACAAAAACTCACATTCATCGCTTGCATTTAGGGCATGTTTGGCATAGCTCCAGCTCCAAACCCCAGACTATATTTACATTTTCTATGCTAAATTAGAGTACTTTAAATATTAATATTTAGTACAAACAATAAATGAAATGATTTATCTAAATACTCTGTATGTGTCCCCGACTCCAACTCCAGAAATTTTTGGAGCTCCTAATACCCGGCTCCAAGAACTCTACAGATTTTCAAGAGTTCGAGCTATGCCAAACAAGGCTTTAGTGCGGGTCATAAAAAGATTCGGTACTAAAGTGGCGGGGAGCCATTTTAGTACCGGGTCTAAACTTAGAAGACCCCGGGAGCCACTTTAGTACAAGCCGGTACTAAAGTGGCGCGCAAGTTAGTACCGGCTGGTGGTACCAGCCGATACTAAAGTGTCCACCACGGGTTACTTTAAAATGAAAGCATCTCCCACTCACTCATAAGGCATGCATAGGTGGGATAATAACGAAGCAACACGCGAGACTGGAGATGGTGGGTTCGAATCCTCACGGACGCGTATGCGCGTATTTACGTCTTTAAAAATCGCGAACCTCTCGGCGGTCCATTTTTTTTTCTTTTTTTTTGATGCGGGGCCATTTAGTACCAGTCAATTAGTACCGGCTTCCCCAACTGGTACTAACTGGCCTGCACGTTGTGCCGGCCGGAACTAACCTTTCCTCCTGACCGGTACTGATAAGAGTTTTTGTAGCAGTGAGGGTTGCCATGTACCCTAAATGGAACCTAATTAGTAACAGTATATCATATGAGCTGACGATTACTCACCGTCACCAAAAGTTGGGAAATAACATGCTCATTTCAGCCGGCCAGGCACATGTACGTGGCATCGAAGAGGCAAATGTGGACAGCTCCTGTTATTGTGCGTGGAGACGAATTCCCGGCCATTTTCCCACGTCATGTTATTAAGTGGATGAGAAATCTCTGTTATGATTGATACACCCGATGTGAGTTTAAGCAAGGTAGCTCAAGACAGCGGCGACGCTCATTGAATTCCAAATGCTTGAAAATAACTCATCGAGTAGCCATAGTAATTGGCTGCGCCGTATGCTGACATGCCTACAAAGTAACATCTCTTACTTCCCTAGTTGATACTAGGTGTGGGCGGGTATCGGACCAGCTAGCCAGCCCACCCCGGCTCGTCAAGATCAGGCTCACTATGGCTTGTTTGATAACATCTAACTTCTTTTTCTTAGCTTAATAAAGCACCAATGTCATCACTTACAAAGACATGATAGATGTCAAGGAGTCTTCCTATCCTATTCGCAGTATAAACTATCAAGCTGAACGCTGATTGTGATTGTTCTTTCTGCTCAACTTGAAAGTCAGCTTCCAATGCAGCGTAGTTCTAAATTTCTAATAAATGACAGTGATGTCCCATATACATCAGTAACCAGTTCCTGTAAAACATCTCTCATCAATCGGCCACGCGAACCGTACCCCGCGTCGCCCTTGAGGGGCGACTCGGGTGGAACTGCCGCCGCCGGCTGCTTGCGCCCGTCGCCGCCGTTCACCTTTGGCCCCCGTTCTCCATCGCCTCCGGCCTCCTAGGTGGGGGCATGGGGAGCGGGGGTCCATCCTTCAGTAGATTGAGTCCTTAATCGAGTCTTTAGGTCTAGGGTTTGTTCGCCATCAATGCTTGGCGGTGGAATTAGGGTTTGCCGGAGGAGCGCGGCTCCTTTGCGGCTTGTTTTTCCTGGTGGCGTCGGCGATGCGGAAGCGACGGCGTTGCAGGGGAATAACTTCTCTCGGCTTCTTTCGTTCTCCGGTGGCGATCTTCTCCGACGTCAACGGAGAGGCCGGGGAGACCTGTTCAGGAGCCCGGGACCGGTGCATCTTCGTCTTCTTCAGATGATGATGATGTTGCTGATCTTTTTAATCTCAAGGAAGATGGTCTCTGGTGGAAATCCGAGTTGTGCTTGGTTTGCCGGCGGTGGAATCGAAGGTTGCGTCGTGGGTGCCGGAGTTGGCCGATGCACCTGGGAGGCAGCGTACTCGGCTGATTTGCCTAGCAGTAAGCCCTCCTCTACGGCCTCCACTTTGTGGAGATTTGCTCTGGCATCCGGCGACGATTGGGAAGTGGATTCGGCGTGATGAGGACATGACATCCATGCATACGACCATGCTTGGGGGATGGCATAGAATTGGAGGAGACTAGCTTCGGGCCTCCTTCTTGGCTTGGACACCCTTGCTGGTCTCCTCCAACTCTATGCCATCCCCCAAGCATGGTCGGATGATGAGGACACGACATCCATGCATACGACCATGCTTAGGGGATGGCATAGAGTTGGAGGAGACCAGCAAGTGTGTCCAAGCCAAGAAGGAGGCCCGAAGCTTATCCGGTTCGAGACGCCAAGGTGGAGGCCCAAAGAAACTCAAGTTCGAGTCCACCTCGGAGTCCAGAAGCAGCCCGCACTAAATCGGTCGCCCAGGTCGCATACAAGCTTGGTTTTCGACGTTCTACATATGCATGGAAAGCTAAGGAGATAAGCTTTCCAATGGAAATGGTCCCACCTCAAAATTCGTTCTGAGTCATCGGGAATCGACAAAACAAGTTGACGTCCAGAATCTATTTCGGTGCTGCGTCGCCGTATTTTGGCCTTTGGGCCGTGTATCGTGTGGAAGCCCATAGGGGGGCGCCCCTTCCAACCCTAGCACGCCCGTTTAGGCTACATAAACTCAGTAGCCACCATCGTTTAGACTCGGTTTGAAAACAGTTTCGCCGTCATCGGTTTGTAGAACCCCAACTATCGTGCTTAATCATTCATCTGCAGTGTCACTTCATATTGAGAGCTGCGTTCTTTCGAGTTCTTGCTTGTGTTTTTCGTTTCGCAGGCAGGGATTAGCCTTCTTGGCGAGGTCAATCGGGTTGTGACACGATTGATAACCAGAGGAGTCGTGGTGCTAAGATTGCGGGGTTCGAGTTTGCTGACTTGAAGCCGGATCGGTGTGTTGCGCTCCGCCCAAAACGAGTTATCTTTCACCTGACGGAAGATCGGGCACACCTAGTTCCCATCAAGTGGTATTCAGAGACAGGTTTACCGTCAGGTTCGTGTTTTTGTCTTCGTCCTATAGTCCAGAAAATTGCCTAAAAAAAATTTCTGCTGTCCTAGAACCGTTTGTGCCATCGCAATTTTCTATTTCAGTTTGTTTTGTTGAGTTTGTGTCCTCGTCGAAGTCTAGTTGCTGGTCAGGCTGTGTTGCTTCGATTCAAGCACTGTTGTCCTTAGAACAGATTATTTTCATCTCTATTGCGCACACCAATAGAAGCCGCATGGTTTCTGTGTTGCTGGTCACGCTCGTTTATCTGTCTGGAAGCCGCATGGTATTTCCTTCTATTGTTTTACCTGCTGCAAAATCTTTCCTTTGTTAGATGCAGTACGGACCAACATTTTTGGTGTGGTTCTGAAAAAAAAGAGACAGAAAGAAAAAAGGCAAAAGGGTGCTAAAAGCCGCACACCAAAAAAAAAAGATCAGAAAAGAAAAAAAAAGAAAGGAAGAAGAAAACGAAAAGAAATCAGAATTGTATGCATCTTTTGGGTCGTTTGTGTTGTGCTATCATTTTTGCTTACTTAAGCTAGGTCCCACGACGAGTTTTGGTCAGCAACTAGGATAGGTACTTTGGACACTTATTCAACTTTACAAATCTAATTTCGATTATTGCTAATCCTTGCTACCATATATTTGCCTCCCAAACTCCACATACATGCTTCATATCAGTACAACGAAGAACCCTTGCAATCTTGGTACTACTTCCTTACAGGTATCACGAACCAGTCACCGGTTGTCCTGTCCACTGCTTTGCATTGGTAAGAACCTTGTAAGAGCTTGGTAAGACATGTGAGAGTGTGTATCCACCAACACATATAATAGGTCATAGAGATTTATTTTGATCCATCAAACAACAGTTTCTGTTTAAAGTCTAAATTGCAGGAAATCATAGCACAGATGTTTGCAGGGATGGAACAAAAGAACAAACCACAACTACATGTAGCCGAGAATAAATTCTTGCATGGTCTTCGACCTAAAATTCAGAATATTCTTGTTGATCGCTCTTATAGTTCTCTTTCACAATTATTTGAACATGCTTGTATGGCTGAAAAACAACTTTTAGGTGATGATAATGTGCCAAAATTAATTGCACCTATAATTTCTGAAAATGAGAGCAAAGGTAATAAAAAATATGATACCCTCACACAAGTTGAGAATTCTTTTGATGAGCCAAATTTGTCCACTGATCATGCTAATGTAGAGCAACTTTTAGTGGAATCTTTCAATGTTTCTCGTTTGTCAAAATATGAATTTCTTGCTGCTCCTTGTGACAAAGAAGAGTTGTGTGAAATTGATTCATTTATTCATATGCCACCACTAGTCCATGTTAATTATGCACATACTCGGGAGCCATACACTTGTGCTGAAAATAAAGTGTTCATTGCAATTCCTAGTGCACCTGATGAACTGAAATTATTGTCTTCTTTAAACACTTTAGGTTATGTTGAGTTTGATACTTTATGTGCTCTTAGTAGTTTGAAAGAGAAATTCAGATGTGCTGAGTTGCCATGGTTGTCTACTTATACATATCATTTTATTGGCAAATATAATTGTAAACGAGAGTATATGGTGCATCGAGTCTATATTTGTGCAAATCTGAAATCTCCTTTTGATGTACAAGATTGTGATCAACTAGATTGTTCCTCTAGTTTTACTGTAACAAATCGGGTTCACTCTGAAGGAGGGGAGCATTGTTGGCTGCTACCTATGTGTGCTAGTGCTGATTTTTCTTCCATTGAACAGATACTAGCGGTTATAAAACCATCTATGCCTGCATTGCATTTTGTTAGTGAAATGAACCGGATTCCCAATTACGAGAATCCGACTCCCTGTACCCTTGTGACAGTCCCAGGAACAACAGCTATCACGTACAGAACTCATTTCAGCGGAAATCACATCTATACATTGATTAGGGTCCTCAAACATGATATAAATACATAGCGATATGGTACAAGCCCTCTGGGCTAAACGACAGAAGGAAAACAGCTACACAGTGGATAGCTATAAGCTTCTGGTACTTCAGGGCTTCACCTCCACAGGCATCCTTGAGCGCAGCGCACAGCCCTCGTTTGCTTCATCCGTCGTGGTTGGTCTTGTACTCAGAGCCTTCTCCTGTGTACCCAAAGACTGTCCTAAGGAATTTGGGACAGGTCCACATCACCAACCATAATATGCAGCAAAGCTTTATAGTGGCCTAAACTAGTAATAAAATATTCAAGGGAATTAAGCTGGGGTTTCCTATGCGCAAGCAGCAGCAATAACCAAGTTCATCTCATCTCCAAATGCCTTTCCTCTCAAGCACAAACTCTCCCCAAAACCATCCACCAATCTCACAACCACATCGGGCTCGTCCTGCCTCAACAGGTTCCCGCAATAATCATCCGCCAACACCTTTCACTCACTATTCGACTTGGTGAGCTCCCTCCCCACCTCGTCCAAACGCTGGTCCAACCTCTCATAACCCAAATCAAGGATAAGGTAAGAAAGCAGAATCCCATGCTAATCTCCATCGATCCAGATGCGGTCGTCCATAACCGTGGACACGGCTATACGCATAGTTTTCACTCTGCAGAGGTTGCGCTCCAGGAACCACCCGGGCTGCAGACGGTAGCTAGCCGTCTTGAGACACAGCCCACAGCAAAGACCCTAAAAAGTAACGGTACCATCCTGCTTCCCTGGGCTCGGGAAACATCTGCACGCTAACATCTGCCCTAGGGATGTGAAACCTTCCCACCGGGGCCAGTCGGGGGCAGTGGTAAATCAGGGAGATTACGCCGCAACGAGTCCCCCTTACACATATCAAACTCGAATCTCCTACAGTCCTGGTACCGCACTAGATAGGCTTGCTGGAACCCTCCCCATTCTGGGTAGATGGTGAGCACTGTAATCCACGTCTGAAAGGTGACTTCGAACCGAGTTCTTAATTGCCGGCAAGGCGAGTATCAGCGTCTAAGTGATCCGCCGCAACGGTCCGCAATCGGCACCCATTACAGGTATTGCCGCCCAAACTCCTCAAATCCATCAATCTCAAGTAATCCATAAATGTACCCGCAACAGGTACTCCGTAGGAACTGTCCGAGTTCAGTCCCCTAGCACCCCGGTCAAACGACCGGGTTGTTATCACTCGCCTCCACCGCCTAGCTGCACTACTCCTCCCAAACCACCCAACTCATGCCAAGAAGTTCAATCACAACCATCTGTTGGCGGTCGTTACAGCCCAAATCCGACCACCAATACTCGGGAATAAATAAGGTTTTATCCAACATTCCATGTACTTAGGTTTTATTTCTAATAAAGTTCCACGAGTTTTGGTGAGTGTCACTTGTGCAGGTACAACTACAACAAATATGTGCTATTGGGGCTGGAAATGACCAAATCGGCCGAACGACTCCGTTCGGCCGGTTACCCCCCTTAGCCAAGCAGACCACCGAGAGTCGTCCACGTCAACAATGACCAAGCGAACACATCACATGACACGTGGGCGACCGACAACTCATCCCGGAGCACCAACACGTCATCCTGGGCCAAATCAACGCGAAGCCAACCACCAGGAAGCAGCCCAGAAGGCCCACAGAGCAGAGGCGGTGCTGGGGAGGCCGGCCACAGGCCAGGCCCAGTTCGGCCGAACTGGGGCCTTCGGCCGAACCGCCCCCAGCACCAGAACCGACTCCAGGGGCGAAATCCTGGCCCTTGGTGGCCAGGTCGGTGGATCCTACGTTCGGCCGAACCCCCTGGTTCGGCCGAACCACCTCTCCTCGCCCGAATCAAGGGGGGATATTCCCTGGATGCCTTGGAGGTTACTCAGCCCCAAACCGACCTTTGGAGCTATAAATAGAGGGTCGCACTTCACTTGTAAACACACACCAAGCCAAGGAGATCATTTCCACTTTCATTCTAATAGAGTTAGGATAGTTTAGTTGAGAGTTAGAGTTGAGTCGAGCTTTGCCTCGGAGGTTCCGGAGTCATCTTCAGAAGCTCTGGTAATAGCTCTTGTATCTTTTACTTTTCCTTTTGTAAGACATTGAGTATCAATATAGTTATCTTTATCACTTTGCCTTTGTCATTTATATCTTGCTTCTGCTTTATCCTAGTTGCAAATATATCTTGTTTAGACTATAGTCAGTTATAGTTCTAGTGCTTGTAGTCTTGTTTAAGTCTTTGTCTTGGCTGGTTCTTCGATCTTGCTTGATACTGGAGGTGAATTGTCACCAAGAGTATTGACAAGGTTGCTTGCTCTTGCTAGCAGAGTAAGTAGTCGTTGCCTAGTGTAGGAGTGGTTCCTAGACTAGTCGGTGGCCTTAGTTTATTCCCGTCGCAACGGAGGTGGTAGCCGGGAGGTGGTGACAGCCCTTTCGGTCTTCGTAGCCCATCACGTTAGTTCCGGTCCGTAGGATTCCCTAGTTGGGAAATAGTGGCACCCCTTCTCATCCCTTTCTATGTGTTCACCGGTTCCCTTGTCCCGATGCTAAGACATTAGAGTTATCCCAGATCTCCTAGTGCTGGCTCTGTAGCCGTTGTATCTCTAAGCTAGAGTGACATAGGTAGATAAAGAATCCAGGAGTCTTCTATCTCGTCTCGTTGTCCTCCCAGCTATCTATCTCTTCTCTCCCTTACCTGAGTATCCCTTGAGCTGTGTGTCCGGTATACCCACTCCTATCCAATACCGTTATCCCCTGTCTTGTCTAGTCGTGTACCCTCCTCTGATAGTCTCGAATATCTGTTCACTAGTAATCTTGCCAAAGCTTCCCTGCGGAAATATAAATTACGATACCTCGGGATACTCCCAGGTGAAGTGCTACAACGGTGATTCTGTGCGCTTGCAGAATATTTCTATATTTTACTAAGCCATAAGGAAAACCACTGAAACACTCCTTACCCCAGTACCAGGATTCTCAATTCTGATATTGGATCGTAAGAAGTGCCAACAAGCATTTCTGGCGCCGTTGCCGGGGAAGTCTTTGGCTAGATTACTTTTGAACTTTTATCTTGAGCTATCTTAGTTGAGTACCGCTACTCAAGCGGGTTTATCCTTGCTCTGTTCGTTGGTCTTTGTGGAACAGAGCAGTGCATGATTGGTTTCCAACTACCGTCAAACTTCCAAGAAAATCCGGAGTCATTTGTGAGGAAAGTACGACCCCGGGTTGTACCTCCTCAGAAGCAACTCCTTCCGACGAACCCGGTCCTTCCCGTCGTTGACCAGGCTACATCGAGGATGGCAACCAAGACGATCCATGAGTTCTCCGCTCCATCAAGTGAGAACGTACGTATCGGACCAGTTCCACCAGTCGGAGATGGTAGCTTCGAGCTGAAGCCAGCCCTCATCAACATGGTACAGGCTAGCCAATTCTGCGGCAAGCCACACGAAGATGCCAATGCTCATCTCCAGCATTTCCTAGAGATTTGCAACACCTTCACCATCCGCGGAGTAAGTATCGATGCCATTCGCCTTCGTTTATTTCCATTCTCATTATTAGGCAAGGTGAAACAATGGTTTTATGCTAACCGCGAAGCAATAGATACCTGGGATAAATGCACTAGCGCTTTCTGGCTAAAATTCTTTCCAGTTGGGAAAACCAATGCCCTCCGGAACAAAATAGCTAGTTTCCAGCAGTTAAAAGATGAAACAGTCCCGGAGGCATGGGATCGCCTCCAGGACTATATTTCTGCTTGTCCTCACCATGGTATGCAGAGTTGGTTCATAATCCAAACTTTCTATCACGGGCTGAGAAATTCTGCCCGTGAGTACCTGGATGCTTCTACTGGAGGCTCGTTCTTCTCTCTTGAGGAGAGTCGTGCGAAGGCCCTCATAGAGAAGATGGTCGAGAACCAAGGTTGGTCCGATGACCGGACTCAACCAAAGACCCGAGGAGTTCACCAAGTTGAAGCTCTGGACATGCTCGCTGCCAAGATGGACCTCCTGATGAAGAAACTGGAGGCCCCTGCTCAAGAAACGGTACAAGCCATAGACGCTCGCATGACCTGCGAAGTCTGTGGCAACACTGGCCATTCGGGGAATGACTGCCCCGAAACGCGAGAAGATGCCCACTACGTCAACAACACCAACAACAACGGGTACCGACCGAACAACTACGGCAAACAAGGCTGGAATCCGCGCCCAAACCTCCCTTTTGAGAGGCCTCAACAAGGTAACAATTTCAATTCCAGCAACTTCAATAATCAGCCGTCTCTTAGAGATCTTGTGTTTGGCCAGATGAAAATAACTGAAAACATCAATAAAAAGCTTGCTGCTAATGATAAAACACTGGAAAGCATAGACTCTAGGATGGAATCATTTTCTTCTGCTATGAAAAGTCAACTGAGCTTTAATAAAATGATAGAAACTCAAGTCGCTCAGTTAGCTGCTGCTGTCACTGAATCGGGGAAGATTCCGGGGCAACCCGAACCTTCCATCGAGACAGTGAATTCCATCACTACCAGGCATGGTAAGATGCCTCGCAGTGTCTTCCGAACTAACCACGCAGGGAAGGTCGCACGCATCCAAGTGCTGACACCAAGATGGACCTACCTGCCGAGAGCTGCAAAAATGGCGATCATCAAGACCTCTCCGGACAGGAAGGAAGATCCCGGAGTGCCCATCATTCAGTGCGCGATCTGGAATCGTCGCATTGATGATGCACTCTGTGATTTGGGGGCAAGCGTCAACATCATGTCTAAGGTATTATTTAAGAAATTACGCTACCCTACTTTGTCACCTACTACTGCCCAGGTACAGCTTGCGGACTCAACCATCCGCTACCCCGAGGGGGTGATCGAGAATGTACCGGTCCGGATCTGGGGACGATATGTCCCTGTGGACTTTGTTGTCCTCGACACGGGGAACGAGCATTCGTTTCCCCTTGTGTTGGGCCGACCATTCTTGAACACCACCCGGGCTAGGATCGATATGGATGCGAGAGAAATCTCGTTCCGTATCGACGGAAGGTTGACTTACTTCAAGTTTCAACCACGGGAAGAGAAGAAGACAGAGCCACTCACACCGGAGCAGAGGAGCGCCGAGTGTTTCCTTAAGGCTCTCATTAATGGAGAGCTGGAAATACTCGGTGGTGAGCAGCTCAAGTGGAACGAGCCGACAAAACCGACAAGTGCAGAAGAAATGGATTTCCTCGTAAAGAAATACGAGGAAGAACAAGCCCTCTGGAATTCTCCAGAGACACCGATCCCACCGCCACCGACACCGAAGAAGAAGAACAAGAAAATGTGGCGGAAGAAGGTTGCATCATCCGAGTCATCCACTCCGGGACCAGACGATGACAAAAGCAACTGAAGACAGGAGAAGTCCCGCTCGTGGACTTAAAAGCTGAGCTTTCGCCGCGAGGAAAATCGGTATGTATCCCATATTTCCCTTCCAATTTTTAAATTTCCAATTGCATTTGCATGTTTCCCTTTTCAAAATAAATGAACCACTTGAGTAATTAATTTGAGAGAGAGTAGAAAATTTTGCAAGCTTGGTTAGAAATAATTGGACACATGCTGAAATTTTACCTAGGGTGGATGTAATTGGTAACTTTTATCATTTTCATCCCTTCTAGAATATCTCCAATTATTTACCATCACCACCAACCAGCAACAAACATGTCTACCCCACTAAAAATGGCTGCACACTCACCAATTATCACAAACATAGCAGCATGGGGGTGACTCCACTAATTTCCACTTTGGTCATGTCACATTTCCATCTCACCTACCACTAAAATCCACTAAAAATGTCCTTGGAAATTGATGGCCACACAAACTTGGAGTGGAAACAAAGGCATGTGAGTGCTGCACTCACATGGGAGTGCCCTGGCCACCAGGCCTGGTTCGGGCGAACCAGAGCCTTCGGGCGAACTGGCCAAGGCCCTCCCCTCGGCCTATAAATGCTGCCCTTGCTGCTTGCTTCTCCTTGCACCATTCACTCTGAAAATTTATGCTAGGAGCTCTCTCTCTTTCTCAAGTCCTTTGCTCTAGTGCTTGCTCAAGTTCTTCCCAAGATCTTGTTCAAGTTTTGGTTCACTTGCATCACGAGAAAATCCCAAAAATATTTTGTTCTTGTTGTGATCTTTGTGCTGAAATTTTGGACGATTTTGTGGTGGTCACCGACACCCACAAGAACGACTAACCTTTTGTGGTGGTTTTCATCCCCGCAAGAACGACTAACTATCTCGAACGACTGACTTGATTTTCTTGTGCTAACCATATATATATTCAGTCCTTCGGGTAGTTGTTGTTGCACTAACTTTTTGCAAGAATCATGTCGAAGTTCTTCACTTCGCTCCATCGTTCCGCCCGGCTAGGCCGACGATCGGACGATGCCGGGAGTTCCCCAGCTCCGTCTCGAGGCTCGAGCCAGATGGACACGGACGAGCACGGAGCAGCCGGCTGGGGATGGGGCCATGCCACGCCCCCAGCCAGGCAGCTCCTGAGCGAGAGTGACATCAACCTTAGAACAGAAAGGGAGCGGAACACCTTCAACGAGCTTCAGCTGAAGGAGTTCAAGCATTCCCGTGTGTTTGAGCAAGATTTGCTCAGGGACACGGGGATGGACGTAGAGTTTACAGAAATCTTCCAGGCCATTGGCTGGGAGAATTTCTGGCACATCAACGAAGAAGGTTCGTACCTGCTCACCCTTGAATTCCTCTCGACTTTGGTTTCTGAAACTGGGGGTATTCGTTTTCGGTTCTTCAACCAAGAGTTCTTCTGCTCTTGGAGGGATTTTAGTTCGGGTCTCGGATTTTCAAGCCGTTGTTCATTAGACCCGAACAAAGCGCTTAAAAGATTTGACCGGGTGGCATTTTGGAAAAAGATTTCGGGGGATACCAACTGTCATGCGCCACGCACGAACAACATTCATAACCCCACTTTGCGTTTCATGCATCGTTGGGTGTCTATGACGGTATTCCCCCGGGCAGATTTGCGCCCTGTCAACACCATCGAGTTGCGGGTTCTTTTTGCCATGGTCAAGCAGATTCCCTATTCACCTGTGAAAGACATGGTTGGTCACTGGCTGTCTCATATTTCTCGTGCGGGTAGCATGGCGATGACTTCTCTAGTCACTCGCCTCGCTAACCATCTGGGCGTCCTCCAAGGCGCCCGGCTCACGTACATCGAGACAGCGCGTTCCGTCGTGGATGCCGAGCACTTCGTGCAAGCCCACATGATACGGCGGACGCCTGACGCAACGCTGGCAATGATTTACCGTGGCTATACAACTGAAGTGCCCTTGCCTTGTGCAGCACTAAGGTTGTACACCACGCCGAAACTAACTCTTCAGTTGAGGACCGAGTCGGACGATTCTCCACCTTGGAGAGAGCCCGCTCGGCACAGCGTTGCAGGTGACAGACCCGTCACGAGGGGACGAGCCAGGCGTGATGCTGGGTTCGCCACCTCACAGGAGCCGGAAGATGCACCACAAATGCCGCACCGACACACTTCCGCTTTTGAGGCCACCTACGACATGTACACCGGCGCTGGGACGTCCGGAGCAGGAGGCTCCGGGCAGCATCAGGAGCCGAACTACTTCACCTCAGGACGCTGGGACTACGACAAGGATACGGACTCTGAGTGGTCAGGGAGCCGGTATGGAGGGGGGTACGACAGTGCTTCCCAGCCATACTACCCCGGATACTCACAGTCCGCACGCTTCGACTACGGCCGGGAGATGTCCTACATCTCCGACCGAGTCGAGCTCATCGACGACCGTACCCGAAAGATTCAAGACACGCTAGCCCGCCATTCTCAGTACCATCAAGAGAATAGCGGGATGGTGGCGTCTATCCAGCATGATGTCCACGAGCAAGCGGAACAGCTGAGCCAGTACCTCTCAAGGCTCAACCCCTACCAGTGAAAGTCCAAGCTTCGGGGAGGACCCCCACCAGGTATGTCCCGATTTATCCAGCACTTTGGTCATTTAATTTCCCTTTCATTTCCCTTCATGATAGTTTGCATTTAAAAAAAATACCAAAAATATTTCCCTTAAACAAAATTTCCCTTGAATAAAATAACTCCCAACTATGCATGGAATGAATCATATGCCTCTCACCTTGGAAATGATGAATAGTTGCTCTGTCATTAATTTTGCAAGTACTTTGCTTCAACTAGTTGCTAGATTGTGCTGGAGTTATTTGGCATGAGTAAAAATGATCCTGAAAACCTTGTGGGAGCACATGCTTTATTCCAAGTCTAAGTTGTTGTGGGGATTGATATAGTGAGAATTTGGTTAAGTTCTATTCTGCTTTTAGTACGGGGAAAATCTCGGAGATTTATGCTTTCAAAATGAAACAAGTTCCTCATTGGTCAAAATACCTACCAGAGCCATATGATAAGCCTAGTTGAAAACCTCTACTCAAATGCTACTTGTTGTCTTAGTGAGCTTTGTCAAATTGTTGTGACCTTTGAGTGAAGCTTTCATATTCTTAAAGATCGAGACCCATGTACACACACCACCTCTCACTTGCAATTCCTACACAGGGAGTTAGCAACATTTTCCATCATCCATCCACAAAAATAAATGCTCCATGTTCTATGAGTTCCTTCTCCAAATATTCTTGATAGAGACATGGGCTATGCAAAAATAAAAGCATGCCAAAGAAGCATGGCAAAAATAAGAAAAACAAAAGCATGCCAAAGAGCATGGCAAAGAGAAGGAGAAAAAGAAAAGCATGCCAAGTGGCATGGCAAAAATATAAGAATAAAAGATAGCCCATGTTCTCGAAAATAAATCAAGCAGAGGGAAATTCATCCAAGGAGTTCCACCATATTCCATTCCACCATTCCACCATATTCCATTCCACCACTCCACCATATGCCACTCCACTCATATCCACACACTTGCACGTCTCGATCTTAAGATGTGATTTGTCTCCTCTGAGATCCGGTCTTTGACTTAGCAAAATATAAGATGCATGCATGCCTTCATCCTTTGTCCCAGAGCCACACAAAAAGCCATATTAGATGTCAGGATGAAAAGAAGGCACAAGCCTTTGGTGATGATTCAAATACACTTGAGTGATTGAGTGTGCCAATGAGGAACAATTTGTAGTTTTCAAAACTTATGAAAAACTCCGAGATGGGATCCTGAAAAGAGTAGAGTGGAATAAAACTGAGTTTAAACTGTTCGTCCTTTCAACCGCCCAAGATAAGGAGATTGCTATAAGCCCCATAGGTAAAAAGGTGATTTGAAACTTTGCCTATGATTCAAGTATTTTTGAAGACTAGTTGTTTATAAAGTTACCTGCAAAAGAAATGACACTGTAGCAACTCCTGATCCACCGAGCCTAAGTTTATATCTTTGCTCGAGGACGAGCAAAGAGCTAAGCTTGGGGGAGCTTGTTGGCGGTCGTTACAGCCCAAATCCGACCACCAATACTCGGGAATAAACAAGGTTATATGCAACATTCCATGTACTTAGGTTTTATTTCTAATAAAGTTCCACGAGTTTTGGTGAGTGTCACTTGTGCAGGTACAACTACGACAAATACGCGCTATTGGGGCCAAAAATGACCGGGAGTCGTCCACGTCAACAATGACCAAGCGAACACATCACATGACACGTGGACGACCGACAACTCATCCCGGAGCACCAACACGTCATCCTGGGCCAAATCAACGCGAAGCCAACCACCAGGAAGCAGCCCAGAAGGCCCACAGAGCAGAGGCGGTGCTGGGGAGGCCGGCCACGGGCCAGGCCCAGTTCGGCCGAACTGCGGCCTTCGGCCGAACCGCCCCCAGCACCAGAACTGACTCTAGGGGCGAAATCCTGGCCCTTGGTGGCCAGGTCGGTGGATCCTACGTTCGGCCGAACCAGGGGGGGATATTCCCTGGATGCCTTGGAGGTTACTCAGCCCCAAACCGACCTTTGGAGCTATAAATAGAGGGTCGCACTTCACTTGTAAACACACACCAAGCCAAGGAGCTCATTTCCACTTTCATTCTAGTAGAGTTAGGATAGTTTAGTTGGGAGTTAGAGTTGAGTCGAGCTTTGCCTCGGAGGTTCCGGAGTCGTCTTCAGAAGCTCTGGTAATAGCTCTTGTATCTTTTACTTTTCCTTTTGTAAGACATTGAGTATCAATATAGTTATCTTTATCACTTTGCCTTTGTCATTTATATCTTGCTTCTGCTTTATCCTAGTTGCAAATATATCTTGTTTAGACTATAGTCAGTTATAGTTCTAGTGCTTGTAGTCTTGTTTAAGTCTTTGTCTTGGCTGGTTCTTCGATCTTGCTTGATACTGGAGGTGAATTGTCACCAAGAGTATTGACAAGGTTGCTTGCTCTTGCTAGCAGAGTAAGTAGTCGTTGCCTAGTGTAGGAGTGGTTCCTAGACTAGTCGGTGGCCTTAGTTTATTCCCGTCGCAACGGAGGTGGTAGCCGGGAGGTGGTGACAGCCCTTTCGGTCTTCGTAGCCCATCACGTTAGTTCCGGTCCGTAGGATTCCCCAGTTGGGAAATAGTGGCACCCCTTGTCATCCCTTTCTGTGTGTTCACCGGTTCCCTTGTCCCGATGCTAAGACATTAGAGTTATCCCAGATCTCCTAGTGCTGGCTCTGTAGCCGCTGTATCTCTAAGCTAGAGTGACATAGGTAGATAAAGAATCCAGGAGTCCTCTATCTGTTCTCGTTGTCCTCCCAGCTATCTATCTCTTCTCTCCCTTACCTGAGTATCCCTTAAGCTGTGTGTCCGGTATACCCACTCCTATCCAATACCGTTATCCCCTGTCTTGTCTAGTCGTGTACCCTCCTCTGATAGTCTCGAATATCTGTTCACTAGTAATCTTGCCAAAGCTTCCCTGCGGAAATATAAATTACGATACCTCGGGATACTCCCAGGTGAAGTGCTACAGCGGTGATTCTGTGCGCTTGCAGAATATTTCTATATTTTACTAAGGCATAAGGAAAACCACTGAAACACTCCTTACCCCAGTACCAGGATTCTCAATTCTGATATTGGATCGTAAGAAGTGCGAACACCATCCCAACACATGCAAGCATAGTATTCTCATAAAGTGGATAATAGGTAACAAGGAATCATGGTAGATAAATGGCAGTGCAGGCATATCATCATCATGCGAGTAAAGTAAAGCGCTAGCATACTAGTTGCATGTCTAATAGGTATTTCAGAGAATGGCTGGGCGTGAACCTGGGACTTGTTGCTCTTCCTCTTCGTCGAGGTAGTTGGAGTTGTAGACGTCCTCCTCTTGATTCTCCGGTCCTCCTAAGTTCATAGAAACGGAATAAAGACGGGAGCTACTAGCAAAGAAACACCAAAACAGCGAAGAAAGAAGACCCAAACAACACCAAACTCTACACTAATGCGTAGGTTATGATTTTAGAAAAACGTAGAAACTGGTTTCATATTTTTCTGAGCTACGGTTGATTTATTATGAATTTTCTAAGTTTAAATCATTTTCTGAAAATAATAAATTATTACGAAAAAGAAAAACAGACATACTGGGACACGTGGCAGCACCAGGGCGTGCCATGTCATCACTGCTGACGTCAGCATGACGTCATCGTGGGCCCTGATGACGTCAGCGTTGACTTGGTCAATGTTGACCAGTCAACGGTCAATGGTCAGCGGGTCAGCGGGGTCAGTGGGGCCCACTGATTAGTCTCTGTTAGTCTATGACGCGTGGGTCCGGGCTGTCAGCGGTCAACCGGGAAAAAGAAAAGGAGTTAAAGCTTGGTGGGCTGCTCTTGGGCCGAAAGAAAAGTATAGGGGGAAAAGCTGGACTTAAGCGCGAACTTTAGGCCCACGAAAGGGACGCGGCTGGATCTGGCGCTGTGGACTTGGTCCACCGTGCGCCGTGCGAGTGGTTCACGTGCACCGGGTGTATGGGATCCAGTTGTGGCCGCCACGGGATCCTCTGCGGCTGTGCGTGTGGCGTGTTGGTGTGGTCGCCCGTGTGGCTTCCCGCCCCCGCACGAGTGCGCGCGACGTCGCGGCGACGGCGCGGCCAGAGTGTGGCGACGACACTCCGGCGAGGCGTCCCTGGGCCACGGCTAGGTCCAGGTTGGGTCGGGGTTGGCTCGGCTCAACCTCGCGCGTCCACGCGCAGCGTCCTGGCACTCCCAGGTCCGCGGTGGCGGCGATTTGGCGGAGGGGATAACTCGCGGCGGCGGCCGACCGGCGGCGCTGGCCAGCGGCGCGACGGCACAAGGCCGTAAAGAGCTGGCGTGCGAGCGCGCGGCCCTCAGCGACTGCTGGGACGCGGCTGGGTGCGCGTGCGCGGGCTCGTGGTTGCCCACGGCCGCAGCACGGCCTCGACGTTCGCGCGCGGCGAGCAGAGCTCGGCCGCGGCGGCCTTGGCTGCGGGGTTCGGTCGATGGCGGTTTGCAAAAAGGTTAGCGGCTCAAGGTACCTGCAAGAACATGGCCACGACACGAAGGTCGGGTCCCAGAAGATGGCTAGCAGGGCGGCGCAGCGGCGACATGGCCGGAGACAGGGGAGAAAGGGAAAAGACGACGACGCTCACTTTGGGTCGAGTAGTCGAACACAGCAGCTCGGGGTAGACGTGCGGCGGCGTGGCGATGCTCGTGCTCCCTCGAACGGCTCCGCTCCGGCTCCGGTTTGGCGTCTCCACGGGCGGCGGCGTTGCGGCGGTGTAGCGCGTCGACGAAGATGCGCTCGGCTTCTCCCTGCTGTTTCCTTGATCCGGCGCCTCCTTCTCCTCCCTCCACTGCTCCTCCTCCTCCCTCTCCTCACTCGGATTGCGAACAGAAAACCCCAATGGGGCTGCGGCGGCTTGAAGGGGAAAGGGTCGGCGCCGGGGTGGTTTTTATAGGGCCAAAACCCTAGGGCTCAAGGCGTGGACGGTCGGGGCGGCTTGGCATCCGTGCCAGGGACACGCGTCGCGATCGCGACGGGCCGCAGGGCGTGCGCCGGGATTGGCCGGGGCGCCCTCTCTGCTTTTTGCCGGGGGGAGAGAGAGGAGGCGTGGGGAAGAAGAATAGGGCGCGGCGGGGCCCGCCTGTCGGCGACAGGAGAAGGGATGGGGGCGCGGGCGAGTTGTTGGGCCGCAGATGGGCTGGATGGTCGGCTGGGCTGATTTGGTCAGCTGGCTCAGGAAGGAAGTTCGGGGAGGTTTTCCAGACTTTGGTTAGGGGTTTCGGCCCAACAGGGTTAGATAGGGTTTGAAATTAGTTTAGAGAGGGTTAGTGTTTGAATTCAAATCTAGGACTTGAATTCAAACCAAACAAAAATCCAACAAAACCCAATAAACTCCAAATCACCACTATTTGATCCTTAGCACAATTTCATTTTAATTTAATTTATTATTGCCTAAGAGAAAAGGGAGCAAATAGAGAGCAAGCTTATATGTTGGTTTGCATGCACATCAATTCACCAAAAAATTTAAAATTCACATTTTTGCATTCAACAAATCCTACGCAATTTTTCGGGATGTTACAGTTAGTGCTAATCTTTTGCAGGTTAGTGTTGAAAAAGATTGTGTGCGTTTTGATCAAGGAGCCTACGTATTTGCCGACAACTCTATAGGAGAAGATACTTTGGAAGATTGGAAATATGGTCATATCACTCCCCACAATATTCTCAGTGCCCATATTTTTCGCAACCTCGTGTTTCTTCGTGTTGTGCAGGGCCATCTTAGAGCACAAACGACGCCGAGGACGGCTTTTCGTCAAGAAGGGGAGGATGATGAGGACATGACATCCATGCATACGACCATGCTTAGGGGATGGCATAGAGTTGGAGGAGACCAGCAAGGGTGTCCAAGCCAAGAAGGAGGCCCGAAGCTTATCCGGTTCGAGACGCCAAGGTGGAGGCCCAAAGAAACTCAAGTTCGAGTCCACCTCGGAGTCCAGAAGCAGCCCGCACTAAATCGGTCGCCCAAGTCGCATACGAGCTCGGTTTTTGACGTTCTACATATGCATGGAAAGCTAAGGAGATAAGCTTTCCAATGGCACTGGTCCCACATCAAAATTCGTTCTGAGTCATCGGAAATCGACAAAACAAGTTGATGTCCAGAATCTGTTTTGGTGCTGCGTCGCCGTATTTTGGCCTTTGGGCCGTGTATCGTGTGGAAGCCCATAGGGGGGCGCCCCTTCCAATCCTAGCACGCCCGTTTAGGCTACATAAACTCAGTAGCCACCATCGTTTAGACTCGGGTTGAAAACAGTTTCACCGTCATCGGTTTGTAGAACCCCAACTATCGTGCTTAATCATTCATCTGCAGTCTCACTTCATATTGAGAGCTGCGTTCTTTCGAGTTCTTGCTTGTGTTTTTCATTTCGCAAGCAGGGATTAGCCTTCTTGGCGAGGTCAATCGGGTTGTGACACGGTTGATAACCAGAGGAGTCGTGGTGCTAAGATTGCGGGGTTCGAGTTTGCTGACTTGAAGCCGGATCGGTGTGTTGCGCTCCGCCCAAAACGAGTTATCTTTCACCTGACGGAAGATCGGGCACACCTAGTTCCCATCAAGTGGTATTCAGAGACAGGTTTACCGTCAGGTTCGTGTTTTTGTCTTCATCCTATAGTCCAGAAAATTGCCTAAAAAAATTTCTGCTGTCCTAGAACCGTTTGTGCCATCGCAATTTTCTATTTCAGTTTGTTTTGTTGAGTTTGTGTCCTCGTCGAAGTCTAGTTGCTGGTCAGGCTGTGTTGCTTCGATTCAAGCACTGTTGTCCTTAGAACAGATTATTTTCCTCTCTATTGCGCACACCAATAGAAGCCGCATGATTTCTGTGTTGCTGGTCACGCTCGTTTATCTGTTTGGAAGCCGAATGGTATTTCCTTCTATTGTTTTACCTGCTGCAAAATCTTTCCTTTGTTATATGCAGTACGGACCAACTTTTTTGGTGTGGTTCTGAAAAAAAAAGAGACAGAAAGAAAAAATGCAAAAGGGTGCTAAAAGCCGCACACCAAAAAAAAGATCAGAAAAGAAAAAAAAAGAAAGGAAGAAGAAAACGAAAAGAAATCAGAATTGTTTGCATCTTTTGGGTCCTTTGTGTTGTGCTATCATTTTTGCTTACTTAAGCTAGGTCCCACGACGAGTTTTGGTCAGCAACTAGGATAGGTACTTTGGACACTTATTCAACTTTACAAATCTGATTTCGATTATTGCTAATCCTTGCTACCATATTATTGCCTCCCAAACTCCACATACATGCTTCATATCAGTACAGCGAAGAACCCTTGCAATCTTGGTACTACTTCCTTACAGGTATCACGAACCAGCCACCGGTGGTACTGTCCACTGCTTTGCGTTGGTAAGAACCTTGTAAGAGCTTGGTAAGACGTGTGAGAGTGTGTATCCACCAACACATATAATAGGTCATAGAGATTTATTTTGATCCATCAAACAACAGTTTCTGTTTAAAGTCTAAATTGCAGGAAATCATAGCACAGATGTTTGCAGGGATGGAACAAAAGAACAAACCACAACTACATGTAGCCGACAGTCATCAAGGTATGAGAGGTATCATTAACATACCATTCTACTCTGGATCTTATGATGGAGACGAATATATTGATTGGGAGATGACTGTAGAACATGTGTTTAATTCCCACATAGTTCCTAAAATACATAGAGTTGAATAGGCTACAAAAAAGTTTTAGGATTTTGCTTATATTTGGTGGTACGGGCTAGCTGCAACTAATGCTTTACCTTGTACATGGGAACAACTTAAAGAAGCAATGCGTGATCGTTTTATTCCTCTTTCTTATAAACGTAATTTGCTTAGAAAAATGCAGCGCTTAGTGCAGGGCACAATGTCTGTTCAGGAATACTATAAAGAGTTTCAAAAGTGTAGATTATGTTGTGAAATTAACGAACATGTAGAAGCAACCGAGAATAAATTCTTGCATGGTCTTCGACCTAAAATTCAGAATATTCTTGTTGATCGCTCTTATAGTTCTCTTTCACAATTATTTGAACATGCTTGTATGGCTGAAAAACAACTTTTAGGTGATGATAATGTGCCAAAATTAATTGCACCTATAATTTCTGAAAATGAGAGCAAAGGTAATAAAAAATGTGATCGGGAATCGACAAAACAAATTGACATCCAGAATCTGTTTCGGTGCTGCGTCGCCGTATTTTGGCCTTTGGGCCGTGTATCGTGTGGAAGCCCATAGGGGGGCGCCCCTTCCAACCCTAGCACGCCCCTTTAGGCTACATAAACTCAGTAGCCGCCATCGTTTAGACTCGGGTTTTTCTTAGATTAATCTGTTGAAAACAGTTTCGCCATCATCGGTTTGTAGAACCCCAACTATCGTGCTTAATCATTCATCTGCAGTGTCACTTCATATTGAGAGCTGCGTTCTTTCAAGTTCTTGCTTGTGTTTTTCGTTTCGCAGGCAGGGATTAGCCTTCTTGGCGAGGTCAATCGGGTTGTGACACGATTGATAACCAGAGGAGTCGTGGCGCTAAGATTGCGGGGTTCGAGTTTGCTGACTTGAAGCCGGATCGGTGTGTTGCGCTCCGCCCAAAACGAGTTATCTTTCACCTGACGGAAGATTGGGCACACCTAGTTCCCATCAAGTGGTATTCAGAGACAGGTTTACCGTCAGGTTCATGTTTTTGTCTTCGTCCTATAGTCCAGAAAATTGCCTAAAAAAATTTCTGTTGTCCTAGAACCGTTTGTGCCATCGCAATTTTCTATTTCAGTTTGTTTTGTTGAGTTTGTGTCCTCGTCGAAGTCTAGTTGCTGGTCAGGCTGTGTTGCTTCGATTCAAGCACTGTTGTCCTTAGAACAGATTATTTTCCTCTCTATTGCGCACACCAATAGAGGCCGCATGGTTTCTGTGTTGCTGGTCACGCTCGTTTATCTGTTTGGAAGCCGCATGGTATTTCCTTCTATTATTTTACCTGCTGCAAAATCTTTCCTTTGTTAGATGCAGTACGGACCAACATTTTTGGTGTGGTTCTGAAAAAAAAGAGACAGAAAGAAAAAAGGCAAAAGGGTGCTAAAAGCCGCACACCAAAAAAAAGATCAGAAAAGAAAAAAAAGAAAGGAAGAAGAAAACGAAAAGAAATCAAAATTGTATGCATCTTTTGGGTCCTTTGTGTTGTGCTATCATTTTTGCTTACTTAAGCTAGGTCCCATGACGAGTTTTTGTCAGCAACTAGGATAGGTACTTTGGACACTTATTCAACTTTACAAATCTGATTTCGATTATTGCTAATCCTTGCTACCATATATTTGCATCCCAAACTCCACATACATGCTTCATATCAGTACAGCGAAGAACCCTTGCAATCTTGGTACTACTTCCTTACAGGTATCACGAACCAGCCACCGGTTGTCCTTTCCACTGCTTTGCGTTGGTAAGAAACTTGTAAGAGCTTGGTAAGACGTGTGAGAGTGTGTATCCACCAACACATATAATAGGTTATAGAGATTTATTTTGATCCATCAAACAACAGTTTCTGTTTAAAGTCTAAATTGCAGGAAATCATAGCACAGATGTTTGCAGGGATGGAACAAAAGAACAAACCACAACTACATGTAGCCGACAGTCATCAAGGTATGAGAGGTATCATTAACATACCATTCTACTCTGGATCTTATGATGGAGACGAATATATTGATTGGGAGATGACTGTAGAACATGTGTTTAATTCCCACATAGTTCCTAAGATACATAGAGTTGAACAGGCTACAAAAAAGTTTTAGGATTTTGCTTATATTTGGTGGTACGGGCTAGCTGCAACTAATGCTTTACCTTGTACATGGGAACAACTTAAAGAAGCAATGCGTGATCGTTTTATTCCTCTTTCTTATAAACGTAATTTGCTTAGAAAAATGCAGCACTTAGTGCAGGGCACAATGTCTGTTCAGGAATACTATAAAGAGTTTCAAAAGTGTAGATTATGTTGTGAAATTAACGAACATGTAGAAGCAAACGAGAATAAATTCTTGCATGGTCTTCGACCTAAAATTCAGAATATTCTTGTTGATCGCTCTTATAGTTCTCTTTCACAATTATTTGAACATGCTTGTATGGCTGAAAAACAACTTTTAGGTGATGATAATGTGCCAAAATTAATTGCACCTATAATTTCTGAAAATGAGAGCAAAGGTAATAAAAAATGTGATCGGGAATCGACAAAACAAATTGACATCCAGAATCTGTTTCGGTGCTGCGTCGCCGTATTTTGGCCTTTGGGCCGTGTACCGTGTGGAAGCCCATAGGGGGGCGCCCCTTCCAACCCTAGCACGCCCCTTTAGGCTACATAAACTCAATAGCCGCCATCGTTTAGACTCGGGTTTTTCTTAGATTAATCTGTTGAAAACAGTTTCGCCGTCATCGGTTTGTAGAACCCCAACTATCGTGCTTAATCATTCATCTGCAGTGTCACTTCATATTGAGAGCTGCGTTCTTTCGAGTTCTTGCTTGTGTTTTTCATTTCGCAGGCAGGGATTAGCCTTCTTGGCGAGGTCAATCGGGTTGTGACACGGTTGATAACCAGAGGAGTCGTGGTGCTAAGATTGCGGGGTTCGAGTTTGCTGACTTGAAGCCGGATCGGTGTGTTGCGCTCCGCCCAAAACGAGTTATCTTTCACCTGACGGAAGATCGGGCACACCTAGTTCCCATCACGGCGGCGATGATGAACGGATCCCTGAGGGCTTCGAGGATGATGAATAGGAGTTTTGAACTTCTTTGTAATTTTCATTTTCTTTGGGTTCATATTTGTAAAAGGACCGATGTAATGTGCTGAGATCAATACATTTTCCTTATCAAAAAAAATATATACATCAGTAACCAACAATGACATCCCAGCTGTGATGCTGTCCTCAGCTTGGATGTTTGTCAATTTCACGCACGCGTGATAGCTATCAAAAACAATGGTCCTTGATTCAAGTGACACCCATATGAGTAAGTGGCAGTGTTTCCGAAAGACGAGTCTGGGCGATCAACCACTACCAGAATAACCTCCTTTTGTAGCAACACCATATCGAGAACTAAACACACTTTATTTCATCTTTATAATATTGTAGGCATGTTTTTATAAAACGTGTTAGGAGCGTCTTCGTATGCATCGTGTTAGTCTCTGTAGAGACATGTGATTTAAGTGTATATGTGAAAGAAAAATATGTTTCATAGACACGTTACATTCATGTCTACACACATTGATAGGGGCTTGCATTCATGCCATACCAGCCCAAACATGGTCCAACATTCGTGTTGTATCATGCCGCATGTTGTGCGAGATCCTGGGCATGACACAACCCTCGCATTTATGCCGTGACTGCATGCTTTGGGCTGTACCTAAATATCATGCTTTGTATGCTACATAACTAGTACGAATCATAACTTTAGATATAGTCGATAAAATTATTTGCATCAGGTCGGGCTCATATATGCATGTTCCCAGTGGCAACAGCTGTCGCCACACATGCAATTTGCCTATTGGAAAAAGGACTCGGCAAGGGCGTCCTGAGAATAAGGAAACAGTGCCTCTGGAGAGGGAACAATCCTGAGAAGAAAGGAGGAAATCTTGATGCCTGGTCAATGGTTCATAGGCCAAAAAGTAAGGGTGGTCTTGGGATAATAAACCTAAGATTGCAAAATGATGCCCTGTTACTTAAGGAGCTGCATAAGTTTTATAATCATTGTGACATCCCTTGGATACAGTTGATTTGGACCAAATATTACACCTCCAAAGTCCCTCATGCATCACATGAAACTGGCTCGTTTTGGTGGAAAGATGTACTTCGACTACATGTGCTTTATAGAGGAATTGCCAAATGCTCCCTTGGAAATGGTGCAACAGTTACTTTCTGGGAAGATCTCTGGACTGGTGATGTGTTGGCACAAAAATTCCCCAAACTGTTCTCTTATGCCAGGAATGAGGCTGTCTCCGTTCAGCAGGTGATGTTGGCAGAAGACCTGGACACTCTATTCAGCCTCCCTCTATCATCTCAAGCGTTTGATGAACTACTGCAATTGGAAGTTCTCTTAAATACAGTGACATATGACCAAAATGAAAGCGATTCCTGGAGCTTCTCGTGGGGCAACTCGATATACTCATCTAGACGGTACTATCAGATGGTCTTCCATAATTTCCAATCCCCACCTATTTTCAAGCTTCTCTGGAAGTCCAAATGCACCCCTCGTACCAAGTTCTTCATGTGGTTGGTACTGGTGGACAGACTGAACACAAGAACTATGCTTCTTAGGAGAAATTACAATGTGCAGCCAAATGAATTTTGTGTACTATGCACTGGCCAAGTGCAGGAGGATATAGATCACCTGTTTTTCAGCTGCCCATTTGCTTTAGCCTGCTGGCAAGAACTTGGCTTCAGTTGGAATATGGCTATGGGGGTTTGTGACCAAATTTGGGAGGCAAACAATCAATCAGCATCTGAGTTCTTCATGGAAATTTTTATTTTGGCTGCCTGGGAGATTTGGAACTTGAGAAACTCAGTGATCTTCGACAGTGGAATAGTGACTACAAATCTTTGGGTTAGAAGAGCTCAGGGCTACCTCCAACTCGTCAGAGTTAAGGAGGATAAACGTTCCTCTTTTATTCAGTTGTTAGAGACAGTAGCTCCCGCCTCTCTCTCTTGTACATATTCTTCCTTGCATGTCTTATCTTTTTAAATGAAATCGCTGTGTGGAACTCCATCACAGTCTTTATGTTCAAAAACAAAAGGGCATCGTGCAGGTTTGGACTCAAATATGATTGCCTTACTCTACAAGCGTCTATGATTGGGAAAAGACTTGGCCATGTGGGACTGCAGCCTGCCTCGAGCTGCGGCCATAATCAAGGTTTACAGGACATGGCCAAAGAATCTGTAGTTCATAAATTACGAAAAAGTTATCCCTAACACAGTGGAATTGGCTATGAATTTGGAACGTAGGCTTCGATGTCGTGCATATCTTTTTTGCCATTTTTCTACTCCCATTGTAGCACGCAGCAGAAAAACAAAAGTGGTCTATTTGCAACAGATCTACTATTTTTTTATAAAATATTCATGAGCGCTATGCAACTGGTTCATCGGAAGTGAGATCATGCTTACTAATAGAGGTTTTTTTTTTGCGAAGTACGAGTAAAGCTGTCATTTAAGATAATCAACCAGGAGCTAACGGAGCATTATTATGTCTAGCTTTGTATGGTTCGGATATATTTTAAAACCACGTCAAAAAGCGTGTCTATCTTACTATAGACAATAATCCGATACGCTTTAAAACATGTTTAGAGGTTAATAGCGCATTAAAGCGCGTCTAACTCTGTATCATTGAGACGAATTGAAAAGCATGTTAAAAAATATCTTTATAAGGATAGTGACGTTGTAAGCATGTCTAATATCGTGACAGTTTGACACGTTCTCAATACCGTGTCAAAAACATCTTTACGTGCGACCGTAGTAGAAACGTTTTTAGCCTGCATTGCTACAACAACGTAGCTTTTTTTAGAAGTAGGAATATATTGATATTCCAGTCTCGACATCAAAAAGATGCATACAACTATCATTATTACATAAGGGAAAAAACTTCATTCCTAATAGCTCACAGGACTAGGAAAGAGGAGCAGAAAAAAAGAACATCTATCCAGTGACCACCTCCAAATGACTACCATCACAACAAAAAGGCACCAGGTCTAGTCTAAACCTTAGTTCTGTTATAAATGGTTGCCACTACCTCCAAACCACCAACACCAAAAAGTCCTGTCCAAGCCAAATGTCCTGACACATCTTGTACGACTAAAAGCACAAAGCCAACGGTGGCGTTTCATGCACCTAACCCTGAACCACCATCAAGCCTGTCTTCTTCATACAGCTCCAATTAACCAGATTTAAATACCGTTGGCACAAATCTCAAACCCATGAGGTCATTAGAGATATCTCACAACATCAACAGGTATAGAACTAGATCATTGATGAATAAGATCAAGCCAGATGTCTTGTTGAACGAACGTTGTCGTGTCGAGTATGCTAATCGCTGTGTAACCTTGACCAAGAATGGACCCATTAGACTCGCCTTCCATTTCTTCGCCACAATGCTTGCAGCCGTTACATATTAACAGAGCCTGAAATTCCATATCATCGCCTCCAAGGAGGAAGTATGACTCGCCGGCGACGGGGCAAGTAGCCGCCCGCCAACCTGCAACCACGGAGCACGGGGAGGAGATGGAGGAACTGGAGGGGGGACGAGGAAGCCCCCGGAGGGGCCCAAGTCGTCGCCGCAGCCCTGAAGCATCAGATCCACTGGTGGAATCAATGGATCCGCCACGAGGCATTGTGGATCCGGCCTCCTGAATGCCGGAGGAGCCATGCCCTCACCGGAGAAGAATGCGCCGCCGCCCGCACGACGTGACCTCACCAGCCGAAGGAGCCACCCCGCCGCCACCCTCCTCGCAGGTGCCGGACATCCGGCTGACATGCTCGGGCGACGGCGAGGAAGAGACGGGGGAGGAGGGATGCCGGCGGCGAGGGGCGCGGGAGACCCCCGGTCGCCTGCAGGAGCAACGTGGGGGGAGATCCTGTTTTTACGTGTGTGAAGTTGAAGCTCAACAACGTAGCTACACGGGGGGTTTTGTAGTAGTGAACTGGCACTGGTGTGTGCTCGGATTTTTTTGTCTAAAACCACTAGTACCCTTGTGAGCATCCCCTTAGTATAACTAGTAACACCTACGGACCTTAGGACCGGCAATCCACTTGGGGGTATCCGAGTTGTTGATTTGTAGGCGGGCGATTGTCGAGCTAATAGCTTGATTGTACACAGGAGGCACTGATTTAGACAGGTTCGGGCTACCCGGAGGTATAATACCCTACGTCCTGTGTCGGTGGTGGTGCTTGTATTGCTGGTACTCGGCCGTGCACCAGGAAGCAAGGGCGAGCATATGGGTTACAAGATGGAAAGTTGTTCTGTCGAGGGTCTAATGTCCCGCGTAGGGTTGCCCTAGGCCGCCTTATATAGGGTGACGGGCTAGGGTTTACAAGTCAGTTTGTATCTTAACCTACTGGATTACGACAGGAATCCCTATCCTAGTTGGTTACAACTGTATCCCCAAGATATCCGGCCGAGTCAACGGCCGAGTCTTCATCAAGCTTGTCTGTCAAGTCGGGGATCCCTTGTGGGATGCCAAGGGGTCGACCCACAACCTTGTCAGGCGTGGGCCCTAGTCGGCGCAGTCTCCTTTGACAGTGGGCCCAGGGGTACCCATATCCCACAAGCCCACGAGCAACGTGCAGGCGCGTGTCGGACTGTTGATGAAGAAACAAGGCCAATCCAGTCGGCTAAAGGTGCTTCAACACATGGTCAGCACATGGGTGGGCGGTGCTCAAAGAGAAACAACACCCTTTTCGCCGCTGAGTCCTTTGAGGTGGTCGGACTGTTCTCATGAGGACCGAATACAGGGCGACGATTAGGAGCACTGTATGTACAGTAGCCCCCGAGCGTTGGGTTAGTTAGTATAAGCGAGCCAAGGCTAAAAAAGAAGTCGGACTACCCTGCTGCCCAAAGTTGGTGAAAGCGTGTTACCACCAAAGTAAAAGCCAGAGCTAGAGCATTGGTCGGTCAACGTGTTGCCCGATAAATTAGGTGAGAGCATGTTGCCACCAAAAGAAGGGTCAAACCTATCAGCGCCCGTGATTCAGGCGCCAGATAACGAGGCCAAAAAGACGCCACCGGGCATGCCGGGTCAAAAGAGGCAATCAATGAATGCAGAGAACGTGGGGTAACGCATGCGTTACCGTACTCGACCGCCGAGAGTCACGGGTGAGCAGTAATCAGCCTTGTGTGCCTATAAATAGATGCCACAACGGTGTATACCAACACAATCTCTCCCCGGCCACCAAAATGCAGTGTCCCAAGCTTCATCCTCCTGATATGTTCTTGAGTAAGAGTGGAGTAGCAGTAGGAGGGCGCCTTGGTGTGCACCATTGATGCCAAAAGAAAGCAGAGGCTGGGTGGTGGCAGCTGAGGATGAATCTCCACATCGCTGACATGGGGGTCGATTTCGAGAGGAAGCAAAAGGAAGGGGTCGGAGTTCGTGTTGAGATTTCGCTAGTAAGCTAGCGAAAGATGCCGAATTGATGGTCAATTTCGTAAGGGAGCTCATCGAGGATGTCCCCTAGGGTCAAGTCTCAGTGGTAAGAGTAACGCCATGGTTGCCCTCTTCGAGCAATGCAGCAGCACAAGGTTCTTTAGTTGGCGGGATGCCAAAAGAAAACCAGGGAGAGGTCAGTGCAGACTAGCCTGGATTCTTGCGTGATGAACACCAAACTGTAGTAGCCTATGGACTGTCTAGTAGACAGTTCAAATCTTTATATCCAGAAACGGCCCTTGTAAACACATGGTTTTTGCATATGAAAATGTTCAGCATGGCTTTTCCGGCACACCAGAACCCTACCCAGTGCCTAGCCCCCGAGCATGCGAGGAGTTTGGGTTGGTCCCTTTGGACGCACCGAGTCCATTTCAAGCGCCCAGCCACCGAGGATGCGAGGAGTCTGGCCTGGTCCCTTTGGATGCGCCGAGTGGATTTCAAGCGCCCATCCCCCGAGCATGCGAGGAGTCTGGCCTGGTCCCTTTGGACGAGCCTGTTGGCGGTCGTTACAACCCAATTTCGACCACCAATACTCGAGAATAAATGAGGCTTTATGCAACACTCCATGTACTTAGGTTTCATTTTTAATAAAGTTTCACGAGTTTTGATGAGTGTCACTTGTGCAGGTACAATAACAGGAAATACGCACTATAGTGGGCGGAATTGACCGATTCGGCCGAACGACACGTTCGGCCGGTTACCCCCCTTAGCCGTACCAGTCATCGGGAGCCGTCCACATCAACGATGACCAAGCGACAACAACAAACGACATGTGGACGACCGCCAACTCACCCCGGACTAGTGCCACATCACCCTGGGCCCACACAACGTCAAGATCAACATCAGGAGGCAGCCTAGGAGGATCCAGCACAAGAGGCGGTGCTGGGGGGCGGCCATGGGCCAGGCCTCATTCGGCCGAACCTAGGCCTTCGGCCGAACTGCCCCCAGCAGCCAACCGACTCCTAGAAGCAAACCCAGGCGTCCAGATGAAGGCGTTGCATCCAAGGGCCTTCGGCCGAACCGGGCAGTCCGGGCGAACCGACCCTGGACCGACCCTGGGTGCCTTGGCAGTTACCCAGCCTCCAACCACCTTGGGACGACTATAAATAGAGGGTCACACTTCACTTGTAAACACACACCAAGCCAAGGAGCTCATTTTCCACTTTCATTCTAGTAGAGTTAGGATAGTTTAGTTTGGAGTTAGAGTTGAGTCGAGCTGTGCCTCGGAGGTTCCGGAGTTGTCTTCATAAGCTCTTGTATCTTTTCCCTTTCCTTTTGTAAGACTTGAGTTATCAATATAGTTATCTTTATCAATTTGCCTTTGTCATTTATAGCTTGCTTCTACTTTATTCTAGTTGCATCTATATCGTGTTTAGACTATAATCAGTTCTAGCTCTAGTGCTTCTAGTTCTTGTTTACGTCTTTGTCTTAGCTGGTTCTTTGATATTGATTGATACTGGAGGTGAATTGTCACCAAGAGTATTGACAAGGTTGATTGCTCTTGCTAGCAGAGTAAGTAGTTATTGACTAGTGTAGGAGTGCTTCCTAGACTAGCTAGTGGCCTTAGTTTGCCCCCGAGTCCACGGAGGTGGTAGCCGTTAGGTGGTGATAGCCCTTCCGGTCTTCGTAGCCCATCACGTCCGGCTTAGCCTGCACGATTCCCCAGTTAGGAGTTGGTGGCACCCCTTCTCATCCCTTTTTGCATGTCATAGGTTCCTTTGTCCCGATGCTAAGACATTAGAGTTAACCCAGACCTTCTAGTGCTGGTTCTTTAGCCGCTGTATCTCTGAGCCCGAGTGGCATAGACAGATAAAGTATCCAGGAGTCCTCTATCTCTTCTCGTTGTCCTCCCAGCTATCTATTCCTTCTCTCCCTTACCTGAGCATCCCTTGAGCTGTGTGTCACAGTATATCCACTCCTATCCAATACCGTTATCCCCGTCTTGTCTAGTCGTGTACCCCTCTCTGATAGTCTCGAATATCTATTTGTCAGTATTCTTGCCAAAGCTTCCCTGCGGAAATATAAATTACGATACCTCGGGATACTCCCAGGTGAAGTGCTACAGCGGTGATTCTGTGCGCTTGCAGAATAATTCTATATTTTACTAAGCCATAAGGAAAACCACTGAAGCACTCCTTACACCAGTACCGGGATTCTCAATTCTGATATTGGACCGTAATAACTGCCAACAAGCATTTTTGGCACCGTTGCCGGGGAAGTATTTGGCTAGATTACTTTCAAACATTTATCTCGAACTATCTTAGTCGAGTACCGCTACTCAAGCGAGTTTATCCTTGCTCTGTTTCGTTAGTCTTTGTGGAGCAGAGCAGTGCATGACTGGTTTCCAACTACCATCAAACTTCCAAGAAATCCTGAGTCACATGTGCCGAAAGTGCGACCCCGAGTAGTACCTCCTCAGAAGCAACTCATTCCGACGAACTGTCGACGAATTATGTCGAGCACGTCTAACTGGGGATACCCCAGGGAGTAGATTTGTGTGGGTCTCGCCGAGTTCTAGGAAACAAAGTACATGAACAACACGATTTAGACAGGTTCGGGCCGCGAATAGCGTAATACCCTACGTCCTATGTGCTTGAATGTATTGCACGTGTGGTTGTCTAATGTCTTGTCTCTTGTCTGATCTACCGAACTAGGACCCCTGCCCTCCTTTATATATCCAGGGGGCAAGGTTTACATGGTAAGTATCCTAGTCGGTTTACAATTGGGAGTCCTAGTCCTAGTAGGAGTACACGAGTAGTTGTCCGAGTAGTTCTACTGGGACTCGGTCTTCTATCTTGAGGGTACCCGGGGATGCATATCCCACAAGCCCCCGAGCATCTTGCACCTTCGCTTCAAGTCTTGAATCTGCTTTAACATCTTCGAGTACTTGGAGCTAAGTCCAAGACGCTCTGATCTTCTCTGACGTGTAGTTTTATTGGTGTGCATCTGATAATGCACCCAATGAGTGTAGCCCCGAGCCTCCGAGTACTTTATAAGTAGTCGGAGGTTCAAAAGCAATCTTCTGTCTTCATCTTGAGTAGTTCAATGGCGTGCACCTAGTAGGTGCACCCATTGGGTGTAGCCCCCGAGCTTTGAGTAGTTTCATGAAAACTAGTCAAAGGTCTTGAATTGATCAACAATAGGCACAAAAAATATGTACCCCTTGAGTGTAGCCCCCGAGCCTCGAAGCGAATGGTTTGCATTCGGTCCGAGGGTCAAGAACATAATCTTCAAAAGTACCGACTTGTTTAAAGTATTCAGCTGGCACTGTAGCGCCTCGCCGTATGAGTACCGACTGGTGTCAGTACTCATCTCCATGTCTTAGCTTGCGATGTGTAGCCCCCGAGCTTCAAGTGACTAGTTAAAGTACTCGCCGTATGAGCACCGAGTAGTATAAGTACTTGATCGGCTCCGCAGCGTCATGAAGAGGTGAAGTGGTGCCAAGTCTCACTGGCGTGAGTACCCAGCTGTGAACCCTACAATTTAAATATATAGGATGAGTAGTATCCGATCAAGAAAAAGTGAATCATAGTATTTGTAATGCTTGCAATGCAAATAATAGCACTTGTAATGCATGTAAAGGTTTTCGCTCGTGCTCTTGTTAGACTTTTAACCACTCGAGTAGTAGCCCTGTTACGTTTAAACACTTGGTTCCGCTTAACCATACCCCGCAAACGTGAGACTGGTGTCTTCTTTAACGTGTAGGCGTGTAGGTGCTGCGAATGAGCCGAAGCTTCACAAATTAAGGTGCATGCTACCGAGCGGTGTTGGTCATTAAGAGATGACAACAAGCATAAAGTAGTCGACATGCGACGAAAATATGCGTGGTACGCAAAAAAGTAGTCTGTTAGGACTTGCTCCTGTAGGAGAGGTCGCGCGAGGGACTTGAAACCCATCGGCGAAAATTATTATTGTTGTGGGATGTACTCTTTTAAAATAGTCGGCTCATGGCCAAGCATGTGTAGAATAAGCTGAAAAAATTATTAAAAAGAAAATAATTATTAAATAAGACTTAGCTTTGTTTGCGGACGATTGTCGACGAAGCCGTGGCGGTTGGTGATGAAGCCGACTAGTTGGAGTCGATTCCGACTAGTTGTTGATGAAGCCGTAGCCGCTCTCGACTAGTTTTAACTAGTCGAGATGAGTAGTCGAAGTAGTCGTACGCCGAGTCGATGATGCCGATCTCGACTAGTTTTAACTAGTGGAGACGAGTAGTCGAAGTAGTCGAACACGAGTTGATGCAGCCGGACGTCGATGTAGTCGTTCTCGCGTACATCTTCTTATGTGCGGCAAGCGAAGATCTTGAAGTCTTCCTGGTGCATCTCCGTGTGCGTGTAGCAGAAACCATGCAAGGAATTTTTCCTTGTCTTGCATGCGGTCGGCGGATCTGCTCCTTTATTGATTTTGTAGCCGACAAAACGTAGGAGATCCTCAAGCGGTGGTGCAGCTTTTCAGGGACTCCTGATCCAATCCGCTGGCTGCCGCGACAAATACAAAGCTTGTTCCGCTTCAGACTCAATGCAAAAACAATACGAAATTGATTCCGTCCGGCGAACCGCCGAGTTGTCTTGATGAAGACGTCGATTCTGCTTCAGAACACAGTACTTTGTCTTGCGCTCTTGTAGGACACTGTCCACGACCTGATGGCCATGTAGATTGATTTTGCTGATGATGTTGAAGTTGATCCCATCGCGCCTAATGTTGAACTTCGGTGAGAGAGCCCCACGGTGGGCGCCAAGTGTCGACAAATTATGTCAAGCATGTCTAACTGGGGATACCCCAGAGAGTAGATTTGTGTGGGTCTCGCCGAGTTCTAGGAACGAAAGTACACGAACAACACGATTTAGACAGGTTCGGGCCGCGAATAGCGTAATACCCTACGTCCTGTGTGCTTGAATGTATTGCACGTGTGGTTGTCTGATGTCTTGTCTCTTGTCTGATCTACCGTACTAGGACCCCTGCCCTCCTTTATATATTCAGGGGGCAAGGTTTACATGGTTAGTATCCTAGTCGGTTTACAATTGGGAGTCCTAGTCCTAGTAGGAGTACACGAGTAGTTGTCCGAGTAGTTCTACTAGGACTTGGTCTTCTAGCTTGAGGGTACCCGGGGATGCATATCCCACACGAACCCAGTCTTTCCCGTCATTGACCAGGCTACATCGAGGATGGCAAACAAGACGATCCGTGAGTTCTCCGCTCCATCAAGCGAGAACGTGCGTGTCGGACCAGCTCCGCCAGTCGGAGATGGCAACTTCGAGCTCAAGCCAGCCCTCATCAACATGGTTCAGGCTAGCCCGTTTTGTGGCAAGCCTCATGAAGATGCCAATGCCCATCTCCAGCATTTCTTGGAGATTTGCAACACCTTCACCATTCGCGGGGTAAGTATCGATGCTATTCACCTTCGTTTATTCCCATTCTCATTATTAGGCAAGGCGAAACAATGGTTTTATGCTAACCGCGAAGCTATAGATACTTGGGAAAAATGCGCTAGCGCTTTCTTGCTAAAATTCTTTCCGGTTGGGAAAACCAACGCCCTCCGTAACAAAATTGCTAGTTTCCAGTAGTTCAAAGATGAAACAGTCCCGGAGGCATGGGATCGCCTCTAGGACTATATATCTGCTTGTCCTCACCATGATATGTAGAGCTGGTTCATAATCCAAACATTCTATCACGGGCTGAGAAGCTCTGCCCGTGAGTATTTGGATGCTACTGCTGGAGGCTCGTTCTTCTCTCTTGAGGAGAGTCGTGCAAAATCCCTCATAGAGAAGATGGTCGAGAACCACGGTTGGTCCAATGACCGGACTCAACCAAAGACCCGAGGAGTGCATCAAGTTGAAGCTCTGGACATGCTCACTGCCAAGATGGATCTCCTGATGAAGAAGGTGGAGGCCCCTGCTCAAGAAATGGTGAAAGCCATGGACGCTCGCATGACCTGCGAAGTCTGTGGTAACACTGGCCATTCGGGAAACGACTGCCCCGAAACACGAGAAGATGCCCACTACATCAACAACTCCAACAACAACGGGTATCGACCGAACAACTACGGCAATCAAGACTGGAATTCGCGCCCAAACCTCCCATTTGAGAGGCCACAACAAGGTAATAGTTTCCATTCCAGCAATTTCAATAATCAGCCGTCACTTAGAGATCTTGTGTTTAGCCAGATGAAAATAACTGAAAATATCAATTAAAAGCTTGCTGTTAATGATAAAACTCTGGAAAACATAGACTCTAGGCTCGAATCATTCTCTTCTGCTATTTAAAGCCAGCTGAGCTTTAATAAAATGATAGAAACTCAAGTTGCTCAGTTAGCTGCCGCTGTTCCTGTCACTGAATTAGGGAAGATTCCGGGGCAACCCGAACCTTCCATCAAAACAGTAAATGCTGTCACTACGAGGCAGTGTAAGATGTCTCGTAGTATGCTCTGTACTAACCATCCAAGTGCAGACACCAAAATGGACCTACCTGCCAAGAGGTACTAAAAAGGCGATCATAAAGACCTCTCCGGAAAGGAAGGAGGATCCCGGAGTGCCCATCATTCAGTGCACGATCTGGAATCGTCGCATTGATGATGCGCTCGCTCTGTGATCTGGGGGCAAGCGTGAACATCATGTCTAAGGTATTATTTAAGAAATTACGCTACCCTACTTTGTCACCTAGAACTGCTCAGGTACAGCTTGCGGACTCAACAATCCACCACCCTAAGGGGGTGATTGAGAATGTTCCGGTCCGAATTTGGGGACGCTATGTCCCTACGGATTTCGTTGTCCTTGAAATGGGGAACGAGTGCTCATTTCCCCTTATGTTTGGCCGGTCATTCTTGAACACTGCCCGGGCTAGGATCGAAATGGATGCGAGAGAAATCTCGTTCCGTATCGACGGAAGGTTGACCTACTTCAAGTTTCAACCTCGGGAAGAGCAGAAGACAAAGTCACTCACACCGGAGTAGAGGAGCGCCGAGTGTTTCTTGAAAGCACTCATCAATGGAGATCTGGAAATACTCGGTGGGGAGCAGTTCGAGTGGAACGAGCCGACAAGACCAACAAGTGCAGAAGAGATGGACTTCCTCGTGAAGAAATACGAGGAAGTGCAAGCCCTATGGAACTCTCCAGAGGAGCCGACCCCACCGCCACCGACAAAGAAGAAGAACAAGAAAATGTGGCGGAAGAAGGTTGCATCATCCGAGTTATCCACTCCGGGACCGGACGATGACAAAAGCAACTGAAGACAGGAGAAGTCCCGCTCGCGGACTTTGAAGCTGAGCTCTTGCCGCGAGAAAAACCGGTATGTATCTCATATTTCCCTTCTAAATTTTATTTTCCATCATTGCATTTGCATGTTTCCCTTCCTAAAATAAATGAACCACTTGAGTAAATAATTTGAAAGAGAGTAGAGAAATTGCAAGCTTAGTTAAAATAAATGGACATCATGCTGAATTTTAATTGAAGCAAGTAAAATTGGTAATTTCTATCATTTTTACCCCTTCTAGAACATCTCCATTTATTTACCATCACCACCAACCAGCACTAAACATGTCTACCCCACTAAAAATGGCTGCACACTCACCAATTATCAAAAATATGGCAGCATGGGGGTGACTCCACTAAATTCCACTTTGGTCATGTCAAGTTTGCATCTTACCTACCAAATCCCACCAAAAACCCCATGACTTAGTGTTGGACCTATGGAAAAACTTTGAGCTGGTGGGAGGCAAGAGGTGGGTGCATCACATAGGGTGCTCTGCCCCCCTCTGCCTATAAAAGCTGGTGCTTGCTTGCTTGTTTCTCCCACACACTCACACTCAGAAATTCTCGACTAGAAGCTGTCTCTCTCTCTCATTTTCTTGCTCAAGTTCTTGCCCAAGTCCTTCCCAAAGTTCTTGCTCAAGTTTTGGTTCCCTTGCATCTCTATAAAAACACAAAAATATTTTGCCTTTGTTGATCTTTGTGCTGAAATTTTGGACATATTTGTGGTGGTCTCCGACACCCACAAGAACAACTAACCTTTTGTGGTGGTTCTCATCCCCGCAGGAACGACTAACTATCTCAAATGACTGACTTGATTTATTTGTGCAAACCTTATATATTCAGTCCTTCGGGTAGTCGTTGTTGCACTAACCTTTTGCAGGAAACATGTCGAAGCTCGTCGCCACACTCCGACGCTCCGCCCGGCTGAGCCGACGCACGGACAATGCTGGGGGTTCCCCAGCCCCATCCCGTAGCTCAAGCCGGATGGACACTGACGAGCAGGAAGCAGCCGGCTCAGAGTGGGGCTACGCCACACCCCCGGCTAGGCAGCTCCTGAGTGAGAACGACATCGTCATCCGGACGAAGCGGGGGCGGAACACCTTCGACGAGTTACGGTTGAAGGAGTTCGAACAAACCCGTGTCTTCGAGCAAGACTTGCTCAGAAGGACGGGTATGGATGAGGAGTTCCCAGAGATTTTCCAGGCCATTGGCTGGGAGAACTTCTGGCGCATCAACGAGGAAGGTTTGTACTTACTCACCCTCGAATTTCTTTCGACTTTGGTTCCGGAAAATGGGGGAATTTGCTTTCGATTCTTCAACCAAGAGTTCTTTTGCTCTTGGAGGGATTTTAGCTCAGCTCTCGATTTTGCAAGTCGTTGTTCTCTAGAGCCGAACAAAGCTTTGAAAAGGTTCGATCGGGTTGCGTTTTGGAAAAAGATTTCGGGGAACACCAGCTGTCATGCACCTCACACGAATGGCATTCATAACCCCACTCTGCGCTTCATGCATCGATGGGTAGCCATGATAGTGTTCCCCTAGGAAGATTTGCGCCCTATGAACACAGTTGAGTTGCGGATTCTTTATGCCATGGTCAAGAAAATTCCTTTTTCTCCTGTAAAGGATATGGTTAGTCACTGGTTGTCTCACATATCTCGTGTGGGTAGCATGGCGATGACTTCTTTAGTCACTCGCCTTGCTAACCATCACCCTTTAATCCGGTGGATGGTTCAGATACTTTTAGATGGAACCTAACCAATTCTGGTTTATATACTGTTAGATCTATTTATCTACATTTACTTGACTCGCATCCACCTTTTAGACATAAAAAAATCTTGAAGATTAAAGTTCCTCTAAAAATGAAATTATTCATTTGGTTTTTACAAAAGGAATTAGTTTTAACTAAAGACAATCTTGCTCGGAAAAATTAGAAAGGTAGCAAAAAATGCGTTGGCTGTAACCTTAATGAGACGGTCCAACATTTATTTCTGGACTGTCATTATGCGAGAATGGTAAGGAGGATTGTATATCTAGCTACAAGATTAACTCAACCCAAATATATACGACATATGTTCGGTTCTTGGCTTTCTAATCAAAATAGCAAGATTAGAGACTTGATTTGGGTGGGGATTGCTGCATTATGCTGGGCAATATGGAAAACCCGTAATGATATTATCTTTCTGTCACACCCCAAAATTTTTGAATTTTGGGATGTGAACTTTTGAACGAAATTAATGCAATAATTTTCTCAATTTTCTAAAATTTTCCAAACTTTATAAAATTTACAGGAAATTTAGTATAGGAAAATTTTGTTTTCTAAATTAAATTAAAACAATATAGGTTTACTATTGAGTGCCTTGCATTCATGCTGGCTGCATTGAGTTTTGGTTGAGGGTGGTTCAAATAAGAATTTAAATCCAATTTGAATTCGAGTTTGAATCCCCTTGTTCTGAGCCCAAGAAAAGTTGTTTCGGCCTGAGTTCGTTTTCGCCCCCTGAACTCTTTTGTGACTCGTTTTCCCTCCTTCATCTATTTCTCATGAGCCGGCCCACTCTCTTCCTTCCCCACGCCGGCCCACCTCAGCAGTGCGGCCCAGCGCCCCGCTTCGGCCCACCTCCTTTCTCCCTCTCCTTTCCTCCGCTCCGGCCTGCCAGCCCGGCGTTTCCCCCCCGGCCCATCTCCACTTTCGGCCCGGCTGCCCCTCCGCTTTGGTCCCATCACGGCCCAGACCTGCGCCGCCCGGCAGAGCACCGCCGCCGCCAGGCCAAGCCACGGCGTGCGCATCCCGGTGCCTTGGCATTGGTGCCACCAAGCCACCTGAGCTTCGCCGCACCTCCCTCTGCCATACTTAAGCAGCCGACCGCCGCCCCTCTCAGCACCAAGCCGCAAACACCATTGCCGCCCTCTATTCCCCTGCCTAGCGCCGCCTCCGGAAATCCGAGCGCCGCCGCCCGCCATTGACGCCGATACGCCGAGTCCGCAGCCGGTCGAGGTGCGCTGACACCACCACGAGATACGCCCCGTCGCCAAGCTGATGCTCCGCTGCCGGTCGCCGTCGCTGCCCCGTCACCTGAGCACGCCGTCCACGGAAAGACCGAGCCGCCACCGGCCATCGTCATCGACTCGCCGCCTCCATTGCCGGTTCGAGCACCCGACCCCACCTAGAGCTTCCCCGCGTCGAGCTGCGTCTCCCCCGCCGGTCCTCGTCGCCTCTTCACCGCCGGAGCGCCTTCCCCGCGAGAAGCCGCCACCGCCGGCCACTGCCTCCGCCGTGGTCCAAATTCCGGCCACCCCCGTCGATGTCCCGCGCTGGTGAGCACATCCCCGCGATCCCCTTTCCCTCCTCTTCCCCCTGCGCACCTCGCCCGGGCCCCAACCCCTCCTCGTCGCCGGCGAGCAGAACGCCCAGTGCCGCCGGACGGCCATGGCCAGGAACTCACGGAGAACTTGCAGATAACCCCCTTGAAATTTTGATTCTTTGGATCCAGTCCAAGCCGTGACCTTTTATAGATATAACCCTGAGCTTTACTTCTTTCGCGAGCCCTGTTCACCAAGCCTTGCGAAAATCCTTTACTAACCCCTGGAAGTTATAGATAATTACATCTAGATCCCTGGAATCTTGTTTAACCCATAAAATCCACGTTTTAGATCCGATTTAATCCGTCCTCATTGCGTTAGATTCATGTCAATTTAAACTACATGTTAGCACTGTTATTTAACATGTAGTTTATTTCTTAATTTTACTTAACATTAGTTTGATTAAAGGTTATCTCAATGTGTTTTTCTAATTAAAATATAATTAAGATTTGAACTCGGTTTTCATGTTAAACATTAATTTGATTAATTTTCAATCACTTTTATAAATAAAAGCTGACTAGGTTGTATCTTGATTTTCATAAATAAATAATATTAACATAAATAAATAATATTAACATGATTAATGTTTAAGACAACTAGCTTTTCTAATTAAAAGTAATTTAGAGTTAAACTTCACCTTTTCGTAAATAAATGAATGTTAATGTGGTTAATATCGACATAAATATGTTTCTATCATAATACTGATTAGTTCAACACGTTTCATAAAGTATTCGATTAGATGCTCCCACATATTTTAACTTAATATTTTAATTTAAGTAATTTGTACTTAAACATTTGCAATTAAAATATGACTAAGTTTACTTCATCTTTTCTGAAGGTTAAAATATGATTTGTATTCATCATTAATACATGGTTTTATTTAAATTTAAATAAATGAAGCTTATAGTCTTTCATTAAATACAAATCTTCCGATAGTTGAATCTTTTCAACCGTAATTCCGTTTTCAGCGTTTCTTGCGCTCATGTGACCATAGAATCAAGCCCTACCCTTTAGCGCGCTCTTTTAAAGCCATTTTTTTATTGGTGTACTGTTGTCACACCCGGGTTTACACAGAAACCCGAATGCTACTATATGTGTGCCCACGAAGTCCACAGAACACATATAGTTAACAAATATGATAAACAGAGTACATATGCTTGAATAAAATAGTTTTACATCAGAGTTTACCTAAAACACAGCGGAAGTCTAACTCTCTCGACGGGTAGAACCTCAAGTCCACAGGGACACCGACTGGTTGACCGCAGCTCAGTAGTACGGAAGATCCTCACGAAACTTCGTCTGTTACCCATCCGGGATTTTGTTGAATAATAGCAAGTGTAAGTAAATGTCTTACTTAGCAAGTATATCATGGGTGTATGAAGGCTCAAAAAGGCTAGACACGGCTTAACTGCATTAGCACTTTTAGTTGGTTCGTTTTAACATTATCCAAGTTACTACAAGTGTATGAATCCCAGTCGCAACCCAATTAATAAGGTACAAGTGACATTAAGCATAAATAAACATCATCTTCTAATAAAAAAGGATCCAGGCCGCTCGTGACCCTGAGCAAGGCTATCATGATAGATTTACACTCTGCAGAGGTTTCGCCCTTTACCCACCAGTCGCGTAAAAGCTCAAATGAACTTTAAACCCAACCATGCCGAGGTGGCCAAACCTCTTAAACCACACTTCCGAGGTGTGATCACATAGGGACGCTACGAGGCTTTTCACAGGACACCCTAACGAAACAGTAGCCGTTATGGTACAACCTAGGCAGCATGACCCAAGGCACCGAGATTGACTGACGCTCATGTAGCGACATGAGGGGGTCAATGGCGTCCAAGCGCGGCAAAGAATATCAACAACAAAATAAATAGCGCAACGTGTGGAGCCCCTGCCATACGGTGGCTCCCAACACGGGAATGTGCCTCACGGGGACATAGCCGACGGATACCCCGTCCTCAGTGGATCAAACCATACTCTAACCCATGCTTCCCATAACGCCGTCGGCCCATCGGTAACTACTGTCAAGCTAGAGCCGTACATGCTACTTGTCCAGGACCAGAGCCATTATAGTTCTGGCGGTGGCGACAGGCTCCTGGGTTGCCGCTTTAAGAACCGGACCTTAAGGAGAGACACTGGAACAAAACATGAAGCACGGGTTCCGGCTCCCTTAACCATGTTGCTAAAAAGCATGTTTTACAATTAACATTGAAGTGGACCATTAATTTCAAATTCACAATTAAACAAAGGTGGCAGTAGCTGCGCCTAGCAAGTATCTACCCATGTGCATGAACCCGGGATAACAACGGAATAGGGTAAACAAATCTAGGATCAACCTTAGCGTACATCAAATTAGACACATGCATATGAGGTAAAATAATTTAATTACAGAGGGTGTTTAGGTAGCAAGGATTGTCCATGCTATACTTGCCTTCCTCAAAGTAGTGCTGCTGCTGGTCTTGCTGGTATGGCTCCTGGACGTCCTCGTACTCGAACTCCAAAGCTACCGGCTCACCGACTGGACTCGAGTTGCACCACACAAACATCCACACAAGCCAGTACATGCAAACATATTTAATCTATTAGAACAGTACACCAAACAGTAAAAAACAATACAAAAGAAGGCTTTAAATCTATTCTATGCTTTACTACGAACACATGAGCGCGAAAATCACACTAATCGGAGTTAAAACGGAGAAGCTATGGGGTTTTTAAGATCCAGGGACTAATCTGTGAAAAACTGAGGACCTAAACGTAATTATGCTTTAAAACCCGAGGGCCTACACACAAATAAACCTGGTCTGGATGGCGGGTTACAATTTTCAAAAGCGCAGGGGCTTAAACGCGAAGAAAGGACCTGGTTGCAAATAGTTTTACAACTGCGATGGATGGCGAGTTAAATCCAGAAAAGGGCAGGGGATCTTTAGCAAAATTACCGGCGTTGACCGGTATGCTGAGGAATTTGACTCGGGCGGTGTTGGATCTGGATCGTGCGATCCAGATCCGGCGGCCAGAGTGAAGGGGAAGGAAAGGGGGTCGCCGGCGGGGGTGAGGACGGCGGCGCCGCCCGCGGGAGCGGCGGTGGCTCACCGGAGCGAGGCCAAACCGGGGCTACAGGCCTCCATTTGAAGCGCGGTTTGGTGCTACGTGCTCAGGGGAGACAGGCGAGCTCAACAGGGGTGAACAAGTCATGGGCTGAGGGCCGTGGGCGGCTGCCGGCGTCGAGCGGCGGAGATGCCGCCGGTGAGCGGTGGGGGAGGCATCTACGGGGCGCAAAATGAAGTGCTGAACGGCTCGGCAGCATCAGGGATGGATGGCGAGTCTACCTATGTGGATCAATTGAGCGGAAGAGTGGCAGAGACAGCGGTCGACGAGGAGCGGCAGACGGCGGTCGTCGGTGTACGTCGGCGTGGGAACTCCGGGGCGCGGAAGGAGTAGTGCTGCGGCTCGGCGTGTTCCTCGTGGAGCGGGGAAGCAGCTCCGAGGGTCGGCCGGGGCGGAGGGATGCCGGAGCGGTGAGTTCGCCGGCGCAGGCGCTCGGGCGACGGAGGGCAGCAGCGCTGGCGCAGAGGCAGGCGGCGGCGCTAGGGTTTCGGCGGTGGAGGGTGAGGGGAGCGGGGCGGCGGCGCAGGCCGGATTAAGTAGGCACGGGGGAGGCAGCCTCGGCGTGCGGGCCCTGTCGCGGCGAGCCGCGCCATTAGCGGGAGGAGAAAGGGGAAGGTGACATCAGGCTGGCGTCGGCGGCCTGACGTGGAGGCCGGGCGTGGCAGTGGGAGAGGAGGCTGCTGGGCCGAGCGCTGCGGCGGGGGAAGGCGGCTGGCTCGGGGAAGAGAAGAAAAGAGGTGGGCCGAACGGGAAAAAGAGAGGAGGGACGGAAACCGATCCAGCGGAAAAGTTGGAGGGGCGCAAACGGACTCTTGTCCAAACAACTTTTTAGGGCTCAAAACAAATCGATTCAAACTCGAATTTAAACTAGATTTAAATTCCAATTCGAAGCACACACAACCAAAACTCAATGGAGCAGCAAGAATGCAACATACAAAGTAATTTATTTACATTTTGCAAATATTTTCTTTTTTTTCATCATAAATTCCCTGTAAATTAAACAAAGCTTGCAAAATTTTAGAAAATTGAGAAAATTATTGTATTAATTAGGTTAAAAATTCACATCTCAAAATTTGAAAATTTTAGGGTGTGACAACTGTTCTTAGTTGTATATTGTTTGTTTGCTTGTTTAGCTGCATGTTGTGCTCGATGTTTGTTACGAGTAGAGGAAGGCCGTCCAAGAGATTTCAAGATCAAGAGCTGAAGACTATGAGTAAATATACGGGATTTGAGGCAAGTTATAGCACAGACAATCCTTGCTACCTACACACCATTTAATCATTTATTTCATACATGCATGTGTCTAATTTGATGTACCTTTAAGGTTGTACCTAGTGTTTTGTTTATCTTGTCCTTGATCTCCCCGGATTTATGCAAATGGGTTCAATCTTTGCTATGCGCAGCTACTGTCACCTCTATTTAATTGTTAAGTTTGACTTAATGGTTCACTTCAATATGATGATTAAAACTTGCTTTTTAGTAACATGGATCAGGGAGCTAGAGCATGTGCTTCGTGCTTTGCCCTAGTGTCCCTCCCTAAGGACTGGTTCTTAAAGCGGCAACCCAGGAGCCTGTCGCCACTGCCAGGACTATAATGGCTCTGTTCTTGGACAAGTAGCTTGTACGGCTCTAGCTTGACAGTAGTTACCGACGGGCCGACGGCGTTATGGGAACCACTCGTGAGAGTATGGTTTGATCCACCAAGGACGGGGGTACCGTCGGCTATGCCTCGTTAGGCACAGTCCCGTGCTGGGAGCCACCGTGAGTGCGGGAGCTCCGCAAGTTGCGCTCTTTATTTTGGTGTTGGCATGCGTTGCCGCGCTCTGGACGCCATTGACGCTCCTATCGCTGCGCCCTGGGAGTCAGTCGATCTTGGTGCCTTGGATCATGCTGCCTGTGTTGTACCATAACGGCTACTGTTTTGTTAGGGTGTCTTGTGAAAAGCCTCGTAGCGTCCCTATGCGATCACACCTCGGAAGTGTGGTTTGTGAGGTCTGATCCACCTCCGCGTGGTTGGGTGCAAAGTTCCTTTGAACTTTTACGCGACTGGTGGGTAAAGGGATGAAACCTCTATAGAGTGTAAATCTATCATGATAGCCTTGCTCAGGGTCACGAGCGGCCTGGATCCTTTTTTATTAGAAGATGATGTTTATTTATGCTTAATGTCACTTATACCTTATTTATTGGGTTTCAACTGGGATTTCATTCACTTGTAGTAACTTGGACAATGTTAAAACAAACCAACTAAAAGTGCTAATGCAGTTAAGCCGTGTCTAGCCTTTTTGAGCCTTCATACACCCGTGCTATACTTGCTAAGTAACACAATTACTTACGCTTGCTATTGTTGAACAAAATCCCGGATGGGTAACAGATGAAGTTTCTTAAGGATCTTCCGTACTACTGAGCTGTGGTCAACCAGTCAGTGTCCCTGTGGACTTGAGGCTCTACCTGTCGAGAGTGTTAGACTTCCGTTGTGTTTTAGGTAAACTCTGATGAAACCTATTTTATTCGAGCATATGTTCTCTGTTTTACCATATTTGTAAGCTGTATGTGTTCTGTGGACTTCCTGGGCACACATATGGCAGCATTCGGGTTTCGGTGTAAACCCGGGTGTGACACTTTCACAGAATTAAATAAAACTCGATTCTACAGGTTATTTTCAGGGGGACGTATTGGCTACGTTTCTGGGCACAGCTGCAGCGTGATGAGCACAGCAAGAACCTACTCTCTTCGTTGAGCACAAAGCTAGAGATGGTGTCTTTAGGACAGGCCAACGGAGGATGGAAGCAGTTATATCGTTTGCTTTAATTCTTGTCTCTATATTTTGAGATGATGTGCTCTTTGATACCAAACTTTGTAATAATGGGCTATGTATGTCTCTTGACGTAGAGGCCGGATTTTGTATCCATTATGTAAAAAAAGCAAAAATAAATGCTCCATGTTTTATGATCTCCCTCTCCAAATATCCTTGAAGTAGAGGCATGGGCTATGCAAAAAGAAAAAGAACAACATGCTAAGTAGCATGACAAAAATATGAGAAAAAGAAAAGCATGTCAAAAGACATGGCAAAAATATGAGAAAAAGAAAAGCATGCCAAAAAGGCATGTCAAAATATGAGGAATAAAAGATAGCCCATGCTCTTGAAAAATAAATCAAGGAGAGGAAGAATCATCCCAAGGAGTTCCACTATATTCCATTCCAGATATTCCACACACTTGCACTTCTTGATCTAAGAGTATGATTTGATTCTCCTAAGGTCCAGTCTTTGACTTAGCAAAATATAAGATGCCTGTATGCCTTCATCCTTTGTCCCTAAGCCACACAAAAAGCCATATTGGATGTTAGGATGAAAAGAAGGCAAAGCCTTTGGTGAGGATTCAAATACACTTGAACGATTGAGTGAGCCAATGAGGAACAACTTACCTTTTTCACAAAATTGTGGAAACTCCGAGATGGGATCCTGAAAAGAGTAGGGTGGAATAAAACTAAGTTAAACGGTTCATCATTTCAACCGCCCAAGATAAGGAGATTCCTTTAAGCCCCATAGGTAAAAATGGTGAATTAATACCTTGCTAGTAATTCAAGTAAATTTGAGTACTAGTAGTTTAAAGTTACCTGCAAAAGAAATGACATTGTAGCAACTCCTGATCCACCGAGCCTAAGTTTTTATCTTTGTTCGAGGACGAGCAAAGGGCTAAGCTTGGGGGAGCTTGTTGGCGGTTGTTACAACCCAATTTTGACCACGAGTTTTGGTGAGTGTCACTTGTGTAGGTACAATAACAGGAAATACGTGCTATAGTGGGCGGAATTGACCGATTCGGCCGAACGACACATTCGGCCGGTTACCCCCCTTAGTCGTACAAGTCACCGGGAGCTATCCAAGTCAACGATGACCAAGTAACAACAACAAACGACATGTGGACAACCGCCAACTCACCCCGGACCAGTGCCACATCACCCTGGGCCCACACAACGCGAAGATCAACACCAGGAGGCAGCCCAGTAGGATCCAGCACCAGAGGCGGTGCGGGGGGGGGGCATGGGCCAGGCCTGGTTCGGCCAAACCCAGGCCTTCGGCCGAACCACCCCCAGCAGCCAACCGACTCCCAGAAGTAGTCCCAGGCATCCAGATGAAGGCGGTGCATCCAAGGGCCTTCGGCCGAACCGGGCAGTTCGGCCGAACCCGGTGTGTTCGGCCGAACCGACTCTAAGTGCCTTGGCGGTTACCCAGCCTCCAACCGCCTTGGGACAACTATAAATAGAGGGTCATACTTCGCTTGTAAACACACACCAAGCCAAGGAGCTCATTTTCCACTTTCATTCTACTAGAGTTAGGATAGTTCAGTTGGGAGTTAGAGTCGAGTCGAGCTGTGCCTCGGAGGTTCTGGAGTCGTCTTCAGAAGCTCAGGTATAAGCTCTTGTATCTTTTCCCTTTCCTTTTGCAAGACTTGAGTTATCAATATAGTTATCTTTATCACTTTGTCTTTGTCATTTATAGCTTGCTTCTACTTTATTCTAGTTGCATCTATATCGTGTTTAGACTATAGTCGGTTCTAGTTCTAGTGCTTCTAGTTCTTGTTTAAGTCTTTGTCTTAGCTGGTTCTTCGATCTTGATTGATACTGGAGGTGAATTGTCACCAAGAGTATTGACAAGGTTGCTTGCTCTTGCTAGCGGAGTGTTGGCGGTCGTTACAACCCAAATTCGACCACCAATACGCGGGAATAAATGAGAGACTATGCAACATTCCATGTACTTAGGTTTTATTTCTAATGGAGTTCCACGAGTTTTGGTGAGTGTCGCTTGTACAGGTACAACATTGCGAAATACATGCTATAGGGGTCGGAAATGACCAATTCGGCCGAACGACACGTTCGGCCGGTTACCCCCTTAGCCGTACAGGCCAGCGGGAGCCTTCCACGTCAACCAAACGACAACACACGACACGTGGACGACTGCCAACACATCCCGGAGCACCGACACGTCATCCTGGGCCGAATCAGCTCAAACCCAAGCACCAGAGGCCAGCCCAAGGGGTCCAGGAGCAAGAGGCGGTGCACGGGGGGTGCTCTGGGCTGAAAGCCCAGTTCGGCCGAACCCACCAGTTCGGTCGAACTGCCCCCAATGCACCAACCGCCTCCAGGAGTGCATCCATGCCGTCCAGAGCCAAGGCGGTGGATCCAGGGGTTCGGTCGAACCGACCTGTTCGGCCGAACCCGGTCTCTTCGCCCGAATCAACAGGGAATATCCCCTGGATCCCTTGGCGGTTACTCCACTCCAAACCGCCATAGGACACCTATATAAGCAGTGGCATACACCTTGTATCACACACAACACAAGAGAAGAAGAAGAGTAGGCATCGCTAGGTTCTGCCACTCAGTAGAAATAGGGAGAGAGGAGAGGTGAGCGTCCCGGAGAGGAGCCGGAGTGTCGGCCCCTCTTCCCGTTGTACCCCTACGGATGCGGCTCTGCTTCGAGTGACATCCGGGTCATGTCTGGTAACTCTTGTATCTCTCTCTGATTAATTGAGCATTCAGTTCTTACATTTATATACTTGTCTCGTTCTTTGTTCAATGCTTAGTTGATTGGTATAACTGTATACTGGTTGCTTAGCTTGGGTGCTTATCTTGCTATAGGAGATAAGTAGTTATTGACTAGTGTAGGAGTGGTTCCTAGACTTGCCAGTAACCTTAGTTTCTACCCGTCGCAACGGAGGTGGTAGCCGTAAGGTGGTGACAGCCCTTTCGGTCTTCGTAGTCCATCACGTTAGTTCCGGTGTCCTAGGACCCAAGGTTCAGGGTAACCGGCACCCCTTCTCATCCCTTTCTGTGTGTTGGAGGCTCTGTAGTCCCGAAGCAAGTATCTATCTGTATCTTCTGCTCTGCTCAGTCAATCGGTAGAATACCCTTACCAGACCTGTACCCTCTCTACCCTCCTACCTCTGCTCTTCTGTCTTTGTTGTCGTCATCCACCTCATCCATTTCATTCATCCACTCCATTTACCTAGGACAACTTAGTTTAGGATTAGTACACTTCTCGTTCCCCGTGGAAATCGATACCTTGGAATACTCCCGGGTGAAAGCTACATCGGTATCCGTCCGCTTGCGGATTTATCTGTAGGCCGTAAGGAGTGCCAACAAGCTTTCTGGCGCCGTTGCCGGGGAACGGTAGCTGTTCTGATTCCGAACCCAAGTTGTCCGTGTATCCCACCACCATCCACCATCCATATGGATCCCACTCTTACCTTACACCAACACTCGGCTCCAAAGGGCGCTTGTTTGGAGCCACCACCATCATCAAATCCCATATCCACACCCGGCTATGAGCTACGTCCCGGCTTCATAGCCATGGTTCGTGAGCAATCATTCTCAGGAACGAAGGCCGAGAGTCCATACGCGCATTTGCACGAGTTTGAGCAACTCTGCTCGTGCCTGACCATTGCGGGCATGACACAAGAGACACTTAAATGGAAGCTATTCCCGTTCTCATTAACGGGAGGAGCGAAGAAATGGTACTCTCTGGCTGTCGGTACTATGGAAGGGAGTTGGGAAACTCTCAGAGAGAAATTCTGCCTAAATTTCTTCCCAATTTCCATGGTAGCCAGCCTCCGAATCGAAGTTCTTACCTTTAAGCAATTAGAGGGAGAGTCGTTAGGAGCTGCTTGGGTTCGTTTCAAGCAAATCTTGGCATCCGGACCATACCTAAGCCTACCAGAACCTGTTGTTTTACAACACTTCAGCCTTGGCCTCTGTCCCGTAGCCGCAACTTTCTTGGACTCTGCTTCAAAAGGGTCGTTTTTTCATTTGACTCCTAGTGAAGCGAGGATAGTCCTGGAGCGCATCCTGGACGACACTCCCTACACTGGAGTCTATGACGAACTCCCTGATGAAGAAGAGAAGCAGCCTAAACCTGAAGAGCCTGTACACCAACAATCCAAATCTATCAGCCCTTCCATTCCATCAGAACCCGATGCTCAATTCGAACCACAACCTTACTCTAGCCTGGACTACTATCCTCCACTCTACACCACTCCCTACGATTTTGATGATGGTCTATTCGATGACATCGACTGTGCCATACGTTTCCCACGGGGACAATGTGTAGAGCAAAAGGATCCACCACCCGACAAGGAAGCACTAGAATATCAAAGAGAGTACTTAGGCCGTCTCTCTGCCATCAAAAGTCGGGAATGGCTAGACGAGGCCGAAGCCTCGACCGAGGTTGTCAGAATGCCCAAAAGGATCAGAAGCATATTCTGTGAAGTTATGGGCATGGACAAAGAAATCGGGTATAACCCGAGCCTCGGAATCAACATAATCTCTAGCTCTTTGGTGCGAGCTCAACTCCCCGATGAACCATGGTCATCATCTCAGAAACGTCTAAGGTTCACATCGGAAAGGATCCTCGACTGTTTAGGGATCTTGCGGGTCATACCCGTTAAGATTAACGACCCTGAACTTTTCTTGGATTTCCATATCTTTGACCTACCCAGTGATTCCAAATATTCCATCTTTATTGGTAGGCCGATCATGAAAATCCTAGAAAATGCACCACATCAGCTAGTAGAGCTTAGGATCGGAGAAGAACTTGCCCCAGTCTCTTATTTCTACTCCTTGAAAACAACTATAGAGGCGGACCCCGATCCTGATCCTATAGAGGAGGTCATGTCAACATCTTTGATAGACTTAGAGCAACCTTTCATAAGAGAAGATGCACAATTCCTTATGAAGGAAGAAGACATTCAGCCTCCAATTGAACCTAAGCCTCTTCCCTCTGGATTGAAGTGTTCTTCCCTCTTTAAGGACGAACACACTCCAGTGACCATCAGTGACGAACCCTCTAACGTTGAAACCCAGCAAATTTTCACTGTCCTGGAGGAATATCAATCAGTCTTTGGACACTCGGTCCAAGATTTCAAAGGGATTACTCCTAACCTTCATACACATCATATCCCTGTCTCATCTTATCTTGGGGTCGCTAGGCAATTGTCACGGAGATTCGTCTTTGATCGGGGAAAGACTAGATTTAAAGCCAGACGCCATCATCTTCCCCTGTCATACTCCCTAATATGACCTTATGCGTACACCTCCCGCGAGTAACGGGGATACGTAGTTCCTTGGCCACACCGGGCTTTATAGGTGTCTCATTGAAAATTTCTCTCTAATAGCCCGGTCGCTGACCAATCTTCTAGCCAAGGAAACCCCTCTCGTCTCTGATCAAGAGTGTTATGCTTCCTTTCAAACCCTCAAGAAAGCACTCAGTTTCGCTCCCATCATCTAGTCCCACGACTAGAGCATTCCACTAGAAATCATGTGTGATGCGAGCGATTTTGCCGTAGGAGCTGCTGTGGGCCAAACCAAGGACAAGAAGCATTATGCTCACTGGACCCAGCTCAACTACGCAACCACGGAAAAGGAACTCCTAGCAGTTGTGTTTGTTATAGACAAATTCCGGTCCTACCTAGTTGGGGCAAAGGTCATAGTCTATTCAGACCATGCTATTTTGAAGTACCTTTTTGACCAAAAAGGATGCGAACCCAAGACTCATCCGTTGGGTTTGTCTTGGGTACAAGTCCCGTTTGATCTTCCCATCAGCTATTTTCTTAGGGGGTGATACGCTCCTCAAGGCCACAACACTAGAGCCGTGGTACGCCACCATAGTTGACTTCATGGTGTTAGGGTACGTCCCATCAGGTGAAAATAGGAAAAGATTGGTTTATGAGAGCAGACATCACCTATGGGATAACTCGTATCTCTTCTGGATGCAAGATGGACTCAGACGATGCATACCTGCACCTGAGGCACATAAAACCTGGGAGAGATATCATGCAGCACCTTATGAAGGTCACTATAGAGCGTTCAAACTAAAGGTTTGGCAAAATGGAGATGCTAAGAAATTTAGCAAGAGATGCCCACACTGCCAGAAACACAGGAATATAAGAGACGCATAGCCGCTTACCAGTAGTCTTCAAGTAGAAACCTTTGATGTATGGGGAATAGACCCCATGGGTCATTTCCCTAACTCAGAGAACTACGAGTTTACTCTGGTAGCCATAGATCCCGTCTCTAACTGGGTAGAAGCCAAGCCCTATCGAGCCGCAGCCACCAGGCACGCTAAGCAAATATCCCATGAAAACATCTTTCCTTGCTTTGGCGTCCTGGGCTAGTCGTAGAGGCTCCCATCTCATTGACTCCATCTCCCGGAAATATCTAAGCTTGGGGGAGCCGCATTTTATAGCCACACCTTCTCACCCCCAAACTAATGGTCAAGCAGAACATCACCACTCACATCAAGAACATTCTGCAAAATCGTCAATGAGATGGGTGTGCAGTAGAGAGATAGGCTCACTGATGCACTCTGGGCATACTAGACCACTCTAGTTGGGCAAACTAGGACAATTCGGCCGAACCATGCTGGTTCGACCGAAGGACCCCTGTTTTGCCCCTTGAGCATCCATTTGGACCCTAGATCCTATCTCTATCCCATCTTGTCTCAGAGTCGCTAGGAAAATGTTGGGAAAATTGCTTGTCAATCTCGAGTCAGAAACCATCCTCCATCACTTTCCCGAACACGACCAAGTGTTCACATTTCACAGCCACCATCCTTGTCCAAAGACCTTTCCTCACCCAAGGGCTCCCTCTCCATAAGTATGAAAAGTCCACTAACGAAGAAAGCCATGGAGGAGGGAGAAGAGAAACCCATGGTTGAAGAGCCTGAAAAAGAACTGGCACAAACCAGCCAGAAGTTGAGCAACCGGGATAAGAAGGTCTCTGAAGGCGAGCCTTGGCAGATGGACAAGAACAATGTCCTCTTCCAAGCATTCACAACCAAATTCAAGAGGCTCGCCAAAGCCACATGACATCTAGACCTTTACAATCCATCTATAGAGTAGAAGTCGTGTGGTTGTATCTTTTAGAGCACCATTAGTTTCAATTTATTTCCCAATTCAATTTCCCTTTGCTCAAATCATTGTTTAGGAGGTGCTCTAATTATTTCCCTTCCAACACATTTTGTTTCCAACCTTAGCTTGATGAATAAATAAAATTAGAGTTGAATGCAAAAAGAATAAAATTGTCGCTCCGGTTGGTGCATTTGAGCCAACCGGAGATTGCCCTGTTTAACAGAAAGATACATGAGTACAGGCATGACACAGTGGAGGAGCAGGATGAGGACGAGCAGGCCGACCAGCTAACTCAGTACCTTTCAAGGTTGAATCCCTACCAGTGAAGAGTCCAAGCTTGGGGGAGGACCCCCATCAGGTACGATCCGAATTACTCAGCACTTTGGTCATTCAATTGAAGATACTTCCTTTGAATAAACTCCCAACCATGCATGGAATGAAACATATGCCTCTCACTTTGGAAATGATGAATAGTTGCTCTGTCATTAATTTTGCTAGTACTTTGTTGCAACTAGTTGCTTGACTATGCTTGAGTTATTTGGCATAAGTAGAAATGAACCTAAAAACCTTGTGGGAGCATATGCCTTATTCCAAGTCTAGGTTGTTGTGGGAATTGATATAGTGAGACTTTGGTTGAATTCTTTTTCTGCTCTTAGTATGGTGAAAATCTCGGTTGTTTATGCTTTCAAAATTAAAACAAAGTTCCTCATTGGTCATAATACCTACCAGAGCCATATGATAGGATTAGTTCTAAACTTTCTACCATATGCTGCTTGTCATCTTAGTGAGCTTTGTCAAATTGTTGTGACCTTAGTGAGGAATCTTTCATGCTTCTAAGATCGAGATGCACATACACTCCACCTCTCACTTGCAATTCCTACTTGGGAGTTAGCAAAACCATACCATCATCCATTCCATAAATAAAATTTCATGTTCTTTGATTCCCTCTCCAAATATCTTTAAAGTAGAGGCATGGGCTATGCAAAAAGAAAAAGAAAAGCATGCCAATTGGCATGGCAAAAAAAATGAGAAAAAGAAAAGCATGCCAAAAGGCATGGCAAAAATATGAATAAAAGATAGCCCATGCTCTCGAAAAATAAATCAAGGAGAGGAAGAATCATTCCATGAAATTCCGCCAAATTCCACTCCACATATTCCACACACTTGCACTTCTCGATCTAGAGTGTGATTTGATTCTCCTAAGATCCGGTCTTTGACTTAGCAATATATAAGATGCTTGTATGCCATCATCCTTTGTCCCCGAGCCACACAAAAGCCAAATTAGATATTAGGATGAAAAGAAGGCAAAGCCTTTGGTGAGGATTCAAATACACTTGAGCGATTGAGTGAGCCAATGAGGAACAATTTATCTTTTCACAAAAGGGTGAAAACTCCGAGATAGGATCCTGAAAAGAGTAGGGTGGAATAAAACTAAGTTAAACTGTTCATTCTTTCAACCGCCCAAGATAAGGAGATTGCTATAAGCCCCATAGGTAAAATGGTGAATTAATACCTTGCTAGTGATTCAAGTATTTGTTTGAGTACTAGTTGTTTATGAAGTTACCTGCAAGAAAAATGACATTGTAGCAACTCCTGATCCACCGAGCCTAAGTTTTATCTTTGCTCGAGGACGAGCAAAGAGCCAAGCTTGGGGAAGCTTGTTGGCGGTCGTTACAACCCAAATTCGACCACCAATACGCGGGAATAAATGATAGACTATGCAACATTCCATGTACTTAGGTTTTATTTCTAATGGAGTTCCACAAGTTTTGGTGAGTGTCGCTTGTGCAGGTACAACATTGCGAAATACGTGCTATAGGGGTCAGAAATGACCAATTCGGCCGAACGACACGTTCGGCCGGTTACCCCCTTAGCCGTACAGGCCAGCGGGAGCCGTCCACGTCAACCAAACGACAACACACGACACGTGGATGACCGTCAACACATCCCGGAGCACCGACACGTCATCCTGGGCCGAATCAACTCAAACCCAAGCACCAGAGGCCAGCCCAAGGGGTCCAGGAGCAAGAGGCGGTGCACGGGGGGCGTTCTGGGCTGAAAGCCCAGTTCGGCCGAACCCACCAGTTCGGCGGAACCGCCCCCAATGCACCAACCGCCTCCAGGAGTGCATCCATGCCGTCCAGAGCCAAGGCGGTGGATCCAGGGGTTCGGTCGAACCGACCTGTTCGGCCGAACCCGGTCTCTTCACCCGAATCAACAGGGAATATCCCCTAGATCCCTTGGCGGTTACTCCACTCCAAACCGCCTTAGGACACCTATATAAGTAGTGGCATACACCTTGTATCACACACAACACAAGAGAAGAAGAAGAGTAGGCATCGCTAGGTTCTACCACTCAGTAGAAATAGGGAGAGAGGAGAGGTGAGCGTCCCGGAGAGGAGCCGGAGTGTCGGCCCCTCTTCCTGCTGTACCTCTACGGATGCGGCTCTGCTTCGAGTGACATCCGGGTCATGTCTGGTAACTCTTGTATCTCTCTCTGATTAATTAAGCATTCAGTTCTTACATTTATATACTTGTCTCGTTCTTCATTCAATGCTTAGTTGATTGATATAACTGTATACTGGTTGCTTAGCTTGGGTGCTTATCTTGCTATAGGAGATAAGTAGTTACTGACTAGTGTAGGAGTGGTTCCTAGACTTGCCAGTAACCTTAGTTTCTGCCCGTCGCAACGGAGGTGGTAGCCGTAAGGTGGTGACAGCCCTTTTGGTCTTCGTAGTCCATCACGTTAGTTCCGGTGTCCTAGGACCCAAGGTTCAGGGTAACCGGCACCCTTTCTCATCCCTTTCTGTGTGTCGGAGGCTCTGTAGTCCCGAAGCAAGTATCTATCTGTATCTTCTGCTCTGCTCAGTCAATCGGTAGAATACCCTTACCAGACCTGTACCCTCTCTACCCTCCTACCTCTTCTCTTCTCTCCTTGTTGTCGTCATCCACCTCATCCATTTCATTCATCCACTCCATCTACCTAGGACAACTTAGTTTAGGATTAGTACACTTCTCGTTCCCCGTGGAAATCGATACCTTGGAATACTCCCGGGTGAAAGCTACATCGGTATCCGTCCGCTTGCGGATTTATCTGTAGGCCGTAAGGAGTGCCAACACGGAGTAAGTAGTTATTGACTAGTGTAGGAGTGGTTCCTAGACTAGCTAGTGGCCTTAGATTGCCCTCGAGTCCACGGAGGTGGTAGCCGTTAGGTGGTGACAACCCTTCTGTTCTTTGTAGCCCATCACGTCCGGCTTGGCCTGCAGGATTCCCTAGTTAGGAGTTGGTGGCACCCCTTCTCATCCCTTTCTGTGTGTCATAGGTTCCTTTGTCCCGATGCTAAGACATTATAGTTAACCCAGGCCTTCTAGTGCTGGTTCTTTAGCCACTGTATCTCTAAGCCCGAGTGGCATAGACAGATAAAGTATCCAGGAGTCCTCTATCTCTTCTCGTTGTCCTCCCAGCTATCTATTCCTTCTCTCCCTTACCTGAGCATCCCTTGAGCTGTGTGTCACGGTATATCCACTCCTATCCAATACCGTTATCCCCGTCTTGTCTAGTCGTGTACCCCTCTCTGATAGTCTCGAATATCTATTTGTCAGTATTCTTGCCAAAGCTTCCCTCCGGAAATATGAATTACGATACCTCGGGATACTCCCAGGTGAAGTGCTATAGCAGTGATTCTGTGCGCTTGCAGAATATTTCTATATTTTACTAAGCCATAAGGAAAACCACTCAAACACTCCTTACACCAGTACCGGGATTCTCAATTCTGATATTGGACCATAAGAAGTGCCAACAGCGCCGAGTGTATTTCGAGTGCCCAGCCCCCGAGCATGCAAGGAGTCTGGCCTGGTCCCTTTGGACGCGCCGAGTGCATTTCGAGCGCCCAGCCCCCCGAGCATGCGAGGAGTCTGGCCTAGTCCCTTTGGATGTGCCGAGTGTATTTCGAGCGCCCAGCCCCCGAGCATGCAAGGTCGGCTGCGTGACAAAATGTAACGACGAGTAGCCGCGCACGCCAGCCCCCGAGCATGTAAGGTTGGCCGCGCGATGTGAGGTAAGGTCGAGTAGCCGCGCGTGCCAGCCCCTGAGCATGCGAGGTCAGCTGGCTCCTCGGGCAATTGTGCCGCTGCATCTCAGCCGCCGAACCCACTCAGCCTACTTTTAAGCGGCCGAGCAGGAGCAACAGGTTAAAGCGGTGTGCTGCTCGGTTAAGCTGTTCTTGTTCGGCATGTCTTTATCCCATTTGATGCTGACTTCGATGCTTGTTGCGGCGGAAGGAACGCCAAGTCGCCGCGCGCACTGGCCCCCGAGCATGTGAGGTCGGTCGCGCGACGGAAGGAACACCGATTTGCCGACCGTGCCAGCCCGTGAGCATGCGAGGTCGGCCGCACGACGGAAGGAACACCGAGTCGCCGTGTGCGCCAGTCCCCGAGCATGCGAGGTTGGCTGCACGACGGAAGGAACCCCGAGTCGCCGCGCGTGCCAGCCCCCAAGCACGCAAGGTCGGCCGCACGACGCGAGGGAACACCGAGCAGTCGTGCACTCCAGCCACCGAGCATGCGTGGTCGGCCGCACAACGCGAGTGCTAGGCCACTATACATGTGAGGGAGAGGAAGAAAAACGGTAGTCTTTTGGAGAAATGATAGTAAACTTATTTGTAATAAGTACTTGATTTTGCTTTTAGCATGCTTTTGTTTTGAGTCGATTTTATCAACCCCTATCACTTCACCGCGATCATGACAGCGCTGGGTACTCGGTCGAGGAGAATGGCTGGAGCTCTCATGGAGGCACCACGCCTACATGCTACGATGCTCTCATGGAGGCTTAGTCGTAGGTAGGGTCCCAGCCGAGTACTTTCACAGGTGTTTAGATGTTGGATATAGTGAGTCGGACTTGCCGCTTTTGTTTTGGTGCTTGCATGAGCTGTTTTAATGAGGGCAAACGCATGGTTGCCGTGAATTAAACAATACAGATCGGCAATTGTCGGTGTCGAGAATGGCCGGCACTCCCTCAGCCGCACAGAAAGTGCACTGTGTCTCATCCCTGATGGTCGATGCGAGAAGCCAACACAAGAACACGGGTTTATCCTGGTTCAGGCCGCGGGGCCGTACGTCCAGCAAGAGGAGCTCGCGCGCTCGTGTTAGTTTCGCACCCTGGTGCTTGCAGTGGGGGGCTACAATGAAGGTGGGAGAGGAGAGTCGTTCTCCAAGTCCGGAACGGAGGAAGAAGATGATTGAGGCGAATGCCAATATCGTGTGTGTGTGAGAGAGAGAGCGTTCGTCTGGGCGTGTGCCTGGACGTGTGAACTTGTCCCCTTCGGGACCCCCTGACTTTCCCTTTTATATCTCAAGGGATAGTGGGGTTACAATCGTGGCTAGAGTAGATATCATGGGACGCCCCCTACAAGGGGTGCCCTTGATCTTTGACGAATCCGTGCCTTGAAGATGAGCTGGGTTGGCTTTCGGCGCCGGTCGATGATGTGGCGAGTCCTATTCCCGTCCTATCGGGGCTTCGAGGGGTCACACGGTCGTCGTCGTGGTCGAGGCATTATCCACGGCTTCCTTCGAGGGATCTCCTGTCCTGCCCTGAGGGGTCGGTTACCCGTAAATTACGGGGGCAGGTGGACAGGAGCTGGCGTGTCGTACGCAGCTGTTATGTCGTTGTAACACTATGGTCAGGGGTGTAGTGGCCCGTCCTGACGGACCGGTACGACCGGCTTTCGCCCCGTCGGTCATGTCAGGCTCGGTGCGTACGGGGCGGCTGGCTTCCTGCTGGCCCCAGTACGCGTCCCGAGTGCTCTACTGCCCTAGGGTGCGGGAGTAGGCAGCATTGGGATGCTACGACGCTCACTGTTGCCACAGTGTGGGGCATGGCTGTCCGTTGGCGTGGCAACATGATGACGCTTGACCAAGGTTCGCCCCAGGTCGTCGTCCGTACTCCCGTTCGAGGGTCACCACGCCCATTCGAGGGTGTTCTAACGAAGGAGGCGACGGGAGTTGGTGGAATAGCGCCGCGGAGTGACCGGGGCCGGATGTGTCAGAGGTGCAGTGCCGGGCACGCTCTGCACAGTGGCTGCCTGTCCGTGTCATGGCGGTATGGCGCGGTCAGGTTTTGTCAGGGGTGACGTGCGGCCGAAGTTTCGCCCTTTGACTCTGGTGCCCATCATGGGGGATGGTAATGAGAGACTGTACCGCATCGCGGCGGTCTCTCGAGGGGTCGAGGCGTCCCCTGGCGAGGCGGAGATTTGCGTCTCGTTGCTCGAGGGGTGGGGTCCCCTTAAGCGAGGCGCCCCGTGGGTTGTTGTTGGGCCGTTGGGCTGCGTAATTTCGTATGTCCAGGCCCAAAGGTTCCTGGAGGCAGCCTTTTTGCGCTTTTTTGGGTGATTACCCTGGTGATTAAGGGACCCCTAATTACGGTCCCTGACAGTAGCCCCCGAGCATTTACGGGAGTGGTTTTGCTCATGTAAAGGCTCATGATCGGGGTGTTCGTTCGCAAGTGTTTGGTGTCGGGGTTCGCTTTCGGTCGTGTGAGATTTCTGCGGGGGGGGGGGGGGGGGGGGGCGCTAGCACACCCGCAGGTGTAGCCCCCGAGCCTTTGTGGGAGTGTTTGCACTCGTACAAAGGCTATAACCTTTTTTTCATTTTAGGCTTAAATTAAATCGAGGGAAACATCACACACGAATTCGGGGTTGTGTTCGGGGGGTATTGCGTTGCTTGTGCGAGGAGCCCCCGAGCCCTCGGCCTCGAAAGGCGATCGGGGAGAGTTCCTCGTCTTTTCGTGTTACGACCCTCGCTTCCCCTCCGCGGGGCTGAGGGGTGAGACACTCCACGCTACCCTCGAGCGGGTTCGCGAACGCGGTCGTCTCGGTGAGCTGTTAGCGGGTAGTTGAAGTGGGCGTCCGTGCCCCGTTCGTTGGGGGTTGGCTCGTGGTCCGGAGACACATCCATCAGTGAGCACTCGCAAAGGTTCGCTAGGCAGGGGCTTGGTCCCATCCGACAGGGACCAAGGGCACGGAAGCTCTCCCTCGGTGGGATCCCTCAACTAGCTGCCTTTGTCCGGCCTTGAACACAACAGGGGCGTCCCTGAACTTCGCGTCCGGGGTAAAGTCATGATGAGCAAGCCCGAATCGTCCCTGACTCTGTTGATCTGAAGCGCCTGTCGAACCCGTTCGAGGGCCAGGCTCGAGCTTCTGATCAGTAGGGCCACGGAGGAGGCGTGCGAGCCTCTCCGCTCGAGGGTCGGGCCAGTCGACTTTCCCTTGTTTGTTTCTGACTCGGCCGGGGCGTCCGTTTGAACCTGTTCGAGGGTCGGACTTCAAACCCTGGCCTCCGCGGAACGCCTCGAGGCAATTTGGCTTCCCTTGGAAGCTGTCGTCTTTGATTGGCCATTTTGACCAGGGGCGGTCGTCCGCGTTTTTGCGCGAGTCGTGGTTAACGTGGCGGTGCATCGGCCCGTCGACCAGAACTAGCCATTCTTATCCACACGATCTCGGCTGACGTGGCGCGGTGCTTCGCGTGGGAGTAGTGGGCGCACCTTTTTAGGCGAGGTGGCGTGCACGGACGGTGGTTGAGGTGATGGGGTACCCAGAGTTACTGCGGTGTCGGTTTGTTTTACCGTGCCACAGTTAATGCGGCCACCCACGCCGGGGCGGTTTTCTGCTGAGGGGGCCCGTGCGTCAGCGGCTCAGCCCACCGCCGCGTTTGCCGCGTGTGCTCCCCGGTCCAGGCGGCCAAGCCGTTCCTGATGGCGTTGTTTGAACGGACGCGTCTTTGATTATAAAAAGAAATTGAGAGGGATTGTGGAAGACTTACCTTAGCCGTCCTGCTATCGCTTTCCTCTCCTCGAGCTCTCCGCGTTCCCTGCTGAGCTTGAATGGTTTCTTTGCCTTCGGCAATCTTCTCCATGCCTCGTCGTCCCAACGCCGTCGCGGTCGAGATTGAGGAGCCCATCGAGTGGGCGCCGTCGACCGTGGTGGAGAGAACGCTGCTCGATTTGGTGCGCAGCGGTTTCTTGTCGCCGAAAGGCGATGAGGCGTCGCCGGCATGGGTAGCGCCGCCCAAGGCGCACAAGCGACCGGCTCCACCACCCGGGAACGTGGTCAGTTTTGTTCGATTCCACGAGCGGGGGTTCAATGCCCCTGCGTGTGAGTTCTTGCGTGGGCTCTGCGACTACTATGGCATAGAGCTCCACAATTTTGCCCCAAATGGGATTTCTTAGGCGGCAGGGTTCGTCGCCACCTGTGAGGAGCTGTTGGGGATTCCTGCCCACTAGGACATCTGGTTCCACTTATTCGTCGGCGGCCTCTATCTGGCGGGGAAGTGTAGGCCAGTTCATGCCGGCGGCTTCACGCTGGCGGTGCGTGAAGGGCGGAAGGACCTCTACCTTCCGAGCAAGATGACCACCAACAATGGTGGCTGGAGTAGCACGTGGTTCTACCTTCATAATGACGTGCCCGGGCTCCCGGCTGACACCGGGAAGGTGCTGCGGGAGGAGGAGCAGAAGTGGTCCCTTGGTGTGAGCGGTCCGGCCAACCGGGATAAGCTCGCCCCTCTCATCGACGCGTTGAAGTGTTTGGCGGCCTGGGGGGTGTCCATGAGCCCTGCTAGAGCGGCTCTTTGTCTTTGTATCTCTGAACGGCCCATGGCCGAGTGTAATTTATCCTTAGAAATTTGCCGTTCGTGGCGTGTAAGTAATAAATCTGTTTATGTGTCTAACCTTTTCGTGGGTTAGCACGATCTTGTACTCGCATTGGAGATTTTTTGTGCGATACCGTGCCTTTCCCCAATTTCCTGGAGTGATTTTCGTGAAGGAGTTCGTTTTTCGCAAGCAACTTAAGTGTGGGGTGGCGAGGGGGACGCCGTAGCCTTTCGAGGGCGTATGCGGTCCCTCGACCCGGCCACTTTCCCACCGTAGTAGACTCGCGCCTTGCTTTCATCCTCCTCGGTTTTACGAGGGAACGGGATCGATAACGCTTTCTAGGTTTCGATCGAGGAGGAGTCAGATCCTCCCTGCGATCTTCAGGGTGTGTTAGCGAGCCCTATATCGCGGCTTGGACGCTAAAACCGTTTCCGTGAGTTCCTGTAGAGATTTCGGGCAGGCGTTTAGCCCCATATTTTCGTGGTTAGCTGTGCGATAGATAAGGACGTATAAATTTAATTCGGGTTTTGCAACCGGATTTTCGTTTGTTCGACGTGCTGTGCCTTTCTCTTAGTTCGAGATCGGTTTCGGCGAAGGAACACAAGTAACCTTGGCGTCGAGTTGCGAGGGGGATGTCGTAGCCTTTCGGGGGCGTAGGCGGTCCCTCGACTCGTCCGGCTCTCGGCCGCGGTAGGCTTGTGCCTCGCTTACATCTTTCTGAACTGTTGAGAAAAGGCTTGGCAACGCGTTTTTTCAAAAGAAGTGGTTTGTGTTCGCTTGTTGTTCGATGTGTTGTGCTCTCCTCTTAGCTCGAGATCGATTTTGGCGGAGGGACACAACTGACTTTGGCATCGAGCGGCGAGGGGAATGTCGTAGCCTTTCGGGGGCGTAGGCGGTCCCGCGACTCGGCCGACTCTCAGCCATGGTAGGCTTGCGCCTCGCTTATGTCTTTCCGAACTGACGAGGAAGGGCTTGGAAACACATTTTTGAACAAAAGCGCATGAAAAAATGTTAGGACTGTTGGGGGGTTAGTCCCCCAGTAACCCCCGAGGGAGGCTCGGCTTTACCTCGAGTTCGCTTCGAGGGTAAAGGCGAGTCACCCTGTTTCATTGTTGTTAGTAACAATGTTTCCATGCTGTTATGAACCTTTATTATTATCATCGTGTGATAAAACAAGACTGCGGAAAGTACAAGAGGTTCTATGGGTAGAAGCGACGTAGCTGTTGGATGTTGCAGGCGTTGGGGAAGACCTCGCCCTTCTCGTTCGCCAGCTTGTAGGTGTCGGGCTTGAGGACCTTGGCGACGATGAACGGTCCTTCCCACGGTGGCGTGAGCTTGTGTCGGCCTCGATTGTCTTGGCATAGCTTCAGCACCAGGTCACCTTCGCTCAAGTCTCGACGCCGCACCCTCCGCTCCTGATACCGTCTCATGGATTGCTGGTACCGTGCCGAGTGCAAGGTGGCCACGTCTCGAGCCTCGTCCACCTGGTCCAGCGAGTCTTCGCGTGTTCACTGGTTCTGCTCCTCCTGATATGCCTTGAGCCTCGGGGATCCGTACTCGAGGTCGGTCGGCAAGATGGCCTCGGCGCCGTAGACGAGGAAGAACGGGCTGAAGCCCGTGGCCCTGCTCGGAGTGATTCTCAGGCTCCAAACCAGCGAGGGTAGTTCGGTTACCCACCTTCGACCGTAACTGTTCAGCTTGTTGAAGATCCTTGGCTTTAACCCTTGCAGAATCATGCCGTTGTCACGCTCCACTTGGCCGTTGCATTGGGGGTGAGCCACGGCTGACCAATCCACACAGATGTGGTGGTCGTCGCAGAATTCCAGGAACTTCTTCCCTGTGAACTAGGTGCCGTTGTCGGTGATGATCGAGTTGGGTACGCCGAACCGGTGTATGATGTCGGTGAAGAACAGCACAGCCTGCTCCGATCTGATTTTGGTGACGGCTCGAACTTCGATCCACTTCGAGAACTTGTCGATTGCCACCAGTACGTGCGTGAAGCCCCCGGGCGCTTGTCTAAAAGGTCCTACAAGATCCAGTCCCCAGACCGCGAAAGGCCATGTGACGGGGATGGTCTGCAGAGCATGCGCCGAGAGGTGCGTCATGCGCGCGTAGAACTGGCATCCCTCGCAGGTACGCACCGTTTCGTTGGCGTCGGCCATCGCGGTAGGCCAGTAGAAACCCTGCCGAAAGGCATTGCCCACGAGGGTTCGTGGTGCCGCGTGGTGCCCGCACACACCGGCGTGGATGTCGCGGATCAATTGCCGCCCCTCGGGAATAGGTATGCATCGTTGCAAGATCCCCGAAGCACTGCGCTTGTACAGTTCTCCCTCGATCGAGACGAATGATTTGGCCCTCCTCGAGATACGGCAGGGCCTCGGTACGGTCCGAGGGTAACTCCCCTTGATCAAGCCATGCGAGGTATGGGGTGCGCCAATCTCGCAGCGGCGGCGGATCGGCGTCGATCTCCATTGCTTCAGCTTCGTCCATTGAGGATGTCTCGAAGTCGGGGGCCTCGGGATCGCTTCTCGAGGGGTCCTTGTCCGTTGGGTCGTCAGCCCCTGATGGTTCCGAAGCTTTTCGAGGGGGGCGTTCGGCACCCTCGAGGTCGACCGAAGGTTTGTCGAGGTTGCGGGCGAAAACGTTCGGCGGAACGGTCAGCCGCTCGGACGCGATTTTTGCTAGCTGATCTGCCTCTTCGTTGTACTTGCGTGGGATGCGATTGAGCTCTATACCGTAGAACTTGTCCTCGAGCTTGCGTACCGCGTTGCAGTACGCCTCCATCTTATCGTTGCGATAGTTCGAGGTTTTCATGACCTGGTCTATGACCAGTCGCGAGTCGCCTTGAACGTCGAGACGCTTGACCCCGAGTTCAATGGCGATGCGGAGCCCCGCAAGAAGGGCTTCGTACTCTGCCATGTTGTTGGACGCTGGGAAGTGTAGCCGCACTACGTAGCGAATGTGCTCCCCCTGAGGTGAGACGAAGAGGAGGCCCGCGCCTGCCCCGGCTTTCATCACCGACCCATCAAAGTACAGAGTCCAGCATTCGGCCTGGATCTGTGGCGGGGGAAGCTGTGTGTCCGTCCATTCAGCCACGAAATCCGCCAAGATTTGCGATTTTATTTCCTTTCGAGGGACATAGGTGAGGGTCTTACCCATTAATTCCATCGACCACTTACTATTCTGCCGGCGACATCGGGATTGCGGAGTATCTCGCCCAGAGGGAAAGACGAGACCACGGTCACCGGATGCGCTTCAAAGTAGTGTCGCAACTTTCGCCGCGCGAGCACTATAGCATACAGCAGTTTCTGGATATGGGGATACCTCATTTTGGTGTCGGACAACACCTCGCTGATGTAGTACACTGGCCTCTGTACCAGCAGGGCGCGGCCATCCTCCATTCTTTCGACGACGATGACCGCGCTGACTACTTGAGTAGTCGCAGCCACGTAGAGGTGGAGAGGCTCATTGTCTCGTGGTGGTGTCAGGATGGGCGCGCGCGCGAGCGCCGCTTTCAGCTCGTCGAGGGCTTTCTGTGCCTCGAGGGTCCATGTGAAATGTTCGTGTTTCTGTAGGAGTCGGTACAAGGGCAAGCCTTTCTCGCCGAGTCGCGAGATGAAGCGGCTCAGCGCCGCGAGGCAACCTAGCACCCTCTGCACCCCTTTGATGTCTCGGATCGGCCCCATTCATTCCAGGGCTGTCACCTTCTCGGGGTTGGGCTCGATGCCTCGCTGGGAGACGATGAAACCCAAGAGCATGCCGCGCGGCACCCCAAATACGCACTTCTCCGGTTTCAATTTTACCCCATTTGCCCGGAGGCAGTCGAAGGCGATTCGGAGATCGTCGACTACGTCATCCGCCTTCCTAGATTTCACAACAATATCGTCAACGTATGTCTCAACGGTCCGCATACATCGCTGGTATGTAGCCCCAGCGTTTCGGAGACCGAACGGCATAGTGACGTAGCAAAACATGCCGAACGGGGTGATGAAAGAAGTCGCGAGCTGGTCGGACTCTTTCATCTTGATTTGGTGGTAACCCGAATAAGCATCAAGAAACCATAAAAGTTCACACCCAGCGGTGGAATCGACTATTTGATCAATACGCGGCAAAAGGAAAGGAACTTTGGGACATGCTTTATTTAAACCAGTATAGTCTACGCACATGCACAATTTTCCATTCTTTTCTTAACTAAAACAAGATTAGCTAGCCACGTAGGGTGAAATACCTCCTTGATGAATCCGGCTTCCAAAATCTTGCGCAGCTCCTCCCCGATCGCCCTGCGCTTTTCCTCGTCGAAGCGTCGCAGGCGCTGCATCACCGGTCTTGCTTGGGGTCGCTTTCTCCCTCGCTGGAGACGTCGAAGCAGTAATCGACGGAGCTCAGGAACTGCCGGAGCGCTTCAGCGTCCTGAGGCCCGGCGTAGTCCCACTCCTCACAGCTCGAGCCGGGTGGGTACCATTCGTCAGGCGAGGCGGCGTGGTGGTGGGTCGTGTCGTCTGACGAGGATGAACGGCGGTCGTGGTGGCGTCCCCTGCACGGGCGCACAGGACGCGCGGCCGTCCATCCTCGCGGCGCGACCATGTTACGCCGGTACGTAGGCAGGTGGCTGTTGGCGGTCGTTACAACCCAAATTCGACCACCAATACTCGGGAATAAATGAGAGTCTATGCAACATTCCATGTACTTAGGTTTCATTTCTAATAAAGTTCCACGAGTTTTGGTGAGTGTCGCTTGTGCAGGTACAACTACAACAAATACGTGCTATAGGGGTCGGAAATAACTGAATCGGCCGAACAACACGTTCGGCCGGTTATCCCCCTTAGTCGTACAGGCCACGGGGAGCCGTCCACGTCAACCAAACGACAACATACGACACGTGCACGACCGCCAACTCATCCCCGGGCACCGACACCTCATCCTGGGCCTACCCAACACGATCCACATCAGCAGAGGGCAGCCCAGGAGGGTCCAGGGCCAGAGGCGGTGCCGGGGGGTCGGCCCGGTCCCCCAGCCCAGTTCGGCCGAAGGGCCAAGTTCGGCCGAACCGACCCCAAGATGGCAACCGCCTCCCAAGGCTGCATCCTGGCCCCTGGTGGCCAGGTCGGTGGATCCTACGTTCGGCCGAACCCTCTGGTTCGGCCGAACCGCCATCCCTCGCCCGAATCCAGGAGGGAGATGCCCTGGTGCCTTGGCGGTTACCCAACCTCCAAACCGACCCTTGGAGCTATAAATAGGACAGCACACTTCACTTGTAAACACACAACACAAGAGTAGAGTGCAGGCGAAGCACTGTTAGTTCTCCACTTGTATCAGTAGAGATAGGGAGAGAGGAGAGGTAAGCGTCCCGGAGAGGAGCCGAAGTGTCGGCCCCTCTTCCCGCTGTACCTCTACGGATGCGGCTTCACTTCGAGTAACATCCGGGTCATGTCTGGTAACTCTTGTATCTCTCTCTGATTAATTGAGCATTCAGTTCTTACTTTTATATGCTTGCTGGTTCTTCGTTCAATGCTTAGTTGATTGGTATAACTGTATACTGGTTGCTTATCTTGGGTGCTTATCTTTCTATGGGAGATAAGTATTAGTTGACTAGTGTAGGCGTGGTGCCTATACTTGAGACTAACTTAGTTTATTCCCGTCGCAATGGAGGTGGTAGCCGTAAGGTGGTGACATCCCTTCCGGTCTTTGTAGCCCATCACGTTAGTTCCGGTCCATAGGATTCCCCAGTTGGGAAATAGTGGCACCCCTTCTCATCCCTTTCTGTGTGTCCACCGGTTCCCTTGTCCTGAAGCAAGTATCTATCTGTATCCTCTGATCTGCTCGATCAATCAGTAGAATACCTCTACCAGACTCGTACCCTCTCTACCCTCCTATCACTCCTCTTCTCTCTTTGTTGTTGTCATCCACCTCATCCATACCATTCACTCCATTCCATCTACCTAGGACAACTTAGTTTAGACTCAGTCCACTTCTCGTTCTCCGTGGAAATCGATACCTTGGAATACTCCCGGGTGAAAACTACATCGGTATCCGTCCGCTTGCGGATTTATCTGTAGGCCGTAAGGGGTGTCAACAGTGGCCACCCCGCGGAGGGGCAGGCTGGCGGGTTCCTCCGCTACCGTGCTGGGCAGTGGGTAGAGATGCACGGGTTGGCTCCGGCCGCACACGTCACGGCCGCCGGCCCCAACGTCCCTGGTGAGTTGGAGGCACCGCGGTTCGCGCTTATGCTGGCGCTGACCGATGAAGAGATCGTCGCAGCAGCGTCGCGCAATCTCATCGGGAACTGGGCTGGCGCGACGCCCGCCGCCTGGCGGTTCCCTTCCGCAGGGTTCGCCGAAGATGGTGCGGTTCCACCCGACTGCGCATCAGGCGGTGGTATCCGCGGACCGTCCCAGTCTGGGAGCCTTATCCGCGGAGGCTTACGCTGCTCCACCTGCACCTGCAGGCCTTGCAGTCGGCGGTGATTCTGCAGTCCGCCGGCCGGGGGCGATGGCGACGTGGCCTCTTCCTTATCGGTGCGGCGAAGCTGCATGAGGTAGTCGGACCCGTCGGACTCGAACGTCAGACTCCTGAACTGGATGATGAATCCAGGTGGGAACCCGTTTGGAACCCCGTCGGAGGGTCCCGGCGTCGGATGGTCATCGTCAGCAGCCATCAAGGGAACTGGCGAGAAAAGTGAATCGCACAGCGCTCCCCCTACCTGGCGCGCCACTGTCGGCGTCGAGAATGGCCGGCACTCCCTCAGCCGCACAGAAAGTGCGCTGTGTCTCGTCCCTGATGGTCGATCCGAGAAGCCAACACAAGAACACGGGTTTATCCTGGTTCTGGCCGCGGGGCCGTATGTCTAGCAAGAGGCGCTCGCGCGCTCGTGTTAGTTTCGCACCCTGGTGCTTGCAGTGGGGGGCTACAAGTGAAGGTGGGAGAGGAGAGTCGTTCTCCAAGTCCCGGAACGGAGGAAGAAGATGATTGAGGCGAATGCCAATATCGTGTGTGTGTGTGAGCGTTCGTCTGGGCGTGTGCCTGGACGTGTGAACTTGTCCCCTTCGGGACCCCCTGACTTTCCCTTTTATATCTCAAGGGATAGAGGGGTTACAATCGTGGCTACAGTAGATATCGTGGGACGCCCCCTACATGGGATGCCCTTGATCTTTGACGAATCCGTGCCTTGAAGACAAGCTGGGTTGGCTTTCGGCGCCGGTCGGTGATGTGGTGAGTCCTGTTCCCGTTCTGTCGGGGCTTCGAGGGGTCGCACGGTCGTCATGGTGGTCGAGGCATTATCCGCGGCTTCCTTCGAGGGATCTCCTGCCCTGCCCCGAGGGGTCGGTTACCCGTAAATTATGGGGGCAGGTGGACAGGAGCTGGCGTGTCGTACGCAGCTGTCATGTTGTCGTAACACTGTGGTCAGGGGCGTAGTGGCCCAGCCTGACGGACCGGTACGACCGGATTTCGCCCCGTCGGTGGCGTCAGGCTCGGTGCGTACGGGGCGACTGGCTTTCTGCTGGCCTGACGGCCCCAGTACGCGTCCCGAGTGCTCTACTGCCCTAGGGGGCGGGAGTAGGCATCATTGGGATGCTACGACGCTCACTGTTGCCACAGTGTGGGGCGTGGCTGTCCGTTGGCGTGGTGACATGATGACGCTTGACCAAGGTTCGCCCCCGGTCGTCGTCCGTACTCCCGTTCGAGGGTCACCACGCCCATTCGAGGCTGTTCTGACGAAGGAGGCGACGGGAGTTGGTGGAATAAACGAGGTTATATGCAACATTCCATGTACTTAGGTTTTATTTCTAATAAAGTTCCATGAGTTTTGGTGAGTGTCACTTGTGCAGGTACAACTACGACAAATATGTGCTATTGGGGCCAGAAATGACCAAATCGGCCGAACGACTACGTTCGGCCGGTTACCCCCCTTAGCCGAGCAGACCACCGGGAGCCGTCCACATCACCAATGACCAAGCAAACACAACATACGACATGTGGACGACCGCCAACTCACCCCAAAGGACCAACACGTCACCCTGGGCCAGAACGACACAAAGCAAGACACTAGAGGGCAGCCCAGGAGGGTCCAGGAGCAGAGGCGGTGCCGGGGGGCCTGCCCGGGCCTCCAGCCCAGTTCGGCCGAAGGGCCAGGTTCGGCCGAACCGCCCCCAGGCTGGCAACCGCCTCCCAGGGGTGCGTCCTGGCCTTTGGTGGCCAGGTCGGTGGATCCAACGTTCGGCCGAATCCCCTGGTTCGGCCGAACCGCCTCTCCTCGCCCGAATCAAGGGGGGATATTCCCTGGATGCCTTGGCAGCTACTGATGAGGACACCATCTACGACACGAGTACATCTACACCTTCTCCAGCGCCACCAGATGATCCTCCACCACAGGCGCCACCTCCTGGCCCAATCACGCAGGCCCGTGCAAGAGAACTTAACTTTGTTATGCTACCGAAGAATGAAGGCCCAGAAGAATAGAAGCTGGCCCAACAGGGGCCTTTGTGTGGGCGCCTAGGGCTGTTGCCCTCTCCCTTTCCCTGGGCGCCACCTTCCTTAGGGGCTGCGCCCTCTTTCCCTCTATTTAGATAGAGGCTTCCTTTCATTTTAGACTCAAGTTTTGTTTTACATCTAGCTTTAGCTACCCCCGAAGAACACGCGCAAACCAGCGCTGTCCTCGTGTAATTCAGAACTCCACCTTCGAGTGATATTAAGATTGCACGCATCTTTTTTTCTTGTTCGTTTTACGATTGCGCACAGGAAACGATCTTCGTGATCAGGCTGATCTTGCACCAGCAAGGTCGGTAACCACAGGGAGTTGGTTCAGCGATTGCATTGGTGCTACGGGTTCTCTCGTCGTAGTCGGATCGTGAGGGTCTACTTCCACCAAGTCGAAATTATCTCCACTCACCGAAAGATCGGGCACTTCAGCTTTATCAAGTGGTATCAGATTTCAGATTGATCGGTGAGTTTTATCGAGTGTTTTTCCATTTCCTACAGTCCACAAAACCAAAACAAATATATATTTTTAGGTTAGATCTTTGTCCCAGCACCCTTTTGAGCCTTGCACTTTCTTTCAATAATTTGCATTGTTGAATTTGTGTGCTTACGAGTTCAATTGTTGCTGGTTACTTTGTGTTCTATCTTTGTTTTTCTTTGCTTCTAACCCCCACGCCACCACCATTTCTCTGCTACTCACCATCTCCCACGCGCCGGCATTCCGCTGATCTCGCGCCTTTCCCTGGATCGCCCCTCCGCTGTCTTCTGTGTTTCGGCAAGTGACAAAAAAAAGGAAAGAAAGCAATCAAAAGAAAAGGAAAGTCAAAAAAAAGAAAGAGAGGGAAGGGAAAGAGTTCCGAGACCGAATCAGGGCTGATCGCCCTCCCCCCCCCCCCCACTGCAGCGCACCGTGATTGCCTCGGCCCTGCCGGTTACATTCCCTCCTTCCCCCCCCCCACGCCGTGCTAGTTTTCCATATTCGCCTCTGTCTTCTTGGTACCTTTTCCTGTAGTTCGCCTCACTCTTCTTGGTATCTTCTTTTTACCGGAATACCCCTACCCTTCAAGAAAAATTGTGTGTGGCGAATTGCTCTTTTGTATTCCTTTGTTCCTACAATCCGTTTGTGAGTTTGTCCAAAAAAAACAAAAAAAAAACAGAAAAAAAAAAAGAACAAAAAAAAAAACAGGACAACGACGGAAGCCGTGTGCGCCCTCCCTGCTTCCTTTTGTTCGCTTCCTTTTCGCCTTGCTCCACTTTTGCACTTTGTCTCCAGCAGCTTTGCACAAGTTTAGCACTATTATTCAACTTTGCATTATTGTTTGATTGTGCTAACCCTTGCATTGAGTGCAGCCTACCCAGAACTCCACATAGTCCTACGACGAGCAGATTTTATTTCTCCAGGCAATTGCTGCTCCAATCTCTCGCCGGTACTACTTGTTGGTTGCAGCTCACCCCTGTGTGCTTGGTACGAACGGATAAGCATTTGATAACAGCATTTTAGTGTGCGTGTTGAGAGCGATTCCACCTTTGTTGTTGCCTTTGCTTTGTGTTTGCGCTAACCATGGCAGATGACGACGACCCGAAGGATGCACAGCTGCAGGACATGCGGACTCAAGTTGATGGCCTTGCAGCAGACATGCAAACGTTGCATGAACGGCTTGATTCCACGGTCACTACGACGAACGCGCGGTTCGATCAGCTCGACCTCGCGCAGACGGCCACTAAGACCACGCTCGACTCCATTGTGGCCGTCTCGATGCCATGAACACGGTGATCACAGAGTTATAGAAGGGTTATGGTGGTGACACGGAGCAGGAAGATGGAAACCGCCGCGGCCGCGCTCGCCGTGTGGTACGTCCCCCCGGTAATGATTCATTTGCTAAGATTAAATTTAAGATTCCATCTTTTAATGGCAAATATGATCCTGCTGCATATCTTGATTGGGAGTTAGAGGTCGAACAGAAATTTTCATGCCATGATATTCCTGCTACTTCTCAAGTTAAGGCTGCTATCAGTGAATTTTCTGATTTCACTTTAATTTGGTGGTGTGAATATAAACAAACCCATCCCACAACCACTCCCACATCGTGGGCTCAATTAAAGGCTGCCATGCGACAGAGGTTTGTGCCTTCCTATTATGCCCGTGATTTGCTTAACAAAATGCAGCGTTTTCAGCAAGGACAACAATCTGTTGAGGAGTATTACCAGCAGCTCCAAAAGGGTATGATGCGTTGTGGTTTACTTGAGGAGGCTGATGCTGCTATGGCACGTTTTCGTGGTGGTTTGAACCGCGAAATTCAGGATATACTTGATTATAAGGAGTATGCTGATATGAACACATTATTTGAATATGCTTGCAAAGCTGAACGTGAAGTGCAGGGACGCCGCTCGAAGCCATATACTAACTCTTTTGCAGGGAGAAGTTCGGCCGCTCCAGCCAAGAATGCACCATCCACGTCCACCACTACAACGCGCGAGAAGACGTCCACACCTGCAGCAGCACCACGCACAGGAGCTGCCCCTTCCACAGGACGTACACGGGATATAAAATGTCATCGTTGCAAAGGGTTTGGTCACATACTTCAGGACTGCCCAAACAAGCGTACTTTGCTCATCCGTGATAATGGTGAGTACTCGTCCGAAAGTGATTCTGAGGAAACTCGACATGCTATATTTGCCACTGACCATGCAGCTCATGCGGAGGTACATGTCAACCCGGGGGACGCTGACAGGTATGAAAGTCTTGTTGTGCAGCGTGTTCTTAGTACACAGGTCGCCCCGGCCGAGAAGAACCAGTGCCACACTCTGTTCCATACTAAAGGCGTTGTGCAGGAGTGGTCGATTCGCATCATCATCGACAGCGGCAGCTGCAACAACTTGGCAAGTACCGTGCTGGTTGAAAAATTGTCTTTGCCCACACGTAAGCATCCAAATCCATATCACATTCAATGGCTCAATGATGGTGGGAAAATTAGAGTGACACGATCGGTTCGTGTTCCTTTCTCCATGGGTGCTTATTCTGATTTTGTTGATTGTGATGTTATTCCCATGGAAGCATGTTCCTGTTTACTTGGTCGACCTTGGCAATATGATACTGACAGCTTGCATCATGGTCGTTCGAATCATTATTCTTTCATGTTTAAAGGTCAGAAAATAATCATACATCCCATGACACCTGAACAAATTGTTAAAGATGATCTTGCTCGCGTTGCTAAGGCTGCTAAACAACCATCGATTTCTGCTAATTCTGAAATCAAATTGAATGCCCCTGTTCTCCTTGCTACACGTGCTGATTTTGATGATATTCGTGATGCTCATTTGCCCTGCTATGCACTTGTATGCTCTGGTATGTTCGTTTCACTTGATGCCACACCATCTTCGGATACTCCCCCTGTGGTTGCTAACCTTTTGCAGGAGTACGCTGATGTCTTTCCCACCGACTTACCACCGGGTCTTCCACCACTCCGTGGCATTGGGCACCAGATCGATCTCATCCCCGGTGCACAGCTTCCGAACCGCGCACCATACCGTACAAATCCGGATGAAACGAAGGAGATCCAGCGCCAGATACAGGCGTTGCTTGACAAGGGTTACATTCGTGAGTCTCTCAGCCCTTGCTCTGTTCCTGTGTTACTTGTCCCAAAGAAAGATGGATCTTGGCATATGTGTGTAGATTGTCGTGCTATTAATAACATCACCATTCGTTACCGATACCCTATACCACGCCTTGATGATATGCTAGATGAGCTTAGTGGTGCCATTATTTTCACAAAGATTGATTTGCGTAGTGGTTACCACCAGATTAGAATGAAACTCGGTGATGAATGGAAAACGGCTTTTAAAACGAAATTTGGGTTATATGAATGGTTGGTTATGCCGTTTGGATTGACTAATGCTCCCAGCACCTTTATGCGTTTAATGAATGAAGTTCTTAGGCCCTTCATAGGCTTGTTTGTTGTTGTCTATTTTGATGATATTCTCATTTACAGCAAGTCTATGAAAGAGCATTTAGAACATTTGCGTGTTGTTTTTGATATGTTGCATGCTGCTCATCTGTTTGGTAACATGGAAAAGTGCCTCTTTTGCACACAACGTGTCTCATTTCTTGGCTATGTTGTTACTCCATAGGGCATTGAGGTGGATGGCAGCAAGATCGATGCCATCCGGGAATGGCCTACACCGACGACGGTCACACAGATTCGGAGCTTTCTTGGCCTTGCAGGTTTCTATCGCAGGTTCGTCCGTGATTTCAGCTGCATTGCAGCACCTCTACATGAGCTTACAAAGAAAGGTGTGCCGTTTGCTTGGAGTGAATCTCAGGCGGTAGCATTCAACACCTTGAAAGACAGGTTAACACATGCTCCTCTCTTGCAATTGCCTGATTTTGGTAAAATCTTTGAGCTTGAATGTGATGCCAGCGGTATTGGGCTAGGTGCTGTTTTGTTACAAGAAGGAAAACCGGTTGCTTATTTCAGTGAAAAATTAAGCGGTGCTAGCTTGCGATACTCTACCTATGATAAGGAACTTTATGCTTTAGTACGCACTTTGCAAATATGGCAGCACTATCTTTGGCATCGTGAGTTTATTATTCACTCTGATCATGAGGCTTTAAAACACATTCGTACCCAATCCAATCTGAACCGTCGTCATGCTAATTGGGTAGAATTCATTGAGTCTTTTCCTTACATCATTAAACACAAGAATGGGAAGGAAAATGTTATTGCTGATGCTTTGTCTCGTCGATATACCATGCTGTCCCAGTTGGATTTTAAAATCTTTGGCTTGCAAACTATGAAAGATCAATATGTCGACGATGCTGATTTTCGGGATATCTTAGTTCACTGCATGAATGGCAAACCATGGGGCAAATTTCACATGCAGGATGGGTTCCTGTTTCGCGCTAACAAGCTGTGTGTTCCAGCAAGCTCGGTTCGTCTTTTGTTGTTACAGGAAGCACATGGCGGCGGTCTTATGGGACATTTTGGTGTCTACAAGACACATGAGGTGCTGGCTGCCCATTTCTTTTGGCCCCGGATGTGCCGTGATGTTGAGCGCCTTGTTGCCCGCTGCACTACTTGTCAGAAAGCTAAGTCATGAATAAACAACCATGGTTTATATATGCCTTTGCCTGTCCCTACTTCCCCCTGGCTTGATATTTCTATGGACTTTGTCTTGGGCTTACCTAGAACTAAGAAGGGGAGGGACAGTATTTTTGTGGTTGTTGATCGCTTCTCCAAAATGGCTCATTTTATACCTTGTCATAAGACTGATGATGCTAGCAGTGTTGCTGAATTGTTCTTTAGAGAGATTATTCGCTTGCATGGTATTCCAAATACAATAGTCTCTGATCGTGATGCTAAGTTTCTCAGCCATTTTTGGAGATCACTGTGGAATAAAATGGGAACTAAATTGCTGTTTAGCACCACTTGTCACCCTCAGACTGATGGACAAACTGAGGTGGTTAATCGAACTTTGTCAACCATGCTTAGGGCTGTTTTGGATAAAAACTTGAAACGTTGGGAAGATTGCTTACCTCATGTTGAGTTTGTTTATAATCATGCAACGCATTCTTCTACAAAGATGTGTCCCTTTCAGGTTGTTTATGGATATATTCCTTGAGCGCCTATTGATCTGTTTGCGCTTGATGCTGCGGATACTCCCCACATAGATGCTGCTGCACATGTTGACCAAATGATTAGCTTGCATGAACAAACTCAACAAAATATTGCTGCTGCTAATGCTAAATACCAGGTTGCAGGTAGTAAAGGAAGAAAACATGTTACCTTTGAACCGGGTGATATGGTATGGTTGCATCTAAGAAAGGATCGATTTCCCACTTTACGCCGCTCTAAATTGATGCCTCGTGCTGCTGGTCCTTTTAAGATACTAACCAAGATTAATGATAATGCTTATGTTCTTGACCTGCCTGCGGAGTTTGGTGTTTCCACTAGTTTTAATGTTGCAGATTTGAAGCCGTATGCGGGTGAAGGTGAGGAGTTGCCGTCGAGGACGACTTCAGTTCAAGAAGGGGAGGATGATGAGGACACCATCTACGACACGAGTACATCTACACCTTCTCCAGCGCCACCAGATGATCCTCCACCACAGGCGCCACCTTCTGGCCCAATCACGCGGGCCCGTGCACCTATAAATAGAGGGTCACTTTCACTTGTAAACACACACCAAGCCAAGGAGCTCATTTCCACTTTCATTCTAGTAGAGTTAGGATAGTTTAGTTGGGAGTTAGAGTTGAGTCGAGCTTTGCCTCGGAGGTTCCGGAGTCGTCTTTAGAAGCTCTGGTATAAGCTCTTGTATCTTTTACTTTTCCTTTTGTAAGACTTCGAGTTATCAATATAGTTATCTTTATCACTTTGCCTTTGTCATTTATATCTTGCTTCTACTTTATCCTAGTTGCAAATATATCTTGTTTAGACTATAGTCAGTTATAGTTCTAGTGCTTGTAGTCTTGTTTAAGTCTTTGTCTTGGCTGGTTCTTCGATCTTGCTTGATATTGGAGGTGAATTGTCACCAAGAGTATTGACAAGGTTGCTTGCTCTTGCTAGCAGAGTAAGTAGTCGTTGCCTAGTGTAGGAGTGGTTCCTCGACTAGTCGGTGGCTTTAGTTTATTCCCGTCGCAACGGAGGTGGTAGCCGGGAGGTGGTGACAGCCCTTTCGGTCTTCGTAGCCCATCACGTTAGTTCCGGTCCGTAGGATCCCCCAGTTGGGAAATAGTGGCACCCCTTCTCATCCCTTTTTGTGTGTTCACCGGTTCCGTTGTCCCGATGCTAAGACATTAGAGTTATCCCAGATCTCCTAGTGCTGGTTCTGTACTCATTGTATCTCTAAGCTAGAGTGACATAGGTAGATAAAGTATCCAGGAGTCCTCTATCTCTTCTCGTTGTCCTCCCAGCTATCTATCTCTTCTCTCCCTTACCTGAGTATCCCTTGAGCTGTGTGTCCGGTATATCCACTCCTATCCAATACCGTTATCCCCTGTCTTGTCTAGTCGTGTACCCTCCTTTGATAGTCTCGAATATCTGTTCACTAGTAATCTTGCCAAAGCTTCCCTGCGGAAATATAAATTACGATACCTCGGAATACTCCCAGGTGAAGTGCTACAGTGGTGATTCTGTGCGCTTGCAGAATATTTCTATATTTTACTAAGCCATAAGGAAAACCACTGAAACACTCCTTACCCCAGTAGCAGGATTCTCAATTCTGATATTGGATCGTAAGAAGTGCCAACAAGCATTTCTGGCTCCGTTGCCGGGGAAGTCTTTGGCTAGATTATTTTTGAACTTTTATCTTGAGCTATCTTAGTTGAGTACCGCTACTCAAGCGGGTTTATCCTTGCTCTGTTCGTTGGTCCTTGTGGAGCAGAGCAGTGCATGACTGGTTTCCAACTACTGTCAAACTTCCAAGAAAATCCGGAGTCATTTGTGAGGAAAGTACGACCCCGTGTTGTACCTCCTCAGAAGCAACTCCTTCCGACGAACCCAGTCCTTCCCGTCGTTGACCAGGCTACATCGAGGATGGCAACCAAGACGATCCGTGAGTTCTCCGCTCCATCAAGCGAGAACGTACGTGTCGGACCAGCTCCGCCAGTCGGAGATGGTAGTTTCGAGCTAAAGCCAGCCCTCATCAACATGGTACAGGCTAGCCCATTCCGCGGCAAGCCACACGAAGATGCCAATGCTCATCTCCAGCATTTCCTGGAGATTTGCAACACCTTCACCATCCGCGGAGTAAGTATCGATGCCATTCACCTTCGTTTATTTCCATTCTCATTATTAGGCAAGGCGAAACAATGGTTTTATGCTAACCGCGAGGCAATAGAGACCTGGGATAAATGCACTAGCGCTTTCTTGCTAAAATTCTTTCCGGTTGGGAAAACCAACGCCCTCCGGAACAAAATAGCTAGTTTCCAGCAGCTAAAAGATGAAACAGTCCCGGAGGCATGGGATCGCCTCCAGGACTATATTTCTGCTTGTCCTCACCATGGTATGCAGAGTTGGTTCATAATCCAAACTTTCTATCACGGGCTGAGAAATTCTGCCCGTGAGTACCTGGATGCTGCTGCTGGAGGCTCGTTCTTCTCTCTTGAGGAGAGTCGTGCGAAGGCCCTCATAGAGAAGATGGTCGAGAACCAAGGTTGGTCCGACGACCGGACTCAACCAAAGACCCGAGGAGTTCACCAAGTTGAAGCTCTGGACATGCTCGCTGGCAAGATGGACCTCCTGATGAAGAAACTAGAGGCCCCTGCTCAAGAAACGGTGCAAGCCATGGACGCTCGCATGACCTGCGAAGTCTGTGGCAACACTGGCCATTCGGGGAATGACTGCCCCGAAACGCAAGAAGATGCCCACTACGTCAACAACAACGGGTACCGACCGAACAACTACGGCAACCAAGGCTGGAATCCGCGCCCAAACCTCCCTTTTGAGAGGCCTCAACAAGGTAACAATTTCAATTCTAGCAATTTCAATAATCAGCCGTCTCTTAGAGATCTTGTGTTTGGCCAGATGAAAATAACTGAAAACATCAATAAAAAGCTTGCTGCTAATGATAAAACACTGGAAAGCATAGACTCTAGGATGGAATCATTCTCTTCTGCTATGAAAAGTCAACTGAGCTTTAATAAAATGATAGAAACTCAAGTCGCTCAGTTAGCTGCTACTGTTCCTATCACTGAATCGGGGAAGATTCCGGGGCAACCCAAACCTTCCATCGAGACAGTGAATTCTATCACTACCAGGCATGGTAAGATGTCTCGTAGTGTCTTCCGAACTAACCACGCAGGGAAGGTCGCACGCATCCAAGTGTTGACACCAAGATGGACCTACCTGCCGAGAGCTGCAAAAAGGGCAATCATCAAGACCTCTCCGGATAGGAAGGAAGATCCCGAAGTGCCTATCATTCAGTGCACGATCTGGAATCGTCGCATTGATGATGCACTCTGCGATATAGGGGCATTATTTAAGAAATTACGCTACCCTACTTTGTCACCTACTACTGCCCAGCTACAGCTTGCGGACTCAACCATCCGGTACCCCGAGGGGTGATCGAGAATGTACCGGTCCGAATCTGGGGACAATATGTCCCTGTGGACTTTCTTGTCCTCGACACGGGGAACGAGCATTCGTTTCCCCTTGTGTTGGGCCGACCATTCTTGAACACCACCCGGGCTAGGATCGATATGGATGCAAGAGAAATCTCGTTCCATATCGACGGAAGGTTGACTTACTTCAAGTTTCACCCCCGGGAAGAGAAGAAGGCAGAGCCACTCACACCGGAGCAAAGGAGCGCCGAGTGTTTCCTTAAGGCTCTCATTAATGGAGAGCTGGAAATACTCGGTGGTGAGCACCTCAAGTGGAACGAGCCGACAAAACCGACAAGTGCAGAAGAAATGGATTTCCTCATAAAGAAATACGAGGAAGAGCAAGCCCTCTGGAATTCTCCGGAGACACCGATCCCACCGCCACCGACACCGAAGAAGAAGAACAAGAAAATGTGGCGGAAGAAGGTTGCATCGTCCGAGTCAGCCACTCCGGGGCCGGACGATGACAAGAACAACTGAAGACAGGAGAAGTCCCGCTCGCGGACTTAAAAGCTGAGCTCTCGCCGCGAGGAAAACCGGTATGTATCACATATTTCCCTTCCAATTTTAAAATTCTCAAGTGCATTTGCATGTTTCCCTTTTCAAAATAAATGAACCACTTGAGTAATTAATTTGAGATAGAGTAGAAAATTTTGCAAGCTTGGTTAGAAATAATTGGACACATGCTGAAATTTTACCTAGGATGGATGTAATTGATAACTTTTATCATTTTCATCCCTTCTAGAACATCTCCAATTATTTACCATCACCACCAACCAGCACCAAACATGTCTACCCCACTAAAAATGGCTGCACACTCACCAATTATCACAAACATGGCAGCATGGGAGTGATTCCACTAAAATCCACTTTGGCCATGTCACATTTCCATCTTACCTACCACTAAATTCCACTCACATGACCTAAAAAATTTGTGGCCACACAATTTGGCATGGAATCAAAGCAAAGGAGGGGCAGCACTCACATAGGAGTGCCCTGGCCACCCGGCCTGGTTCGGGCGAACCAGGGGACTACCCCCCCTCGGCCTATAAATGCGGGTGCAAACTTGCTTGCTTCTCACACACTTGCACACTCTTAAAAAAATTCTGTAGGAGCTCTCTCTCTCTCTCTCATTTTCTTTCTCTAGTTCTTGACAAGTTCTTCTCAAGATCTTGTTCAAGTTTTGGTTCACTTGCATCACTAGAAAATCCCAAAAAAATATTTTGCTCTTTGTGCTGAATTTCTGGACGATTTTGTGGTGGTCACCGACACCCACAAGAACGACTAACCTTTTGTGGTGGTTCTCATCCCCGCAAGAACGACTAACTATCTCGAACGACTGACTTGAGTTTCTTGTGCTAACCATATATATTCAGTCCTTCGGGTAGTTGTTGTTGCACTAACTTTTTGCAGGAATCATGTCGAAGTTCTTCACTTCCCTCCGTCGTTCCGCCCGGCTAGGCCGACGATCGGACGATGCTGGGAGTTCCCCAGCTCCATCCCGAGGCTCAAGCCGGATGGACACGGACGAGCATGGAGCAGCCGGCTCGGGATGGGGCCATGCCACGCCCCCGGCCAGGCAGCTCCTGAGCGAGAGTGACATCAACCTTAGAACAGAAAGGGAGCGAAACACCTTCAATGAGCTTCGGCTGAAGGAGTTCGAGCACACCCGTGTGTTTGAGCAAGATTTGCTCAGGGACACGGGGATGGACGTAGAGTTCACGGAAATTTTCCAGGCCATTGGCTGGGAGAATTTCTGGCACATCAATGAAGAAGGTTCGTACCTGCTCACCCTTGAATTCCTCTCGACTTTGGTTTCTGAAACTGGGGGGATTCGTTTTCAGTTCTTCAACCAAGAGTTCTTCTGCTCTTGGAGGGATTTTAGTTCGGGTCTCGGATTTTCAAGCCGTTGTTCATTAGACCCGAACAAAGCGCTTAAAAGATTTGACCGGGTGGCATTTTGGAAAAAGATTTCGGGGGATACCAACTATCATGTGCCACGCACGAACAGCATACATAACCCCACTTTGCGTTTCATGCATCGTTGGGTGTCTATGACGGTATTCCCCCGGGCAGATTTGCGCCCTGTCAACACCATCGAGTTGCGGGTTCTTTTTGCCATGGTCAAGCAGATTCCCTATTCACCTGTGAAAGACATGGTTGGTCACTGGCTGTCTCATATTTCTCGTACGGGTGGCATGGCGATGACTTCTCTAGTCACTCGCCTCGCTAACCACCTGGGCGTCCTTCAAGGCGCCCGGCTCACGTACATCGAGACAACGCGTTCCGTCGTGGATGCCGAGCACTTCGTGCAAGCCCACATGATACGGCGGACGCCTGACGCAATGCTGGCAATGATTTACCATGGCTATACAACTGAAGTGCCCTTGCCTTGTGCAGCACTAAGGTTGGATACCACGCCGAAACTAACTCTTCAGTTGAGGACCGAGTCGGACGATTCTCCACCTTGGAGAGAGCCCGCTCGGCACAGCGTTGCAGGTGACGGACCCATCACGAGGGGACGAGCCAGGCGTGATGCTAGACTCGCCACCTCACAGGAGCCGGAAGATGCACCACAAATGCCGCACCGACACACTTCCTCTTTTGAGGCCACCTACGACATGTACACCGGCGCTGGGACGTCCGGAGCAGGAGGCTCCGGGCAACACCAGGAGCCGAACTACTTCACCTCAGGACGCTGGGACTACGGCCAGGACACGGACTCTGAGTGGTCCGGGAGTCAGTATGGAGGAGGGTACGACAGTGCCTCCCAGCCATATTACCCCGGATACTCACAGTCCGCACGCTTCGACTACGGCCGGGAGTTGTCCTACATCTCTGACCGAGTCGAGCTCATCGACGACCGTACCCGAGAGATTCAAGACACGCTAGCCCGCCATTCTCAGTACCATCAAGAGAATAGCGGGATGGTGGCGTCTATCCAGCACGACGTCCACGAACAAGCGAAACAGCTGAGCCAGTACCTTTCAAGGCTCAACCCCTACCAGTAAAAGTCCAAGCTTGGGGGAGGACCCCCATCAGGTATGTCCCGATTTATCCAGCACTTTGTTCATTTAATTTCCCTTTCATTTCCCTTCATGATAGTTTGCATTTAAAAAAATGAAAATACCAAAAATATTTCCCTTAAACAATATTTCCCTTGAATTAAATAACTCCCAACTATGCATGGAATGAATCATATGCCTCTCACCTTGGAAATGATGAATAGTTGCTCTGTCATTAATTCTGCAAGTACCTTGCTTCAACTAGTTGCTAGATTGTGCTTGAGTTATTCGGCATGAGTAAAAATGATCCTGAAAACCTTGTGGGAGCACATGCTTTATTCCAAGTCTAAGTTGTTGCGGGGATTGATATAGTGAGAATTTGGTTAAGTTCTATTCTGCTTTTAGTACGGGGAAAATCTCGGAGATTTATGCTTTCAAAATGAAACAAGTTCCTCATTGGTCAAAATACCTACCAGAGCCATATGATAAGCTTAGTTGAAAATTTCTACTCATATACTGCTTGTTATCTTAGTGAGCTTTGTCAAATTGTTGTGACCTTTGAGTGAAGCTTTCATATTCTTAAAGATCGAGACCCACGTACACTCACCACCTCTCACTTGCAATGCCTACACTGGGAGTTAGCATACATTTTCCATCATCCATCCACAAAAATAAATGCTCCATGTTGTATGATCTCCCTCTCCAAATATTCTTGATAGAGACATGGGCTATGCAAAAAGAAAAGCATGCCAAAGAGCATGGCAAAGAGAAGGAGAAAAAGAAAAGACTGCCAAGTGGCATGGCAAAAATATAAGAATAAAATATAGCCCATGTTCTCGAAAATAAATCAAGGAGAGGGAAATTCATCCTAGGAGTTCCACCATTCCACCATTCCACCATATTCCACTCCATTCATATCCACACACTTGCACGTCTCGATTTTAAGGTATGATTTGTCTCCTCAGAGATCCGGTTTTTGACTTAGCAAAATATAAGATGCATGCATGCCTTCATCCTTTGTCCCTGAGCCACACAAAAAGCCATATTACATGTTAGGATGAAAAAGAAGGCACAAGCCTTTGGTGAGGATTCAAATACACTTGAGTGATTGAGTGTGCCAATGAGGAACAATTTGTAGTTTTCAAAACTTGTGAAAAATTCCGAGATGGGATCCTGAACAGAGTAGAGTGGAATAAAACTGAATTTAAAATGTTCGTCCTTTCAACCGCCCAAGATAAGGAGATTGCTATAAGCCCCATAGGTAAAAAGGTGATTTGAAACTTTGCCTATGATTCAAGTATTTTTGAAAACTAGTTGTTTATATGTTACCTGCAAAAGAAATGACATTGTAGCAACTCCTGATCCACCGAGCCTAAGTTTATATCTTTGCTCGAGGACGAGCAAAGAGCTAAGCTTGGGGGAGCTTGTTGGCGGTCGTTACCGCCCAAATCCGAACACCAATACTCGGGAATAAACGAGGTTATATGCAACATTCCATGTACTTAGGTTTTATTTCTAATAAAGTTCCACGAGTTTTGGTGAGTGTCACTTGTGCAGGTACAACTACGACAAATATGTGCTATTGGGCCGGAAATGACCAAATCGGCCGAACAACTACGTTCGGCCGGTTACCCCCCTTAGCCGAGCAGACCACCGGGAGCCGTCCACATCACCGATGACCAAGCAAACACAACGTACGACATGTGGACGACTGCCAACTCACCCCAAAGGACCAACACGTCACCCTGGGCCAGAACGACATGAAGCAAGACACCAGAGGGCAGCCCAGGAGGGTCCAGGACCAGAGGCGGTGCCGGGGGGCCGGCCCGGGCCTCCAGCCCAGTTCGGCCGAAGGGCCAGGTTCGGCTGAACCGCCCCCAGGCTGGCAACCGCCTCCCAGCGGTGCATCCTGGCCTTTTGTGGCCAGGTCGGTGGATCCAACGTTCGGCCGAACCCCCTGGTTCGGCCGAACCGCCTCTCCTCGCCCGAATCAGGGGGGATATTCCCTGGATGCCTTGGCAGCTACTCAGCCCCAAACCGACCTGTGCACCTATAAATAGAGGGTCACTTTCACTTGTAAACACACACCAAGCCAAGGAGCTCATTTCCACTTTCATTCTAGTAGAGTTAGGATAGTTTAGTTGGGAGTTAGAGTTGAGTCGAGCATTGCCTCGGAGGTTCCGGAGTCGTCTTCAGAAGCTCTGGTATAAGCTCTTGTATCTTTTACTTTTCCTTTTGTAAGACTTCGAGTTATCAATATAGTTATATTTATCACTTTACCTTTGTCATTTATATCTTGCTTCTACTTTATCCTAGTTGCAAATATATCTTGTTTAGACTATAGTCAGTTATAGTTCTAATGCTTGTAGTCTTGTTTAAGTCTTTGTCTTGGCTGGTTCTTCGATCTTGCTTGATACTGGAGGTGAATTGTCACCAAGAGTATTGACAAGGTTGCTTGCTCTTGCTAGTAGAGTAAGTAGTCGTTGCCTAGTGTAGGAGTGGTTCCTAGACTAGTCGGTGGCCTTAGTTTATTCCCGTCTCAACGGAGGTGGTAGCCGGGAGGTGGTGACAGCCCTTTCGGTCTTCGTAGCCCATCACGTTAGTTCCGGTCTGTAGGATCCCCCAGTTGGGAAATAGTGGCACCCCTTCTCATCCCTTTCTATGTGTTCACCGGTTCCCTTGTCCCGATGCTAAGACATTAGAGTTATCCCAGATCTCCTAGTGCTGGTTCTGTAGTCGCTGTATCTCTAAGCTAGAGTGACATAGGTAGATAAAGTATCCAGGAGTCCTCTATCTCTTCTCGTTGTCCTCCCAGCTATCTATCTCTTCTCTCCCTTACCTGAGTATCCCTTGAGTTGTGTGTCCGGTATATCCACTCCTATCCAATACCGTTATCCCCTGTCTTGTCTAGTCGTGTACCCTTCTTTGATAGTCTCGAATATCTGTTCACTATTAATCTTGCCAAAGCTTCCCTGCGGAAATATAAATTACGATACCTCGGAATACTCCTAGGTGAAGTGCTACAGCGGTGATTCTGTGCGCTTGCAGAATATTTCTATATTTTACTAAGCCATAAGGAAAACCACTGATACACTCCTTACCCCAGTACCAGGATTCTCAATTCTGATATTGGAGCGTAAGAAGTGCCAACACTCCTTGGCTTGGTGCGTGTTTACAAGTGAAAGTGACCCTCTATTTATAGTTGCACAGGTCAGTTTGGGGCTGAGTAGCCGCCAAGGCATCCAGGGAATACCCCCCTTGATTCGGGCGAGGAGAGGCGGTTCGGCCGAACCAGGGGGTTCGGCCGAACGTAGGATCCACCGACCTGGCCACCAAGGGCCAGGATGCACCCCTGGGAGGCGGTTGCCAGCCTGGGGGCGGTTCGGCCGAACCTAGCCCTTCGGCCGAACTGGGCTGGAAGCCTAGGCCTGCCTCCCTGCACCGCCTTTGCCCTGTGGACCCTCTGGGCTGCCTCCTGCTGGTTGGCTTCGTGTTGATTTGGCCCAGGATGACATGTTGGTGCTCCGGGATGGGTTGTCGGTCCTCCATGTGGCGTGTACTTGTTGTCGCTTGGTCATCGTTGATGTGGACGACTCCTGGTGGCATGCACGGCTAAGGGGGATAACCGGCCGAACGGAGTCATTCGGCCGATTCGGTCATTTTCAGCCCCAATAGCGCGCATTTGTCGTAGTTGTACCTGCACAAGTGGCACTCACCAAAACTCGTGGAACTTTATTAGAAATAAAACCTAAGTACATGGAATGTTGCATAAAACCTCATTTATTCCCGAGTATTGGTGGTCGGATTTCGGCTATAACGACCGCCAACACCCGTTCGAGGGCCAGGCTCGAGCTTCTGATCAGTAGGGCCACGGAGGAGGCGTGCGAGCCTCTCCGCTCGAGGGTTGGGCCAGTCGCCTTTCCCTTGTTTGTTTCTGACTCAGCCGGGGCGTCCGTTTGAACTTGTTCGAGGGTCGAACTTCGAACCCTGGCCTCCGCGGAACGCCTCGAGGCGATTTGGCTTACCTTGGAAGCTGTCGTCTTTCATTGGCCATTTTGACCAGGGGCGGTCGTCCGCGTTTTTGCGCGAGTCGTGGTTAACGTGGCGGTGCATCGGCCCGTCGACCGGAACTAGCCATTCTTATCCACACGATCTCGGCTGGCGTGGCGCGGTGCTCCGCGTGGGAGTAGTGGGCGCGCCTTTTTAGGCGGGGTGGCGTGCACGGACGGTGGTTGAGGTGACGGGGTACCCAGAGTTACTGCGGCGTCGATTTCTTTTACCGTGCCACAGTTCATGCAGCCACCCACGCCGGGGCGGTTTTCCGCTGATGGGGCCCGTGCGTCAGCGGCTCAGCCCACCGCCGCGTTTGACGCGTGTGCTCCCCGGTCCAGGCGGCCAAGCCGTTCCTGATGGCGTGGTATGAACGGACGCGTGTTTGATTATAAAAAGAAATTGAGAGGGATTGGGGAAGACTTATATTAGCCGTCCTGCTATCGCTTTCCTCTCCTCGAGCACTCCGCGTTCCCTGCTGAGCTTGAATGGTTTCATTGCCTTCGGCAATCTTCTCCATGCCTCGTCGTCCCAACGCCGCCGCGGTCGAGCTTGAGGAGCCCATCGAGTGGGCGCCATCGACCGTGGTGGAGAGCACACTGCTCGATTTGGTGCACAGCGGTTTCTTGTCGCCGAAAGGTGACGAGGCATCGCCGACATGGGTAGCGCCGCCCAAGCCGCACAAGCGACCGGCTCCACCACCCGGGTACGTGGTCAGTTTCGTTTGATTCCACGAGTGGGGGTTCAATGCCCCTGCGTGTGAGTTCTTGCGTGGGCTCTGCGACTACTATGGCGTAGAGCTCCACAATTTTGCCCCAAATGGGATTTCTCAGGCGGCCGGGTTCATCGCCACCTGTGAGGGGTTGTTGGGGATTCCTGCCCACTGGGACATCTAGTTCCACTTATTCGTCGGCGGCCTCTATCTAGCGAAGGGCTCTTCGGCGGGGAAGTGTAGGCCAGTTCGTGCCGGCGGCTTCACACTGGCGGTGCGTGAAGGGCGGAAGGACCTCTACCTTCCGAGCAAGATGACTACCAACAACGGTGGCTGGAGTAGCACGTGGTTCTACCTTCGTAATGACGTGCCCGGGCTCCCGGCTTACACCGGGAAGGTGCTGCGGGAGGGGGAGCAGAAGTGGTCCCTTGGTGTGAGCGGTCCGGCCAACCGGGATAAGCTTGCCCCTCTCATCGACACGTTGAAGTGTTTGGCGGCCCGGGGGGTGTCCATGAGCCCTGCTAGAGCGGCTCTTTGTCTTTGTATCTCTGAACGGCCCATGGCCGAGTGTAATTTATCCTCACAAATTTGCCGTTCGTGGCATGTAAGGAATAAATCTATTTATGTGTCTAACCTTTTCGTGGGTTAGCACGATCTTGTACTCGCATTGGAGATTTTTTGTGCGATACCGTGCCTTTCCCCAATTTCCTGGAGTGATTTTCGCGAAGGAGTTCGTTTTTCGCAAGCAAGTGTTGGGTGGTGAGGGGGACGCCGTAGCCTTTCGAGGGCGTACGCGGTCCCTCGACCCGGCCACTTTCCCACCGTAGTAGACTCGCGCCTCGCTTTCATCCTCCTCGGTTTTTCGAGGGAACGAGATCGATAACGCTTTCTAGGTTTCGATCAAAGAGGAGTCAGATCCTCCCTGCGATCTTCGGGGTGTGTTAGCGAGCCCTATATGGCGGCTTGGACGCCAAAACCGTTTCCGTGAGTTCCTGCAAAGATTTCCGGCGTTTAGCCCCATATTTTTGTGGTTAGCTGTGCGATAGATAAGGTTGTATAAATTTAATTTGGGTTTTGCAACCGGATTTTCGTTTGTTTGACGTGTTGTGCCTTTCTCTTAGTTCGAGATCGGTTTCGGCGGAGGAATACAAGTAACCTTGGCGTCGAGTGGCGAGGGGGATGTCGTAGCCTTTCGGGGGCGTAGGCGGTCCCTCGACTCGGCCGGCTCTCGGCCGCGGTAGGCTTGCGCCTCGCTTACATCTTTCTGAACTGTTGAGAAATGGCTTGGCAACGTGTTTTTTCAAAAGAAGTGGTTTGCGTTCGCTTGTTGTTCGATGTGTTGTGCTCTCCTCTTAGCTCGAGATCGATTTCGGCGGAGGGACACAAGTGACCTTGGCGTCGAGCGGCGAGGGGGATGCCGTAGCCTTTCGGGGGCGTAGGCGGTCCCGCGACTCAGCCGACTCTCAGCCATGGTAGCCTTGCGCCTCGCTTATGTCTTTCCGAACTGACGAGGAAGGGCTTGGCAACACATTTTTGAAAAAAAGCGCATGAAAAAAAGTTAGGACTGTCGGGGGGTTAGTCCCCTAGTAGCCCCCGAGGGAGGCTCGGCTTTACCTCGAGTTCGCTTCGAGGGTAAATGCGAGTCACCCTGTTTCATTGTTGTTAGTAACAATGTTTCCATGTTGTTATGAACCTTTATTATTATCATCGTGCGATAAAACAAGACTGCAGAAAGTACAAGAGGTTCTATGGGTAGAAGCGACGTAGCTGTTGGATGTTCCAGGAGTTGGGGAAGACCTCGCCCTTCTCGTTCGCCAGCTTGTAGGTGCCGGGCTTGAGGACCTTGGCGACGATGATCGGTCCTTCCCACGGTGGCGTGAGCTTGTGTCGGCCTCGATTGTCTTGGCGTAGCTTCAGCACCAGGTCGCCTTCGCTCAAGTCTCAACGCCGCACCCTCCGCTCCTGATACCGTCTCATGGATTGCTAATACCGTTCTGAGTGCAAGGTGGCCACGTCTTGAGCCTCATCCACCTGGTGCACCGAGTCTTCGCGTGTTCGCTGGTTCTGCTCCTCCTGATATGCCTTGAGCCTCGGGGATCCGTACTCGAGGTCGGTCGGCAAGATGGCCTCGGCGCCGTAGATGAGGAAGAACTGGCTGAAGCCCGTGGCCCTGCTCGGAGTGATTCTCAGGCTCCAAACCACCGAGGATAGTTCGGTTACCCACCTTCGACCATAACTGTTCAGCTTGTTGAAGATCCTTGGCTTTAACCCTTGCAGAATCATGCCGTTGGCACGCTCCACTTGGCCGTTGCATTGGGGGTGAGCCGCGGCTGACCAGTCCACACGGATGTGGTGGTCGTCGCAGAACTCCAGGAACTTCTTCCCTGTGAACTGGGTGCCGTTGTCGGTGATGATCGAGTTGGGTACGCCGAACCGGTGTATGATGTCGGTGAAGAACAGCACAGCCTGCTCCGATCTGATGTTGGTGACGGCCCGAACTTCGATCCACTTCGAGAACTTGTCGATCGCCACCAGTACGTGCGTGAAGCCCCCGGGCGCTTGTCTAAAAGGTCCTAAAAGATCCAGTTCCCAGACCGCGAAAGGCCATGTGACGGGGATGGTCTGCAGAGCATGCGCCGGGAGATGCGTCATGCGTGCGTAGAACTGGCATCCCTCGCAGGTACGCGTCGTTTCGTTGGCGTCAGCCATCGCGGTAGGCCAGTTGTAACACCCTAAAATAGCCTATTTAAAATTTTTAGTAATTAATTGATTATTTAATGTCATGTTCATAATTAATATAGGTTAAATAAATGATTTTTGGAAATTAAAATCAAATATAAGGAATAGAAACATTTTTGTTGCATTCATGCTGCTACATTGAGTTTTGTACTGCTTGTGGTTCAAACCAGAGTTTAAATTTATTTAAATTCAAATTTGAATCACCTTGTTTGGCGCTCTAGAAAAGTTGTTTAGGCTAGAGTTCGATTTCGCCCCCTGAACTCTTCTCTTGGTCCGTTTCTGCTCCCCATTCTTTTCCTCCTGGACAGCCCAGCTAGCCACCTCCACACCAGCGCATCCCCGCCTCGGTCTAGCTCGGCCCGTCCCCGCGCTACCATGGCCTTCGCGGAAGCTTCCGCGCCACCCCTTCCAAAGAACGACGCCGCCTCTTTCCTTCTACGCCTCACCCCCCACAAGGAAACTTGCCCCCGCCTAAGGAAAGGATGGAGCCGCCGCCGATTCTGCGTGACCCGCACGCCGAGGCCCCCTGGGCACTATATAAGCAGAGCCACCGTGCCTCCAAACCCTCACCCTACCCTCGCCTGAGCTCCCGAGCCCGCAGCGCCTCCACTTGCCTCGCACCGCCGCCATTGGCGCCGCTGCCGCCGACCCTCCGCCCCAACGCCGCTCCGCCGGTCTCGACCGGACTGGTGGATTCGCCGTGTGGTAAGGAAGCTCCTCATCACATTAACACCTCGTATTGGGCTCGAGTACCACCTAATCGACTCGCTGGCCAACTGCAGCTCCGCCGCCGCCATCGATCTCCCTCACCGCCGGTGCAGTTTCCCCATGAGGTGAGCCAACTCCACAGCTGTTTTCCCCCTCCTCTTTCGCCCCGACGTGTGCATCTCCTCCTCGCCGGAGACGGCCGCCCGCCGGTCGCCGCCGCACACCACCCACACCGCCTCCCCCATCGCCTTGAACCCCTAGGTAAACTCGCCACATCACCAGCTTTCTCCCCGGCCAATACTCGTAGCGAACCGAGCCCCCTAGACCAAGATTGGTGCAACTTCGGCGAAGCCCCGCCGCTTCCGCGGGCGGCGCCGCCGTCAGCCGAGACGCGCCAGCGATCCCCTCCACCCGATCTGTTTCCAGCCGCCGGATGAAGATCCAGCGGCCTCTGCGCGTCCTCGTCCCTGAGTCAAACCCGGGATACCGGTTAGCGCCGGGCACTTTCTAAAAGAACCCCTCCGGCTTTCAGCTAATCAACCCGCAGCCTTAAGCCAGTTCAAAACTATTTACAATTCAGTCCCAATTTATTCATTTAAGCCCATGCGCTTTTGAATAATGCAACCCGCCGTCCTGCCCTTCTGTTTTTGCATGTTAGCCCTCCTGTTTTAGTACGTATTTATGTTTAGGTCCTCGGTTTTTCACAAATAAGCCCCTGAAACTTAAAAATGCCATAACTTTCTCGTTTTAGCTCCGATTAGTGTGATTCTTGCGCTCACGTGTTCGTAGCGAAGCGTAGATTCTTTTTAGAGCCTCCTTTTGTTCTGTTTCTACAGTTTGGTGTATTGTTTCTAATAGAATACTTTTGTTTGCATGTATTGGCTTGTGTGGATTCTTGCGTGGTGATTCGTGTCCAATCGGTGAGCCGTTCGCTTTGGAGTTCGAGTACGGGGAGGACTTTCAGGAGCTAGACTTGCAGCAGCAGCAGCACTTTGAGGAAGGCAAGTTATAGCATGGACAATCCTTGCTACCTACTCACTTGTACCAAATTATTTCATGCATGCATGTGTCGAATTTGATGTACCTTTAAGGTTGCACCTAGCTTTGTTTATCATGTCCTTGATTACCTTGGGTTTATGCATTTGGGTAGAACTTTGCTATGCGCAGCTACTGTCACCTTTACTTATTTGTTAATTTTGACTTAATGGTCCACTTCAACTTTAATGTTAAAACTTGCTCTTTAGCAACATGGATCAGGGAGCTAGGGCGTGTGCTTCGTGCTTGGCCCTAGTATCTCTCCGTAAGGACTGGTTCTTAAAGCGGCAACCCAGGAGCCTGTCGCCACCACCAGAACTATAATGGCCCTGGTCTTGGACAAGTAGCTTGTACGGCTCTAGCTTGACAGTGGTTATCGAGGGGCCAACGGCGTTGTGGGAGGCAAGGCGCGGGGTGTTTTCCCGATTCCACCGAGGACGGTAGCCCCGTCGGCGAGGTCCCGTTAGACCCAGTCCCGTGCTGGGAGTCTCAGCGATTGAGAACTCCGCACGTTGCGCATTGTTGGGTGGATACCCGCGCTCTGGACGCCATCGACCCCCTTACGGTGGACTCCGTAGGTGTACGTCGATCTCGGTGCCTAAGGACTCACCACCTTGTAGTACCGCAGCGGCTACTGTTTTGTTAGGGTGTCTTGTGAAAAGCCTCGTAGCATCCCTATGCGATCACACCTCGGAAGTGTGGTTTAAGAGGTTTGGCCACCTCGGCATGGTTGGGTTTAAAGTTCTTTTGAGCTTTTACGCGACTGGTGGGTAAAGGGCGAAACCTCTACAGAGTGTAAATCTATCATGATAGCCTTGCTTAGGGTCACGAGCGGCCTGGATCCTTTTTGATTAGAAGATGATGTTTATTTATGTTTAATGCCACTTACACTTTATTAATTGGGTTACAACTGGGATTCATACACTTGTAGTAACTTGGATAATGTTAAAAGGAACCAACTAAAAGTGCTAATGTAGTTAAGCCGTGTCTAGCCTTTTGAGCCTTCATAACCCGTGCTATACTTGCTAAGTATTTATGTTACTTACACTTGCTATTTATTCAACAAAATCCCGGATGGGTAATAGATTGGGCTTTGCATGAGTCTGCTGCTGAGTTTCCAGAAGATCTACCGTACTACTGAGTTGCGTTATCCCAGTCAGAGTCCCTGTGGAGTGCGGCTTCATTAGAAAGAGTTTATTTAGTCTTCCGCTGTATTGGTTAGTTTATTTATGATGTACTCTGATGTAAAACTCTATTTATTCGAGTAATAAATTCAGCATATGTTCTTTGTTTACCATATTTGTTTGCTATATGTGTACTGTGACTTCCTGGGCACACATATAGCCACATTCGGGTTTCTGTGTAAATCGGGTGTGACACCAGTAGAAACCCTGCCGAAAGGCATTGCCCACGAGGGTTCGTGGTGCCGCGTGGTGCCCGCACACACCGGCGTGGATGTCGCGGATCAATTGCCGCCCCTCGGGAATGGGTATGCATCGTTGCAAGATCCCCGAAGCACTGCGCTTGTACAGTTCTCCCTCGATCGAGATGAATGATTTGGCCCTCCTCGAGATGCGGCGGGCCTCGGTACGGTCCGAGGGTAACTCCCCTTGATCAAGCCGTGCGAGGTATAGGGTGCACCAATCTCGCAGCGGCGGTGGATCGGCGTTGATCTCCATTGCTTCGGCTTCGTCCATTGAGGATGTCTCGAAGTCGGGGGCCTCGGGATCGCTTCTCGAGGGGTCCTTGTCCGTTGGGTCGTCAGCCCCTGATGGTTCTGGAGCTTTTCGAGGGGGGCGTTCGGCACCCTCGAGGTCGACCGAAGGTTTGTCGAGGTCACGGGCGAAAACCTTTCGGCGGAACGGTCAGCCGCTCGGACGCGATTTTCGCTAGCTGATCTGCCTCTTCGTTGTACTTGCGCGGGACGTGATTGAGCTCTATACCGTAGAACTTGTCCTCGAGCTTGCGTACCGTGTTGCAGTACGCCTCCATCTTATCGTCGTGACAGTTCGAGGTTTTCATGACCTGGTCTACGACCAGTCGGGAGTCGCCTCGAACGTCGAGACGCTTGACCCCGAGTTCAATGTCGATGCGGAGCCCCGCGAGAAGGGCTTCGTACTCTGCCATGTTGTTGGACGCTGGGAAGTGTAGCCGCACTACATAGTGAATGTGCTCCCCCTGGGGTGAGACGAAGAGGAGGCTCGCGCCTGCCCCGGCTTTCATCACCGACCCATCAAAGTACAGAGTCCAACATTCGGCCTGGATCTATGGCGGGGGAAGCTGTGTGTCCGTCCATTCAGCCATGAAATCCGCCAAGATTTGCGATTTTATTGCCTTTCGAGGGGCATGGGTGAGGGTCTCACCCATTAATTCCATCGACCACTTAGCTATTTTGCCGGCGACATCGAGATTGTGGACTATCTCGCCCAGAGGGAAAGACGAGACCACGGTCACCGGATGCGCTTCAAAGTAGTGTCGCAACTTTCGCCGCGCGAGCACTATAGCATACAACAGTTTCTGGATATGGGGATACCTCATTTTGGTGTCGGACAACACCTCGCTGATGTAGTACACTGGCCTCTGCACCGGCAGGGCGTGGCCCTCCTCCATTCTTTCGACGACGACGACCGCGCTGACTACTTGAGTAGTCGCAGCCACGTAGAGGTGGAGAGGCTCATTGTCCCGCGGTGGTGTCAGGATGGGCGCGCGCGAGCGCCGCTTTCAGCTTGTCGAGGGCTTTCTGTGCCTCGAGGGTCCATGTGAAACGTTCGTTTTTCTTTAGGAGTCAGTACAAGGGCAAGCCTTTCTCGCCGAGTCGCGAGATGAAGCGGCTCAGCGCCGCGAGGCAACCTAGCACCCTCTGCACCCCTTTAAAGTCTCGGATCGGCCCAATTCGTTCGAGGGTTGTCACCTTCTCGGGGTTGGGCTCGATGCCTCGCTGGGAGACGATGAAACCCAAGAGCATGCCGCGCGGCACCCCGAATACGCACTTCTCCAGGTTCAGTTTTACCCCGTTTGCTCGGAGGCAGTCGAAGGCGATTCGGAGATCGTCGACTAGGTCGTCTGCCTTCCTAGATTTCACAACGATATCGTCAATGTATACCTCAACGGTCCGCATACATCATTGGTATGTAGCCCCGGCATTTCGGAGACCGAACGGCATAGTGACGTAGCAGAACATGCCGAACGGGGTGATGAAAGAAGTCGCGAGATGGTCGGACTCTTTCATCTTGATTTGGTGGTAACCCGAATAAGCATCAAGAAAGCATAAAAGTTCACACCCAGCGGTGGAATCGACTATTTGATCAATACGCGGCAAAGGGAAAGGAACTTTGGGACATGCTTTATTTAAACCAGTATAGTCTACGCACATGCGCCATTTTCCATTATTTTTCTTAACTAAAACAGGATTAGCTAGCCACGTAGGGTGAAATACCTCCTTGATGAATCCGGCTTCCAAAAGCTTGCGCAGCTCCTCCCCGATCGCCCTGCGCTTTTCCTCGTCGAAGCGTAGCTGGCGCTGCATCACCGGTCTGGCTTGGGGTCGCTTTCTCCCTTGCTGGAGACGTCGAAGCAGTAATCGACGGAGCTCAGGAACTGCCGGAGCGCTTCAGCGTCCCGAGGCCCGGCGTAGTCCCACTCCTCACCGCTCGAGCCTGGTGGGTGTTGGCAGTCGTTACAGACCGATTTCTGACCTCCAACCAAGTATAAAACAGACACAATGGAGACACGCACCATAGCTATAGGGCTTATCACTGACTATTTCCACAAGTTTTGGTGATTGTCCTCTGTGCTGGTACAAAATGGAGAAACACGTGCTATAGGGGTCGGAAATGACCGTTTCGGCCGAACGACACGATTCGGTCGGTTACCCCCTTAGCCGTATACGAAATCGGGAAGCCATCCACGTCACCGACACTCAAGCAGCGACCGGGATGACACGTAGACGACCGCCACCTCATCCGGGGCCGGTCCAACTCGAAGCCAAGTACCAGGAACTAGCCAGGAAGGCCCACAGGGCAAAGGTTGCACGGGGGAGTGCTGCCAGGCCACAGGACCCATTCGGCCGAACGGCCCACTTCGGCCGAACCGCCCCCAGAAGTCCACCGCCTCAGCAACCGCCTCGGCACCAAGGCGGTGCCACGTGCCCGTTCGGCCGAACACATCGGTTCGGCCGAACCAGCCACTTCAGCCGAACGGCCCGGAGCCGCCTTGAGCTGCCTTGGCCGCTGCTCCACTCCTCCACAGACCCGGGCCACTATAAATTGAGACCCCTGGTCACCTGCAAGACTCACAACACAAGAGTAGAGTGCAGGCGAAGCACTGTTAGTTCTCCACTTGTATCAGTAGAGATAGGGAGAGAGGAGAGGTGAGCGTCCCGGAGAGGAGCCGAAGTGTCGGCCCCTCTTCCCGTTGTACCTCTACGGATGCGACTTCACTTCGAGTAACATCCGGCTCTTGTCTGGTAACTCTTGTATATCTCTCTCTGATTAATTGAGCATTCAGTTCTTACTTTTATATGCTTGCTGGTTGTTCGTTCAATGCTTAGTTGTGTAGTATAATTGTATACTAGCTGCTTAGCTTGAGTGCTTATCTGTCTGCAGTAGATAAGTATTAGTCAACTAGCTTAGGCGTGGTGCCTATACTTCAGGCTAACTTAGTTTCTGCCCGTCGCAACGGAGGTGGTAGCCGTAAGGTGGTGACAGCCCTTTCGGTCTTCGTAGCCCATCACGTTAGTTCCGGTGTCTTAGGACCCAAGGTTCAGGGTAACCGACACCCCTTCTCACCCCTTTCTGTTTGTCGAAGGCTCTGTAGTCCTGAAGCAAGTATCTATCTGTATCCTCTGATCTGCTCAATCAATCAGTAGAATACCTTTATCAGACCCGTGCCCTATCTACCCTCTTACCTCTTCTCTTCTCTCCTTGTTATCGTCATCCATCTCATCCATTCCATTTCATCCACACCATGTACTTAGGACAACTTAGTTTAGGATTAGTACACTTCTCGTTCTCCGTGGAAATCGATACCTTGGAATACTCCCGGGTGAAAGCTACATCGGTATCTGTCCGCTTGTGGATTTATCTGTAGGCCGTAAGGAGTGCCAACAAGTTTTCTGGCGCCGTTTCCGAGGAACGGTAGCTATTCTGATTCCGAACCCAAGTTGTCCGTGTATCCCACCACCATCCACCATCCATATGGATCCCACTCTTACCTTACGCCAACACTCGGCTCCAACGGGCGATTGTTTGGAGCCACCACCATCATCACATCCCATATCCACACCCGGCTATGAGCTACGTCCTGGCTTCATAGCCATGGTTCGTGAGCAATCGTTCTCAGGAACGAAGGTCGAGAGTTCATACGCGCATTTGCGCGAGTTTGAGCAACTCTGCTCATGCCTGACCATTGCGGGCATGACACAAGAGACACTCAAATGGAAGCTATTCCCATTTTCACTAGCGGGAGGAGCAAAGAAATGGTACTCTTTGGCTGTCAGTACTATGGACGGGAACTGGGAAGTTCTCAAGGAAAAATTCTGCCTAAACTTCTTCCCAGTCTCCAAGGTAGCCAGTCTCCGAGCGGAAATCATTAACTTTAAGCAATTAAAGGGAGAATCATTAGGAGCTGCCTGGGCTCGTTTCAAGCAAATACTGGCCTCAGGACCGGACCTAAACCTACCAGAACCTATTGTTTTACAACACTTCAGCCTTGGCCTCTGTCCCGTAGCCGTAGCCACCACTTTCTTGGACTCTGCTTCTGGAGGGTCGTTCTTTCATTTGGTCCCTAGTGAAGCGACGGTAGTCCTGGACCGTATCCTAGACAACACCCCCTACACTGGAATCTATGATGAACTCCCCGATGAAGAAGAGAAGCAGCCTGAACCTGAACCTAAAAAGCCAATACCAGTCCAATCCAAATCCATTAGCTCGTCCAATCCATCAGAACCTGAAGCTCATTTCGAACCACAACCATATCCTAGCCCAGACTACTATGATTCACTCTACACCACTCCCTATTATTTTGACGATGATCTATTCGATGACATCGGGAGTGTAACGAGTTTCCCTCGAGAACACCATGTAGAGCCCATAGATCAAGCCCCCGACAAGGAAGAACTCGAATACCAGAGAGAATACCTTGGACGTCTCTCTGCTATCATGAGTCGGGAGTGGCTAGAAGAGGTCGAAGCCTCAACCGAGGTCGTCAAGATGCCCAGAAAGATTCAAAGGATATACTGTGAGGTCCTGGGCAAAGACAAAGAAATTGGGTATGACCCGAGCCTCGGGATCAACATAATCTCTAGCTCCTTGGTGCACTGTTGGCGGTCGTTACAACCCAAATTCGACCACCAATACGCGGGAATAAATGAGAGACTATGCAACATTCCATGTACTTAGGTTTTATTTCTAATGGAGTTCCACGAGTTTTGGTGAGTGTCACTTGTGCAGGTACAATATCTACAAATACGTGCTATAGGGGTCGGAAATGACCAATTCGGCCGAACGACACGTTCGGCCGGTTACCCCCCTTAGCCGTACAGGCCAGCGGGAGCCGTCCACGTCAACCAAACGACAACACACGACACGTGGACGACCGCCAACACATCCCGGAGCACCGACAAGTCACCCTGGACCGACACGTGGACGACCGCCAACACATCCCGGAACGCCAAGCACCAGAACCCAGCCCAGGAGGTCCAGAGGATAAGGCGGTGCAGCAGGGGCAGGCCTGGGCCTTCGGCCCAGTTCGGCCGAATTCTGGCCTTCGGCCGAACCGACCCCGGCTGGAAACCGCCTCCCAGGGAGCAATCGAGACCGTAGGGGCTTAAGTCGGTGGATCCACCGGTTCGGCCGAACTGCCCAGTTCGCCCGAACCGGGGATTTCGCCTGAACGACCCGGCACCGCCTCCTGGTGCCTTGGCCGCGACTCCACTGCTCCACCGTCCTTCCTTGCTATAAATAGAGGCCTGGTTTCACCTGCAAAACACACAACACAAGAGTAGAGTGCAGGCGAAGCACTGTTAGTTCTCCACTTGTATCAGTAGAGATAGGGAGAGAGGAGAGGTGAGCGTCCCGGAGAGGAGCCGAAGTGTCGGCCCCTCTTCCCGCTGTACCTCTACGGATGCGACTTCACTTCGAGTAACATCCGGGTCTTGTCTGGTAACTCTTGTATCTCTCTCTGATTAATTAAGCATTCGGTTCTTACTTTTATATGCTTGCTGGTTCTTCATTCAATGCTTAGTTGATTGGTATAACTGTACACTGGTTGCTTAGCTTGGGTGCTTATCTTTCTATAGGAGGTAAGTATTAGTTGACTAGTGTAGGCGTGGTGCCTATACTTGAGACTAACTTAGTTTATTCCCGTCGCAACGGAGGTGGTAGCCGTAAGGTGGTGACAGCCCTTCCGGTCTTCGTAGCCCATCACGTTAGTTCCGGTCCGTAGGATCCCCCAGTTGGGAAATAGTGGCACCCCTTCTCATCCCTTTCTGTGTGTCCACCGGTTCGCTTGTCCCAAAGCAAGTATCTATCTGTATCCTCTGATCTACTCAATCAATCAGTAGAATACCTCTACCAGACTCGTACCCTCTCTACCCTCCTATCACTCCTCTTCTCTCTTTGTTGTTGTCATCCACCTCATCCATACCATTCACTCCATCAACCTAGGACAACTTAGTTTAGAATCAGTCCACTTCTCGTTCTCCGTGGAAATCGATACCTTGAAATACTCCCAGGTGAAAGCTACATCGGTATCCGTCCGCTTGCGGATTTATCTGTAGGCCGTAAGGAGTGCCAACATGCACGACCAACTCCCTGGTGTACCTTGGTCATTTTCTCAAAAACGACTAAAATTCACTTCAGGAAGAATCCTGGATTGTTTCGGGATCTTGCGGGTCACACCCGTTAAGATTAACGACCTTGAACTCTTCATGGATTTCCATATCTTCCACCTACCCAGCGACACCACACATCCCATCTTCATAGGTAGACCAATCCAGAAGATATTGGAAAAGGCACCAACAAATCAGCTAGTAGAGCTCAGGATCGGCAAAGAACTCATCCCTGTCTCCTATTCTCAATCCTTGAACACCCCATTAGAGGTAGACCCCGATCCTGACCCATTAGAGGAAGTTAGGTCAGCTCACCTATTAGACCTAGAGCAGCCTATTCCAGAAGAAGATCTCCCGTTTTTCTCGGAAGAAGAGGAAACACATCCTCCGATTGAGCTTGACACAAACGAAACTCCAAAACCATCCCCAATCGAGCTCAAACCACTTCCACCTGGACTTAGGTATGCTTTCCTCTTTGGAGATAAGCAAACTCCAGTGATCATCAGTGATAAGCTCTCCAAACTAGAAACCCAACAACTCATCACTGTCCTGGAGAAGAATCGATCGGTCTTAGGATATTCTCTCCAAGACCTGAAAGGGATTAGCCCAAACCTCTGTACTCATCGCATCCCGATCGATTCTGAAGCAATGCCGTCTCGGGAACCTCAAAGACGGCTGAACAATGCCATGAGAGAGGTCGTGAAAAAGGAAGTTCTCAAGCTCCTTCATGCTGGGATCATCTACCCAGTTCCCAATAGCGAGTGGGTTAGTCCCGTCCAAGTCGTTCCAAAGAAGGGAGGAATGACGGTAGTGCGCAATGACAAGAATGAGCTCATTCCTCAGCGCACTGTTACCGGGTGGCGTATGTGCATAGATTATCGTAAACTCAACAAAGTCACCAAGAAAGACCATTTCCCTCTTCCGTTCATAGACGAGATGCTTGAACGGCTAGCCAAACACTCCTTCTTCTGTTTCCTTGATGGTTACTCTGGATATCACCAAATCCCAATCCATCCTGAAGACCAGAGTAAAACCACGTTCACATGCCCTTATGGGACGTATGCCTATCGGCGTATGTCCTTTGGGTTGTGTAACGCACCTGCCTCTTTCCAATGTTGCATGATGTCCATCTTCTCTGACATCATTGAGGAGATTATGGAAGTGTTCATGGACGATTTCTCAGTTTATGGAAGGACCTTCACCGAGTGTCTGAAAAATCTGGACAAGGTCCTCCAGAGGTGTAGAGAGAAGCACCTCATTTTGAACTGGGAAAAGTGCCATTATATGGTGCGAGAGGGTATTGTCTTAGGACATCGGGTGTCGGAACGTGGAATCGAGGTAGACAGGGCAAAAATAGAAGTGATTGAGCAACTTCCACCTCCCACAAACGTTAAGGGAATCCGAAGCTTCCTTGGTCATGCCGGATTCTATAGGCGCTTCATCAAAAACTTTTCCCAGATATCTCGGCTCTTGACCAATCTTTTAGCCAAAGATGCCCCCTTCATTTTAAATGAGGAGTGTTACGCCGCTTTTCACACCCTCAAGAAGGCACTCATTTCCGCTCCCATTATCCAGCCTCCCGACTGGAGCATCCCATTTGAAATCATGTGTGATGTGAGCGACTATGCCGTAGGAGCTGTGCTGGGCCAAACTAAGGACAGAAAGCACTATGCTATCTCATACGCTAGCAAAACGCTCACCGGCCCTCAGCTCAACTACGCAACCACGGAAAAGGAACTCTTAGCGGTCGTATTTGCTATAGACAAATTCTGGTCCTACCTAGTCGGGGCCAAGGTCATAGTCTATTCAGATCACGCTGCTCTGAAGTACCTTCTGACCAAGAAGGATGCAAAGCAGAGACTCATCCGCTGGGTTCTGCTACTCCAGGAGTTCGACATCGAGATAAGAGATAAGAAGGGAGTAGAGAACTCAGTGGCTGACCACCTGTCCCGAATGGAAGTACCATCTGATCTTTCGATCGACGATTACTTGCAGGATGACACGCTCCTTAAGGTCTCCACTGGCGATCCGTGGTACGCTAACATAGTAAACTTCATGGTCACGGGGTATGTCCCTCCTGGAGAAAATAAGAAGAGATTAGCTTATGAGAGCCGACTCCATCTCTGGGACGACCCGTACCTCTTCCGGATATGTAGTGACGGACTCCTCAGAAGGTGCATCCCTGCACATGAGGCATATAAAATCCTAGAGAGGTGCCACGCAGCTCCATACGGAGGACACTACGGTGCATTCCGGACCAATGCTAAAGTCTGGCAGAGCGTATTTTATTGGCCCAGCATGTACGAAGATGCAAGAGCATTCGTCATGCGATGCCACCGCTGTCAGAAACACGGAAACATTAACACTAGAGACGCGATGCCACTCACTAGCAATCTCCAAGTAGAAATTTTCGATGTTTGGGGAGTGGACTTCATGGGTCCCTTCCCAATTTCCGAGGGTTGCCAGTTCATCCTAGTGGCAGTAGACTATGTCTCTAAGTGGGTGGAAGCTCTACCTTGTGTAGCCGCCGATTCTAGGAACACGAGACGAATGTTTCATGAGTACATCTTTCCGCATTTCGGCGTTCCTAGGATAGTCATTAGTGATGGCAGATCCCATTTCATCGATTCAGCCTTCCATAAGTATCTTTCAAGTCTGGGGGTGCAGCATAATGTTGCTACACCCTATCACCCTCAGACTAGCGGTCAAGCAGAAACATCAAACAAACAAATCAAAAATATTCTGCAGAAGACCGTAAATGAGATGGGTAGGCAATGGAAGGATAAACTCCCGGATGCACTCTGGGCATATCGTACGGCCTATAAGACGCCCATAGGCATGACCCCATATCAGCTAGTATATGGCAAGACCTGCCATTTACCAGTAGAGATGGAGTTCAAAGGTCACTGGGCCATTAGGAAGTGGGGTATGAACCTTCAAGCTGCCGGCCTCAAGCGGAAGATCCAGTTGGCCGAATTAGATGAAATGAGGGAACGAGCTTACCACAGCTCCCGGCTATATAAGGAACGGACCAAGAGATGGCATGATAAGAGAATCAAGGTCAAGACGTTCAAGCCAGGAGATAAGGTCCTCATTTTCAACTCCCGTGTCAAACTTTTCGGTCACGGGAAGTTGAGGAGCAAGTGGGACGGCCCATTCACAGTAATCAATGCTGCATCTCATGGGGCCGTCACTTTGCAAAGCGAGGACGGAAACACCTTTAAGGTCAACGGACAGCGGTTGAAGGTTTTCCTAGAACCAGAACCTCCGCCACTCGATGAATTTGATGTCGTCGAGTTCATAGAACTCTAAACCCCGTCCATCTTTAGATAGAGCACCGTTTAGTTCAGTTTAGTTTGGTGTGTTAGTTAATTGTGTGATTCATTTATTTTCCTTAGATTCGTGATTAGGGTGCTCTGAATTTTCCCTTCCAATCATCTGTTCCAAATTTTAGTTCGAAGAATAAATAAAATTAGAGTACAGGCATTTGAACCAACCGGAGATTGCCCTGTTTAACGAAAAGATACATGAGTACAGGCATGACATAGTGGAGGAACAGGACGAGAACGAGCAGGCCGACCAGCTGACTCAGTACCTTTCAAGGTTGAATCCCTACCAGTGAAGAGTCCAAGCTTGGGGGAGCACCCCCATTAGGGACGTTCCGAATTACTCAGCACTTTGGTCATTCAATTGAAAATACTTCCCTTGAATAAAATTAACTCCCAACTAAGCATGGAATGAATCATATGCCTCTGATTTTGGAAATGATGAATGGTTGCCCTGTCATTAATTTTGCTAGTACTTTATTGCAACTAGTTGCTTGATTATGCTTGAGTTATTTGGCACGAGTAAAAATGAACCTGAAAACCTTGTGGGAGCACATGCTTTATTTCAAGTTTAGGTTGTTGTGGGGATTGATATAGTGAGACTTTGGTTGAACTCTAATTCTGCTCTGAGTATGGTGAAAATCTCGGATGTTTATGTTTTCAAAACAAAGTTCCTCATTGGTCAAACATTCCTACCAGAGCCATATGATAGGATTAGTTTCAAACTTTCTACTCATATGCTGCTTGTTATCTTAGTGAGCTTTATCAAATTGTTGTGACCTTTGAGTGAAGCTTTCATATTCTTAGAGATCGAGATCCACGTACACACACCACCTCTCACTTGCAATTCCTACACTGGGAGTTAGCAAACATTTTCCATCATCCATCCACAAAAATAAAATGCTTCATGTTCCATGATTTCCCTCTCCAAATATTCTTGATAGAGACATGGGCTATGCAAAAAGAAAAGCATGTCAAAGAAGCATGGAAAAAATAAAAAGAAAAAGAAAAGCATAGCAAAAAGAAAGGAAAAAAAGAGAAAAGCATGTCAAGTGGCATGGCAAAAATATGAGAATAAAAGATAGCCCATGTTCTCGAAAATAAATCAAGGAGAGGGAGATTCATCACAGGGAGCTCCACCATATTCCATTCCACCATATTCCATCCCACCATATTCCACTTCATATATCCCACACACTTGCACTTCTCGATCTTAAGGTATGATTTGTTTCCTCAGAGATCCGGTCTTTGACTTAGCAAAATATAAGATGCTTGTATGCCTTTATTCTTTGTCCCTGAGCCACACAAAAAGCCAAATTAGATGTTAGGATGAAAAGAAGGCAAAGCCTTTGGTAAGGATTCAAATACACTTGAGCGATTGAGTGAGCCAATGAGGAACAATTTATCTTTTCACAAAAGGGTGAAAACTCCGAGATAGGATCCTGAAAAGAGTAGAGTGGAATAAAACTAAGTTAAATTGTTCATCCTTTCAACAGCCCAAGATAAGGAGATTGCTATAAGCCCCATAGGTAAAATGGTGAATTAATACCTTGCTAATAATTCAAGTAAATTTGAGTACTAGTTGTTTATAAAGTTACCTGCAAGAGAAATGACATTGTAGCAACTCCTGATCCACCGAGCCTAAGTTTTTATCTTTGCTCGAGGACGAGCAAAGAGCTAAGCTTGGGGGAGCTTGTTGGCGGTCGTTACAGACCGATTTCCGACCTCCAACCAAGTATAAAACAGACACAATGGAGACACGCACCATAGCTATAGGGCTTATCACTGACTATTTCCACAAGTTTTGGTGATTGTCCTCTGTGCAGGTACAAAATGGAGAAACACGTGCTATAAGGGTCGGAAATGACCATTTCGGCCGAACGACACGATTCGGCCGGTTACCCACCTTAGCCGTATACGAAATCGGGAAGCCATCCACGTCACCGACACTCAAGCAGCGACCGGGATGACACGTAGATGACCGCCACCTCATCCGGGGCCGGTCCAACTCGAAGCCAAGTACCAGGAACTAGCCAGGAGGGCCCACAGGGCAGAGGTTGCACGGGGCAGCGCTGCCAGGCCACAGGGCGTTCGACGGCGGTTTGCGGTGTGGAAAGCGGTGCGACGTGGTCCTGCACACGGAGGTGGCCACGGCTCGAAGACCGGATCCCAGAGGTAGGCTAGCAAGGCGATGCGGCGGCGCCATGGCCGGAACAGTGGAGAAGAAGGGGTTCGGCGATGGCGGCTCACCCTGGGTCACGTCGTTGTACTCAGCAGCTCGGGGAAGGTGTTCGTTGCCGTGGCGGTGCTCGCGCCCCCTCGAACAGCTCTGATCCGGCTCTCCTCCGGTGTTCCCTCGAGCAGCGGCGCCGCGGCGGCGGCGCGGCGGCGCGGTGTCCTGCGTCGGCTTTGGCCTTCTCCTCCTCCTCCAACTTCTCCTTCCTCCTCTCTCTCTCGACTTCAACTCGGCTAGGGCTGGGAGAAGCCGCGGTGGGGGTATTAACAGGGCGGCAGCCGCTAGGGCTCAGCGGGCATGGACGACGAGCGATGAAGGCTTCCACGCCCCTTTACACGCGGCGGCATCGCGACGGGCCGCACAGGTGTTGATGGGACCGCGGGACTGGGGGATCACGGGCGCGCGCACGGCTGAGAGACGCGCCGGGCGCGGGGAAGAAAGGGGGGGTAGGCGATGACAGGCGGGGCCTGCATGTCAGCGACGGAAGGGATACGCGAGTCGACGCGGAGAACGGCCGGGCCGTTGCTGGGCCGCAAGGCCGGCTGGGCTGACTGGTTGGTTGGCTCGAGAAAGGAGTTCGGGGGTGGTTTTCGGACTTCCGAAGGAAGATTCGGCCCGCGAAGGTTAGATTGGGTTTGAATTAGTTTAGTTAGTATTTGTTTGAATTCAAATTTAGGATTTGAATTCAAACACAACAAAAAATCCAATAAAACCAAAATAACTCCAAATCACAACTATTTGGTCCTTAGCACTTCAAATCATTTTTATTTAAATTTAAATTTGCCTAAGAGCAGAGGAAGCAAATAGAGAGCAACCTTATATGTTGGTTTGCATGCACAACAATTCACCAAAAAATTTTAAATCCTCATTTTTGCATTCAACATTTTCCTACAAAATTTTGGGTTGTTACAGTCTCTCCCACTCACAAGAATCTCGTCCTCGAGATTTGTGGTTACCTATGGTTTAAACAAGTGGGGGTATCTCTCTTTTAGTACTGACTCCTTCTCCCAAGTAGCCTCCCTTTCTGAATGATTGCTCCACTGCACTTTGCAAAATGGGATAGCTGTGCTTCTGGTCTCTTTGACTGCTCTGTCTAGTATCCTCTCTGAGTACTCCAGGTACTCCAAGGTGTCTTGTAGGTCTAATGCCTCTGTCTTGACCTCATGTTCTGGTACTCTTAGACACTTTCTCAGCTGGGATACATGGAACACTGGGTGTACTCCAGCTAAGTCCTCTGGTAGGTCTAGCCTGTAGGCTAGCTTTCCTATTCTCTTCAGTATCTGATACGGTCCCACAAAACGGGGTGCTAGCTTCCCTTTCACTTGGAATATCTTATGCCCTCTGAGGGGTGACACTTTTAGGTAGACGAAATCCCCTACTTCGAACTCTAGATCTCGTCTCTTTTTATCCGCATAGCTCTTTTGTCGGCTCTGAGCTACCTTCAGGTGCTCTCGGATCTTGGCCACATTTTCTTCTGCCTCCACTATCATATCAGGACCAAAGAACGTTCGTTCTCCCACCTCTGACCACATTAGAGGCGTTCTGCATTTTCTGCCATATAGTGCCTCAAAGGGGGACATCTGCAGGCTGGCCTGGTAGCTGTTGTTGTAGGAAAATTCTGCATAAGATACACTCTTCTCCCAGTCTGTGCTATAAGCTAGAACACATGCCCTCAACAAGTCTTCCAGAATCTGGTTCACTCTTTCGGTCTGCCCATCTTTCTAGGGGTGGTAAGCTGTGCTATACTCCAAGGTTGTCCCGATGGCTTGATGTAGGCTTTTCCAGAACTGAGCTGTGAATTGTGGTCCTCTGTCTGACACAATACTCCTTGGTGCCCCATGCAGCTTGAGAATGTTGTCTATATATAGTTCTGCTAGTTTGCTCACTGGTATGTGCCTTTGACTGGTATGAAGTGGGGTACCTTTGTCAGCCGATCAATTATGACCCAAACGGCATCATTCCCTTTCTGAGTGCGAGGTAAGCAAACCACGAAGTCCATGCTGATATCTTCCCACTTCCACATTGGAATTTCTAGTGGTTTCAGCAGTCCTGCTAGCCTTTGATGTTCTGCCTTGATTTTTCGACAAGAGTCGCACTTGGCTACATACTCTGCTATGTCCTCTCTCATTTTCTTCCACCAGAACTTATCCTTCAGATCTTGATACATCTTGGTGCATCCTGGGTGTATCGAGTACTTGGACTCGTGAGCCCTTGAGAGAATTGTTCTCCTGATTTCCTTGTCCTGCGGTACACAAATACGGTCTTTCAGCCATACTGTCCCTGCTTCATCTACCCGGAAGTTAGGTGCCACTCCTCGCTGGATATCCTCTTTTACTTCTTGGATTTCTGGACACTTTCCTTGAGCTTCTTTGATTCGGTCTTCTAGGTTGTACTTCACCCTCATTTCCTTGGGTTTTCCTTCTTCTACTAGCTCGAGTTTCAGCATGAACAATTCCTTTGCTAGTTCTGGCTGACTTTCTTCTATCATCAAGTTGATGCAATAACTCTTTCGGCTCAAGGCATCTGCCACTATGTTTGCTTTGCTAGGATGGTAGTGTATCTCCAAGTCGTAATCTTTGATCAGTTCTAACCACCTCCTCTGCCTCATGTAAGGCTCGGACTGTGTAAAGAAGTACTTCAAACTCTTGTGATCTGTGTAGATATCGCACTTGTTGCCAATTAGATAGTTCCTCCAGATCTTCAAAGCATGTACCACTGCTGCCAGTTCTAAATCATGTGTGGGGTAGTTTTCCTCATGTTTCCTCAGCTGCCTTGATGCATAAGCAACAACCTTGCCCTCTTGCATTAGGACACATCCCAAACCTTGTCTAGAAGCATCGCAATAGACTACGAAATCCTTGCGAATATCTGGCAGGGTCAATACTGGCGTTGTAGTGAGTTTGTGCTTGAGCTCTTGGAAACTTCTTTCACACTTGTCTGTCCACTCAGACGGGACATTGTTCTTGAGTAGTTCGGTCATTGGCTTGGCAATCCTGGAGATGTTCTCAATGAACCTTCTGTACTAACCTGCCAAACCCAGAAAGCTTCGGATTTCCGTGACACTCTTCGGCTGCTTCCATTCTGCTACTGCCTCAATCTTTTCTGGGTCTACTGCTACGCCCTCAGCTGTCAGCACGTGGCCCAAAAAGGCTACTTTCTCCAGCCAAAATTCACACTTGCTGAACTTCCCGTAGAGTTGGTGCTGCCTCAGCTTCTCTAGCACAATCCTTAAGTACTCCCCATGATCTTCGGCTGTTTCTGAGTAGGTCAGTATGTCGTCAATGAACACCACCACGAACTTGTCTAGTTCCTCCATGAATACCTTGTTCATCATGTTCATGAAGTAAGCGGGTGCGTTGGTCAAACCGAAGGACACAACGGTAAACTCGTACTGCCCGTACCGAGTCACAAAGGCTGTCTTGGGAATGTCGCCTTCTCTAATCTTCATCTGGTGGTATCCCGATCTTAGATCAATCTTACTGAAGTACTTGGCTTTCTTCAATTGATCTAGCAAATCATAAATTCGTGGTAGCGGGTATTTGTTCTTGATTGTCACTGCGTTCAGGGATCGATAGTCTACGCACATACGCATTGACCCATCTTTCTTCTTCACAAACAACACTGGCGATCCCCATGGGGATGCACTTGGCCGAATCACCCCGCTTTCTAGCATCTCTTTCAGCTGCTTCTTGAGTTCCTCCAGCTCTTCCACTGACATTCTGTACGGTCTCTTGGCAATGGGCCCTGTGCCTGGTTGCAGCTCGATTATGAACTCTACGTCTCGGTCAGGTGGTAGTCCTGGTAGCTCTTCAGGAAACACGCTAGGGTACTCACACACAACAGGCACTTCTTCGATCGTCTTTTTCTCGATAGAGTATACCAACTGTCTCAGAATACATGTTCTGGAGTCCTTCCCTGTTCTTCTTCTTTGTGGCTCTACTATTACTTTGACTCCGCTAGGGTGTGTCAACTCAACTGTTCTTGGCGAGCAACTGATTACCCCTTTGTGCTCTGTCAGCCAATCCATTCCCAGTATCACATCAATTCCGTCTGACTTCAGGACTGTCAGGTCTCCTGCGAACTCCTGCCCACCTATCATCAGACTAACTGCTGGGTACTCTAAGGTGCACCTAAGCTCTCCTAAGGGAGAAGTAGTGACTATAGGTCTAGCCTTAGGTATTGTCGGGGGAGACTGCTTTTTCACAAACTTTGACGAGATATAAGATCCAGTTGCACCAGAGTCAAACAGTATCAAAGCTGGAATGCCATTTACAACATCGGGAGCATCCTCGGCTTCTTCCTCTGTCAGGTGGTTGAGGCGTCCCCTCTGCGCTGAAGCTGGCTGCCTGTCTTGTCCTCCAGGTGCCGGTGCCTTGGCTGGGGTCTGTTTGTTCTTCTTCTCCGGACAGTCAAAGGACTTGTGACCGGGCTTCCCACAAGCAAAGCAGACTACTGAGGTCCCTCCGCCAACTCTAGGCGTGTTGTTTGGCTTCCAGTTGGGGTTTCCCTGACCTGAGTAGCTGTTGTTTCTGTTGCCAAAACTGCTGTAGTTGTTGCCTCTGCTGCCAAAGCTGTTGCTGTTACTGCCTCGGTTACCCTGGTGGTTGTTTCTGTTGAACCCTGAGCCTCCTTGGCTGTTGCTCTGCTGAAAGCCTCTCCTGAGCATGTTGCTCTGGCCACTCCTCGGCCTCTGACTCAGTCTGTGGTTGTGCAACTGTTCAGCCTTTCTTTTCTTCTCTTGCCAAGTATCTTCAAGACCCACTTTTTCCTTCTCAACTGTGATAGCCCTGTCGATCAGCTCTCTGAGTGACCTGTGTGAACTCACTGCGAGTACTGTTCTCAGACCTCTGTGCAAGCCACGCTGGAACCAAAACTGCTTCTTCTTTTCGGTGTTGACGTCTTCAGGAGCGTACCTCGACATCTTAGCAAAGTGTCGAGCGTACTCAGCTACAGACAGACCAACTTGGGTCATTGTCCTGAACTCCATTGCCTTGTGCACCATGACTTGTTCTGGGATGTGGTACTCTTTGAAAGCTTCAGAAAACTCTAGCCAGGTGATCTGAGCAGGGTTTGCGTGAGAGTCACAGTAGCTCTCCCACCACGCCTTCGCTGCGCCTTCAAGCTAGTGCGCCGCAAGGGCCACACACTCCTCTTCAATGTAGTCTGTCAGGTCCAGCTTCGTCTCAATGGTACGCAGCCAGTCGTGCGCGTCGAGTGGCTCGTCCGAGTAGTCGAAGGTGGGTGCTTTCAGCCTGATGAACCTTTCAATCTTCCTTTGTAGGTCTTCTTCACGGTGTCCCTGACGGTTCTGGTTCTGGTTTCCCTGGATCTGTTGCATAGCTTGCATCATCTGAGTGTTGGCCTGTTCCATCTATTGCATCAGCTCTGTTTGAGTAGTCATTACTTCTGCCAAGTTAGGCGGTGGCGGTGGTTGCTGGTCGTTCTGCTGGTTCTGCTGAGGCTCCACTGCTGGCTCTTCCATCTCCACTTCCTGTTCCCCACCTGGTGTGTTGTTCTCGGGCTGGAGCACGCCTGCTGCGCGTCCACGGCCCCTGCCTCCAACTGCAGCTGCTGCTCTTCCGCGACCACGACCTCTGCCACGTCCTCTGCCCCTAGCTGCCACTGCTGCCTCTTCTTGCTCAGCTTCCTCAAAACATGCAAGCAGTCGGTTGGAACTTCGGATCGACATCTTGCTGCATTTTTCATAGAGCAGGTATAGTGGCGGTCAGGTAATGGTTAGGTTAGCGAAAACTAGAGTAGGAGCTGCACACATGAAATAGACTCAACACTAGAGTACACTCAAGATGAACATCAATAAAACCGCAAGAACAGCCACAAAGACCGATCACTCATAACAGCATTACACCCTAGACATGAGTACTATCCCGAGGCCAGCTCCTGGAACCTTGAGGATTAGTACATCTAAACGAATGCTACATCGCGGCTGAGCCAAAAGGTGGTCATGATCTACCCAGTCTAAACATCTACTCATGAAGATAGATACAAGTCTCATGACTACTACTGACATCTGCTGATATTGTCTACTGCATCTATCTCATGCTGCTAGAAGTGCCTGTGAGGCGCGCTGCCAACCTCACAGCCTCAGTCTCTGTCTGCTGCTTCGATCACTGCCTGTCATTGTGGAGAGTGTCCGTGAGGCGCGCTGCCAACCTCACTGTGTCCACCTCAGGTCTTGCCAACTGCTTCTCTAGGGGTGCCAGTTCTTGTCTCAGTCTTGTCATCCCGGGGGTAAGGGTTCCAGCCTCAGGTAGTGGTATCGGCTCAACCCGGCTTGGTGAGACCCTGTAGTGCTCTGCTCTAGGTTCAACTCTGCGTTCCTCTGGAAGTCCTTGGTTCAATGTGATCACCTCTGCCACCCTCTTCCTGTCTGACCTCACCCAACTACTAAGGGTCCTTTGAGCTTCATCCTTTGCCATAATCTGTTGAAGACTCAAGTGCTTCATCAGCTGGTAGTTCCGCCCACTCTTCTCCTTGTAGCTATCCACCTTGTCGGGGACAGACCCAGGGGGTCCCCTAACCATCGGGGTAACCACCCTCAAAAAACGTTAACCACAGAGGGCCGAATCACCAGCAGCCCGAAAGGGCCACCAAGGCAGCGCGGCCCGTCACAGCTTATCATGGCCCAAAACAGCCGTCCGAGCTCGCCTGTCGAAGGGACCCAAGTGGCGACCCCCGTCTCCGCCTCGCTCGAGGGACCCAGACACCCCGGGTCAGGCGCAACGCAAACTCCGCCTCGCTCGAGGGCCATGCACCCCCTCAAGCAGGCGAGCCAACACCGCCTCGCTCGAGGCCACCCCTCTACTCGACGCGGCGCGCCCCGGCGCCCCGCCCGACAACGGCATTTAATGCCCGCCCCATCGGGCAGGCGCCGAAGTCAAAGGGCGATCTCTCCCCACGCCGCGCCGCTGACACCGCAGAGCTCGCTGTTCTACCTGCTCCGGTCACTATGCGTCCTCACCGTTACTGTGCGGACGCATGCGGCGTTGCGCAAGGCCCTGTGCAGACTTGCAGGCGTCATTCCGCACCACTGTTCTACCTACTCCCATCCTTCTCCCCCCCGGTGCAGCCCTCGAATGGGCATGAAGAACCCTCGAACGAATATATGAGCAGCGACCGAGCACGGACTCCGGTCAGGCGCGGCCCGGTGATGACGAACGCCGGGTCAAATCCACCAACTCTCGGCCATTCCCCGGTAAACCGGGCACGCCGCGCACTGTGGTCAACAGCAACCACCATGCCGACCCCTGTGCCGCCAACTCCCGTCCTTCCCCACCTGCCACGCCCTCGAACCAACCAGCGGCGGACGGCTGGGCGCGGATTACGGCGGCACCGCCCCTCGAAACCACTCCAGGACAAGCACAGGGACGGCCGTGACACTCGCAGAAGCCGGAGCTCGCCATAAATCCCCTGCCAGGGTCAAGGACGACCGCACGCCCGGCACCATGCTCTCTAGTGCACACACTGTACTTGTACTTGTAGGCCCCCCCTCTCCTTGGCCTATAAAAGGAGGAAGGGGGCGAGAGAGAAAACAGACGAACACGCACAAGATCACCGCCTTCCACGATATTGGCACTGTCCTCAATCACTTTCACATCCATTTTCAGGGACTTGGAGACTTCCTCTCCTCTCCCGCCGTGCTTGTAGCCCCCCACTGCAGGCACCTCGGTGCAAGATAGTATAGTGCCGCGAGCACAGTCTGCTGGACGTACGGCCCCGCGGCCGGAACCAGGATAAACTCTTGTGTCATCGTGCTAGCTCTTGCATCAACCGTCAGGGGACGGGACACAGCGCATTCTGTGTGGCGCTGAGGTTGGGCGGCCAATCTCAGCACCGACAGTGGCGCGCCAGGTAGGGGATTGCGCTGTGATCAACCCACTTCACCCGATCAGTTCCCTAGACGGCAAGCCACGCCAAGGCCATGCCGCCACGATCCGCCATGGGGTCCCCCGGCCCGCTTCCGTGCGGGTACCGGATCACGTTTGGGAGCCTGGAGTTCGAAGCAACCGGTGAGGGCCTCCTCATGCGGCTCGCCTCCAGGACGCCCGACATGATGGCCGTTACCCCGGCGCCGCCAACGCCGTCCCAGCTCAGGAGACGTCGAAGACTGCACGAGCTGCAGATTCGCGTGGAACGGCGCGTTGCCCCACGCATCGTCCTCCCTGATTGGGATGCACACCTGTTGCTCCGGCCCGCTGCCGCAGTACAGGGGAGCGCACCCCCACCAGCGGCTCCCGCGGAGGGAGCACGCTGGGAAAATGCGGCCGGGCCGGTGCAGCTCCCTTACGGAATGAGCAACGCGGCCGCAAACTACTCCGCGGCAATCAGCGCCAACCTGAACGCGCAAGAGGATTCACCGGGTCACCAGCTAGGTACGATCCGCGACCTCAACATTTCCTCGCCCGGCGGGTCCTACCCCGAGTCGGACGACGGGGAAAGTGTGCGCGGCCAGGAGCACCCAGGCCTGGACTACTCCGGGCTACGCGACCGCGAAGGTCTTACCTCCTTCCAGGCCACTGCGGACTTCTGCCTCACCTGTTCCGACGATTCCAGCGAAGGGGAATACGACCCCACGCGGGAATGCTTCGTCCTCGACGGCGAAGTAGAGTCCGTGGGAGAGGATGAAGAAACGTGCGACGGGGCCGGACACGACGAACCGCCACCAGCGCCCGCCGAGCCATTGGGCGAAGCCGCACTCGCACAGGCACAGCTCATGCAGGTACAAGAGCTGGAAGCCAGGCTCCGTCAGGAGCGCCAGCAGGTACAGGAGCTACACGCAGCTCTGGAAGCCCGGCAGCCCGAGCGCGGCGAATGTGTGTTGGCACTCCTTACGGCCTACAGATAAATCTGCAAGCGGACGGATACCGATGTAGCTTTCACCCGGGAGTATTCCAAGGTATCGATTTCCACGGAGAACGAGAAGTGGACTGATTCTAAACTAAGTTGTCCTAGGTAGATGGAATGGAGTGAATGGTATGGATGAGGTGGATGACAACAACAAAGAGAAGAGGAGTGATAGGAGGGTAGAGAGGGTACGAGTCTGGTAGAGGTATTCTACTGATTGATCGAGCAGATCAGAGGATACAGAGAGATACTTGCTTCGGGACAAGGGAACCGGTGGACACACAGAAAGGGATGAGAAGGGGTGCCACTATTTCCCAACTGGGGAATCCTACGGACCGGAACTAACGTGATGGGCTACAAAGACCGGAAGGGCTGTCACCACCTTACGGCTACCACCTCCGTTGCGACGGGAATAAACTAAGTTAGTCTCAAGTATAGGCACCACGCCTACACTAGTCAACTAATACTTATCTCCTATAGAAAGATAAGCACCCAAGCTAAGCAACCAGTATACAATTATACCAATCAACTAAGCATTGAACGAAGAACCAGCAAGCATATAAAAGTAAGAACTGAATGCTCAATTAATCAGAGAGAGATACAAGAGTTACCAGACACGACCCGGATGTAACTCGAAGTGAAGCCGCATCTGTAGAGGTACAGCGGGAAGAGGGGCCGACACTTCGGCTCCTCTCCGGGACGCTCACCTCTCCTCTCTCCCTATCTCTACTGATACAAGTGGAGAACCAACAGTGCTTCGCCTGCACTCTACTCTTGTGTTGTGTGTCTTGTAGGTGACTAGGGGCCTCAATTTATAGTGGCCAAGGACGGTGGGAGGCAGAGTGGCAGCCAAGGCAGCTGGGAGGCGGTGCCGAGCCGTTCGGGCGAATCTCCTGGTTCGGGCGAACCAAGGAGTTCGGCCGAAGTGCCACATGCACCGCCTCAACCCTCTATGGCCTTGATCTCTCCTCCAGGTCGGTTCTGAGGCGGTGGAGCCAGTTCGGGTGAACTGGGGGGTTCGGCCGAACCCGGGAACTTCGGCCGAACCGACCTCTGCGCCGCCTTCGTCCCTCCCACGTGTTGGATCACCTCCTGGGTCGGTGGGTAGGTCGGTTCCTCGGTCTGGGCTGAGCTGGAGGCCTTCTGGTGGACTGACGGGCTGCGGTCGAGATGGACTTGGGCCTCTCCCGTCTTCCAGTCCACTGGGTTCATAGACGGAGTTTGGTCGAATCACGGGATTCGGCCGAACACATCTTTTCTTATGCTTTTTGCCTCAACTCTGGTCATGTGCCTCCTGGAATCGAATAAACACCAAAACTCATGGAAATGGTTAGAAATAAGTCCTATAGCTATGGTGTGTGATTCCATTGTGTTCATTTTATACTTGGTTGGAGGTCGAAAATCGGTCTGTAACGACCGCCAACAAGCTCCCCCAAGCTTAGCTCTTTGCTCGTCCTCGAGCAAAGATAAAAACTTAGGCTCGGTGGATCAGGAGTTGCTACAATGTCATTTCTCTTGCAGGTAACTTTATAAACAACTAGTACTCAAATTTTTACTTGAATTACTAGCAAGGTATAATTCACCATTTTACCTATGGGGCTTATAGCAATCTCCTTATCTTGGGTGCTTGAAAGGATGAACAGGTTAACTTAGTTTTATTCCACTCTACTCTTTTCAGGATCCTATCTCGGCGTTTTTCACCCTTTTGTGAAAAGATAAATTGTTCCTCATTGGCTCACTCAATCGCTCAAGTGTATTTGAATCCTTACAAAAGGCTTTGCCTTCTTTCATCCTAACATCTAATTTGGCTTTTTGTGTGGCTCAGGGACAAAGAATGAAGGCATACAAGCATCTTATATTTTTGTGTGGGCGCGACACAAACCCCGCCTCGCTCGAGGGCCGCGCACCCCCTCGAGTGGGCGGGTCGTCTCCGCCTCGCTTGAGGCTACCCCTCTACATAACGCGGCACACTCTGGCGCCCCGCCCGACAACGGCATTTAATGCCCGCCCCGTCAGGCGGGCGCCAAAGTCAAAAAGGCAATCTCTCCCCACGCCGCGCCGCTGACACCGCAGAGCTCGCTGTTTCAACTGCTCCGGTCACTGTGCGTCCTCACCACCACTGTGAGGACGCATGCGGCGCTACGCGAAGCCCTGTGCGGACTTGCAGGCGTCAATCCGCACCACTATTTCACCCGCTCCCGTCCTTTCCCCCCGGGCGCAACCCTCGAATGGGCGCGAAGGACCCTCGAACGAATATACGAGCAGCAACCGAGTACGGACTCCGGTCAGGCGTAGTCCGGTGATGACGAACGCCGGGTCAAATCCACCAACTCTCGGCCATTCCCCAGCAAACCGAGCACGCCGCGCACTATGGTCGACGGCAAGCGCCATACCGGCCCCTGTGCCGCCAACTCTCGTCCTTCGTCACCTGCCCCGCCCTCGAAGTCAACCAGCGGCGGGCAGTTGGGTGCGGATTACGGCAGCGCCGCCCCTCGAAATCACTCCAGGAAAAGCACAGGGACGGCCATGACGCCCACGAAAGCCGGAGCTTGCCATAAATCCCCCGCCTAGGTCAAGGACGGCCGCACACCCAGTGCCACGCTCTCTAGTACACACCTCTGTAGCACACACTGTACCTGTACTTGTAAGCCCCTCCCCCCTTCTCTCCTTAGCCTATAAAAGGAGGGAGGGGGCGGAGGAGAAGGGGGGAGACAATCACACACACACCGCCACACACGATATTGGCACTCGCCTCAATCACACTCGCTTTCAGGGACTTGGAGACTCCTCCTCCTCTCCCGCCTTGCTTGTAGCCCCCCTCTGCAAGCACTCTGGTGCAAGATAGTACAGCGCCCCGAGCGCACCTTGCTGGACGTACGACCTCACGGTCGGAACCAGGATAAACGCTTGTCTCATCGTGCTAGTTCTTGCATCAACCCTCAAGGGACGGGACACAGCGCATTCTGTTTGGCGCTGGGGATTGGCCGACCGATCCCAGCACCGACAGTGGCGCGCCAGGTAGGGGGCTGCGTTGTGGTCAATCACACCCGATCAGTTCCCTTGACGGCAGGCTGCGCCAAGACCATGCCGCCACGATCCGCCATGGGGTCCCCCGGCCCGCTTCCGCGCGGGTACCAGATGACGTTTGGGAGCCTGGAGTTCGAAGCGACCGGTGAGGGCCTCCTCATGCGGCTCGCCTCCAGGCTGCCCAACGTGATGCCCGTTACCCCGACACCGCCGACGCCGGCCCAGCTCAAGAGACGACGAAGACTGCGCGAGCTGCAGATTCGCGCGGAGCGGCGCATTGCTCCGCGCATCGTCCTCCCTGACTGGGACGCACACCTGCTGCTCCAGCCCGCTGCCACATTACAGGGGGGCGGACCCCCACCAGCGGCTCCCGCGGAGGGAGCGCGCTGGGAAAATGTGGCCGGGCCGGCACAGCTCCCCCACGGGATGAACAACGCGGCCGCAAGCTACTCCGCGGCAATCAGCGCCAACCCGAACGCGCACGAGGATTCTCCGGGTCACCAGCTGGGTTCGATCCGCGGCCTCAGCGTTTCCTCGCCCGGCGGGCCCCAGTCCGAGTCGGATGACGGAGAGAGTGTGCGCGGGCAGGAGCACCCGAATTTGGACTACTCCGGGTTGCGCGACCACGAAGGCCTTATCTCCTTCCAGGCCGTCGCGGACTTCTGCCTCACCTGCTCCGACGATTCCAGCGATGGGGAATACGACCCCACGCGGGAATGCTTCGTCCTCGATGGCGAAGTAGAGTCCGTGGGAGAGGATGAAGAAACGCACGACGGGGCCGGACACGACGAACCGCCACCGGCGCCCGCCGAGCCAGCGAGCGAAGCCGCACTCGCGCAGGCACAGCTTGCGCAGGTACAAGAGCTGGAAGCCAAGCTCCAACAGGAGCGCCAGCAGGTACAGGAGCTGCGCGCAGCCTTGGAAGCCCGGCAGCCCAAACGCGGCGAACGCGCACGAGCTGCCGGGCGTATTGCTCAAGCGCGCATCATGGGTGACGGTGACGACGCCGGCCCTGCCATGCCGCCACGAGCAAGCCAGAAGCTCGTCGCCGCAGCAACCCTGATTCGGGCCATGCCCGAACCATCAACACCAGAAGCGCGCAGCATGCGACGCCAGGTGCAGGCCCTTGTCGAAGAAGCGGCCGTTCAACAAGCGGAAAGTTCCGCCTCCCGCATGCGCCACTAGGCCAGTTCGAGGGCCGGAGGCAGCAAGTGGGATAAGGAACAATCCATCCATACCCCACCCAGGGGCGCGTGGACGCCTCACCGTCCAACGAACGACGGAAGGGCGCTCGTGACCGGCGACCGCGAAACGAGGAGGTCCGCGAAGGACCGACTCGTGGACACGCGGGGCGCCGTCGACGATGGCGATGCGCGCAACGTCCTGAACAAGAAGAGGCAGGACGCGGCGCCTCCTCGCAGCAGGCACCCCCGACGGGGAGGTCGCTATGACAGCGAGGAGGACAGAAGTCCGACACCGGAACCCCCGGGAACCCCTGTGTTCAGCCGGAAGATCCGTTCAGCCGCCATCCCGCCGCGTTTTCGCCAGCCGACCACCATCACCAAGTATTCGGGTGAGACGAAACCCAAGACGTGGCTCAACGACTATCTCCTGGCCTGCCAGTTGGGCGGGGCCACCGACGATGCCATGATCATCCGCAACCTTCCGCTTCATCTCGCGGACTCGGCGCGGACATGGCTCGAACACCTACCCGCGAACCATATCCACGACTGGGACGACCTGGTCAAGATGTTCGTGGGTAACTTCCAGGGCACATACGTGCACCCCGGAAACTCCTGGGACCTGCGCGGGTGCCGGCAGGCGGCCGACGAGCCGCTGAGGGACTTCATCCGCCGCTTCTCCAAGCGCTGCACTGAGCTCCCGAGCGTGGGTGACTCCGAAATCATCCACGCCTTCCTCGAAGGCACGACCTGTCGAGCGTGGGTGACTCCGAAATCATCCACGCCTTCCTCGAAGGCACGACCTCGAAGGCGCGGAGGAGCTGCCCGCGGAGGGCAGCAAACCCAAGGCAAAGGCAAAAAAGCAAAAACGAGGCAGTAAAGGCAAAAAGCCTCGGCAAGCCGCGCAGCAGCAGCAGCAGCAGCAGGGCGAGGACTCTGACGACGCCCTCGTGGTCGAGCGAGGCCGCAAAGGCCCTCGAGGCCCCCCTCAGGGGGGAGGCCTGTTCGACGAGATGCTGAAGAAGCCATGCCCGTACCACAAGGGCCCTGTCACCCACACCCTCGAACAGTGTGGAATGATCAAGGGTTACTTCAGGCGCACCTCCACGAAGGAGGATGGCCCGAAGAAGGATACGGGCGATGGCAGCAACGACGAGTTCCCCCATGTGGAGATTGTATTCTTCATCGTAGGGGGGCCCACCGTGAACGCGACGTCCCGGGAGCAAAGACGTGAACGCCGAGAGGTCTTCTCCGTTCACCCCGTGACGCCAACTTACCTCGCCTGGTGGGACGAGACCATCTCCTTCGGCCGCGAGGACCATCCGGACTATGTCCCGAATCCGGGGCGCTATCCGCTTGTCGTCGACCCCGTCATCGGCAACACACGATTCTCCAAGGTGCTGATGGATGGGGGCAGCAGCCTCAACATCCTCTACGTCAAAACCTTAGAGCTCATGGGCATCAGCACGAACCAGCTGAGGCCAAGCAAGGCGCCGTTCCACGGCATCGCGCCGGGAAAACGGGTTCAACCCCTCGGGCAGATCGACCTGCCCGTTTGCTTCGGTACTCCTGAGAACTTTCGTAGGGAGACCCTCACCTTCGAGGTGGTGGGATTCCCAGGAGCGTACCACGCTATTTTCGGGCGACCGTGTTATGCCAAGTTCATGGCGGTCCCCAACTACGCCTACCTCAAGATGAAGATGCCAGGGCCAAAGGGAGTCATCACCGTGGGATCGTCGTACGAGCACGCCTATGCGTGCGACGTCGAGTGCGTCGAGGGCGCGGAAGCGCTCGCCTACAGCGAGACCCTGGTGGCGGATTTGGAGAAGATGGCGAACGAGGCCGTCGACTCCACCAAAAGGCACGCGGGCACCTTCGAGGCTGCCGAACACACCAAAGCGGTGCCCCTCGACCCCACTGCCCCCGAGGGCAAGGCGTTGAGGGTCAGCACCACCCTCGACCCCAAATAGGAAGCAGTGCTCGTGACTTTCTCCGCGCCAACGCCGACATCTTCGCGTGGAGATCCTCGGACATGCCGGGGATCGCGAGGGAGGTCGCCGAGCACAGCCTCGACATCAAGCCTCACTCCAAGCCGGTGGTACAGCGACTGCGGCGGTTCGACGAGGAAAGGCGCAGCGCCATCGGGGAGGAGGTGCACAAGCTCCTGCAGGCCGGATTCATCAAAGAGGTATTTCACCCAACCTGGCTTGCTAATCCTGTTCTAGTTAAGAAGAAAAACGGAAAATGGCGCATGTGCGTAGATTACACCGGTTTAAACAAAGCATGCCCTAAGGTTCCATTTCCTCTGCCTAGAATAGATCAGATAATAGACTCCACCACTGGGTGTGAATTGTTATGCTTTCTTGATGCTTATTCCGGTTATCATCAAATCAAGATGAAAGAGTCCGACCAGCTCGCGACTTCTTTCATCACCCCGTTTGGCATGTTTTGCTACGTCACTATGCCGTTCGGCCTCCGAAACGCTGGAGCTACATACCAGCGATGTATGCAACGCGTTTTCGGAAGCCACATCGGGCGGACCGTTGAGGCATATGTTGACGATATCATTGTAAAAACCAGAAAGGCGAACGATCTGGTCAACGATTTGCAAATCACATTCGGTTGCCTCCGGGCGAACGGGGTAAAGTTGAATCCAGAAAAATGCGTATTCGGGGTGCCGCGAGGCATGCTATTGGGTTTCATCGTCTCCCAACGAGGCATCGAACCCAACCCCGAAAAAGTCTCGGCCCTGGAACGAATGGGGCCAATTCGGGACCTCAAGGGGGTGCAAAGAGTACTGGGCTGCCTCACAGCTCTCAGCCACTTCATCTCTCGACTTGGCGAAAAGGGCTTACCTTTGTACCGGCTCCTAAAAAAGCACGAACGCTTTTCGTGGACCCCCGAAGCCCAAAAAGCCCTCGACGGGCTAAAAGCGTCGCTCGCGCACGCACCCATCCTCACGCCGCCGCAGAACGGCGAACCCCTCTACCTATATGTGGCTGCGACAACGCAAGTTGTCAGCGCCGTCATCATTGTGGAAAGGATAGAGGGGGGCCACGCTCTGTCGGTCCAGAGGCCGGTGTACTATGTCAGCGAGGTGCTGACCGAAACCAAGATGCGGTATCCACAGATCCAGAAGCTAATCTACGCTATAGTGCTCGCGCGTCGAAAGCTGCGACACTACTTCGAGGCCCACCCGGTCACCGTGGTCTCATCTTTCCCTTTTGGGGAGATAGTCCGCAACCCGGACGTCTCGGATAGAATAGCGAAGTGGTCTATGGAGCTCGTAGGGGAGACTCTCTCCTACGCACCGCGTAAGGCGATTAAATCGCAAACCTTAGCGGATTTCGTCGCTGAGTGGACCGACGTCCAACTTCCGCCGCCGCAGATCCAAGCCGAATGCTGGACCATGTACTTCGACGGGTCGGTGATGAAAACCGGGGCAGGCGCGGGCCTCCTCTTCGTCTCACCCCTCGGAGAACATATCCGATACGTGGTTCGCTTGCACTTCCCAGCGTCGAACAACATGGCGGAGTACGAAGCCCTCCTCGCTGGGCTCCGCATCGCCATCGACCTCGACATCAAACGCCTCGATGTCCGGGGGGATTCTCAGTTGGTCATCGACCAAGTGATGAAGAACGCAAGCTGCCGCGACAAAAAGATGGAGGCGTATTGCAACGAGGTTCGTCGTCTCGAGGACAAATTCTATGGCCTCGAGCTGAACCACATCGTACGCAAGCACAACGAGGAAGCGGATCAGCTGGCCAAGATCGCGTCGGAGCGAATCACCGTTCCTCCGAACGTCTTCGCCCGCGACCTCGATCAACCCTCCGTCAACTTCGAGCGAAGGGCCGGAACCCTCAGGACACCCTCGGGGGCTGCGGGGGACGAGCCCATGGAAGAGGACCCCTCGAAAGAGGGGCTCGAAGCCCTCGATGTTGAAATTTCTTCGGCCGAGGCCATGGAAATCGATGTAGACACGCGACCACAAGACTGGCGTGATCCGTACCTCGCGTGGATCGACCGCGGGGAGCTGCCCTCGGACCGAACCGAGGAGGGCCGCATCGCCAGAAGGGCCAAGACCTTTGTCTCAGTCGGCGGCGAGCTGTACAAGCGCAGCGCCTCAGGGATCTTGCAGCGATGCATCCCCATCCCCGAGGGAAGGCAGTTGATCCGCGACATCCACGCCGGGGCGTGCGGACACCACGCAGCGCTGCGTACCCTCGTGGGTAACGCATTCCGGCAAGGCTTTTACTAGCCCACCGCCGTGTCCGACGCGAATGAGGTCGTGCGCACCTGTGAAGGGTGCCAATTCTACGCACGAAAAACGCATCTCCCGGCGCACGCCCTGCAGACCATCCCTGTAACATGGCCTTTCGCGGTCTGGGGGTTGGATCTCGTGGGGCCCTTCCGCCCAGCGCCCGGGGGATTCACCCACTTGTTGGTAGCCATCGACAAGTTCTCAAAGTGGATCGAGGTCCAGGCCATCACCAGCATCAGATCTGAGCAGGCCGTGTTGTTCTTCACCGACATCATCCACCGATTCGGGGTACCCAACTCGATCATCACTGACAACGGCACCCAATTCACCGGCAAGAAGTTCTTGGAGTTCTGCGACGACCATCACATTCGCGTCGATTGGTCGGCCGTGGCGCATCCACAAACGAACGGCCAAGTAGAACGTGCCAACGGCATGATACTACAAGGCCTGAGGCCAAGAATCTTCAACAAGCTGAACAAGTTTGGCCGGAAGTGGGTTGCTGAGCTGCCATCGGTGATCTGGAGTCTCAGGACAACCCCAAGCAGGGCCACAGGCTTCAGCCCGTTCTTCCTCGTCTATGGCGCTGAAGCCGTCCTCCCAACAGACTTGGAGTACGGGTCTCCGAGGCTCAAGGCCTACCAGGAAGACCAAAACCAGCGGGACCACGAGAATTCGCTGGACCAGGTGGACGAGGCTCGCGACGTAGCGTTGCTTCACTCAGCACGCTACCAACAATCGCTCCGGCGATACCAAGCTCAGAAGGTGCGGCGTTGAGACCTCCACGAAGGGGACCTGGTGTTGAGGCTGCGCCAGGACAATCGAGAGCGCCACAAGCTCACTCCGCCATGGGAAAGACCATTCATCATCGCCAAGGTCCTCAAACCTGGCACTTACAAGCTGGCGAACGAGAAGGGCTAGGTCTTCACCAATGCCTGGAACATCCAACAGCTATGTCGCTTCTATCCTTAAAACTCTCAGTATTTCTTGTAAATACTTCATGTTCTTAGTTAACAATAATGAAAAGTTTGCGAAAAACATGAAAACATCGTTACTAACAGCATGAACAAGGGGGACTTGGTCCTATTCTCAATAGAGCTAAGCCCCCCTCGGGGGCTGCAGGGGGGTTTACCCCCCTAATCGTCCCAATTTTCAAAAATTGTGCTAAAACTCGAGGCGCTTAGAGAGATGCGGGGCGCGAGCTAACTAAAGCTGGAGCTGGTTGAGCCGTGAGACTGCCTACGCCCGCGAAGGGATACGGCACCTCCCTCTCCACTCCACGCCTTAATTACTCGCGGATTCGAAATACCCGGCCAAAATCTTTCCAAGCCAAGAGTAGCACAATAGAACAATCGAACAAGTTTGAAACGCACAATCGACTTTCAATCTTAGTTTATGTATAGAGCTAGTCTCCTAAAAACTAAGATACATCTAGATACTAAGCCTGAACCCTTCAGGCTCCACCTTCCTGCGGGGGCGCGGTGGCCTCGGCGGCAACGGTCGAGGGAACCGATGCAAGCGCCCTAGGACCATCGTCATCGCGGCACACCAAGGCGATGTCCTCCTCAAGGGACGCCACGGCGTCGGCCTCAGGATCAACCTCGGCTTCGGTGGCGGTCGCAGCCTCAGGCCCAACGTCGGCGCGCGCATCTTCATCCTCCTCGGGGAAAAGATCGCGCCCGAACTTGGCGGCAAGTGTCGTGGCGTCATCCTCGGCGCCGTCATCGGCCTCGTCGAGGGCAGCAAGGGCGGCGTCGTCGTCCAGGTCTGCGTCGATGAAGTAGCCGCGCGCCACCGCCGTGAGGTCGATGTCGTAATGCGTCGACACTACGCCGAGTGCCTTCTTCACTCCAAGGTGAAGCGCGCTCTCGAGGCGCTCCGCCACGCAGCTCTTCAGAGACCTCAGGCGGCTGGGCAACGACGACCCCGACTGCACGTCGACACACTGGACGTCCCGGCACGCTGCATCGGCGGCGACCTTCAGCGCCTCGAGCTCCCCCTGGGCCTCAGAGTAGGCGGCCTGAACAGCCATCACCTCGTCCGCCTTCTCCGCCTCGGCCCTCCGCAGCCCTGACAAAGCTCAAGCACGTCAAGACGAACTCCAACACAGAAATCCAGGAAAGCGTAAAGCCATACCGTCCACCAAGGCCCTGGCCTCGGTAAGCGCTGTGCGTTCCTGCTGGAGCAGGCCCTCCGCGGTCGCAAGCGCACCCTCCTTCTCTCGAAGCACGCGGCCGAGCTGCTCGGCCTCCTGGGCCTTTTGCCCTGCCCAGGCCACCGCCTCCGCGCGCTGGGACTGCGCGGCCTCGCGCACCTTGCGCTTGAGCTCGAGCCGCTCCAACACCGCGGCCGAGGCTCGGGCCTCCCGCTCCGCCGCGCCTCTCTCAGCGTCGCGCTCCCGCTCCGCGTGAGCCTTGACTTCTTCGTGTGCGCGGGCGGCCGTCTCTGCTTCCCTCACCCGGACGGTGAGCTGGGTCACTTCCGTGCCCAGGTCCGCGTTCGCCTGGCGGAACCGGCGAAGATCGGCGTACAAGCCCGCGATGCACGCGGTCTTGTCTACCGCCTCTTGCCGCAGAAGCTGCACGAAGAACCATCAGAAATAAGACACAGACTAAAAACAATCTCGAAGTGCTGGGACGAGCGCGGGGATACCTCGAAGAGCTCCAGCGTCTGCCTGGAATGGAGATCGGCGGCGGCTGAGATGGCCCGCTCCAGGTCCGTCCCGACCTGTTCGGCCTGAGCCCACAGCTCGTTCTCCTCCGCCATGCTCTGCCAGACCCGGGCGGAGACGCCAGGCTCCTCCGGCCACGCGCTCGGGCCGCGACGACCCTGGAGCAGCGTCGCCTCGGCCGCATCCCACTCAGCCGCTCCCCCGGCCACGGGCATCTGCGGCGGCCCCTGAGACAAGAAGCGCGCCGCCGACACCTCAGCCGCAGACACCCCAGCGGGGGGAACGCGCCCGCCATCACCACCCTGGGCCAAGCCTTGTGCGCGACCCAAAGCCGGCAGGATGACCGTGCCGCCGACCGGCACGACCGCCTCCTGCCTCCTTCCAGTAGGGGTCGCGGCGGTGGCGTGGCCCTCCTGCTCGCCCACTTTCGTCGCCGGGGCGCCGTGCCCCGGCTCCACCTCAACCACCAGGGCGTCCTGCCCCGGCTCCGCCACCAGGGGCGTCCTCTCCCGCTCCTCCTCCGCCGACCCGGAATCTTGCGCCCCCGGCGCCGGCTCCACCAGCGTCGCTGCGGACATCGCTGCGGGACGCGGAGTCCCACGCGAACGCGATCCCCCGGCGTGAGGGGAATCCGACCCCCCAACCTTCAACGCCTTCTTAGGCGCGAGGTTAGGGGCGGCCTTGGCGGCACCCCGCGTGCTAAATCAAAAAGAAAGAGCGGAAATCACGAAACGAAAAACCGAACAAGGATGGAAAGCTACGAAAAAGTTCGAGGCAGAACTTACCGGATGCAATCCTGCAGCACCTGCAGCTTCCGCTTCGAGCCGCCCGTTGAGGGAGCCCTCCTCGAACTCGAGGACCCCCTCAAATCGCTCGGGGGTTGCGAACCCCCCGAGCCCTCGACACTCAATCCGCTACGGCGCGGCGCGCCCGCAGCAGAGGAGAAAGTCGCTCGCGCCCGCGGCGCCGCGGGTCGAGCAGGCGCGACCACCGTCCGCGCCGCCACCGGCGCAACATCGCCCGGGGCCACCACGCCCGCCTCGGGCAGCGGCGCGGCCATCTCCTCCTCCTCACCGGCGGGCGGAACCCCGCCGGCATCAATCTCCTCCTCATCCTCCCCCTCGCTGGGAGGGTCCGGGGAGTCCTTGGGGGACGACGGCGGCGCCCCGCCGTCCCTCCTCCACCGGCGAAGCGCCGCCTGGTGCGCGTCCCGCCGGGCTTGCCTCCTCCGGCTGCTGGCTCTCTTCGCCTCCTTCGCGTCCCTCTCGCGGTCACGGCGAGCGCAGTTCGAAGCGCGCACCTCCGGAGTCGGCGCGAGGGAGCGGTAGAGGCCGCAGTTCACATCCTGAAATCACGATGAATTGAGGAAGGGAATTCTAAATTAATCAATCCAACAGCCCGGAGAGGGAGAATGACGACTCACCGACAAAACATGGCCCTCGTCGGGGCGCAGCCGGAACGACCGGAGGTCGCTCGGCATGGTGTCGGGATGCACCGCCGTTCGCACCCTCGTAACGACGTACTCTTCAAGCAGCGGCTCCGACAACATGCGCGAAGCCGCCAGTGCCGCTGGGTCGGCGCCCTCCGTCATCCGGAACAGAGGGAGCTGCCTCTCCATGAGGGGAACCACCCGGCGGCGATGACAGTGCGCGAGCACGTGCGCCACGGTCAGGCCCGACCCCTCCAAGGCACGAAGGGCGTCGACGACGGGGCGGAGCCTCTTCCGCTGACCTTCGCCGGAGACGCCGTAGCTCCAGGAGTCGGCCTTCTCCGTCAAGACCTTGCCGGTGTACTCCGGCAACCCCAGGCCGTCGTTGCGCAGGTAAAACCATCCCTTGGCCCAGCCGCTGTTGTTGGTGGTCATCCTGCAGGCCGGGTACAAGTGCTTCCTGGACTCGACCGGCGCGAGCGTGAGACCACCGGCACACGAAGAACGGCGCACCCCCCTCCCCGCGCTGGACGTGCTGAGCTCGGCGCGGAAGAGGTGGACCCACAAGTCCCAGTGCGTCTCGATCCACAGCACAGCCTCGCAGACGCCGACGAAGGCCGCCGCCTGCGAGATGGCGTTGGGGGAGAAGTTGTGGAGCTCCACGCCGTAGTAGTTGCAGAGGCCCCGCATGAACTAGCTGGCGGGCGCGTTGAAGCCCCGCTCGTGGAAGCGGATGAAGCTCACCACGTACCCCGCCGGCGGGTTCGGCACCCTGGCCGCCAGCGCCGGGACAATCCACGCCGGCCGCGCCGCGTCGCCCCGGGGCGAAAGCTGCCCGCCGTTCACCAAGCCCTCCAGGAGGTGCTCGGTAGCGGTGGACGGAGTCCACTCCGTGACGCCTTCGATGATCACCATGGCGGACGGCGGAGCAGGGAGCGCGGAGCAAAGGCGACGAAGGCGTGAAGGACGAACAGAGTGCGACCAGCGGGCTCAGAAGCAAGCGAAAGGCAGAGGCGAGAGCTGGTGCGAGGAATGGCGAAGGTAAGAAATCCCCTTCCTCCCCCGCTTTCCTTTTATAAGGGAGCGGGCTCGTCCCTGCCGCAACACGCCAACCCACTGGCAACGGGCCAAACGCATGCGTGGCACGTCGCTGACAACCGGGGACCCCCCTCCCCTTTTTTCCCGCGGAACGGCACGCGTGGGCGGCGGCATTTACTGCGGCACGGCAAAACGAAATGACGCAACAGCGGCGCCTGACCGCCCGTCGCCTCGCCTCTCCCCGGCGCACGCCAACTCCGCCTAAAAAGGCGCGCCCACTACGTCCATCTCGCCCACTCCGTGCCACGTCAGCCACGACCACGCCCGCCAGCGGTCGTGCGCGGGCCCGAACGACCTAACCGTTGGATACCTTCCCAGGTAAGACAACGACCCCCTCCGCCTCGAGGCGCAGGGTGCTACTGATCAGGGGCTCGAAACCCGGGCCTCGAAAAGGTTCGACGGGCGCCCCAGATTAAGCGATGCGAAGGCTGCCGGTCACGCTCGACCAACCCTCGAGCCCGCTGCTCGAGGGTGACCTGCACCTTTCGCAAGGCCCTACTGATCAGGAGTACGAAGCTTGGCCCTCGAAAGGGTTCGACAGGCGCTCCAGATCAACAGAGTCAGGGACGATTCGGGCGTGTCCAACGGACTTTACCCCGAACGCGAAGTTTGGGGATGCCCCTGTTGTGTTCAAGGACGGACAAAGGCAGCTAGTGGGGGATCCCAACGAGGGAGAGCTTTCGCGCCCTCGGTCTCTGCGAAAGGGACCAAGCCCCACCTAGCAAACCTTTGCAAGCGCTACATGGACGCGTCTCCGGACCACGAGCCGACCCCTAGCGAATGGGGCACGGGCGTCCACTTGAACTACCCGCTAACAGCTCACCGAGGCATCCGTGTACGCTGCCCGATTCGAGGGTTGCACGAATGACCTCACCCCTCTCCCCCGCGAAGGGGAAGCGAGGGTCGCAACTCAAAGACAAGAAGCCCCTCCGATCGCCTCCGCTCGGGCCAGGAGCTCGGGGTCTCCTTGCATGTCCTCCTCCTCTTATGCACAAAACACGTCGAAGCCGTGCAGGGTCCGCCCCCCAAATTCCGTGTAACTCGGTCTCACCCCCACCACGTCGAAAGGGGAGCGACTGACACAACCCTCGAAAGACAAAGCCCTTGCACGAGTGAATTCACTCTTCCAAGGGCTCGGGAGCTACACCCGCGGGTGCGCTCGCGCGCCCCCACGGAAGAACGTGCATAATCAAAAAGGAGTAATCCCCGCAAAATGCCCGGGAACGATCCCGCGAACCATCAGCCTCTGCCCGACTGATCCTTAGTCCGGCAGAGACTCGGGGGCTACTGTCGGGGACAAACCCTGGGGGTCCCCTAATCATCGGGGCAAATCACCCTCAAAAAACGATATGCCACGAAAGGCCGAATCACCGACAGCCAAGAGGGGCCGCCAAGGCAGCTCGGCCCGTCACGGCCTATCGCGGCCCAAGAACGGACGTCCGAGCCCGCCTATCGAGGGGACCCGAGTCGCTACCCCCGTCTCCGCCTCGCTCGAGGGCCGCGCTCCCTCGAGCAGGCGCGACGCAAACCCCGCCTCGCTCGAGGGCCGCGCACCACCTCAAGCGGGCGGGTCGTCTCCGCCTCGCTTGAGGCTACCCCTCTACATAACGCGGCACACTCTGGCGCCCCACCCGACAACGGCATTTAATGCCCGCCCCGTCAGGCTGGCGCCGAAGTCAAAAAGGCAATCTCTCCCCACGCCGCGCCACTGACACCGCAGAGCTCGCTGTTTCAACTGCTCCGGTCACTGTGCGTCCTCACCACCACTGTGAGGACGCATGCGGCGCTGCGCGAAGCCCTGTGCGGACTTGCAGGCGTAAATCCGCACCACTATTCCACCCGCTCCCGTCCTTTCCCCCCGGGCGCAACCCTCGAATGGGCGCGAAGCACCCTCGAACGAATATACGAGCAGCAACCGAGTACGGACTCCGGTCAGGCGTGGTCCGGTGATGACGAACGCCGGGTCAAATCCACCAACTCTCGGCCATTCCCCAGCAAACCGAGCACGCCGCGCACTATGGTCGACGGCAAGCGCCATACCGGCCCCTATGCCGCCAACTCTCGTCCTTCGTCACCTGCCCCGCCCTCGAAGTCAACCAGCGGCGGGCAGTTGGGTGCGGATTACGGCAGCGCCGCCCCTCGAAATCACTCCAGGAAAAGCACAGGGACGGCCATGACGCCCACGGAAGCCGGAGCTCGCCATAAATCCCCCGCCTGGGTCAAGGACGGCCGCACACCCAGTGCCACGCTCTCTAGTACACACCTCTGTAGCACACACTGTACCTGTACTTGTAAGCCCCTCCCCCCTTCTCTCCTTAGCCTATAAAAGGAGGGAGGGGACGGAGGAGAAGGGGAGAGACAATCACACACACACACCGCCACACACGATATTGGCACTCGCCTCAATCACACTCGCTTTCAGGGACTTGGAGACTCCTCCTCCTCTCCCGCCTTGCTTGTAGCCCCCTCTGCAAGCACTCCGGTGCAAGATAGTACAGCGCCCCGAGCGCACCTTGCTGGACGTACGACCTCACGGTCGGAACCAGGATAAACGCTTGTCTCATCGTGCTAGCTCTTGCATCAACCGTCAAGGGACGGGACACAGCGCATTCTGTTTGGCGCTGGGGATTGGCCGACCGATCCCAGCACCGACACTTTTATTCTCATATTTTTGCCATGCCACTTCACATGCTTTTCTCTTTTTTTTCTCTTTCTTTTTGCTATGCTTTTCTTTTTCTTTTTATTTTTGCCATGCTTCTTTGGCACGCTTTTCTTTTTGCATAGCCCATGTCTCTATCAAGAATATTTGGAGAGGGAAATCATAGTACATGAAGCATTTTATTTTTGTGGATGGATGATGGGAAATGTTTGCTAACTCCCAGTGTAGGAATTGCAAGTGAGAGGTGGTGTGTGTACGTGGATCTCGATCTCTAAGAATATGAAAGCTTCACTCAAAGGTCACAACAATTTGACAAAGCTCACTAAGATAACAAGCAGCATATGAGTAGAAAGTTTGAAACTAATCCTATCATATGGCTCTGGTAGGAATGTTTGACCAATGAGGAACTTTGTTTTGAAAACATAAACATCAGAGATTTTCACCATACTCAGAGCAGAATTAGAGTTCAACCAAAGTCTCACTATATCAATCCCCACAACAACCTAATCTTGGAATAAAGCATGTGCTCCCACAAGGTTTTCAGGTTCATTTTTACTCGTGCCAAATAACTCAAGCATAATCAAGCAACTAGTTGCAATAAAGTACTGGCAAAATTAATGACAGGGCAACTATTCATCATTTCCAAAATCAGAGGCATATGATTCATTCCATGCATAGTTGGGAGTTAATTTTATTCAAGGGAAATATTTTTGGTATTTTCAATTGAATGTCCAAAGTGCTGAGTAATTCGGAACGTACCTGATGGGGGTGCTCCCCCAAGCTTGGACTCTTCACTGGTAGGGATTCAACCTTGAAAGTTACTGAGTCAGCTGGTCGGCCTGCTCGTTCTCGTCCTGTTCCTCCACTGTGTCATGCCTGTACTCATGTATCTTTTCGTTAAACAGGGCAATCTCCGGTTGGTTCAAATGCACCAACCGGAGCGACAATTTTATTCTTTCTGCATTCAACTCTTATTTTATTTATTCATCAAGCTAAGGTTGGAAAAAAAATATTTGGAAGGGAAATAATTAGAGCACCTCCTAAACAATGATTTGAGCAAAGGGAAATTGAATTGGAAAATAAATTGAAACTAATGGTGCTCTACAGGATACAACCACATGACATCTGCTCTATAGATGGATCATAAAGGTCTAGATGTTACGTGGCTTTGGCGAGCCTCTCTGATTTGGCTGTGAATGCTTGGTACAGGACATTGTTCTTGTCCATTTGCCAAGGCTCGCCTTCAGTGACCTTCTCATCCTGGTTGCTCAACTTCTGGCATGTTTGTGACAGTTCTTTTTCAGGCTCTTCAACCATGGGTTTCTCTTCTCCCTCCTCCATGGCTTTCTTCATTGGTGGACTTGTCATACTCATGGAGAGGGAACCCTTGGGTGAGGAAAGGTTTTTGGACAAGGATTGGGTGGTCATGGCGGCTGGGAAATGTGAACACTTGGTCGTGTTCAGGAAAGTGATGGAGGATGGTTTCTGACTTGAGATCGACAAGCAGCTTTCCCAACATTTTCCTAGCGACTTCGAGACAAGATGGGATAGAGATAGGATCAAGGGTCCAAAAGGACGCTCAAGGGGCAAAAGAGGGATCCTTCGGTCGAACCAACATGGTTTGGCCGAATTGTCCTAATTTGCCCAAACTAGAGTGGTCTAGTTTGCCCAAAGTGTTTCAGTGAGTCTATCTCTCTAGTGCCTACCCATCTCATTGACGGTCTTTACAGAGTGTTCTTGATCTTCAGCTTGACCACTAGCTTGGGGGTGTTAAGGTGTGGCTATAAAATGTGGCTCCCCCAAGCTTAGATATTTCCAGGAGTCAATGAGATGGGAGCCCCTATGACTAGCCCAGGGACGCCAAAGCGAGGAAAGATGTTTTCATGGGTCATTTGCTCAGCGTGCCTAGTGGCTGCGGATCGATAGGGCTTGGCTTCTACCCAGTTAGAGACACTATCTACGGCTACCAGAATAAACTCGTAGTTCTCTGAGTTAGGGAAAGGACCCATGGGGTCTATTCCCCTTACATCAAAGATTTCTACTGAATATTACTGGTGAGTGGCTTCGCGTCTCTTTCCCGTGTTTCTGGCAGTATGGGCATCACTTGCTAAGTTTCTTAGCTTCTCCATATTGCCAGACCTTTATTCTGAACACTCCATAATGTCTTTCAGAAGGTGCTCCATGATATCTCTCCCAGGTTTTATGTGCCTCAGGTGCAGGCATGCATCGTCTGAGTCCATTTTTGTATCCAGAAGAGATACGGGTTGTCCCATAGGTGATGTCTGCTCTCATAAACTAATCTTTTCCTATTTTCACCTGTTGGGACGTACCTTAACACCATGAAGTCAACTATGGTGGTGTACCACGGCTCTAGTGTTGTGGCCTTGAGGAGCGTATCACCCGGTAAGAAAATCGGTGATGGGAAGATCAAACGGGACTTGTACCTGAGACAAAACCAACGGATGAGTCTTGGGTTCGCATCCTTTTTGGTCAAAAGGTACTTCAAAGCAGCATGGTCCGAATAGACTATGACCTTTGCCCCAACTAGGTAGGACCGGAATTTGTCTATTACAAACACATCTGCTAAGAGTTTCTTTTCCGTGGTTGCGTAATTGAGCTGGGGCCAGTGAGCATAATGCTTCTTGTCCTTGGTTTGGCCCACAACAGCTCCTATGGCAAAATCGCTCGTATCACACATGATTTCTAGTGGAATGCTCTAGTCGTTGGACTGGATGATAGGAGCGAAACTGAGTGCTTTATTGAGGGTGTGAAAGGAAGAATGGCACTCTTGATCAGAGACGAGAGGGGTTTCCTTGGCTAAGTGATTGGTCAGCGACCGGGCTATTAGAGAGAAATTTTCGATGAGACACCTATACAGCCCGGTGTGGCCAAGGAACTACGAATCCCCTTTACTCGTGGGAGGTGTACGCATAGGGTTGTATTTGGGAGTATGACAGGAGAAGATGATGGCTTTAGGCTTTGAATCTAGTCTTTCCCCGATCAAAGACGAATCTTCGTGACAATTGTCTTACGACCCCAAGGTAAGATAAGATAGGGATATGATGAGTATGAAGGTTAGGAGCAATCCCTTCTAAATCTTGGACAAAGTGATCTTTCTCCAGGACAGTGAAAGTCTGATGGGTTTCAACGTTGGAGGGCTTGTCACTGAGGGTCACTGGAGTGTGTTCGTTCTTAAAGAGGGAAGCATACTTTAGTCTAGGGGGAAGAGGCTTAAGTTCAACTGGAGGATGAATCTCTTCTTCCTCCATAAGGAATTGGGCATCTTCTTCTAGGAAATGTTGCTCTAAGTCTATCAAGGATGTTGACATGACCTCCTCTATTGGATCAGGATCGGGATCTGTCTCTATTGGGGTATTCAAGGAATAAGAATAAGAGACTGGGACGAGTTCTTCTCCGATCCTAAGCTCTAGCTGGATTATTGGTGAATTTTCTAGGATTTTCATGATTGGCCTACCAATAAAGATGGAGTAAGTGAAATTTTCAAGTAGGTCAAAGATATGGAAATCCAAGAAAAGTTCAGGGTCGTTAATCTTAATGGGTGTGACCCGCAAGATCCCTAAACAGTCGAGGATCCTTCCCGATGTGAACCATAAACGTTTCTGAGATGATGACCATGGTTCATCGGGGAGTTGCGCTCGCACCAAAGAGCTTGTTGGCACTCCTTACGGCCTACAGATAAATCCGCAAGCGGACGGATACCGATGTAGCTTTCACTCGGGAGTATTCCAAGGTATCGATTTCCACGGAGAACGAGAAGTGGACTGATTCTAAACTAAGTTGTCCTAGGTAGATGGAATGGAGTGAATGGTATGGATGAGGTGGATGACAACAACAAAGAGAAGAGGAGTGATAGGAGGGTAGAGAGGGTACGAGTCTGGTAGAGGTATTCTACTGATTGATCGAGCAGATCAGAGGATACAGATAGATACTTGCTTCGGGACAAGGGAACCGGTGGACACACAGAAAGGGATGAGAAGGGGTGCCACTATTTCCCAACTGGGGAATCCTATGGACCGGAACTAACGTGATGGGCTACAAAGACCGGAAGGGCTGTCACCACCTTACGGCTACCACCTCCATTGCGACGGGAATAAACTAAGTTAGTCTCAAGTATAGGCACCACGCCTACACTAGTCAACTAATACTTATCTCCTATAGAAAGATAAGCACCCAAGCTAAGCAACCAGTATACAGTTATACCAATCAACTAAGCATTAAACGAAGAACCAGCAAGCATATAAAAGTAAGAACTGAATGCTCAATTAATCAGAGAGAGATACAAGAGTTACCAGACACGACCCGGATGTTACTCGAAGTGAAGCCGCATCCGTAGAGGTACAGCGGGAAGAGGGGCCGACACTTCGGCTCCTCTCCGGGACGCTTACCTCTCCTCTCTCCCTATCTCTACTGATACAAGTGGAGAACTAACAGTGCTTCGTCTGCACTCTACTGTTGTGTTGTGTGTCTTGTAGGTGACCAGGGGCCTCAATTTATAGTGGCCAAGGATGGTGGGAGGCAGAGTGGCAGCCAAGGCAGCTGAGAGGTGGTGCCGAGCCGTTCGGGCGAATCTCCTGGTTCGGGCAAACCAAGGAGTTCGGCCGAAGTGCCACGTGCACCGCCTCAACCCTCTATGGCCTTGATCTCTCCTCCAGGTCGGTTCTGAGGCGGTGGAGCCAGTTCGGGTGAACTAGGGGGTTCGGCCGAACCCGAGAAGTTCGGCCGAACTGACCTCTGTGCCGCCTTCGTCCCTCCCACGTGTTGGATCACCTCCTGGGTCGGTGGGTAGGTCGGTTCCTCGGTCTGGGCTGAGCTGGAGGCCTTCTGGTGGACTGACGGGCTTCGGTCGAGATGGACTTGGGCCTCTCCCGTCTTCCGGTCCACTGGGTTCATAGACGGAGTTCGGTCGAATCACGGGATTCGGTCGAACACATCTTTTCTTATGCTTTTTGCCTCAACTCTGGTCATGTGCCTCCTGGAATCGAATAAACACCAAAACTCATGGAAATGGTTAGAAATAAGTCCTATAGCTATGGTGTGTGATTCCATTGTGTTCATTTTATACTTGGTTGGAGGTCAGAAATCGGTCTGTAACGACCGCCAACAACGTGCGCAAGCCGCCGGGCGCATCGCTCAAGCGCGCATCATGAACGATGGCAACGACGCCAGCCCTGCCATGCCGCCGCGGGCAATCCAGAAGCTCGTCGCCGCAGTAACTCTGATTTGGGCCATGCCCGAACCATCGACACCAGAGGCACGCGACATGCGGCGCCAGGTGCAGGCCCTCGTCGAAGAAGCGGTCGTTCAACAAGCAGAAAGTTCCGCCTCCCGTATGCGCCACCAGGCCAGTTCAAGAGCCGGAGGAAGCAAGCGGGATAAGGAACAGTCTATCCATACCCCGCCTAGGGGCGCATGGACGCCTTACTGACCGACGAACGACGGGAAGATGCTCATGACCGGCGACCGCGAAACGAGGAGGTCCGCGAAGGACCGACTCGTGGACACACGAGGCGCCATTAACGACGGTGACGCACTCAATGTCCTGAACAAGAAGAGGCAGGACGCGGCACCTCCCCGCAGTAGGCACCCCAGACGAGGGGGTCGCTACGACAGCGAGAAGGACAAAAGCACGACGCCGGAACCCCCAGGAACCCCTGTGTTCAGCCGGAAGATCCGTTCGGCCGCCATCCCGCCGCGCTTTCATCAGCCGACCACAATTACCAAGTATTCGGGCGAGACGAAACCCAAGACGTGGCTCAATGACTACTGCCTGGCTTGCCAGTTGGGCGGGGCCACCGACGATGCTATGATCATACGCAACCTTCCGCTTCATCTCGCGGACTCGGCGCGGACATGGCTCGAACACCTACCCGCGAACCAGATCCACGACTGGGACGACATGGTCAGGATGTTTGTGGGTAACTTCCAGGGCACGTACGTGCGCCCCGGAAACTCCTGGGACCTGCGCGGGTGCCGGCAGACGGCCGACAAACCGCTGAGAGACTTCATCCGCCGCTTCTCCAAGCGCTGCACCGAGCTCCCGAGCGTGGGTGACTCCGAAATCATCCACGCCTTCCTTGAAGGCACGACTTGTCGGGAGCTGGTGCGCGAGCTGGGGCGAAACCATCCCACCAGCGTCAACGCGATATTCGACATCGCTACCAACTTCGCCTCTGGAGAGGAGGCTGTTGGGGCGATTTTCGACGGCAAGACCAAGGGGAACCGCGCGGAGGAGCTGCCCGCGGAGGGCAGCAAGTACAAGGGAAAGGCTAAAAAGCAGAAACGAGGTGGCAAAGGCAAGAAGCCTCGGCAAGCCGCGCAGCAGTAGCAGCAGGGCGAGGACTCTGACGAGGCCCTCGCGGTCGAGCGAGGCAGCAAAGGCCCTCGAGGCCCTCCTCTGGGGGGAGGCCTGTTCGATGACATGCTGAAGAAGCCATGCCCGTACCATAAGGGCCCTGTCAGCCACACCCTCGAACAATGCGAGATGATCAAGGGTTACTACAAGCGCACCTCCGCGAAGGAGGATGGCCCGAAGAAGGGTACGGGTGATGGCGGCAACGACGAGTTCCCCCATGTGGAGAATGTCTTCTTCATCGTAGGGGGGCCCACAATGAACGTGACGTCCCGGGAGCAAAGACGTGAACGCCGAGAGGTCTTCTCCATTCACCCCGCGACACCAACTTACCTCGCCTGGTCAGACGAGACCATCTCCTTCGGCCGCGAGGACCACCCGGACTATGTCCCGAATCCGGGGCGCTACCCACTTGTCGTCGACCCCATCATCGGCAACACACGATTCTCCAAGGTGCTGATGGACGGGGGCAGCAGCCTCAACATCCTCTACGTCCGCACCTTAGAGCTCATGGGCATCGGCACGAACCAGCTGAGGCCAAGCAAGGCGCCGTTCCACGGCATCGCACCGGGAAAATGGGTCCAACCCCTCGGGCAGATCGACCTACCCGTTTGCTTCGGCACTCCCAACAACTTTCGGAGGGAGACCCTCACCTTTGAGGTGGTCGGATTCCCAGGAGCATACCACGCCATTCTCAGGCGTCCGTGCTATGCCAAGTTCATGGCGGTCCCCAACTACGCCTACCTCAAGATGAAGATGTCGGGGCCAAAGGGCATCATCACCGTGGGATCGTCGTATGAGCATGCTTACGCGTGTGACGTCGAGTGTGTCGAGGGCGCGGAGGCGCTCGCCTACAGCAAGACCCTGGTGGCGGACTTGGAGAAGATGGCGAACGAGGCCGTCGACTCTGCCAAAAGGCACGCGGGCACCTTCGAGGCTGCAGAGCACACCAAGGCGGTGCCCCTCGACCCCAATGCCCCCGAGGGCAAGGCGTTGAGGGTCAGCACCACCCTCGACCCCAAATAGGAAGCAATGCTCGTCGACTTTCTCCGCGCCAATGCCGACATCTTTGCGTGGAGACCCTCGGACATGCCGGGTATTCCGAGGAAGGTCGCCGAGCACTGCCTCGACATCCAGCCTCACTCCAAGCCGGTGATGCAGCGACTACGGCGGTTCGACGAGGAAAAGCGCCGCGCCATCGGGGAGGAGGTGCACAAGCTTCTGCAGGCCGGGTTCATCAAGGAGGTATTTCACCCAACCTGGCTTGCTAATCCTGTTCTAGTTAGGAAGAAAAACGGAAAATGGTGTATGTGCGTAGCTTATACCGGTTATCATCAGATTAAGATGGAAGAGTCCGACCAGCTCGCGACTTCTTTCATCACCCCGTTTGGCATGTTTTGCTACGTCACTATGTCGTTCGGCCTCCGAAACGCCGGAGCTACATACCAGCGATGTATGCAACACGTTTTCGGAAGCCACATCGGGCGGACCGTTGAGGCATATGTAGATGATATCGTTGTGAAAACCAGAAAGGCGGATGATCTGGTAAACAATTTGCAAATCGCATTCGGTTGCCTCCGGGCAAACGGGCTAAAGTTAAATCCGGAGGGACACGCTCTGCCGGTCCAGAGGCTGGTGTACTACATCAGTGAGGTGCTGACCGAGACCAAGGCGCGGTACCCACAGATTCAGAAGCTAATCTACGCTGTAGTGCTCGCGCGACGAAAGCTGCGACACTACTTCGAGGCCCACCCGGTCACTGTGGTCTCATCTTTCCCTTTGGGGGATATAGTCCGCAACCCGGACGTCTCGGGTAGGATAGCGAAGTGGTCGATGGAGCTCGTGGGAGAAACTCTCTCCTACGCGCCACGAAAAGCGATAAAATCGCAAACCTTAGCGGATTTCGTCGCTGAGTGGACCGACGTCCAACTTCCACCGCCACGGATCCAAGCCGAGTGCTGGACCATGTACTTCGATGGGTCAGTGATGAAAGCTGGGGCAGGCGCAGGCGTCCTCTTCGTTTCACCCCTCGGGGAGCACATCCGATACATGGTTCGCTTGCACTTCCCGGCATTGAACAACATGGTGGAGTATGAAGCCCTCCTCGCTGGGCTCCGCATCGCCATTGACCTCGGCGTCAAACGCCTCGACGTCCGGGGAGATTCTCAGTTGGTCATCGACCAAGTCATGAAAAACGCAAGCAGCCGCGACGAAAAGATGGAGGCGTACCGCAACGAGGTTCGCCGCCTCGATGACAAATTCTATGGCCTCGAGCTGAACCATATCGTGCGCAAATACAACGAGGAAGCGGATCAGCTGGCCAAGATTGCGTTAGAGCGAGTCACCGTTCCTCCGAACATCTTCGCCCGCGACCTCGACCCACCCTCCGTCAACTTCGAACAAAGGGCCGGAGCCCACGAGACGCCCTCAGGGGCTGAGGGGGTCGAGCCCATGGAAGAGGACCCCTCGAAAGAAGGGCTCGAAGCCCTCGACGTTGGAAATTCTTCGGCCGAGGCCATGGAAATCGACGTGGACACACGACCGCAAAACTGGCGCAGCCCATACCTCACGTGGATCGACCGCGGGGAGCTGCCCTCGGACCGGACCGAGGGGCGCTGCATCGCCAGAAGGGCCAAGACCTTTGTCTCGGTCGGCGGCGAGCTGTATAAATGCAGCGCCTCAGGAATTCTGCAGCGATGCATCCCCGTCCCCGAGGGACAGCAGTTGATCCGCGACATCCACGCCGGGGTGTGCGGACACCACGAGGCGCCGCGTACCCTCGTGGGTAACGCGTTCCGGCAAGGCTTTTACTGGCCTACCGCCGTAGCCGACGCGAACGAAGTCATGCGCACCTGCGAAGGGTGCCAATTTTACGCACAAAAGACGCACCTCCCGGCGCACGCCCTACAGACCATCCCTGTAACATGGCCTTTTGCGGTCTGGGGGTTGGATCTCGTGGGATCTTTCCGCCCAGCGCCCGGGGGCTTCACCTACTTGTTGGTGGCCATCGACAAGTTCCCGAAGTGGGTCGTGGTCCGGGCCATCACCAGCACCAGATCTGAGCAGGTCGTGTTGTTTTTCACCGACATCATCCACCGATTCGGGGTACCCAATTCGATCATCACCGACAACGGCACCCAGTTCACCGGCAAGAAATTCTTGGAGTTCTGCGATGACCATCACATTCGCGTAGATTGGTCGGCCGTAGCACATCCACAAACAAACGACCAAGTAGAATGTGCCAACGGCATGATACTACAAGGCCTGAAGCCAAGGATCTTCAACAAGCTAAACAAGTTTGGCCGGAAATGGGTAGCTGAGCTGCCATCGGTGATTTGGAGTCTCAGGACAACCCCAAGCAGGGCCACCGGCTTCAGCCCGTTCTTCCTCGTCTATGGCGCCGACGCCGTCCTCCCAACAGACTTGGAGTACGGGTCTCCGAGGCTCAAGGCCTACAAAGAAGAACAAAACCAGCAGAACCGCGAGAATTCACTGGACTAGGTAGATGAGGCACGCTACCAGCAATCACTCTGGCGGTATCAAGGTCAGAAGGTGCAGCGTCGAAACCTTCACAAAGGGGACCTGGTGCTAAGGTTGTGCCAGGACAATCGAGAGCGCCACAAGCTCACTCCACCATGGGAAGGACCATTCATCATCGCCAAGGTCCTCAAACCTGGCACTTACAAGCTGGCAAATGAGAAGGGCGAGATCTTCACCAATGCCTGGAACATCCAACAGCTACGTCGCTTCTATCCTTAAAATTCTCAGCATTCCTTTTAAATACTTCATGTTCTTAGCCAACAATGATGAAAAGTTTGCGAAAAACATGGAAACATTGTTACTAACAGCATGAACAAGGGGGACTTGGTCATATCCTCGACCTAGTCTCGATAGAGCCAAGCCCCCCTCGGGGGCTGCAGGGGGGTTTACCCCCCCCCCCCCCCCCCTAATCGTCCTAATTTTAAAAATTGTGCTAAAACTTAGAACGCTTAGAAAGATGCGGGGCGCGAGCTAACTAAAGCCGGAGCCGGCTGAGCCGTGAGACCGCCTACGCCCTCGAAGGGATACGGCATCTCCCTCTCCACTTCACGCCTTAATTACTCGCAGATTTAAAATACCCAGCCAAAATCTCTCCAAGCCAAGAATAGCACAATAGAACAATCAAACAAGTTCGAAGCGCACAATCGAAATTCAAACTTAGTTTATGTACAAAGCCAGTCTCCTAAAAACTAAGATACATCTAGATCTCTAAGCCTGAACCTTTCAGGCTTCACCTTCCTGCGGGGGCGCGGCGGCAGTGTCAAGACCCCCCAGAGCGGCGGCCTCGGCGGCGACAGTCGAAGGAACCGACGCGAGGGCCCCAGGACCATCGTCATCACGGCGCACCGAGGCGATGGCCTCCTCAAGGGACGCCACGGCGTCGGCTTTAGGATCAGCCTCGGCTTCGGGGGCAGCCACGGCCTCGGGCCCGATGTCGGCGCACGCATCTTCATCTTCATCCTCGCCAGGAAAAAGCTCACGCCCGAACTTGGCGGCAAGCACTGTGGCGGCGTCCTCGGCATTGTCATCGGCCTCGTCGAGAGCAGCAAGGGCGGCGGCGTCATCCAGGTCTGCGTCGATAAAATAACCGCGCGCCACCGCCGCAAGGTTGATGTCGTAGTGGGTCAACACCACGCCGAGTTCCTTCTTCACACCAAGGTGAAGAGCATTCTCGAGGTGCTCTGCCACGCAGCCTCTCAAAGACCTCAGGCGGCTGGGCAATGACGACCCCGACTGCAACCCCGACGGGATGTCGACGCACTGGATGTCCCGGCACGCGGCGTCGACGGCGGCCCTCAGAGTTTCTAGCTCCCCCTGAGCCTCGGAGTAGGCAGCTTGAACAGCCACCACCTCATCCGCCTTCTCGGCCTCGGCCTTCCGCAGCCCTTGACAAGGATCGAGCACGTCAAAACGAACTCCAACATAGAAACAGCCAAGGAAGCTAAGAAAACATAGAACCATACCATCTACCAAGGCCGTGGCCTCGGTAAGCGCCGTGCGCTCCTACTGGAGCAGGTCCTCCTCGGTGGCCAGCGCACCCTCCTTCTCCTGAAGCCAGCGGCCCAGCCGTTCGGCCTCCTGGGCCTTCTGCTCTGCCCGGGCTGTCGCCTCCGCGAGCTGAGACTGCGCGGCCTCGCGCGCCTTGCGCTCCTGGTCGAGCAGCGTCCGCTCCACCGTGAGCGCCTCGCGCTCCCGCTGGAGCTGGCCTTGTGCCTCCAGTAGCTTGGTCCCAGCCTCCTCGCGCGCCTTACGCTCGAGCTCGAGCCGCTCCAACGCCGCGGCCAATGCCCGGGCCCCCTGCTCCGCCGCGCCCCTCTCGGCGTCGCGTTACTGCTCCGCGCGAGCCTTGGCGCCCTCGTGTCCGTGGGCGGCCGTCTCTGTCTCCCTCACCCGGGCGGTGAGCTGGGTCACCTCCGTGCCCAGGTCCAGGTTCGCCTGACGGTACCGACGAAGATCGGCGTACAAGTCCACGATGCACGCGGTCTTGTCTGCCGCCTCCTTCCGCAGAAGCTGCATGAAGAACCATCAAGGATAAGGCACAAACTAAAAACGGTGACGAATTACCAAGCAGTATGGATAAGCACGGGGTTACCTCGAAAAGTTCCAGCGCCTGCCTGGAATGGAGATCGGCGGCGGCAGTGATGGTCCGCTCCAGGTCCGTCCTGACCCGTTCTGCTCGAGCCCACAGCTCGTTCTCCTCCGCCATGCCCCGCCAGACTCGGGCAGAGACGCCGGGCTGCTCCGGCCATGCGCTCAGGCCGCACCGACCCTGACGTAGTGCCGCCTCGGCCATATCCCACTCCGCCGCTCCACCAGCCACTGGCGCCTGCGGCGGCCCCCTGGCCAAGGAAAACGCCGCCGGCACCTCGGCCGCAGCCACCCCCGCAGGGGGAGCACGTCCGCCATCGTCATCTTGGGCCACGCCTTGTGCGCAACCCGAAGCCGGCAGGATGACCGTGCTACTGATCGGCGCGACCGCCTCTTGCATCTTTCCAGTAGGGGCCACGGCGGTGGCACGGCCCCCTGCTCGCCCACCTCAGCCAGAGCGTCGCGCCCCGACTCCACCTCTATCACCGGTGCGCCGTGCCCCGGCTCCACGTCCACCACCAGGGCGTCTTGCCCCGGCTCCGTAACCACCATCGGGGGCGTCCCCCCCCCCCCCCCCGCTCCGTCTCCATCGGCCGGGAATCTCGTACCCCCGGCGCCGGCTCCTCCGGCATCGCCGCGGGCGTCGCTGCTGGACGCGGAGTCCCACGCGAACGCGATCCCCCGGCGTGAGGGGAATCCAACACCCCGACCTTCAACGCCTTCTTAGGCGCAAGGTTGGGGTTGGCCTTGGCAGCACCCCGAGCGCTGAATCAGAAAGGGAAAACGGAAATTGCGAAGCAAAAACCAAACGGGGATGGAAAATCACGAGAATAGCTCAAAGCGAGACTTACCGGACGCAGTCCTACAATTTCCGCATCGAGCCGCGGGATGAGGGAGCCCTCCTCGAACTCGAGGACCCCCTCAACCCGCTCGGGGGCTGCGAATCCCTCAAGCCCTCGGCATCTGATCTGCTGCGGCGCAACGCGCCCGCAGCAGGGGTAGAATTCACATGCGCCCGCAGCGCCGCGGGTCGGGCGGGCGCGACCGCCGTCTGCGCCGCCACCGGCGCGACATCGCCAAGGCTCTCCGCGCCCGCCCCAGGCGGCGGCACGGCCATCTCCTCCTCCTCACCGGCGGGCAGAGCCCCGCCGGCATCGATCTCCTCCTCCTCCTCCTCACCGGGAGGGTCCGGGGAGTCCTCCGGGGACACCGGCGGCGTCCCGCCGTCCCTCCTCCACCGGCGGAGCGCCGCCGAGTGCGCGTCCCGCCGGGCCTGCCTCCTCTGGCTGCTGGCCTTCCTCGCCGCCTTCGCGTCCCTCTCGCGGTCACGGCAAGCGCGGTTCGAAGCGCGCACCTCCGGAGTCGGCGCGAGGGAGCGGTAGAGGTGGCAGTTCACTTCCTAAAACCACAATGAATCGAGAAAGGAAATCCTAAGTTATCAATCCGACAGCTCGGGAGGGAAAATGGCGACTTACCGACAAAACGTGGCCCTCATCGGGGCGCAGCCGGAACGACCAGAGGTTGTTCTGGTTACTCGGCATAGTGTCGGGATGCACCACCGTTCGCACCCTCGTGACGACGTACTCCTCAAGGGGTGGCTCCGGCAACATACGTGAAGCCGCCAATGCCGCCGGGTCGGCGTCCTCTGTCATCCGGAACAGAGGGAGCTGTCTCTCCACGAGGGGAACCACCCGGCGATGATGGCAGTGCACAGGCACGTGCGCCACGGTCAAACCCGACCCCTCCAGAGTACGAAGGGCGTCAATGGCGGGGCGGAGCCTCTTCCGCTGACCATCGCCGGAAACAACATAGCTCCAGGAGTCGGCCTTCTCCGTCAAGACCTTGCCAGTGTACTCCGGCAACCCTAGGCCGTCTTGCGCAGATAGAACCACCCCTTGGCCCAGCCACGGTTGTTGGTGGTCATCATGCAGGCCGGATACAGATGCTTCCGGGGCTCGAACGGCGCGAGCGTAAGACCGCCGGCACACGAAGAACGGCGCACCCCCTTCCTCGCGCCGGACGTGCTGAGCTTGGCGCGGAAGAGGTGGACCCACAGGTCCCAGTGCACCTCGATCCCCAGCACGCCCTCACAGACGCCGACGAAGGCCGCCGCCTGAGAGATGGCGTTGGGGGCGAAGTTGTGGAGCTCCACGCCGTAGTAGTAGCAGAGGCCCCGCATGAACTGACTGGCAGGCGCGTTGAAGCCCCGCTCGTGGAAGCGGATAAAGCTCACCACGTACCCCGCCGGCGGGTTTGGCACCCTGGCCACCAGCGGCGGGACAATCCACGCCGGCCGCGCCGGATCGCCCCGGGGCGAGAGCTGCCCGCCGGTCACCAGGCCCTCCAGGAGGTGATCGGTGGCGGTGGACGGAGTCCACTCGGTAACGCCCTCAATGACCACCATAGCAGATGGCGGAGCGGGGAGCAAAGGCGACGAAGGCGGGCAGGACGAGCAGAGAGCAGCAAGCGGACTCAGAAGCGAGAGAAAGGTGGAGGCACGAACTGGTGCGGGGAATGGCGAAGGTAAGTAATCCCCTCCCCCCCCCCCCCCCCCGCTTTCCTTTTTATAAGGGAGGGAGCGAGTTCATCCCCGCCGCAGCACACAAAACCATCGGCGACAGGCCCGGCGCGCGTGGCGCATCAATGACAACCAGGGACCCTTTCCCCGGAGAACGGCACACGTGAGCGGCGGCATTTACTGCGGCACAGTAAAACGAAACGACGCGGCAGCGGCGCCTGACCGCCCGTCGCCTCGCCTCTCCCCGGTGCACGCCAACTCCGCCTAAAAAGGTGCACCCACTATGCCCACCTCGCCCACTCCGTGCCACGTTAGCCACGACCACGCCCGCCAGCGGTCGCGCGTAGGCCCACAAACCGAAACGTCAACAACCGAACAGAAGGGTTCCTTCCAAAGTAAGACAACGCCCCCCCCCCCCCCCCCCCCGAGGCGCAGGGTGCTACTAATCAGGGGCTCGAAGCCCAGACCTCGAAAGAGTTCGACGGGCACCCCAGATTAAGCGATGCGAAGGCTGCAGGTCACGCTCGACCAACCCACTCTCGAGCCCGCGGCTCGAGGGCGACCTGCACCTTTCGTAAGGCCCCACGGATCAGGAGTACGAAGCCTGGCCCGCGAAAGGGTTCGACAGGCGCTCCGGAGTCAGGGACGATTCAGGCGTGCTCAATGGACTTTACCCCGAACGCGAAGTTTGGGGACACCCCTGTTGTGTTCAAGGCCAGATATGGGCAGCTAGACGAGGGATCCCATCGAGGGAGAGCTTCCGCGCCCTCGGCCTCCATCGAAGGGGGCCGAGCCCTACCTAGCAAACCTTTGCAGGCGCTCTTATGGACGAGTCTCCGGACCACGAGCCGACCCCTAGCGAATGGGGCACGGGCGTCCACTTGAACTACCCGCTAGCAGCTCACCGAGGCATCCGTGTACGCGGCCCAATTCGAGGGTTACACTAATGACCTCACCCCTCTCCCCCGCGAAGGGGAAGCGAGGGTCGCAACTCAAAGACAAGAGCCCCCCTGATCGCCTCCGCTCGGGCCAGGGGCTTGGGGGCTCCTTGCAGCATATCCTCCTCCTCCTATGCGCGAAACACGTCGAAGCCGTGCAGGACCCGCCCCCCGAGTTCCGTATAAATTGGTATCATCCCCGCAATCCACCACGTCGAATGGGGAGCGACTAACACAACCCTCGGGAGTCAAAGCCCTTGCACGAGTGAACTCACTCCTCCAAAGGCTCGGGGGCTACACCCGCGGGTGCGCTCGCGCGCCCCCATGGAAGAACATGCGTAATCAAGAAGGAGTAACCCCCGCAGAATGCCCGGGAACGATCCCGCAAACCATCAGCCTCTGCCCGACTGACCCTCAGTCCGGCAGAGGCTCGGTGGCTACTGTCGGGGACAGACCCAGGGGGTCCCCTAACCATCGGGGTAACCACCCTCAAAAAACGTTAACCACAGAGGGCCGAATCACCAGCAGCCCGAAAGGGCCATCAAGGCAGCGCGGCCCGTCACAGCTTATCACGGCCCAAAACAGCCGTCCGAGCTCACCTGTCGAGGGGACCCAAGTGGCGACCCCCGTCTCTGCCTCGCTTGAGGGACCCGGACCCCCCGGGTCAGGCGCAACGCAAACTCTGCCTCGCTCGAGGGCCGCGCACCCCATGAAGCAGGCGAGCCAACCCCGCCTCGCTCGAGGCCACCCCTCTACTCGACGCGGCGCGCCCCGGCGCCCCGCCCGACAATGGCATTTAATGTCCGCCCCATCGGGCAGGCGTCGAAGTCAAAGGGCGATCTCTCCCCACGTTGTGCCGCTGACACCGCAGAGCTCGTTGTTCTACCTGCTCCGGTCACTATGCGTCCTCACTGCTACTGTGCGGACGCATGCGGCGCTGCGCAAGGCCCTGTGCAGACTTGCAGGCGTCATTCTGCACCACTGTTCTACCTACTCCCGTCCTTCTCCCCCCCGGTGCAGCCCTCGAATGGGCATGAAGAACCCTCGAACGAATATATGAGCAGGGACCGAGCACGGACTCCGGTCAGGCGCGGCCCGGTGATGACGAACGCCGAGTCAAATCCACCAACTCTCGGCCATCCCCGGTAAACCGGGCACGCCGCGCACTGTGGTCAACAGCAACCACCATGCCGACCCCTGTGCCGCCAACTCCCGTCCTTCCCCACCTGCCACGCCCTCGAAACAACCAGCGGCGAATGGCTGGGCATGGATTACGGCGGCACCGCCCCTCGAAACCACTCCAGGACAAGCACAAGGACGGCCGTGACACCCGCAGAAGCCGGAGCTCGCCATAAATCCCCTGCTAGGGTCAAGGACGACCGCAGGCCCGGCGCCATGCTCTATAGTGCGTGCCCCTGTAGCACACACTGTACTTGTACTTGTAGCCCCCCTCTCCTTGGCTTATAAAAGGAGGAAGGGGGCGAGACAGAAAACAGACGAACACGCACACGATCACCGCCTTCCACGATATTGGCACTCTCCTCAATCACTTTCACACCCATTTTCAGGGACTTGGAGACTTCCTCTCCTCTCCCACCGTGCTTGTAGCCCCCCACTGCAGGCACCTTGGTGCAAGATAGTATAGTGCCGCGAGCACAGTCTGCTGGACGTACGGCCCCGCGACCGGAACCAGGATAAACTGTTGTGTCATCGTGCTAGCTCTTTGTTGGCGGTCGTTACAGCCCAAATCCGACCACCAATACTCGGGAATAAACGAGGTTATATGCAACATTCCATGTACTTAGGTTTTATTTCTAATAAAGTTCCACGAGTTTTGGAGAGTGACACTTGTGCAGGTACAACTACGACAAATATGTGCTATTGGGGCCAAAAACGACCGAATCGGCCGAACGACATGTTTGGCCAGTTATTCCCCTTAGCCGTACAGACCACCGGGAGCCGTCCACGTCACCAATGACTAAGCGGACATGACGTACGACACGTGAATGACTGCCAACACATCCCAGAGCACTGACACGTCATCCTGGGCTGAATCAATTCAAGACCAAGCAGCAGAGGCCCAAGACCAGAGGCGGTGCTGGGGGAGGCTGCCACGGGCCAGGGCTGGTTCGGCCGAACCAGGCCCTTCGGCCGAACCGCCCCCAGCACGTAACCGCCTCCAGGGAGCTGCCCACAGCCGTTGGATGCAAGGACGGTGGGATGGTCGGTTCGGCCGAACCGACCTGTTCGGCCGAACCGCCTCCCCTCGCCCGAAATCCCAGGGGGTACCCCCCTGGCTTCCTTGGCTGCTACCCTGCCTCAACCGCCTCGGACTCCTATAAATGCAGAGCCATTTCACACTTGTAAGACACACCAAGCCAAGGAGCTCATTTCCACTTTCATTCTAGTAGAGTTAGGATAGTTTAGTTGGGAGTTAGAGTTGAGTCGAGCTTTGCCTCGGAGGTTCCGGAGTCGTCTTCAGAAGCTCTGGTAATAGCTCTTGTATCCTTTACTTTTCCTTTTGTAAGACATTGAGTATCAATATAGTTATCTTTATCACTTTGCCTTTATCATTTATATCTTGCTTCTACTTTATCCTAGTTGCAAATATATCTTGTTTAGACTATAGTCAGTTATAGTTCTAGTGCTTGTAGTCTTGTTTAAGTCCTTGTCTTGGCTGGTTCTTCGATCTTGCTCGATATTGGAGGTGAATTGTCACCAAGAGTATTGACAAGGTTGCCTGCTCTTGCTAGTAGAGTAAGTAGTCGTTGCCTAGTGTAGGAGTGGTTCCTAGACTAGTCGGTGGCCTTAGTTTATTCCCATCGCAACGGAGGTGGTAGCCGGGAGGTGGTGACAGCCCTTTCGGTCTTCGTAGCACATCACGTTAGTTCCGGTCCGTAGGATTCCCCAGTTGGGAAATAGTGGCACCCCTTCTCATCCCTTTATGTGTGTTCACCGGTTCCCTTGTCCCGAAGCTAAGACATTAGAGTTATCCCAGATCTCCTAGTGCTGGCTCTGTAGCCGCTATATCTCTAAGCTAGAGTGACATAGGTAGATAAAGAATCCAGGAGTCCTCTATCTCTTCTCGTTGTCCTCCCAGCTATCTATCTCTTCTCTCCCTTACCTGAGTATCCCTTGAGCTGTGTGTCCGGTATATCCACTCCTATGCAATACTGTTATCCCCTATCTTGTCTAGTCATGTACCCTCCTCTGATAGTCTCGAATATATGTTCACTAGTAATCTTGCCAAAGCTTCCCTGCGGAAATATAAATTACGATACCTCGGAATACTCCCAGGTGAAGTGCTACAGCGGTGATTTTGTGCGCTTGCAGAATATTTCTATAAGCCATAAGGAAAACCACTGAAACACTCCTTACCCCAGTACCAGGATTCTCAATTCTGATATTGGATCGTAAGAAGTGCCAACAAGCATTTCTGGCGCCGTTGCCAAGGAAGTCTTTGGCTAGATTACTTTTGAACTTTTATCTTGAGCTATCTTAGTTGAGTACCGCTACTCAAGCGGGTTTATCCTTGCTCTGTTCGTTGGTCTTTGTGGAACAGAGCAGTGCATGACTGGTTTCCAACTACCGTCAAACCTCCAAGAAAATCCGGAGTCACTTGTGAGGAAAGTACGACCCCGTGTTGTACCTCCTCAGAAGCAACTCCTTCCGACGAACCGAGTCCTTCCCGTCGTTGACCAGGCTACATCGAGGATGGCAACTAAGACGATCCGTGAGTTCTCCGCTCCATCAAGCGAGAACGTACGTATCGGACCAGCTCCGCCAGTCGGAGATGGTAGTTTCGAGCTAAAGCCAGCCCTGATCAACATGGTACAGGCTAGCCCATTCTGCGGCAAGCCACACGAAGATGCCAATGCTCATCTCCAGCATTTCCTGGAGATTTGCAATACCTTCACCATCCGCGGAGTAAGTATCGATGCCATTCGCCTTCGTTTATTTCCATTCTCATTATTAGGCAAGGCGAAACAATGGTTTTATGCTAACCGCGAAGCAATAGATACCTGGAATAAATGCACTAGCGCTTTCTTGCTAAAATTCTTTCCGGTTGGGAAAACCAACGCCCTCCGGAACAAAATAGCTAGTTTCCAGCAGCTAAAAGATGAAACAGTCCCGGAGGCATGGGATCGCCTCCAGGACTATATTTCTGCTTGTCCTCACCATGGTATGCAGAGTTGGTTCATAATCCAAACTTTCTATCACGGGCTGAGAAATTCTGCCTATGAGTACCTGGATGCTGCTGCTGGAGGCTCTTTCTTCTCTCTTGAGGAGAGTCGTGCGAAGGCCCTCATAGAGAAGATGGTCGAGAACCAAGGTTGGTCCGATGACCGGACTCAACCAAAGACCCGAGAAGTTCACCAAGTTGAAGCTCTGGACATGCTCGCTGCCAAGATGGACCTCCTGATGAAGAAACTGGAGGCCCCTGCTCAAGAAACGGTGCAAGCCATGGACGCTTGCATGACCTGCGAAGTCTATGGCAACACTGGCCATTCGGGGAATGACTGCCCCGAAACGCGAGAAGATGCCCACTACGTCAACAAATCCAACAACAACGGGTACCGACCGAACAACTACGGCAACCAAGGCTGGAATCCGCGCCCAAACCTCCCTTTCGAGAGGCCTCAACAAGGTAACAATTTCAATTCCAGCAACTTCAATAACCAGCCGTCTCTTAGAGATCTTGTGTTTGGCCAGATGAAAATAACTGAAAACATCAATAAAAAGCCTGCTGCTAATGATAAAACACTGGAAAGCATAGACTCTAGGATGGAATCATTTTCTTCTTCTATGAAAAGTCAACTGAGCTTTAATAAAATGATAGAAACTCAAGTCGCTCAGTTAGCTACTGTTGTTCCTGTCATTGAATCGGGGAAGATTCCGGGGCAACCTGAACCTTCCATCGAGACAGTGAAAGCCGTCACTACAAGGCATGGTAAGATGCCTTGTAGTGTCTTCCGAACTAACCACGCAGGGAAGGTTGCACGCATCCAAGTGCTGACACCAAGATGGACCTACCTGCCGAGAGCTGCAAAAAGGGCGATCATCAAGACCTCTCCGGACAGGAAGGAAGATCCCGGAGTGCCCATCATTCAGTGCACGATCTGGAATCGTCGCATTGATGATGCACTATGTGATCTGGGGGCAAGCATCAACATCATGTCTAAGGTATTATTTAAGAAATTACGCTACCCTACTTTGTCACCTACTACTGCCCAGGTATAGCTTGCGGACTCAACCATCCGCTACCCCGAGGGGGTGATCGAGAATGTACCCCGAGGGGGTGATCTGGGGACGATATGTCCCTGTGGACTTTGTTGTCCTCGACACGGGGAACGAGCATTCGTTTCCCCTTGTGTTGGGCCGACCGTTCTTGAACACCACCCGGGCTAGGATCGATATGGATGCGAGAGAAATCTCGTTCCGTATCGACGGGAGGTTGACTTACTTCAAGTTTCAACCCCGGGAAGAAAAGAAGACAGAGCCACTCACACTAGAGCAGAGGAGCGCCGAGTGTTTCCTTAAGGCTCTCATTAATGGAGAGCTGGAAATACTCGGTGGTGAGCAGCTCAAGTGGAACGAGCCGACAAAACCAACAAGTGCAGAAGAAATGGATTTCCTCGTAAAGAAATACGAGGAAGAACAAGCCCTCTGGAATTCTCCGAAGACGCCGACCCCACCGCCACCGACACCGAAGAAGAAGAACAAGAAGATGTGGTGGAAGAAGGTTGCATCGTCCGAGTCGTCCACTCTGGGACCGGACGATGACAAGAGCAACTGAAGACAGGAGAAGTCCCGCTCGCGGACTTAAAAGCTGAGCTCTCGCCGCGAGGAAAACCGGTATGTGTCCCATATTTCCCTTCCAATTTTTAAATTCTCAATTGCATTTGCATGTTTCCCTTTCCAAAATAAATGAACCACTTGAGTAATTAATTTGAGAGAGAGTAGAAAATTTTGCAAGCTTGGTTTAAATAAATGGTCACATGCTGAATTTTTACCTAGGGTGGATGTAATTGGTAATTCCTATCATTTTCATCCCTTCTAGAACATCTCCATTTATTACCATCACCACCAACCAGCAACAAACATGTCTACCCCACTAAAAATGGCTGCACACTCACCAATTATCACAAACATGGCAGCATGGGGGTGACTCCACTAATTTCCATTTTGGTCATGTCACATTTCCATCTCACCTACCACTAAAATCCACTAAAAATGTCCTTGGGAATTGGTAGCCACACAAACTTGGAGTGGAAACAAAGGCATGAGAGTGCTGCACTCACATGGGAGTGCCCCGGCCACCAGGCCTGGTTCGGGCGAACCAGAGCCTTCGGGCGAACTGGCCAAGGCCCTCCCCTTCGGCCTATAAATTGCTGGCCAAGCTTCCTTGCTTCCTTGCACCATTCACACACTCATACATTCTGAAAATTCTGCTAGGAAGCTCTCTCTCTCTCACACACCTCTTTGCTCAAGTGCTTGCTCAAGTTCTTCCCAAAGTTCTTGCTCAAGTTTTGGTTTACTTGCATCACTAGAAAATCCCAAAAATATTTTGCTTTTGTTGTGACCTTTGTGCTGAAATTCTGGACGATTTTGTGGTGGTCACCGACACCCACAAGAACGACTAACCTTTTGTGGTGGTTTTCATCCCCGCAAGAATGACTAACTATCTCGAACGACTGACTTGATTTTCTTGTGCTAACCATACATATATTCAGTCCTTCGGGTAGCTGTTGTTGCACTAACTTTTTGCAGGAATCATGTCGAAGTTCTTCACTTCGCTCCGTCGTTCCGCCTGGCTAGGCCGACGATCGGACGATGCTGGGAGTTCCCCAGCTCCGTCCCGAGGCTCGAGCCGGATGGACACGGACGAGCACGGAGCAGCCGGCTCGGGATGGGGCCATGCCACGCCCCCGGCCAGGCAGCTCCTGAGTGAGAGTGACATCAACCTTAGAACAGAAAGGGAGCGGAACACCTTCAATGAGCTTTGGCTGAAGGAGTTCGAGCACACCCGTGTGTTTGAGCAAGATTTTCTCAGGGACACGGGGATGGACGTAGAGTTTACAGAAATCTTCCAGGCCATTGGCTGCGAGAATTTCTGGCACATCAACGAAGAAGGTTCGTACCTGCTCACCCTTGAATTCCTCTCGACCTTGGTTTCTGAAACTGGGGGGATTCGTTTTCGGTTCTTCAACCAAGAGTTCTTCTACTCTTGGAGGGATTTTAGTTCGGGTCTCGGATTTTCAAACCGTTGTTCATTAGACCCGAACAAAGCGCTTAAAAGATTTGACCGGGTGGCATTTTGGAAAAAAGATTTCGGGGGATACCAACTGTCATGCGCCACGCACGAACAGCATACATAACCCCACTTTGCGTTTCATGCATCGTTGGGTGTCTATGACGGTATTCCCCCGGGCAGATTTGCGCCCTGTCAACACCATCGAGTTGCGGGTTCTTTTCGTCATGGTCAAGCAAATTTCCTATTCACCTGTGAAAGACATGGTTGGTCACTGGTTGTCTCATATTTCTCGTGCGGGTAGCATGGCAATGACTTCTCTAGTCACTCGCCTCGCTATCCACCTGGGCGTCCTTCAAGGCGCCTGGCTCACGTACATCGAGACAGCGCGTTCCGTCGTGGATACCGAGCACTTCGTGCAGGCCCACATGATACGGCGGACGCCTGACGCAACACTGGCAATGATTTACCGTGGCTATACAACTGAAGTGCCTTTGCCTTGTGCAGCACTAAGGTTGTATACCACGCCGAAACTAACTCTCCAGTTGAGGACCGAGTCGGACGACTCTCCACCTTGGAGAGAGCCCGCTCGGCACAGCGTTGCAGGTGACGGACCCGTCACCAGGGGACGAGCCAGGCGTGATGCTGGGCTCGCCACCTCACAGGAGCCAGAAGATGCACCACAAATGCCGCACCGACACACTTCCGCTTTTGAGGCCACCTACGACATGTACACCGGCGCTGGGACGTCCGGAGCAGGAGGCTTCGGGCAGCATCAGGAGCCGAACTACTTCACCTCAGGACGCTGGGACCACGGCCAGGACACGGACTCTGAGTGGTCTGGGATCCAGTATGGAGGGGGATACGACAGTGCCTCCCAGCCATACTACCCCGGATACTCACAGTCTGCACGCTTCGACTACGGCCGGGAGCTGTCCTACATCTCCGACCGAGTCGAGCTCATCGACGACCGTACCCGAGAGATTCATGACACGCTAGCCCGCCATTCTCAGTACCCTCAAGAGAATAGCGGGATGGTGGCATCTATCCAGCACGACGTCCACGAACAAGCGGAACAGCTGAGCCAGTACCTTTCAAGGCTCAACCCCTACCAGTGAAGGTCCAAGCTTGGGGGAGGACCCCCATCAGGTATGTCCCGATTTATCCAGCACTTTGATCATTTAATTTCCCTTTTTATTTCCCTTCATGTTAACTTGCATTTAAAAAATGAAAATACCAAAAATATTTCCCTTAAACAATATTTCCCTTGAATAAAATAACTCCCAACTATGCATGGAATGAATCATATGCCTCTCACCTTGGAAATGATGAATAGTTGCTCTGTCATTAATTTTGCAAGTACTTTGTTTCAACTAGTTGCTAGATTGTGCTTGAGTTATTTGGCATGAGTAAAAATGATCCTGAAAACCTTGTGGGAGCACATGCTTTATTCCAAGTTTAAGTTGTTGTGGGGATTGATATAGTGAGAATTTGGTTAAGTTCTGTTCTGCTTTTAGTACGGGGAAAATCTCGGAGATTTATGCTTTCAAAATGAAACAAGTTCCTCATTGGTCAAAATACCTACCAGAGCCATATGATAAGTCTAGTTGAAAACCTCTACTCTTATGCTGCTTGTTATCTTAGTGAGCTTTGTCAAATTGTTGTGACCTTTGAGTGAAGCTTTCATATTCTTAAAGATCGAGACCCACGTACACACACCACCTCTCACTTGCAATTCCTACACTGGGAGTTAGCAAACATTTTCCATCATCCATCCACAAAAATAAATGCTCCATGTTCTATGAGTTCCCTCTACAAATATTCTTGATAGAGACATGGGCTATGCAAAAAGAAAAGCATGCCAAAGAAGCATGGCAAAAATAAGAGAAAAAGAAAAGCATGCCAAAGAGCATGGCAAAGAGAAAGAGAAAAAGAAAAGCATGCCAAGTGGCATGGCAAAAATATAAGAATAAGAGATAGCTCATGTTCTCGAAAATAAATCAAGGAGAGGGAAATTCATCCAAGGAGTTCCACCATATTCCATTCCACCATTCCACCATATTCCATTCCACCATTCCACCATATTCCACTCCATTGATATCCACACACGTGCACGTCTCGATCTTAAGATGTGATTTGTCTCCTCTGAGATCCGGTCTTTGACTTAGCAAAATATAAGATGCATGCATGCCTTCATCCTTTGTCCCTGAGCCACACAAAAAGCCATATTAGATGTTAGGATGAAAAGAAGGCACAAGCCTTTGGTGAGGATTCAAATACACTTGAGTGATTGAGTGTGCCAATGAGGAACAATTTGTAGTTTTCAAAACTTATGAAAAACTTCGAGATGGGATCCTGAAAAGAGTAGAGTGGAATAAGACTGAGTTTAAACTATTCGTCCTTTCAACCGCCCAAGATAAGGAGACTGCTATAAGCCCCATAGGTAAAAAGGTGATTTGAAACTTTGCCTATGATTCAAGTATTTTTGAAGACTAGTTGTTTATAAGTTACCTGCAAAAGAAATGACATTGTAGCAACTCCTGATCCACCGAGCCTAAGTTTATATCTTTCTCGAGGACGAGCAAAGAGCTAAGCTTGGGGGAGCTTGTTGGCGGTCATTACAGCCCAAATCCGACCACCAATACACGGGAATAAACGAGGTTATATGCAACATTCCATGTACCTAGGTTTTATTTCTAATAAAGTTCCACGAGTTTTGGTGAGTGACACTTGTGCAGGTACAACTACGACAAATATGTGCTATTGGGGCCGAAAACGACCGAATCGGCCGAACGACATGTTTGGCCGGTTATTCCCCTTAGCCGTACAGGCCACCGGGAGCCGTCCACGTCACCAATGACTAAGCGGACACGACGTACGACACATGGATGACCGCCAACACATCCCGGAGCACTGACACGTCGTCCTGGGCCGAATCAATTCAAGACCAAGCAGTAGAGGCCGGCCCATGGACGCCCAAGACCAGAGGTGGTGCTGGGGGAGGCTGCCACGGGCCAGGGCTGGTTCGGCCGAACCAGGCCCTTCGGCCGAACCGCCCCCAGCACGTAACCGCCTCCAGGGAGCTGCCCACAGTCGTTGGATGCAAGGACGGTGGGATGGTCGGTTCGGCCGAACCGACCTGTTCGGCCGAACCGCCTCCCCTCGCCCGAAATCCCAGGGGGGTACCCCCCTGGCTTCCTTGGCCGCTACCCTGCCTCAACCGCCTCGGACTCCTATAAATGCAGAGCCATTTCACACTTGTAAGACACACCAAGCCAAGGAGCTCATTTCCACTTTCATTCTAGTAGAGTTAGGATAGTTTAGTTGGGAGTTAGAGTTGAGTTGAGCTTTGCCTCGGAGGTTCCGGAGTCGTCTTCAGAAGCTCTGGTAATAGCTCTTGTATTTTTTACTTTTCCTTTTGTAAGACATTGAGTATCAATATAGTTATCTTTATCACTTTGCCTTTGTCATTTATATCTTGCTTCTACTTTATCCTAGTTGCAAATATATCTTGTTTAGACTATAGTCAGTTATAGTTCTAGTGCTTGTAGTCTTGTTTAAGTCTTTGTCTTGGCTGGTTCTTCGATCTTGCTCGACACTGGAGGTGAATTGTCACCAAGAGTATTGACAAGGTTGCTTGCTCTTGCTAGCAGAGTAAGTAGTCGTTGCCTAGTGTAGGAGTGGTTCCTAGACTAGTCGGTGGCCTTAGTTTATTCCCGTCGCAACGGAGGTGGTAGCCGAGAGGTGGTGACAGCCCTTTCGGTCTTCGTAGCCCATCACGTTAGTTCCGGTCCGTAGGATTCCCCAGATGGGGAATAGTGGCACCCCTTCTCATCCCTTTCTGTGTGTTCACCGGTTCCCTTGTCCCGAAGCTAAGACATTAGAGTTATCCCAGATCTCCTAGTGCTGGCTCTGTAGCCGCTATATCTCTAAGCTAGAGTGACATAGGTAGATAAAGAATCCAGGAGTCCTCTATCTCTTCTCGTTGTCCTCCCAGCTATCTATCTCTTCTCTCCCTTACCTGAGTATCCCTTGAGCTGTGTGTCCTGTATATCCACTCCTATCCAATACCGTTATCCCCTGTCTTGTCTAGTCGTGTACCCTCCTCTGATAGTCTCGAATATCTGTTCACTAGTAATCTTGCCAAAGCTTCCCTGCGGAAATATAAATTACGATACCTCGGAATACTCCGAGGTGAAGTGCTACAGCGGTGATTCTGTGCGCTTGCAGAATATTTCTATAAGCCATAAGGAAAACCATTGAAACACTCCTTACCCCAGTACCAGGATTCTCAATTCTGATATTGGATCGTAAGAAGTGCCAACACTCTTGCATCAACCGTCAGGGGACGGGACACAGCGCATTCTGTGTGGCGCTGAGTTTGGGCGGCCAATCTCAGCACCGACACACCTCTTCTTGAAGTTCTGAGTTGCGGCTGTCCAACCAATACACTTCTTCCTTCAGTCCTTCTATCTCTTCTTCCTTGGCTGCTAGTGCTTTGTCTTTTTCTGTGAGTTGATCTTCCAGACGGAGATCTCGAGCATGGTGAGTTGCTCAGATCAGCCCTGCCAACTGCCTGTTATTGCGAGCTTCGTACTCCAGGGCTCTGACTTCCCTTGCTTTAGCTTCGAGGCGCTTCTCAAGTAAGGCGATCCTGTGGTCCTTCTCTAGCAGCTGGGTGTCTTGCTTCCATACCTTCTCTCTTAGCTTGGCAACTTTCTCTTCTAGGCCAACGTTTAAGTACTCCTGCTCGATCATGCACTGAACTAAGGTCCGCAGGGTCACATTCCGCTCTCGGTCAGCTGCGTGAGCCAGCAGGCTGACTGCGTCTCTGTCAGCTGGCTCTTCAAGAGCCCGTGGCAGGTACCGGAAGCGGGTGTGGCTGAGCTGGTTCTGGTACACAAGTGTGGCAAGACAGAGTATCCTCATGGCAATAGAATGCACTGCCCGACTAAAGGTGCTCTCGCTGGTTGTTGCCCGTAGCATCAGTGACCTTGGCCGTCCAGGGATATTGGGTACTTCCATCTGCAACCGGGTGTGTACTCCCTCGCTAGGGCCGTAGGTCCAGCCCTCGTAGAAGATGTTGTCCATGTCTATCCCCACTGTACGCATCACCTCCCTCAGTAGCACTGCCAAACCTCCACAGTCTGCACCAGTGGTCCTGATCTCCCGTCGTTCATCTGCTGGTCTTCTTGCTTCCATCTGCCAGACAGTTAGTGGGTTGTTAGTAAGTTAGCAAGTCAGTAAGGTAAGGTAAGGGTAAAAATTTTTGTAATAGTTGAGATGTACATATATATGGTTTGAGCCCCGGAAGTTTGTATTACCCCTCTCTTTGTGAGAGCAATAGTAAGTGACTCAATCCTCCTTTGTGGTCGATTGAGGGAGACTTGGGGCTAGTGTGACAGCCCGGCTATTTGTGAGCATCTCAATGGAGACGTAGCTCCTTTGTGGAGTGAACTTCGGGAACAAATCTTGTGTCTCCGTGTGCTTGTCCTAGTTCTTATTGTTCTTATGCTTGATTTAACCCGATCTACTTGTTAGTTGTTTTCCTCTCATGTTTATCATACTCTGAGGGTTATTCATACTTGTCATCAACTTTATATTCAAAGGGATTCTCCAAAAGCTAAGTAGATTTTGAATCTCGTACTTAAAGTTCATCCTCCTGCCGGAAGTTCCGCCCCTGTGCCGGATCATCCGGGCCTGAGAGCTCCGGAAGATCCGACACAGCGCCGGAACATCCGGCCCTACAGTTTTGGTGACAAGTTTTTTAGGGAATTTTTAACAAGGCCTATTCATCCCCCCTCTAGGCCTAGTGTCGGTCCTTTCACCTATCTTATTCTCGTGTGTACAGCTGCAGGGAGTTTATATAGTCAGAAAAGGATAATGGTATATATGGAAGTAATGCTAAGGATATTACAGCCAAGAGGAGCTTCAAAATTTTCAGTATCTTGATTGTGTGTAAAATAAATTAAGCTTCAATATAGTCAATCCAGGTTTCTGATTGAACCGGTATACATAGTCCGGTTTTACAAGTCGTTTTCTAAACCATGTCCAGAGGTGAATTTTCCTTACTAGTAGTTCGTACCATAGCAAAAGTCAACCTCCTACTTGCATTTGCATCTGCCCACATTAGTTTCCCATATTGGCGTGCTATTAACGCAACATTGATGTAGTCATTTCAGGACATGAGCTCAAATTTCAATTTGGATTTGTGCTTGTCCAGACAGCAGCTGAGCATTACAAGGACCGCAGCATCAGCTGACAGATAGGGACTTGGCGCACTGACACCTCTCTTGAGAATTTCCACGCTGCAGCGACTGCTATGACATGAGGTACAGCATCTGGGCCTTATTTTTCAAGACTTTGTCTAAAGCTGATATTGAGGCAGTCACCTGGGGCTGCTTTCGATTTCTGGCCTTTTCAATAATCCATAAGCAAGATCTGGTGGAGGATACAATGTCAATAATGTCAAATCTCATTTCAGAGGATGGAGTGTGAATGTCAAGCTGGCTGCTTGTGCTCCAAGTGGACTAATCTGGGAAATTCCGAAAAGTAGTCTGCACCTGCTTCCTGCATAATACCACAATTCTAGTTCCAGCTGAAATTGAGGAGATTAATTAAATCTTGGGCGAACTTTGAGTGGTATGGCTGTTATCCTTATTCTTTGTAATATAATTAAGTACCATTAGCATCAATTGTCGTTTTCTTCAAAATGACAGGTGCAAGCTGCACGTTCCTTTTGTTGCACTACAGGAACGACATCCAAGTGAGGCTTGCCTTCTCCTCAAAAAAAAAAATGAGGCTTGCCTTGTTCTCACCATTCAGTATGAGATCTGAGCTGTAACCTGCTGGGCATTTGATGTTGACTGTAGGAGCTTGTCGTTGGTTTGCTGTAATATGGAGGTTTGTACACCGTACCTTCTGTGTTTATGCGCCTTAAGAGTGACTGCAATGGCCGACCCGGCAAATCCGAGACCGAGATTAGAGGTAATGTCATGGGTAAAGTCGGATGATGAATGGTTGTCTGCTGCAGCCGCCCATGGAACTCAGGAAAATGATGGTGCTGAATGCTGTGTCATTTTCCGTACTCTGTTTGCCTACTAATGCTACCTTTTAGATCTGCCTTTTTGGGTGTTCTTGCGTGCGTGCAGCTGTGACTGAAATGTGTGCAATTATATTTCTTTGGTTCTTTACTAATGTCACTTTGGTGCTGTTGCTTTTGTTTTTGGTTTTATTTATTTATCTATGTTATCATTATTGCTGCCACTATTACTATTAATTATTATTATTTAGCATTTTTTTCTCACCTGAACTTATGGGTGGATATAGGAAGGACCATTATAATGGAGCAAGAAGCCAAGCAGGTCTAATATCTTGCTGGCAACCAGTTTCTCAAGTGGAGATGCAAGATGCGGAAAACTGGATGTAATGTTTCAAAAAAAATTACACCAAAGAAATGTTTCAAACACATGATTTCGGAATGTTTCAAACACATCACCGATGGAAAACGTGTCTTTACTCCCGGTTCTCATCCCCTTTTAGTAACCGGGACCAGCACTTCGAGACTCAAGGGAGAGGACCTTTAGTCCCAGTTATTCACCCAGGACGAAAGTCCTGTATACACAGCACATGTGTCCTTGGATGGGATGTTTTCCTTTGATAATAAATCGTAGAGGAACCTTTAGTCCGGATTGGTGGCTCCAACCAGGACTAAAGACCATTTGTCCAGGTTGGGGGCTCCAACCGAAACTAATGCTTGAGACACGTCCTGGGTTGAGCCTCCAACCGGAACTAAAGGGTCACTTTTAGTCCCGATTGGTGTTACCCACCGGGACTGCTACGTTAGTCTCGGTCGTCCCTATAATCTACTCGGGGGCAAATGTGCATGATTCCATAATGTTTCAAATTGGAATTATTTATTTGATAATTGCGGGGTTTCAGTCAATTTCTTTCGGCGAATTGATGGGTGGATCTCGACAGTTTCCTATAAATTAAAGGGCTGGACCATTCCTTGTGTTAAGCCTTGGCGGTCCAGCCAGGTTGCTCCATGTGTCACTATGCTATGACTCGGTACAATAAAAAAAAATGCCCAACGATAACAAATCAGTGTTCATTAGGCGACTACTGAAGTTTCAGCTGTTGGGTTGCAGCAGCAGAAACTTGACCTAATTTATTGCTTCCATGAAGAGATTTGATATGGCATGGCATTGCATGTTATTAAAAGTGTCGGTGTTTGAATTAGTCCCGACACTACCTAATGAATGCGTTGCGTCCTGTCTCTCGATGGTTGGCACAAGAGCTAACACGATGACACGGGGTTTATCCTGGTTCCGGTCACGGGGCCATACATTCAGCAGGGTGTGCGTGCGCATTGTATTATCTTGCACCGGGGTGCTCGTAGAGGGGGCTACAAGCAAGGCGGGAGAGGAGGCGAGTCCTCCAAGTCCGTGTGATTGAGGCAAGTGCCAATATCGGGAGCGTTATAGCGTGGTATGTGGGTGAGTAATCGTGAATTGTTATGATTACGTCGTCCTCTCTGGTAGGGCGTCCGCCTCCTCCTTTTATAGGCCAAGGAGGGGCAGTTACAAGCGTGTGGCACTGTGTGTTTCTACAGTCGTAGTATACTGTTTAGCAGGGCGTCAAGCGTGGTCCTCGTCCTTGCGAAACCTTGTGCCTGGCGCGAATTGTTGATGTGCTCCAGCTTCGGCGGGCGGCGTGGTGGTTCCTATGCTTGTCCTGAAGTTGTTTCGAGGAGCAGCTCTGACCGGGGTCTGCGTCCAGTCGCCATCCGTATACTCGTTCGAGGATGCTCCCATGCCCGTTCGAGGGCTTCGCCGTGGGAGAAGGAACGGGAGTTGGCAGCACAGGTGCTGGAGTGGCGCTCCCCTGTTCGCATAGTGCGCCGCAGGCTTGTCCAGAGTGGGGATGGCCGAACAGTGGCCGGAGTTGGTAGATAGGACCCGGCTTGCGTCATCCGTGTGGCAGCGTGGGCCGGCGGTCATGCCCAGCCACCGCCCGTACACCCGTTCAAGGGTGCTCCCATGCCTGTTCGAGGGCTCCGTCGTGGGGAGATGGGCAGGAGTAGGCAGCACAGTGTCACGGAGTGACGCTTGCTTGTCCGCACATGGCGTCCCGTGGCAAAGCCGGGCATTGAATGCCCTTGTCGGGCGGAGCGGATGTGCGTGCGTGTTGTTGGTCGAGGGGAAGCATCGAGCGAGGCGGACTTTGTACAGCGTTTTGGTCGAGGGGGCCGAGACCCTCGAGCGAGGCGAAGATGGAGTCCGCGCGTCGGGACCTTCATTGGAGGGGCTCGAGCAACTTCTGGGCCGTAGTGGGCCGTGGGCCTTGTGCATATTTTGGTTCTCTTCAGTCCTCGGAGACCTGGTCGTGGGCTATTACGTTTGCGAGGGTGATCATCCCCTTTGTTAGGAGACCCCTTATGACCGTCCCCGACAAAAAGCATCATCACCCAGCCGGGGATAACATTCTGTTTTGTCAATGAGTGTTAAATCACCTTTTTTTACTCTAACTATTTTGCCAAGAGCACCGCTAATATTTTTTTTCATATTGCTTTCATATTTTACCTTAATAATAATATTACCTGTGTTACTGAATCCATTATATACATTAAGCTTTTGATATTTATCCATTTCTGGGTCCGCCAGTGCTTCACATATGATCGGTGTTGTCGTTAATCCTTCTTTTTTTTGCTAACTCCAAATTCACTAGTGCGCTAATCCATTGAACAGAAAATTACCAAACAATCCAACAGTGAACAAGGCACGATGCCTAAGAAATTGATAGGATACGTTTCTCGGACCTGACTCGCAGCTGTGGACAGCACTGTCGTCCATGGAGCATATGGCGACGTGATAGCAGGATTTGGATTTGGACTGGCTCGATCTCATGTCCCCGGGTACAGCTTTTACAGTAGCCAATACCACTCTTGGATGGTATATGGTATATGTATGGGTAATTTAGTAATTGTGACTACCTGTCGCCGGTCGCCGTACAGAGACAAGAGATAGACGTCGGAAAAATGAGGAATAGAGGGAAATAAATAAGGTTGAGAGGGAAATGAAACGGCAGGTCACGGTAAATTTGAATGATGGAATGAAAAAATTACTTAATTACATTAATTACAGAGATGCCATTTATATTTCTTCCAATGATACCATTATACTACCTATATCACTACCTATACCACTGATCCACGTTATAATGGTATAAAATTTTTCTCAACTAATCAGAAGTTTATATATTACTCCTTTTTAACCAGTGATATTGGGTACCGTAGAAGACCTCCCTAAAGATGGCAATGGGCAAGGAGGGCCGTCGCCTAGGTCGGCCAACACTTGGCTCTGCTACATGATCTATGGCACTTGCATATTTGCATTCACATACTTTGATGTAGAGTGACCATGCTAGTTCTAGGGATAACACCCCCAGTCCGTCTTCATTTGCATTAAGAACAAAATGGGTTAAAAACGTTACAGCACTCTTTCAGTTCACAGTATACTCCGCTCCAGACTTGCTTTCAGGTCTCTACCATGAACCAGTCTACTACATGCAAGCTATCACAACTCCAACAGCTTGTAATTAGTAGCTCAAAGCATTTTCACAAAGCAATTGCTGAAGCTATGGTCTGGGCGGTTAAGTCACTGTTAACTGCAGATATATCCAGGATTTTTGTAGATACATGAGGGGAAGAATAACTTGCATTGGGGTTGTTCTCGATGTTGATGCCGGTGCGGCTTCCTCGCGGCGGCCGAATCTGGGGTTCGAGCCCTGGTTCGGACTTTGCAACTACATCAGGTGATGACATCTTCAATTTCGCCTTTATTTTCATATAGATCAGGAGACATGAGTCACCTTGGCTTCATTCGCGGATTCTCTTACTCGAAGACGGATTTCATCTGCAATTTATTCCGGTGGATTATGCACGGGTACCCAGTGGCTACTTTGCAGCATGATATCTCAGGTTACGATTTCAGATGGTCTACCGGATTTGGAGTTCGTGGCCGTTTGAAGTGGGTCAGGTCTGGTCTATATGAAAGCATTGGCTTGGTAAGAAGGGGGAAGCAACACGGTGTGACTATGTTGTGGTAGGAATTGTTACTAATTCACCGGTTCCGGGAAGAAATTCCTAGGTCTGACCTTAATTGGTTGTACCTGGCAGTGACCTTGTTGAAGGCATTGTTTGGATTAAGATGAATTACTCCCTCGGGTGAAAACTTTTGATCTGGTCTTAATTGATTGGGTCACTGCAATGTCGGCACGTGCGTGTGTCGTTTCCTCGTTGGAGGCGTTGTCTCGGGAGCCTACGTCATAGTCCATGAGCTGCTTTGGTTTGTGAAGCGGATGAATGTGAAGTCGCTTGTGGTAGCTTGTTGCGACATGATCTTTTGGTCATAGTGCTCTCATTTTTTGTTTCTTTTTTATGGGCTGTGTGCATCTTAGTTATGCAGAGGCCGGGTTGGATCTTATATAATTGTATCATCTTGATGTAATTGTCTAAGATCAATAAAGCTTCCCTTTTCCAAAAAAAGTTTCTAGGAGTACGTCTCATCATCATCTTGCACAGGGGCGGAGCCAGAATTTGACCATAGTGGGGGGTCAAGATGCTAAGTGAAAAATGGCCTCAAGAAAGAAATTTTTTAAGCAATACAGTATAACTCGTATATAACATGAACAATAATGATATTATAGAAGTAGGTCTATTGAACCATATATGCTCTTCTAAATTTACTTACCGATATTATTCCAGCCACCGATAGACTTAAATCAATGTGTTATTTTTCCTTTATTGTCCAACAACTATAAGTCACAATGCCCCGAACGGATTAAAATGTAGTAAATAAACTAGAATGACAAAGGGGAAATTAACGGACTTATACCATCAAAGGCCAACAACCAACAGATCATAGAGTGGTGGGCTGATATTGGGCTAATTAACATGAGCCTCGAGGGTGATCAGGGTAATTAGCAGGCGAAATTAGAGGGCCACTTGTGGTGTCACCGGAGCATTGTGGGGGGGGGGGGGGGGGGGGGGGGCTGGCTCCAAATCTCCAAACATGGCGCAGAAATTCAAATAAAATGAGCTTTCATGAAACTTATTTGCATCGAAGAAATTTCAACCCATAAGCACACTTCTTGAAACGTGGTGGACTGGGAATTATCTCAGATATATGCGCTATAACAAGAAAATACATGAATTCAAACACACATAATTTCGGGTCTTGAGAACTTTAGAGCATGTCTAGATTGATGCGCGAAGTCCTTTTGGAAAAAGTTAATCCCTAGCCCCTTGGATAAGTTGCAAGAAATACCAAATTTAAAGGAAACATTTCAATTTTTTTGCCTCAATCTAAAGTAAAATTTGCCTCAATTTTACAACTAAAACTTGTAACCTCAACATAAATTGTGGATCATAGAGATCAAGTGCTATGGATATATTTCAAACATTATTTTGAGACCAAACCACTAACATTTAATTACCTAGTATTAGTAAAGATCTTTTTCAATTCCTTGGAGAGGGTACCAAGAGGCACCAAAGCAATATATAACTTGAGTTTAGTACGAATAATTGGTACCTGAGGTGTACCTCTCAAGTGATAGAGGTACCTCTTGGTACAAGGATTAAAAATACAACAATCCCTTCACAATTTCATTGTATAACACAAAGAACATTAATTTGGTACCTGAAGCCTCAACATGGTTGAATCCTATGGGGAAAATGGGATAGTGTGAAATTGCAATGTTTGACTTTATGATTGCCCTTCAACAAATCAAGAGCAGAGTAGCATCAACAACAATCAATCTCTTATGTATATGCAATGCAAGCTCGTTGTTCCCCTTTCTTGTTCTTCATCATCCACGCTTCATGGAGCACATGTAGAGTCGAACTCTTATATAAGAGCTCATCTTCACATTATCCTCCTTTCTCTCACTCCCTCCCCTGCCACTATGCTATCAAGTCTAGGATCATAGCCCTTAAGCCATGGCATGAATGTACATGCCCTATGTTCAATTCAATATTAACCGATTTTAATACTAGAGAAATAACTTTCCAACATTAAACTTGGGTGTAATTTCCAGAGGTCTCGGAGGCCCTTTAGTCCCGATTGGTATTACGAAGGAGGACTAAACATCCGTGACTTTTAGTCCTGGATGGTAACACTAACTGGGACTAAAAAAACTTAAGATTTAGAGTTTAGCGTTTAGTGTGACTTGTGGTGGCGCGAGCATGCGGGGCCTCTTTCCGGTGCGACTGCTTTTTTGTATTTTTTTTTGGAAATATGGTATTTAGTCCCGGTTGCTGTTACTAATTGGGACAAAAGGGTCCATTTAGTCTCGACTGGTTGCGAAACCGGGACTAAAGTTCCTTTAGAGCCGGGACTAATGCTCAGTTCTCTCTACTAGGGTTTGCTATCTCATGTTTGTTGATTTTGTAAATTACTAGCTTCGATGAGTAACAGAACGACGTAGATACCAACAAACCAAATACACTTGCACCTTATTATATTTAAAAGTGAAATATTCAAAAGGCGAAGAAGAACGTATTGTGTCCAAACATAGTAGATACCAACAAAACGATGTAGAAACCAACATGTAAATATTCAATATAGTAGCTGATTTGTTCTCTCTCATATGTGTTGATTTTGTAGACTAGTAGCTTCTATGAGTAAAAAAACGATGTAGATACCAACAAACTAAATACACTTGTACCTTATTATATTTAAAAGTGAAATATTCCAAAGGCGAAGAAGAACGTACTGTATCCAAACATATACAAGCTGTCCTGCATCTTGTACGACCTCTGCTTGCCATGCAACACTAGATATCCGTGTGGCACATAAGTCAAGCTTTTTAGAGGCTAGCCAGTACATGCATGGCCATAGCTAGCCATTACATAAATGAACCCTATAATAATTACTAAAAGAAAAGAGAGAGCACTAACAAAATGCACATACTTTCTCACAACCAACCACAAACCCCCTTCATCACTATAAATAGGCCCTTCTGTCACAAGCAATGCTCATCGTGCCCACTAGCTTCTTCCAACTCAAACACATCTCTCTTGTTGTGCTAGCTCTTCTAGTAATCCAAGAACTAGCTTGCATTACTCACTAATCTCTACAGTTAAGCTAGGTAACAACTTTGTTCACAAACACACACAAAAAAAAACAGAGTTTACATAGGTTGACAATTGCCATGAAGACCGAACTGATCACCACCATGATCTCCTTTGTCTTCCTCGTGCACTTCAGCACCACCACCATCAGCCCTAGCCCAGAGCCCTCATGGCCCTTCTCCCTCCTCTCCATCTCCCTAGCCGTGGCGGCAATCACCCTGCACTTCGCCGTCACCACCCGCCATGCACGTGGTAGGAACGGCGCTGCCACCGCCGCCGCCGCCATCCCGGGGCCGCGAGGGTGGCCGCTGGTGGGCTCCCTGCCCGCCGTGTCCGGGCCGCTCATGCACCGCCGTCTGGCGGCGCTGGCCGACGCGCACGGCGCGCGCCGCCTCATGTCGCTCACGCTGGGCGCCACGCCGGCAGTGATCAGCAGCCACCCGGACACGGCGCGCGAGATCCTCTCCGGCGCCGCCTTCGTCGACCGCCCGCCCAAGGCGGCGGCACGGGAGCTCATGTTCTGCCGCGCCGTCGGGTTCGCCCCCGGCGGCGGTGAGTACTGGCGCCGCCTCCGCCGCGCCGCGGGCGCCGGCATGCTCTCCCCGCGCCGCCTCGTCGCGCTCGGGGGCCTCCGCCGCCGCATCGCCGACGGCATGGCCCGGCGCGTCGCCGAGCAGATGGAGAGCTCCGGCGAGGTGGCCATGAGGGCCCTGCTCCAGCGGGCCTCCCTAGAGAGCATGGCCGGCAGCGTGCTCGGCCTCGAGGGCAGCGCGGTGAGCGAGGAGCTCGCCGAGATGGTGAGAGAAGGGTACGAGCTCGTGGGCACGTTCAACCTGGGAGACCACTACTACACGACGCAGTGGGGCCCGCTGATGGACCTCTGGGGAGTGGGGCCCGCGTGCAGGAGGCTGGCAGCTAGGGTTAGGGGGTATTTTGGAAAGATCATTGAGGAGAGGAGGGTGGCAGAGGACTGCCACCAGAGGGATGACCTGCTCAGCTACATGCTTGGACTGCCTGAGGATGAGAGGTTGGAGGACTCTGATGTGATTGCTGTTCTGTGGGTGAGTAAGCTATATCTTTTCATCTCATGTTTTCCATGCATATATATGTGGTTAATTGTGTTGCAAAAAGTGGTATATGGGGTACACTAATTTTAGTGGTGTACTTTTGTGGGGTGCAACAACTCGGATGTTTGATAGGTGTGTAACAGGGAGATATATAGCTAAGTGTTGATAAGGGCACGTACGTAAATTATATGCATCTTAGGAAATAGAGTGGCTTCTTTTTATTTGAATATATGGTTCCAATTTTTTATGCATATACTAGTATTATTTCTAAACATATTTTCTAACTATGCCTTTTTAATTAAAATTCAACTATGTGCTGAGCATTTTGTTTCTTTGACTAGGCGCGTTAGATCTAGTGCTTAAAGTATTCATACTTCTTATGAAAGTGACAAAAAGAATTCGTTACATAATCTCATCACCAAGTATCCCAATAGGAATCACTTTACTTACTCGAGCTATTTATTTAGTGGATACTGCAGTAGGGCAATTACTTTTGGATCTTCAAGGTTTGTTGGGTATTCACGCAAATCTCGGTCAAATTGGTTCATTTTAAACGACTATTATTAGTTTGTTAGTAGAAAAAATGCTCGTTATCATACGAGAAATAGTAATCCGTTCAACTTAAGATTAACACATGAACAGCCTTAATGGATAAATAGCAAAAGAGATGTCTTTGTCAATTTCTACTATACGTACACTAGTGAGTAGTGCCTAGCTGTATATTATTTTCATTGCATGCAGTTCCGTGTTATTGAAGGGATAAATATATATATAATTTCCTTGTCTATGGTGCTATATATGCACTATTTTTTCATTTAGTTATTTAAGTCCTTCCAGTTATATGTACTATATGAGAACGGTATCAATTTATGATGTCATGCAGGAAATGATCTTTCGTGGGGTTGACGTAGTAGCCATACTTCTAGAGTGGGCTATGGCCCGCATAGCCCTCCACCCAGACATCCAATCCAAGGCCCACGACGAGATCGACGCATTGGTGGGCTCCCGACCCATCACTGACTCGGACATCTCCAACCTCCACTTCCTCCAGTGCATCATCAAGGAGACCCTCCGCATGCACCCGCCGGGCCCACTCCTCTCCTGGGCCCGCCTGGCGGTCCACGACACCCAGGTGGGCAAGCACGTCGTGCCGGCCGGGACCATCGCCATGGTGAACATGTGGGCCATAGCCCACGACGAGGCGGTCTGGGGCGACCCATGGGTGTTCCGGCCCGAGAGGTTTAAAGAGAAAGATGTGAACGTGCTGGGCTCCGACCTGAGGCTGGCGCCTTTTGGGTCGGGCCGGAGGGTGTGCCCCGGTCGGATGATGGGCCTCTCCACGACGCTGGTTTGGATGGGCCGGCTCCTGCAGGAGTACGAGTGGTCGCCGGCCCAGCCCGTCAAGCTCACGGAGTGCCTCCGCCTGTCTATGGAGATGAAACAGCCGTTGGTCTGCCGTGCGGTTCGTCGCGGCGAGGCTGTGCTCAGTTAACTGAATTTTCCTCTCAAAAAAAAGTTAACTGAACTTCGGTGGTGTAGAAAAGTAAAAGAGGAAGATGCACTAATGTAAAATAATCCATGCTGGTTTGTGTTTGAATAATTGTGTTATTATTTCTAAGATTATTGTATGACTAGACATGGCTAGTTTGTAATAATACTCTTATTATGTGTATATAGTTGCCTTGTATAGACTTTTTAGTTTTTTTGTCACTAATTATTTACTACAATAGCTTTTGCTGGTACTTATGACTAAGATTTTTGTCTCTCTTTTTTTTTTGGGGGGGGGGGGGGGGGGCAGGATTTTTGTCTCTCTTTTTGCATCTAGTAGATAGAAGAAAAGACTGATTTCAACTTTGAAGCGAGCTTATAAGCCCTCTAAGGCTCTAAACAACCTCTTTTTGAAATATGTGCTCTAAACAACCTCTAGCAGTAGGCCCATTATTTTAGGAAGGCCTCCAAATTTCCCTCTCCACGACTCCACCCTTAATTCCTAAAGATTCCCTAGGGTGCCTCTATCCTGAGTTGAATACATTGATAGAGTTGGAACAATTTTTTAGACTCTCAAAAATAAAGGCAACACCATTTAATATTTGTAGAGTCTAATTTGGAGCTCTTAAAATGTTAACTGCTCTCCCTAATCTAGATTGACAACATAGCACCCAAACCGCCATTTTGTAAATATTGGTAAGTGTACTGTAGTGACGTCTAATAAGGAAATGAGTGCTCATAAATAATAACGTGCTAGTGATTGAGATAAGTGTAAACGCGACATAATGCGTTTGTAGTCCTTGAAAACAATTTTTGAAAGCATTCATTAGGGGCCAGATTAATCAGTAAAGTTTTTATAGAAATAGAGAGAATTACCAAGGCGGGCCTGAAATCAAATTAAGTTATAAATAAAATCTTCTGCTCATCATGGATTTGTAGATTTTTCATGGGGTGATCTTCTGTTACCGACTAGATTAAACCAAGTTTCACAAAAAAAGGGATAATTAAACCAAGAAGGATAACCGACACATGAATAAACACACTTATTAGCAGAAATGCGTATGCAGTGCGTATAAATAATAAGCGTTATGTGACCTCTGTGTATAACATATTTTTTTGTAATTTTCATCACAAGTTGACTATGTTTCTCCTCAGCATAAAAAATTGTAAACATGCAACAGCTGAAAGCCCATGCAAAAGGACAACCATTGTTATTGGGACGTATTGTCAGCCCACATAGCTGAAAGCCTATGGGTTGAGCCCATAGGCAGGCAAGAACCAAACAACAAACATTACACCAACGTTATTTTTTTCATACAGGATACGCATGCAGCAACGTTGGAATATAGAAACCTTTTCTGATGGCTAACTGATGATAAGATAAGAAGGGTATCTTGTTGCTTGTTTACAAATTTTGAAAGGAAGTAAGAGAACTCATTAGGAGGAAATGATGTAAAAAAAACAATTCCAACCAACGTAAAAGGAAGTCTTCTTTGGTTGCATGTTATGTTATGTTGTTAATATTCAGAGAGCATTATTGATCTTCAGCATTTGAAAATGGTAGTGGTACACTACGACCCATACGAGTGGATTATGAGATCAGACAATCTCACAATACGGTGTCGTCTTGCAAGAATACAAGTTTGTATCTCCTTCAAATTACTTAAATCCTCGCTCTGCCTCCATTTTGCAAGATCGTATAGCCCATGCGGCAGGATGAGTTAACGATTTTGCCACGTTATTAACTTCGCCACGAGCCACTAGCCCTACGTTATGAACTAGGCAAGCCCACCAAATCGTGTTGCCACATGGCTCTTTCATGTCCATTTGTTTTTTGTCTCTTCCTTATACCTGTTTTGTGGAATGAATGAGCACCAAGAACTTTGCCTCATTTTTTTTTCCCTTGACACGACAAAAGAAAACCCTAGCACGCCCATGGCATGCCTTGCCTAACCTCGCACAAACTACACCCTAAGCTAGCAACCATCACAGTCACCATCATCCTCAAACTGATCGATCCAAATTAACAAAATACATATATATAAATAGCAATGTCTAGAACAGTGGCCATAGTTCGGAAGATCTTTTTCAAGTAACTTAAAATTCGTACTCTAAGCTGACATCTACACAAAAGAACAACTAAGCTGCTATCTAGCTGCTAGTATGCACAGGATATGTACATGTGCGCCGCCCGGCCGTGTCGTCGAGCGGCGCCTTCAGTACGCGTTCCCGGCGGCGAGCCAGCGGGCGGCGGCGGCGGCGCACCGCCCGCGGTGTTCGCGCTTCCAGTCCAGCGCCTGGCACGCGCGCGAGCAGTAGCTGGCGCACCCGCACGCCGAGCACCGCCGGAACTCGTGCCGCCGCGTCTCCCGCCTCCCGCACCGCGCCTGCGAGCACAGCCGCTGCTCCGCCGCCGCCTCCTCGCCGTCGCCGCCGCCTTCACCCGACTTGGCGGCCAGCGCCCACCAGTCCACCATGAACCGGCTGGCCGCGTCGCCATCGTCCTCTTCGCCGTGACGGCGGCGCGCCGAGGCGGCGACGATGTCGCGCGCCGCGGCGTGGAGCAGGAGGTGGCGGCCGGCCGCGGCGTCGCGGCGCGCGCCGTGGCCGTCCTGGAGGCAGTGGCCGAGCCAGGCGGCGCGCGCGCACAGCGCCACGCCCGCGCGCGGGTCCTTGTCGGACTTGCCGCCGCCGCTGCCGTTGAACTGCACCACGGCCAGCGCGTACAGCGCCGCCGCGTGCCCGCCGCCCGCCGCGCGCGCCAGCAGCGCCGCGCCCACCGCCCGGCTCCCGAGGCAGTAGAACTTCACCTGGTGATGAATGATGATGGTACGACATGGGTCAGCGAGCGAACAGAGGACGGAGCAGAGGTGATCGCGGAATGTTATTATTGTTATTACCATGCCGAGGAAGTAGCAGGCGTGGGGGTTGCCGGCGGCCGCGCACCGCCGGAGGAACCGGTGCGCCGTCTCCGACCACCTCGCCGCGCGCACGGCGACGGCCGCCGCCGACGCGCGCGACAGCACCGCCGGGAGCTCCCGGAACCTCCTGCACCTGCGCGCGAAGCGAACACGTGGCATGAGAACGAAGATCAATCCGGTCGACGGCGTCGCCGGGAAGCCAGAACGCAGGAACGCAGCAGAGTAGGTAGAGGCATGGTGCTCACGTCAGCGCCGCCACGGCGAGGTCGGCGGGGCACGCGGCGCGCGCCGCGAGCTCCGCGAGCACGAGGTCGTCGGGGAGGCGTTCGAACGCGTCGGCTACAACAAGCCTCTGCCTCGCCGCCTGATTGCCACCGCCGCCGCCGCTCCCCCTGATCAGGCTCGATCGCCTCGTCGGCTTCGGCTTCCTCATGGCGGCTGGCCGGCGCACCGGCACCGTGCAGAGCGAGCGAGCGGGGGGCCGGCAGATGTGCGGCTGGGGAAGGTTTTATATACGATACGCGCGCGGCGCGGAGTCACGGGGCGTACGCGTGGCGTGGCGTAGTGGTACGGACTACGGTGGAGACGGAGGGGAGGGCTGCGCGGTTTGGGGTTGGACGGATTTGCCCCGGGGGTTGCGGTTGCGGCGGCGGCGGCGGCGTTTGACCGGGGCGGGGCGGCCGGGCCGTTGGGCAACGAGTGGCGGGCGCGGCCTCGGGGATCGCCGCACCGTTCCGTGCCGTGCCGTGCGTCCGTTCGTTCGGCCGAGGTCTCGAGCCTAGTGTTGTGTGCTTCCATTATTGACGCGCAGGATAAGGTCGAGGATCGCCCGCCGGCTGGGGCTTCTGCACTCAGCCGTTGAAATTGGAACGGACTGAGCTCATTTGCAATATGTCGTTGGACTTTGTAGATACATGAGCAATACCGATCCTCAACTCTTGTAAATGTCGTACTATAGGCGTCAGAGTTAAATCATGCAAAGACATTTTTTGACAGAAAAAAAAACTACCGTTACATTAAGAAAAGAGTCCGATTTTAGTTATCAAACTCCAGAAACATACATTTTTAGAATTAGATTATGGATATTATATAAACCGTCGGCTTCAAATGTTGTTTTGCCTATGTATTATTAGCAAATATGTCTGCACGACACGCGCGTGCATCCTTATTTTTTCGATAAGGGAAACTTTATTAATCTTAATCAATTACATCGAGAAGATATAATTACACCAAGATCATTCCTGGCCTCTGCATAACTAAGATCATTCCTGGCCTCTGCATAACTAAGATGCAAACAGCCTAAAAGAGAAAATAAAAAAAGACATAAAAATTATGTCATAGCAGACGACCATACGACTTAACCTTCAATTTCATACACTAACAAAGATATAATTACACGCACGTGCATCCTTATTATGGGGCTATTTTAGATTATTTGATTGGTCGGTACGTGGAATGGGTAAAGATATTCTATGGTAAAAAAAGTAATACCAAAACGGCAAAAACACCAACCTTGAATGTGAAGGTCAACTGCATATATTATCTAGTCAATAAAATTGCTAATGCATCAATAAGTACATTATATTATTAAAAATATTGGTATGGGATTCATATTTTTCTTATTTTGAATAGTTACTGAGTGTAGAGATTAAATGTGTTAAGCTTGTCTTCTCTTCGTCGCATCCACTCCCACCACACACACGCAAATCCATTATGTTTCACACTCAGCCACTCAGGCCGGCTTCTTGCCTACGTAGTTGCCTTTAAAAAGATATATTCCTCTTTCTATCATTCCTTGAAGTCACCCATTTGAGAATCTCAATTCTCACATGGTTCCATATAAAATATCATTTCATATACTCCATTTTCTTTCATAGAGGTTATTTTTCCCTAAATGTCATAAATACAAGTCTTTGATAATAGATCTAGGAACAAATAAATTATCTCTCATGCCTTGAGTTATCAACAATGATAGAAAGTTTAACTTATGTATAGTTTAATAAACTATCCTAGACAAAGCCATAAGGGATCCAGGCATTCGGAACTTTTATACAGATATATGTGGTTATAATGTATAGAAAATCACAACATAATTCATGGTTGAAAAATACCCTTCCCTTTTAATGAGCATACATTTTTTTCTATCATCTTTAATATGCTCTAAAAAACACACTTCCTCTGTCCCATAATAAGTGTCATTTTGGCCTTCAAATTTTATCCCACAAAGAGTGTCCTTCATAGCTTTTAGGGATACACACATCTAATTAAATCAATTCCCACATTAATAAAAGGTGCATAGAGAAGCGCAGAGTGTCACTCAAATAGTTAGTTAATGCTAGTTTCTAGTTCTAATGTTGTGCATTTATTTAGAAAGTATGAGTAATAATGAGGCGTAACATGATCATTTGTCATGACTACTAATTTCTCTAAAAATTTTCTAAATGGACACTTATTATGGGACCGAGGGAGTATGACCTTTTATAGTATGTCTTAGGATGGAGTGGCACGCATGTTAATATATAAATAAGTGTTCATATAATGTTCAAATTTTATGCAATAAAGTGTTCTTTTAGTTCACAGGGATGCACACATCTAATTAAATCAACCCTCATAATATAAAAAAGTGTATAGAGAAACACATTGAGCCAATTAAATTAGTTAGTTGACGGTACTTTTTAAGTTTCAATGCATGTGCATTTATCTAGAAAGTATGAGTAATAAGGGGTAAAATGACCATTTATCATGAGTAGTAGGTTATTGAAAATTTCTAAATAAACATCTATTTTGGAAAGGAGGAAATAGATGCGTCTTAGGTCTTGTTTAGATCACAAATTCCACCCCCAAATTCCACTACGCAAAAAGAAGATTCCCATCACATCAAAATGTCATAACATGCATAGAGTACTAAATGTAGATGAAATAAAAAACTAATTGCACAGTTTTGTTGTACTTTGCGAGACGAACATTTTGAGCCTAATTAATTAATGTTTGAACAATTTTTTATAAATACAAACAAAATGCTACAACGACACAATAATTATGAAGTGACATCGTACTCTTAAATTTGGAAGGCCAAATTTGGGATCTAAATAGGCCTTAGGAATCTTTCCTTGGCCAATTTTCATGTGAAACACAGGATGATCATGGATCCTATTTGTCCTGTAGTTTCGAGACATGCGCGTTGACAGACAACAAGCTAAGGGTAAACAAAGTGAGCTGGCTGAAAAGACAGCATGCAACCGGACGCCGCAAAACATGGCTTGTGCTGCTTGCTTGCGTAGCTGGTTACATGGCTGATTAGGATTACGTACGGTCAAGAACAAACTATACATGGTCATGTCCACTACCAGAATACTTGACTTTTGCACCGGCTGGGAAAGTCGTTTAGCACCGGGTATTCCAACCGGTGCTAAAAAGCCGAGACTAAAGAGGTGCCCTTTAGCACCGGGTAAAATATCCGGTGCTGAATGCACTCTTTAGCATCGGGTGCAAAGATTTTTGTACGCCAAAAAAAATACTCATCCATTTCTCTGCCCAGTCTCTCTTCTGTTCTTCAAGAACCAGAAGAACAAGAAGATTCGTAACAAACAGAAGAACGAGAAGATTCGTAATGCATGTACTTATTATTTGTATATGCATAGTTTAAACATTAACATTAATCCGTAGTATAAAACAACGCCGATGAAACAAAAGAAGAAAAGAAAAATCTGAACATCACACACACAAGTGACAAGAAAAGGGGAAAAATCTGCCTGCGAGCGCTCGAACGCCAACGCTGGCCTGCCAGCAGCTGCGCGCGCGTGCTCCGAGGCTGCAGCTGCCTCGATCCGGCCGCCTGCAAGCCTGCCTGAGCGCCGGCCCGTTAGAGCGCTCCGCTGCGCGCACGCCAGCGCGCCGCCTGCGCGGCCGCCAGCCCGCGCGAGCGCGCCCGCCTGCGCGCCCGGCCGCGCGAGCGCTCCGCCCGCCCGCCCGCCGGTCAGCCCGCTCGAGCGCGCCCGCCTGCTCGCCTCGCCTAGAGAAGAGGAGGAAGAAACGAAGTGTGAGAAGAGAAGAAAGAGATAAGGTTGGAGAAGAGAGGGTGGAAGAGAGGAGATAAAAAAGACAGTCCGTGAGGACCTCGTTAGCACCGGTTGTATTCTTGAACCGGTGCTAAATGAGCTTGGCCACATTAGCACCAGGTGGTGGCCGCATCCGGTGCTAATAGGGGACTTTTAGCACCGGATTTTATTATGACCCGGTGCTAATGAGCTCTCATCTGCGCATCGCTCTGCTCCTTGTCTTTGTACCCGGTGCTAATGCACCATTTAGCGCCGGGTTCAAATGATACCGAGGCATACCAGGGGTGCGGATGTCAAGTATTCTGATAGTGGTCCATGAGATGCTGCACTGTGCAGTGACTGATCATGAATGGCAGAGTTATTACTGGTTGCATTGATTGCTTGAGTTTATCTTGGAGCCTAGTACGTGTCACGAAGAAGGGATGGTAGTATTAATTAGGTTCGCTGCTTTGCCACGCATATGGTTTAGATCGATCATTCATGGGCACAAATGGTTTTTCGGGTCCCAAAATCATATAGTATGTTGCTTTTTTTTGGCATGGAGAGAGTATACTTTAAGTAGTTTTTTCTAGATCTTATACTTTCTCCAAAGGCAACTTTGCAAAACGTGGTTTTGTAGTGTTTTGTAAACATATTAAGAAAAAAGTACCAGACATATTTTGAAATATCAAGAGTGCCACAATATCTCAACAGGTCAGGTTTGGGTTGATTAACGAAATAATGTCTCCGACAAACAATTCTATGGCCCTATTTGTTTCAGCTTTTGGTGGATTTTGAATACTCGATTTTGAAGAATAGAAAAGTTAGATAACTCTTACAATGGATAATCGAGAATCTAGTTGGAATCTTAAAATTGAAGCTAAGTGCTTTTTCGATTTCTCAAAATTAAGCCGGCCTTGAAAGTCGGTCATAAGCTGAAACAAACTGAGCCTATAAACCATATGTTAATCATAGCATTTTATTGTTGCATTATGAAACAATTTAGTTTGGTTCCCTTTTAATTTCCATGAAATAAGGTGAAATAATTTGGTCAGGATTTCATCCCGTTTCCAAGGCATATGTAAGTATCTATATTAGGTTTCATCTAGATAAAAAACCCATTCCTTCTCTCTCTATTTGTAAATTTCTTTTCATGTTATCGGTTTAACATATGTATGTGGCATCTCATTTAATGAGATTGAAACTCTTATGGAACCTGCACCGAGAATGTCCTGACCATTTATTTTGAAACCAGTTGTTCATATCTTGAAGAATTAAACCCCTTTCATCAAATAATATTCCATAAACTGGTTAACCCTTTCATCAAATACTATTCCATAAACTGGTTAGCCAATTTCATTCCGAATTAATTTCTCCCTTGGACGTCCTTGCAAGTAAGAAGGGCATAGCATAATATAATAGGAATCAAGAGGAAATATGTACCTCTTGATCCCAATGATATCTCAAAGACAAACTGATCAATGATTGCACAGAGGAAATATATGGCTTGCACTATTGTTTTTATTTTCTTTTGAGATGTAATATAGCTTGTTTCTTATCAACCAAAAGTCACAAACAAAAGCTTACAGTAGCTGTTAACCTCATCATGGAATGATTATTTACTTATGTTGTCGACCTAGTCAATCTCTTGCAAGAGACGACATGATTGCATTTTCTAGGTACATGCATACACTCCAAAACAAACTCTGAACTGCTAATGACATTGAAGCTTCTCTGGGATTGCCTTGGTTCTCTAGGCTTCATGCAAAGAATACACGCAATCTTACAGGAAAAATCATCTCTATCCTATCTGTCTTGAAGCAAGTGCTCTTTTAGTTTTTTCCTAAATCAAGATATCTTGTTTGATTAAATTTATAAAGAAGAGTGTCAAAATTTACGACATCAAATATATATTATGAAAATATATTTCATGATGAATCTAATATACTTATTTGCAATCATAAGTATTGAGGCTAGTAGAAAAACTCACATTCATCAACGTGCATTTAGTACAAGACATAAAAAAGACCAGGTACTAAAGGTGGCAGAGAGCAATTTTAGTACCGAGTCTAAACTTGGAAGCCCCTGGAACCATTTTAGTACCGGCTCAAAACACCCCCTCAACTTTTGCCCCGTCCTTACACAGGGGCACGTAACTCTTGTGAGACGATCCACCGTGTTGCGACCACTATAGGTGTGGTGACAAACGAGGGGATTCTTTAAATCCCAGCCTAAAATTCGCTACCACAGCGAGTCAAACACAAGACCTGAGGAATGTTATTGAGACTATTTAACCAATTTAGCTAGAGGCCCGCAGCTTAAGATGAAGATAAAAAGAGCACTTGTTTCAGGATCGAGGTAATATAACTAAGTAAGCAAAAGAAAATTGGCTGGCTAGGTCTTATCCAAATAGATTATGTAGCAAATCGACATCATATAATAATCAATCACGTTGCCTAGCTAGTCATTTTCACGAGAATAATTAATGTACGTAGGAAAAAATATAGCATGTTGTGATAAAAAATGAATGACCGTGCGGTAATTTATTCTTGACATAACACATTATCACATCGCATAAACAGGCCAGATGTGGTGGTAAGAGAGTAAATTTTGCGTTTTATGTCATTCACTATCAGAATATGGTATATTGAGTTTGTGTATGCTTTGCACAAATTACATGATTTTGAATTTTTGAATTGTTGTAAGCGATAGGTAAGTGCTGCACATATAGGTATGTCTAATGCAGGCCACCAGGCGTATTATATATCAGTTCAGATCGATATTATTCTACATTATCTAAATTCATGTAACAACATTACTTCAACATGTGAAAGGGCCTCTAGCCTAGTGGTTAGAGAACCTGAGTAGCACCCAGCAGACCCAAGTTCAACTCCCTGTGGGAGCGAATAATTGGGTTCGGAATAAAAAAAATATAAAAAAAATAGGTAGGGGCTTCCCATCCCGACTTCAGTCAAAAAACATTACTTCAACAACATGATGGCCACTGTATGATGACACACATGAACGATGCTTCCTGTCATGTGTTCTCCATGTTTCAGGTGTGAAATTGTAAAATCGAATTTGTAAAATCGAATTGACCTCAGCTCAATGGCTCTACATGGATGTGTCCAAGCGAAATTGTAAAATGAAAGTGTCCCTTTCACAGATCCACATGATGACACTGTCGCATGTACATGTATGTTTCGATTTGCTTGCTTTAATTTTATTATTTCTCTCTAATGATAACTCAGAATTAAGATTTTGCCTCTGTTCAGGATAATAGGATGACCAACTAGTAATGAATAGCTAGGAAATAGAGTTGAGAAGAAATATATCTAATTAAGCATATAAATTGTTTGGATCACTCTTCCATTTTCCTTGCAAACCAGGCAAAGTTTAATGGCAGCACGAAGTGCTTTGAGGAGCCAAGCTTTAGTATATCAATGGTTAGATTATTTCTCTAAAACAAATTTTAGGGATTCAGTAGAGTAAAAAGTTAAATAACTATCTGAAAAAATCAAAAGGGAATGAGTTGGTTTATTGGGTCTATTATATTTTAATACGCCACCTATACTAATATCCACATATAGTTTGTTGCTTTGTGTGTGCAAATGGATGTGCTTTACAATTTTGATAGAGACTTCGATTGGTACTTGTATTCGCATATCATTCCTTCAATCAGGGGAAGACAGTTTGTACCAAGGCTAAGGAATTGTGATAATTCCTCACAATTTGTCTCCATGGTTAGATGTTTATGTACGCTATCTTCAACATTTTTCTAGAAGAAAAATGATGACTTGCTCCATAGTTTATTATAAACCAAATGAGACACAGACTACAAATTGGTTTATTCTTGTGCGCATGCAAGAATCTCTAGCAATAGCTATGCTAGTCGCTGGGTTCTTTGAAAAATTAGATGCAAGAGGTATAAAAGAACCAAAATTTTCTATTAATGGCATAGAATTCAAGATCAACTACAATCCATTTACATTGGAGTTACAGTTAGGTTACTTTTTTTGCAACATGCATGAAACTCAGTTAGTTTTTGTTTTGAACGAATAGCACCCGGTGTGTGCGTTTCTATTAATAAAGCAGCGAATTACAAGCAAGCGGTCCAAGCAGCCCAATTACAGGAACAAAATTGCAACCAAAAAGAAACTGTGCATATGTACAAGAGACTCCATTTATACTCCCCTACCAAGGCGGAGGTGTCTCGCCTCCTCCTTTATCTTAACAACGAGGACATGCACTGGACGCTCGCTCCGCTGAATTTTCGCGCGTTGCGCTAGAGCCATAGTTCCCATGAAACGAGTAGTATGAGCGAACGAAAACCCTTCCGCACACTAGTACAGAATGAACCTTTCACCCCCTACATTTATTTGTCCCTGTTGTGTTTTGGCCTGAGACAAATGTAACTTTTAGTTCCGGTTCACATTTTTTATGGTCCCGGAGGACCTTTAGTCGACTTTTTGTCCCGGTTGGTGTTACCACATGGGACTAAAAGTCCTCCACGGATTCATTTAAAAGGAAAGAATCCATGAGTGTACCACATTTGCTCTATGGTAAGATGGTAAGGAAGCTATGTGTGCGGTAAGAGGTCCCAGGTTCGAATCTCACGCGTCGCACGCGGGTATTTCTGCGTTTCACGTGTCTTTTGCCTTGAGACGGTGCACGCGTGCGGTGGCCTCCCCTAGGTGAAATACTTTTTTTCTCAGATGGGTCATTCCCTAGGTGAAATATTTTCGTGTTGGGTCATTCCTGGAATTATAAAGGAAAAATTTGCTGTGGGACACTCCACTTTTGTGAAATTAGCTGTGACACACTAAAATATTTTTTCTTTGCTGGAACACACTAATTTCTTTGCTGAAACACACCGCCTAGTGTGTTGTGGCCAATAATTTTTTTTTTACAGTGTCCCACAGCAATATCGAAATCGAATAGTGTCCTGTAGCAAAATTTGCCAATTATAAATTACGGAAGAAGAGTTTGTTGAGTATTTTTCAAGGATAAAATTTGCAGTTTACTGAAATTTAGCCAGGATCAGCTTGTGTATTCCTGTCCAGTATGAAGTAGACACAACGCTCTTTTTATACGTAATTTGTCTTCAGTGTATATATCCTACATGGTGAGTTTGTTCGTGAAAGTTTGTATGATAAATATTACATATTGCTATTTTTTTTACTGAGAACTTGGTTCTACACTTAGCATTGATAGAGTTCATATTATTCTACTGAAAGTGACAATTTCACCTAATACCCTCCCGCCACCTAAATTTTCATAATTCAAATCATTCATGGTGGTGATATCATGAAAATTAAATTGAGATATTTTGCAACAAAGTTGGTCAAAATAAGTGATATCTAACAGGATGTTGCAGCCCTTGAGGGCATATTTGATTTTTCTACGATGCATCTTGTAGGAAGCAATTTCTTAAGGGATGGTAGGAGGAAATAGAAGGATGGTAAACGTACATATCTTGTTCTTCCCGTTAACTTCCCTTCCCTTCATCTGCACTCTTTTGATTGGTCAAGTCTAAAATTTTGTCATCAGGTTCTAGACACTAATTGGTCAAGTCTGGCATGCATGCATGATTGGCTTGCAAAGCTAACAGCTCGTTTACACACATTTGGCCATGCAACTTGGACGTTATCACACGGCCAACAACCTTGTCCACGCCTTATATTAGTGATACTTGTAAACTTTTATAACGTCAAATCTTCATGTCCAAGTTTGTAGCTACTGAAATACGCAGGGTGAGTTCGACTTTTCAGTGTTTGTTCGTTAACTGATCGAAGCAATAAATCCAAAAAAAAATGTGCCGAGTCGAGGACTCAAACTCAGGTAGGTAGATTCCACCATTAGGAACCTTACCAACCGATCTATGATTGATTCACAAAGACGCTCAAACTTTGAACCAGTTTTTCTTTTGACCAAGGAGTTTTTTAATTTCTTAAGGATGAGTGAACATTGTTATTCTAAAACATCAAAGGGCAGCCTATCTAATATATAATAAGTACACGAAGCTTGAGAGTAACTCGCGCATGCATCTTCTTCAACTCTAGCTAGTATTTCGAGTAATACCATGTTGTTTTTTTATCAAAGATCAGTACAGATGCAGACACTGACACACACACACTCACCCCTATTAATACACTTACGCAAACTCTACCTCTGTAAGCACCTCCGAAAGATTAACCCGATAGATCCAATCTTGAGATTAACGAACTCACCACAGACGCCTCGTTGTCGACAATAATATCACCTACCACTGAAAAATAGCGTCGGTTAATTCATGAAATAATTCCAGAAAAATACGACACCATGCTGAGTCGATGACTCAAACCTAGGTAGATAGGTTCCATTAAAAAAACTTACCATATCATTCCTTATTATAATTGTTGTTATTATTTCTATAAACCACAATAGACACACCAAGA